>NW_026847993.1:17947078-18052558 GCF_025583915.1 Anolis sagrei ordinatus | reverse complement strand
ATTTCAAAACGATTTCGAACCAATTACGAAACAATTACGAAACAATTACAAAATAAATTGAAAAATTTGTTTCGATTTTTAGTTTCTCCTGCATGGCTCAATATCGGATCGTAAGCTAATTTAAATACAAATCAATAACGAATTACGAAATTAACGAGCAAAACCGCCCAGCCCTAGTATGTAGTATTACCGGATGAGGTCACATTTCATAACTAGAATAATAGGCACAGTATATAGAATATATTTGTTTCTCTCTTAAACCTTTAGATACTTATGACCATTCTAGTTATGACCAAGTCTGACTTGGTCATGGTGGTCCATGCTCTTGTTACATCCTGAATAGACTACTGCAACACACTCTATGTGGGACTGCCTTTGAAGACTGCCCGGAAGTTTCAACTAGTCCAATGGTTAGCAGCCTGGTTGCTCACCGGAGCGACCTACAGGGAACATACAACTCCTTTGTTCCGCCAACTCCACTGGCTACTGATCAGCTTTCGAGCACAATTCAAAGTGCTGGTTTTAACCTTTGAAGCCCTAAATGTTTCTGGCCCAGACTACCTGTCCGAATGTATCTCCTGCCATGAACCATCACAAAGTTTAAGATCTTCAGGAGAGGCCCTGCTCTCGATCCCATCACTATCGCAAACACGGTTGATGGGGACGAGAGACAGAGCCTTCTCAGCAGTGGCCCCCCGCCTATGGAATGTACTCCCTAGAGTTATCAGATTGGCCACCTCCCTCTTGTCTTTTAGAAGGAAAATGAAGACCTGTTGTTGTTTTAATTTTTAATATTTTGATTGTACTGTGGTTGTTTTTATGATGATGCTTTTGTTAGGCCACTCTGAGTCCCTCTTCGGGGGGAAATAAATATAAATAAATAAGTAAATAAATAAATGTGGCATAGCAGGGGGGTAGAGTTGCATTCATAACTGCAGCCATGGGACCTAGCGTTACCAAAGAGTCACAGTTGTGCAATACTTGCCGCAGTGTGATAACAGACGTTCCCATGCATTCCTATACTTTTAATGGTTGTGCAAAAAGGAAAATTTCAGCAATCATTGTCGCACAACCAAGCAACAAGCAACGCCTACTGAAATTCATACTTCTGCAGCTCTCTCCAGTTAGTATTCTAGAAAGTCTATTTCATAGAGCATAGTCACACTTTTACTGAAAGTTGGAATACTGCCCTCTCTTCCCCAGCTCTGCACACTCCTGAGCTTTAACAAGATTTGAAGTTCATTCATCTGCTTTCAAGTTCAGATTTTTTGAAAATCCCAGTTTTTCTGCAGCTACCATGTTGCTATAATTAAGACACCCTTGATACATAGAAGGGAGAAAAAGCAACTAGAATATTATGTTCTGCCTCCTTCTCTGTGAATTACCAGCTGCCATTTCCAAGATTTGGAAACACTTCTCTGAAAGCCCTGCAAGCAAATATTGAGATTGTTGGTAAATATAAGGAGAGTCTTGCTTCTAAATGCGTGATTCTATTGGGATCAATGTTTGTTCTCTATAAATTTTAATTTCAAGTGCAAGTTAATATGAGACATGATGTTTATGTGTCAGTTTTGAACCCATTGAACTTACTAAATTTATTTTTTATGACATTTCTACCCCATCTTTCTCACCCCAGAGGGGACTTAAGATGGCTTTACACACAGACGATAATTTGATGCCTTAAAACACAATGTACACTTTAATAAATCTATATCTATATCTATAACAAAAGTGAATGTTTGTCTGCATGTATGTATGTGGCAGCTTTCTGATTGGCTGCCACTTTCACAAGCCACTGTGACAGGCACGGGTGACGTACCTGGACCAAACTTGGCACACATAAACCCCATGACCGTCTTTATGTCCGGGTGAGGTTTGGGGGAGTACGGACAAAGGATGATGAGATTTGTAGTACTTTCAAACAATTCGGTTCCCACAGACCACTGCGGGCCCCAACAAAGACAGATAAAGGCCAAACTTGGCAAACAGAACCCCCATGACCCACTCTACATCCTGGTGCAGTTTGGAGGAGGATAATGGGACTTGAAGTACCTCTACTTACTTCCCGATACCTCTGTGGCCATCATCCAATGACTGATCAAGACCAAACTTGGCACACATAATCCCCATGACCCCCTTTTATGTCCCGGTGATGTTTGCATGAGGATGGACAATGGATGACAGGATTTGTAGTATTTTCCAATCCTTCAGTTCCCACAGACTACTGTGGCCCCCAACAAAGACCAATAAAGGCTAAACTTGGCAAACAGAGCCCCCATGACCACTCTACAACCTGGTGCAGTTTGGAGGATGATGGGACTTCACCCAGATGATGTGATGATGGGACTTCACTCACTTTCTGGGACCACTGTGACCCTAATCCAATTACTGATCAAGACGAAACTTGGCACACGGAGCCCCCATGACCCACTGTACATCCTGGTGCTGTTTGGAGGAGAATGGACCATGGACGATGGGACTTGTAGTACCTTCACTAACTTACTGAGAGCACTGCAAATCACATAAATAACTGATAAATACCAACCTTAGCACACATGCCATTCTCAAATAACCCGGGCACCACTGGGTCCCCAAGCTAGTATTAAAATAAAATTAAAAAGTGCATTAAAAAATTAAAAGCAATACATGCCTTGCATATAACTGTTAAAATATATCCCACTTTGGAACATCTAATTCCTGACTTAAACTTTAAAAAGGTAAAGGTTGTCCCCTGACATTAAGTCCAGTCATGTCTGACTCTGGGGTGTGGTGCTCATCTCCATTTCTAAGCTGAAGAGCCGGCGTTGTTCCTAGACATCTCCATGGTCATGTGGCCAGCATGACTGCTTGGAATACTGTTACCTTCCCGCCGGAGCGGTACCTATCGATCTACTCACATTTGCATGTTTTTGAACTGCTAGGTTGGCAGAAGTTAGGGCTGACAGCGGAAGCTCACACCGCTTCCCGGAATCGAACCTCTGACCTTTTGGTCAACAAGCTCAGCAGCTCAGCGCTTTAACCCACTGTGCCACATTTAAAACATTAAAAGCATTTTAAAACATTTTAAAACATTTAAAAGCAATACATGCCTTGCATATAACTGTTAAAATATATCCCACTTTGGAACATCTAATTCCTGACTTAAACATAGTGGGATTGAAAAAATTGAATATCATCTGTTGATCAGCTGATTGATTTGTTTGTATCCTATCTTCTTTGAGGTTCAGGAACCAAGGATTCGAAATAAGAGCACCAACTTATGGCCATACATTTAAAAGAGATGTAGTTGTGACAATTTTTGCAAATGTTTAGCAGTGCAATCCTCACTGGCCATGAAGTTAATAATAGATGGCTGCAAAGTTTTCTAAAGAAAGTTGGGGAATGGTTTGGAGTTTGGGTGAATTTTTGGAGCAGTCCCGCATTTTGAGAACAGTGTGGAAACACAACTGGGTTCAATGTGGACTGAATTGTTGTCCACATAGGCTGCAGCTACTATCTTTCTCTCCCTGTGCAACTTCTTCCTGGTCACACAGGTGCCTTTGCAGATGCCAGCATGGGGAATCCAAGCAGCCAGGAGCTCTTCCAGAGCTCTGATGTCACCCAACAGTAGCAATGGTGACAGGGAAGGTAAGAACCAAACCAAATTTGGCCTGAACACATAGGCTTTGCCTCACTGCAGGGATGGTTTGGACACAGAGTGTAGCCAGTGCAGAATATTGATTAAGCAGGCAATATAGACACATGCTTAGACTGTGAACCTACCAACTATGGATCAATGGGAGTACCCATTGCTATGATGTGAATTCCATTATTAGTTGCACAATGGTGTCATCCAATATAGAATCATAGAGCTAGAAAAAAACTCATGGGCCATCCAGTTCAACCCCATTCTGCCAAGAAGCAGGAAAATCACATTTAAACCATCTCTGACAGATGGCCATCCAGCCTCTGTTTAAAAGCCTCCAAAGAAGGAGCCTCCACCACTCTCCGGGGCAGAGAGTTCCACTGCTGAATGGCTCTCACAGTTAGGAAGTTCTTCATGTTCTTTCTCGTGTTCAGATGGAATCTCCTTTCCTGTAGTTTGAAGCCATTGTTCTGCGTCCTAGTCTCCAAGGGCAGCAGAAAACAAGCTTGCTTCCTCCTCCCTATGACTTCCTCTCACATATTTATACATGGCTATCATGTCTCCTCTCAGCCTTCTCTTCTTCAGGCTAAACATGCCCAGCTCTTAAGCTGCTCCTCATAGGGCTTGTTCTCCAGACCCTTGATCATTTTAGTCGCCCTCCTCTGGACACATTCCAGCTTGTCAACATCTCCCTTCAATTATGGTGCCCAGAACTGGACACAGTATTTCAGATGTGGTCTGACCAAGGGAGAATAGAAGGGTAGCATGACTTCCCTGGATCTAGATGCTATATTCCTATATACGCTGCAATGTAACTTTACACATGGAATTTAAGCCAGAGGCTTGTGAGAAAGCAGTACGGTGTGTATCCCTTTGGGTTTTGCTCAGAATTGCCTAAGTAATTGGTGCATAAAATCTTCCCATTGGTTGTTCCATATTTGGAGTTCCAGGTCTTGAAGCAAGAGGAAACTTAATATGTAGCTCACTAAAACTGTATTTGATACAGCTGAAGAAACAGGCAACTACTTTATAAAATGTAGTCCCTTAAGAACACTGATAGACAGTAGCACTAGGCATGTTTAGCAAGTTATCATTGCATGTTCAAAAAAAAAAAAGCTTTTGCAATCTACCTGAAATATTACACATAATGTTCCGTTACAGAAAAATCCAATTTGTATATTATCCATCCCAGGCAGCTATTCTGAATGACATTAGATTTTAATGAGATTTATGACCTTATTAATAATGCATTTCTTTTTTAAAGGAAAACTTTTAAAAGGTGACTTAAAAGCAGCAAATCATGGGGTTAAAAGAAATTGCACTTTGCCCAACTTAAAAGTATTCTTTTCTTTCCTTGTGAGGACCAAACTGAGACGTCTCCACCATGTAAGTGATAGTCTTTTGCCCCAGCACATTTTGCCTATGTTAGTTCTCATTGTTTTCACATACAAATTTCATATCCCTTATTCAAAATACTTGGGGCCAAGAAGTATTTGGATTTTCAGATTTCTTTTTATTTTGTAATTCCTATATTTACATATGTGCACATCATGAGAGATCTTTAACACTACAATTAAACAAAACACAGACTTATGCTGTGCCTTCTGAGTTTCATTTGGGAACTATTTATTTTATTATTTATTTATTTCCTATATTTATACCCCGCCCCACAACCACAGTACAATCAAAATATTAAAAATTAAAACAACAATTAAAACAATTAATTAAGACACATCCATTAAAATCAAAATCCATAAACCAGTCCGGGTCAATTCATTGCCATAAGTTGCGTGTTCTTCTTCCACTTGCTGCTTACTGATCAAACGCTTGGTCCCATCACCAGGTCTTGATTTTCCTTCTAAAAGACAAGAGGAAGTTGGCCAATCTGATATCTCTAGGGAGGGTGTTCCATAGGAGGGTGGCCACTACTGAGAAGGCCCTGTCTCTTGTCCCCATCAACTGTGTTTGCAAAAGTGGTGGGATTGAGAGCAGGGCTTCTCCTGATCTTAAACTTTGTGATGGTTGGTGGCCAGAGATACGTTCGGACAGGTAGTCTGGGCCAGAAACATTTAGGGCTTCAAAGGTTAAAACCAGCACTTTGAATTGTGCTCGGAAGATGATTGGTAGCCAGTGGAGTTGGCATAACGAAGGAGTTGTATGTTCCCTGTAGGTCGCTCCGGTGAGCAACCTGGCTGCCAACCATTGGACTAGTTGAAACTTCTGGGCAGTCTTCAAAGTCAGCCCCACATAGAGTGTGTTGCAGTAGTCTATTTGGGATGTAACAAGAGCATGGACCACAGTGGCCAAGTCAGTGGAGTGGCCAGTGGAGTTGGTGTAACAAAGGAGTTGTATGTTCCCTGTATGTCGCTCCGGTGAGCAACCTGGCTGCCGATCGTTGGACTACTTGAAGCTTCCAGGCAGTCTTCATGTAGAGTGCATTGTAGTAGTCTATTCAGGATGTAAAACATGTTCTGTTTTATTTTATAAAAAACTGTTGTAATTTCACAAAGTGGAGGCAAAATACAATACAATTGTTCTTTTACAGTTAAGGAAAGTGGAAAAGAAGACGAATTCTGCCACCTTATGTCACCGACATGCTGACATAGAAGCTCCTTGGCTCATCTTAAGATTAGATGTGGCACCATGACATTATTAATAGGTTTTGTAGAGATTGCTTTGTTCCAGAAATGTGGAAGACCAGCAACAGATATTGCACAGTGTTGGTTTTCTATGCTGGTTTTCTACCTCTGTGTGAAATTGTGAAAAAATTGTTGATGCTTTGAAAGGGCCCATTCAATGGTTACACTGGCCATCTTCATCCCACTATGGTGGTGGCACAAATTTCAAACTTCTTAGTCAGGCTGAGCCCAGTCCAGCACTGCTGTGTAGCAACCCTGATTTATGCTGTTCTCGGTCACTATAGCAGTGGCCGCAAAATCCTGAAGAGCTCCTGTCCAGAGCTTGACAACTTTGCCGATATCATAAAAGGCACCCACACAACTTGGATACATTAGGGGTGAAAGGCCCAAGTCACACAAGCACCATTGCTGACATTGGCAAGGACATTGAGCAATGACCAGGTGGACTTTGGAGCTCCGTGGCCAACTCTACGATGGCAAAAAAAAATGACACAGGTAAGTACTATTGCCTTACTTACCACAGGGTTCCATCCTGGGCCCGGTCCTGTTCAACATCTTTATTAATGACTTAGATGAAGGGTTAGAAGGCAGGATCATCAAGTTCGCAGACGACACCAAATTGGGAGGGATAGCCAATACTACAGAAGACAGGAGCAGAATTCAAAACAATCTTGAAAAATTAGAGAGATGAATGGCCAAAACCAACAAAATGAAGTTCAACAGTGACGCATGCAATATACTCCACTTAGGCAGAAAAAATGAAATACAGAATGGGGGACGCCTGGCTCGGGATTTTGGCCTGCATCAATAGGAGTATAGTGTCTAGGTCCAGGGAAGTCATGCTACCCCTCTATTCTGCTTTGGTTAGACCACACCTGGAATATTGTGTCCAATTCTGGGCACCACAATTGAAGAGAGATATTGACAAGCTGGAAAGTGTCCAGAGGAAGATGACTAAAATGATCAAGGTTCTGGAGAACAAGCCCTATTAGGATCAGCTTAAAGAGCTGGGCATGTTTAGCCTGAAGAAGAGAAGGCTGAGAGGAGACATGATACCCATGTATAAATATGTGAGAGGAAGTCACAGGGAGGAAGGAGCAAGCTTGTTTTCTACTGTCCTGGAGACTAGGATGTGGAACAATGGTTTCAAACTACAAGAAAGGAGATTCCATATGAACATTAGGAAG
Organism: Anolis sagrei ordinatus; assembly: GCF_025583915.1. Lineage (NCBI taxonomy): Eukaryota > Metazoa > Chordata > Lepidosauria > Squamata > Anolidae > Anolis > Anolis sagrei. Next base: position 18,045,107 of record NW_026847993.1, on the reverse strand, counting down.
AACTTCCTGACTGTGAGAGCCATTCAGCTGTGGAACTCTCTGCCCTGGAGTGTGGTGGAGGCTCCTTCTTTGGAAGCTTTTAAATAGAGGCTGGATGGCTCTGAATGCAATTTTCCTGCTTGTTGGCAGGGGGTTGGACTGGATAGCCCATGAGGCCTTTTCCAACTCTATGATTCTATGATTCTATATAAACTTTGGACTCAGTTCTGAATGAGAGCCAGCACAAGTAATATAGTACTCCCAAGTGTGAAGCTGCTTTCGAGTTTCAAGGAAACTCCAAATGTACCTAATGCAAGGTGTTAACCAATTTTATGCTTCATTGGAAGGATGGGTGGGGGGACGAGGCCCTGTCCATCACATGGATGCCCACCAAGTATCAACTTTGGGCCCACTTGGTGGTATGTGTCCTGCAGCATGTTTTCACATTGTCAAACACCATCAAACATTTCTTTTATTCCCCTTGAATATGTTTTACCCAATGTATTTCTTTGTCTCATCAGATTTCCATAGACAAGATTGTCAAATTTGCCACCCCAGGCTGTATAAGAGATAGCAGCCATGTACTAGGCCCACGTGGGACCAACACATCAAGAATGAACTTGTTCTGCAATTTGTTTCTTTACTAAGTACGTTTTCAGCTTGGATAAAATCAATATGCTGGTGGAATACACAAATGGCTTATTTTTTCAAAGAAATTATCTTGCATCCTATTTTATATTAACATTTTGGAGGTACCCTGAAATATTCTATAATGAAAAAAACAAACCTGTTGATTTGTTTAAATAACTTCCTTAAATCAAATTTAGATATCAATACCTTTTAGCACAGTGGTTCTTAGCCTATGGACCATGGACCACCAGTGGGCCACGAGGAAAAAATCAGGTCTGTGAGCCTCCTTCCTCTTTGCTTATTTTTATTTATTTACTAGCTGTACCCGCCACGCGTTGCTGTGGCCAACCTTCCCTCCCTCTTTCTCTCCTTCCTTTCCTCTTTTCCTTTCCCTTCCTATTTATCTTCTTCTTTCTTCCATCTCTACCTGTTTCTTTCCTCCCTTTGTTTGCTCTTTGGTTACATCCTTCCTTCCCTGTATTTTTCCTTTCACTTTTTTATTTCCTTCTCTCCTTTCTTGCTTCTCTATTTTTCTTTCTTTTTTTCATTCTTTCCATCCCTCCTTCTCTCTTTCCCCCTTTCCTGCCTTCATTCCTTCCCTTTCTCTCCTTCTCTCGTTACTTCTTGACTGTCCTTTCCAACTCTATTCTGTAAGTCTATTTAATTTGTATTATGTAGTAATATATAATACTAACATATTATATAGTAATGAATATAACAATATATAAAATATTGTATTTATATCTTACATAGAAAGAAGGAAAGGAAGATGGAAGGAAGGAAAAAGTAAGGGAGGGAAGGGAGGATGGAAAGGAAAGAAGGAGGGACAGGAAGGAAGGGAAGAGGAAGGAAGGAATGGAAGGAGAAGGAAGGAAGGAGAAGGAAGGAAGGAAGGAAGGAAGGAAGGAAGAGGGAAAGGAAGGGGGGATGAAGAAAGGAGGGAGAGAAGGAAATTAAGGGGAAGGGAATTAAGAAAGGGAAAGAAGGAGGAAAGGAAGGGAGGAACGAAATGAAGAAGAGACAGGAAGGAAGGGAAGGAGGGAAAGAAGGAAAGGAAGGAGAAGGAAGGGAAGGAAGGAGTGAGGGACAGGAAGGAAGGAGGGGGAAGGAAAGGAAGAGGAAGGAAGAAAAGGAAAGAAAGGGAGGAAAGAAGGGAAGGGAGTGAGGGAGAGAAGGAGTGGAGAGTGGCAGAGGCAGCTACCTCCCGGTCTGGATGTTAATAGGAGAAAGAGGAGGGGAGGGAGGGAGTTAAATGTTTTTTGTTTTCGTGTTTTTATGAGTGAAGGACATACATTGGGTTGTTAGGTGTCTCGTGTCCAAATTTGGTGCCAATTGCCCCAGTGGTTTTTGAGTTCTGTGAATACCACAAACGAACATTACATTTTTTTAATATAGATTTTTATTTCCGCTCCTTTCATGCTGCCTGCCACTCCATCCCTGTAACTGACCATCCCTGCCTCCTTAGATATACCGCATCGGCTCTAGATTATTAAATATGGTTTTCTGTGGGTGGGCAGATGGCGACTACTGTATGGCATGTATCAGAAACTAGAGCTGATGTGGTCTGTCCAATGCAATTTTATGAATCAGTACCCCAAATAACCAAAACAAATCTAAAGTTGACCAAAAACTGATTTGTAACCCTTTTGGTACTAATGTTGGAGAGTGGTCCCTGGCCAAGTGGTCCCTGGTCAAAAAAAGGTTGGGAACCACTGACTTAGCATAACATTAATTGTGTTCTTGAAGCTAAAGAGAACCTTAAAGAAGTAATTAGTGAGCTGTGTTATTAATTACCAGTATTGTAACTTGAATTTCAGCACAGAAACACACTTACAAAAATTTGTATAGGTTTGCAATTACCAACCCTTCCAAACATTATACTAAATAATCACTGCATACGAACTAAATGCTACTCTACTGACAAGCCATCTTTGGAATACTTAAATTAAGAGAATGAAATCTATAATGAAGTTTGCAAAAGTCCTGGGAACGCTCATTCTCAGCAGCACTTATTTTGTTAATTCAGCTCATTAACAAGTAAAAAGATATTTTTTCAAAAAAAAAATGCTGCATTAATTCTTCAGAAGAAGGTGAAAACTTTTCTAAGCAGCAGGGGACATCTAAAAAGCACAATTCCTCAAGTCGCAATTATCACTTATGCCTATGCCAATTTCTTAATGCATTCATGCTCCTGGAAAGGCATGCTGGGATTTTTCTTTGTAAGGAGTAAAGGACTGTCTGTTGATTACAGTTGGTTCATGAAATGTCATAAAGAGATTTGTGGCGTAATGTAAAATAAACCACGTGTAGTTCACGTTTGATCAGCCCACACACTGCCTTGCCAGAGAAAGAAAATATGCCATGTAGATGAAAAATGAAGAAAAAGTAGTTTATTCTTTGTAAATTAAAACAACATATTTACAATGTGATCAGTTGCATCAACTCACATAATGTCCTTTTATGAGAGACTAGCTGTCCCCTGCCACGCGTTGAGAAGTAATGAGAAGGTGTTGGTTTCTAATATACGTAATCTCTTTATGCTTGTTGGGTGTTGTAGTTCAGTGTGTTGGTAGCGTTGCTACTCCTGGTAGCAGGGAGAAAAGGTGTGCTCAGGAGTCGGGGGAGAACAACAGTGAAAGCGCATTAGGGAAATAATTATGGCCCCAAGTGATACTGACACGTTTCAAGGCTTCTCGGATTGCGAAATGAGGGATGGGGAGGAGAGCAGAGGTGTAAAGAGAGCTGCTCGCAATCCGGAGTCTGAAGGGGAATTGCAAAGGAAGTGCATCCGGGAAATACTTAGTGCGCCAACAGAGGATGAGGACTTCCTGGGGTTTGAAAGGAGTTCTGGGTCTGGGAGTGATATGGAAGAGGAGGAATTAGATTGGACCCGTGTGCAACAAATAAGGGACATTTGTAACCAACCCACCTCCAGTGAGGAATTTGAGGGTGGTGTCATCTGCATATCTGAGGTTGTTAATGTTTCTTCCAGCAATTTTCACTCCAGCTTTGCATTCATCGAGCCCTGCACATCGTATGATGTGTTCTGCATACAAGTTAAAAAGGTTGGGTGAGAGTATGCAGCCTTGCCGTACGCCTTTCCCAATCTTGAACCAGTCTTGTTCCGTGGTCAGTTCTGACTGTTGCTACTTGGTCCTTGTACAGATTCCTCAGGAGAGAGACAAGGTGGCTTGGGATGCCCATCCCACCAAGAACTTGCCACAATTTATTATGATCCACACAGTCAAAGGCTTTAGAGTATTCAATGAAGCAGAAATAGATGTTTTTCTGAAACTCCCTGCCTTTCTCCATTATCCAGCGGATATTGGCAATCTGGTCTCTCGTTCCTCTGCCTTTCTAAACCCAGCTTGAACATCTGGCAACTCTCGCTCCATGTATTGCTGGAGTCTTCTTGCAGGATCTTGAGCATTACCTTACTGGCATGAGAAATAAGTGCTAATGTACGAAAGTCTGAGCATTCTTTAGCATTCCCTTTTTTTGGAATGGGGATATAAGTGATTTTTTTTCCAGTCTGATGGCCATTCTTGTGTTTTATGTCAGTTTATATGTGGCTATTTTTTGGTATATTAGACCTCTTCCCTCATGAAACCGCTGGGAGAGGTCATCCGGAATTTTGGAGTACGGTGCCATCTCTACGCAGATGACACTCAACTCCATTACTCATTTCCATCAGACTCCAAGGAAGCCCCGAGGATACTGGACCAGTGCCTGGCTGCTGTGATGAGCTGGATGAGGATGAACAAGCTGAGAATCAATCCTGACAAGACAGAGGTCCTCCAGGTCAGTCGCCCATCTGACTTGGGTATTGGGTGGCAACCTGTGCTGGACGGGGTTGCACTCCTCCTGAAGTCACAGGTCCGCAGTTTGGGGGTTCTCCTGGACTCAGCGGTGACGCTTGAAGCACAGGTGTCAGTGGTGGCTGGGAGAGCCTTCACACAATTAAAACTCATGCGCCAACTGTGACCATACCTCGTGAAGTCTGACTTGACCATGGTGGTCCATGCCTTAGTTGCCTCTAGACTAGATTACTGCAATGCACTCAATGACTGGATTACTGCAATGCACTCTACCCTTGAAGATGGCCCAGAAATTACAACTTGTAATTTATAACTGGGGCAACTTACAGGGAGCGGTCAACCCCCTATTTAAGGAGCTCCATTGGCTGCCGTTCATTTTCCTGTCTCAATTCAAGGTGCAGGTTTTGACTATAAAGTCCTAAATGGTTTGGGACCCGCCTACATTCATGATCATATCTCTGTCCATGAACCACCCTGAACTCTTAGATTTTTGGGGGAGGCCCTCCTTTCGACCTTGACAGTTTCTCAGGCTCTCAAGGGAGAGAGCCTTCTCCTCTGTGGCACCCTGTAGTGATTCTTACCTCGTAGGCCGAAGTAGGAGCCTGAGATGTCAGTAAGCAGGCCTCCATTTTGGGAGTGTAAGCATAGGAAGCAGACATCTTGGGAGTGTAAGAGGAGAAGAGGGGAGGAGCTGGAGCTCTCTCTGGATTGGTTAGGACAGATGGGAGGAGTTTAGCCCTGAGAGGGAAAAGTGTCAACTTGACAGAAAGCAGGAATTTAGTTTTGGGAACAGAGAAGAGAGGTAGATTTTTGGTGAGCTGAGATTTTTCTGTCAGAGAGCATTTGTGACAGGCGATTCTGCATTATTTGGCCAAGAGGGTCAAAGTAGACGCCTGGATGCTTGTGTAGGTTTTTACACAAGTGGGTTTGCTCTCTGGGTTAGGGTATATTAGCTTACAGAGGACTCTGCTTAGAGTGTAGCTAATTGCTCTAGGGACAACCTGGTTAGGTTAGTCTGTGGAACTCACTGCTACTGGATTCATTGTAGAGTGAAAAGTTTTACACATATCTCAGCCAAGTAATCAGTTTGAAGTAACTATTGAGATTATTGTACCCTAGTAACCAATTAAGCTTGTGTGCCTCATTGTAGAAGATAGTTGTTTGTTCTTATCAATAAATCTGTTATCTATTTCAACTTTTAAAGAAGCCTCAGTAGTGTTTCCCTCCTGTAATAATCATTCTAGCAGTTTTAACATCGTTCCATCACAGTCATCTCAAAGAGCCCAAGGGAGAGCTGGTGGGCAGGAAAGAAGATTACCTCAGGGACCCATTCTTTAATATTCCCAAATTATTTTGGTTGGTGACAGCAACTCTACCAGAGTATACACGTTACCTCAACGCTCCATGCCAAGAAGCATATCCCATCAGATTGGTAGTTGTGGGATTTCTATTCTGGAGATATAATCATACACCCTGGCTTCGTTATACACCCCGACTCTGGAGCTCATTGCCCGGAGAGATTAGGAAAGCTCCTATCTTAGAAACCTTTAAAATCTCAAGACCTGGCTCTGCCGTTGTGCTTTTGGAGAGTAGTTATATATTCTTAATCTATTGCTCCCCTCAACATCTTTGTCCTAGGAGTACACCCCCCCCCCTTGTACGAAGGTTAGTCTATCACCCTATCTCTCTATAAGTTCTCACTCACAAATAATTCTGCTCCTTTATCTCACCCTGAGTTTTTAAATCATTTTACATACATGCGACCCGCTCACTGTCACTATGTTTGATTTACTGCTTTTTTGTTTATTGTAGTCACATGTTCTGTATTTTTCTGTGATGTTGTTTATTTTGTTGTAATATGCTGTCCGGGCTTGGCCTCATGTAAGCCGCCCCGAGTCCCGTTGGGGAGATGGTGGCGGGGTATAAATAAAGTTAATTATAGTAATAAATCTGTAGGACTAGGCTTTGAATTAACATAGCAACCTAAAGAACAAGGCAGGCAACTAAGAAGCATGATAATAATAATAATAATAATAATAATAATAATAATAATAATAATACTTTATTTGTACCCCGCTACCATCTCCCCAGGGGACTCGGTGCGGCTTACATGAGGCCGAGCCCAAACACAACAATACAAGCAATAATAACAACAATACAAGCAATTAAGAAACATAGACAATAAAATACACAACATTATCAATAAAACAACACATAATCACATTTATTTATTAATTTAAAAGTTATTTAAAAGAGAGCCTTCTCACCTCTCTTGAGGGACTCAGACCGGTTTCCAACCATAATATACATACAGTTAATAAAAACATAATAATTCATTTTACACTAAAACATTAAAACAGCAATTACATTCAATAACTACAATGGTCAGTCGTCACACTAACTCGTTGTTCATCATCCTCCATTCATATCTGGCTCACTCGTCGAATGCCTGTTTCCATAACCAAGTCTTCACCTGTTTCTTAAATGTCAGGATAGACGGGGCGGTTCTGATCTCCAGTGGAAGAGAGTTCCAGAGTCGAGGGGCCACCACCGAGAAGGCCCTGTCCCTCATCCCCACCAGACGCGCTTGCGAGGCCGGTGGGACCGAGAGCAGGGCCTCTCCAGACGATCTTAATAATCTTGATGGTTCATAGGGGAGAATACGTTCGGAGAGGTAAACAGGGCCGGAGGCGTTTAGGGCTTTATAGGTTAACACCAGCACTTTGAATTGTGCTCGGAAGCTAATTGGCAGCCAGCGGAGTGGTGTGCTCCCTGTACCCAGCACCCATTAGTAGTCTGGCTGCCGAGTGTTGGACTCGCTGCAGCTTCCGGGCAGTCTTCAGAGGCAACTCCACGTAGAGAGCATTGCAGTAGTCTAAAAACAGTGGGAAGGCCAAATGTAGAGTTAAAATTGGAAATAATGCTGGGACATGAACGAAAGGGGATACTGGTGTTTGTGAAAGGGCATACGAGCAGACTTAAAGAAATGTAAAGTGCTTTGGAGGACAAAGTGCTGTGGGATCATTATTCCGGGAAGGCACACTGGAACGGCCACATCTTCAAGCTCCTCCTGAAGACTGCCAGAGTTGGGGCCTGTCTGATGTCTTTAGGGAGTGAGTTCCAGAGTCGAGGGGCCACCACCGAAAAGGCCCTCTCTCTTGTCCCCACCAACCGTTCAGGGCTTTTCTCTCGTCCCCACCAATCGTGCCTGCGATGCAGGTGGGATTGAGAGCAGGGCCTCTCCAGATGATCGAAGAGATCGTGTGGGTTCGTATATAGAGATGCGGTCACGCAGGTAGGCGGGTCCCAAACCATTCAGGGCTTTGTAAGTAAGAACCTGCACCTTGAATTGGGTCCGGTAAATGAATGGAGCTCCTTGAACAGGAGGGATGACCGCTCCTGTAAGGAGCCCCAGTTAACAACCTGGCTGCTGCCCGTTGAATCATCTGAAATTTCCGGGCCATTTTCAAGGGCAGCCCCATGTAGAGTGCATTGCAGTAATCCAATCTAATAACCCATAGTATTTAGATAAAATAGTCATAACCCTAACACTAATCCTAAAAAATTAGGGTTAGGGTTGTATCCCAATAGTGGTGGATTGGAGCCCCCGGTGGCGCAGTGGGTTAAAGTGCTGAGCTGCTGAGCTTGTTGATTGAAAGGTCGCAGGTTTGATTCCGGGGAGCGGCGTGAGCTTCCGCTGTCAGCCCTAGCTTCTGCCAACCTAGCAGTTTGAAAACATGCAAATGTGAGTAGATCAATAGGTACTGCTCCGGAGGGAAGGTAACGGCGCTCCATGCAGTCATGCCGGCCACATGACCTTGGAGGTGTCTACGGACAACGCTGGCTCTTCGACTTAGAAATGGAGATGAGCACCACACCCCAGAGTCAGACATGACTGGACTTAATGTCAGGGGACTACCTTTACCTTTTTTAGTGGTGGATTATTATTTTTGCTTCTATTTTTTAAAAATCCACATTATTTTGCAAAGTTGGCTAATATATAATTTTAAGGCCTGATTGAAAAATAAATATTCCTGTAGTTTCTTGCAAGATCTTGATTTCACTGCATAACATTTGATATCACAACTATAATTGCACCATGTGTTCTGGGAACAGTCCCATTGATTTCAATATACTTGTGCCCTGAGGTTCTGCACATATGTCTCAAAAAGGAAATACATTGAAAAGAGCTGAAGATATTGAAAATTGCAGCAATTTGCACATTGTGTGAAACAAGAAGAATGCCTGGTGATTTCCGAATTATAAGCAGGCATTACTAAAGGGTCCAATATACTCAGCAGAGTCCATCATATCTTTTTTTCTTTTCTGAAGAAGCAAACTATTGCAAATCATATTCACAACATGATCCTTTGGTATTTTCATGGCTGCAAGTGGACAGTTTGACCCAAGAAGTCATTACTGGGGTAGGGAAGAGATTACTTCAGGGGGAAATGTGAGCTTGTTTGCAAGATACATTGAGCCAACATTTGTTCTCTTTTTCTCCAAATATAAATCAGCATGTAATAGTTTGTTGCTAAGAATATTATGATATAAATTAGTCAGAGGTGTCAATTGGGCATTGCAGCAGAATCGATGCCTAAATGGTGGCAACACGTATAGTAAGCAACAGGAGTCTCCTTGATTTACTTTATCTTCAGGCAATTAAGTGATTGATAGGTTCACAGTCTAAACGTGGCTTCTCTGTGTAGTCTGACATGGTGGTTGTTGGTGTGGTCCAGCATTTCTGTGTTCTCAAATAATATGCTGTGTCCAGGTTGGTTCATCAGGTGCTCTGCTATGGCTGATTTCTCTGGTTGGAGTAGTCTGCAGTGCATTTCATGTTCCTGGATTCTTGTTTGGGCGCTGCGTTTGGTGGTCCCTATGTAGACTTGTCCACAGCTGCATGGTATACGGTAGACTCCTGCAGAGGTGAGAGGATCCCTCTTGTCCTTTGCTGAACTTACATGAGAAGCCATTGAAATCCACAAGCATGTGGACAATTTCAACAGAAAGGAAGAGACCATGAAAATGAACAAAATCTGGCTACCAGTATTATAAAAAACTCTAAAATTACAACAGCAAAACAGCAGAGAGGAAACAACCAGGCACATCTTAACACCTCTCAACAAAAGATTTCCCAGGCTCAGCCAGGCCTTCAAATGCTAATGAAGGTGGTCAGTGAAACATTCACACCTAGCTCCAGCAGAGAAGAGCTCTTTGCCCCACCCCAGCCATTCCACAGATATATAAACCCATTGTCCTAATTCCAACAGACCTCACTACCTCTGAGGATGCTTGCCATAGATGCAGGCGAAATGTCAGGCGAAATGCCTCTAGAACATGGCCCTATAGCCTGAAAAAACCCACAAGAACCTAGCCATAACTCTGCTATTTTGTCTGTGTCTGGTGGCAGATCAGTGAAACAATAAGTTGTGTTTGTGCGTGTGTATGTGTGTGCATCTTGAATCCTGGGATTTTTAAATGCTTTTGTTCTGCTTTAGTGGCATAGCAGCAAACCTTAGGGATCCATTTAGCAGTAATCATTTGTTACTAAGGGGCAACACATCTTTCAGGCAGTGATGATGGAGTCACCTTTGAACAAGTGCAAATGAATCAAAATCATTTGCAAATCTACACTCCTAGGATTAGTCTCAGTAAACTGGTGTCTAGTCTGAGAACCTGCCTGGAATTTGAAACACATCTCTTACTAACAAACAAAAATAGTGGGGTTTTGTGTGCTTGTTTTATTTTACTCTAGTGGGCGATGGATTCATGAATTATTTTCCCTTCTTTTCAACTTATTCCCCTATTCCCCAGCCTCTTTTCTATTTACAAAATAGATGAATGTTTAGGCCTACATTTCCCAAAAAATTCCCACCCCCAACTCACAATTAAACTGAAATGGTAAACTCTGATTTGTACTTATGAACTTATTATTATTATTATTTTTGCACAGAGATGGCCAATTGTGCTCAGAGTGGGTGGCTGTTGTGACTCAGCTGGAACCACAGACACAGACTGATAGTATTGTGACTCAGATGGGGTCTCAGAGTGACTCTGATGAGGATGATAGGATTCAGGTTCACAATCAGGTTCAAAATGTTCCTGTTGTAGACAATAAGGAACAGGGTGTGCAAGTTCAGTTTCCCACAGCAGGAAATGATGTTTTTGATACTGAAACTAGCCAGGTGCAAATTGACTCAGGAAAGGAGGACAGTTCTCAGCCTGATAGCCGGCAGGAAGGCAACCAGGTTGACACTACCGAGCAGCCTGACCTTGATGAAACAGGAATCTTAGAACGGGCTGACCGTTTGGAATTCAGAGTTCGAAGGAGTGTGAGAATAGCCAACAAGAAGGAGGTCAGAGGCTGAAGAAATGCTTTCATGTATTGCAAAGGGTATTAAGCAGTGTGTTTGAAAACAAACCTTTGTCAAAGCAACTTCTCGCTCAACCAAGCAGCTTGTGCTCGTTTTCCTGTGTCCATGATCTTGGGATTTTGTCAATTTCTCATGGGACTTTGTTTTGTTGGTGCTATTTGGAATTCTGCTTTACAGTACTATGTTTTATTGATCTTTGGAACTTTACTTGTTTTTTAAACTTTTCATCTTTTACTTTTTTAAATATATCTTTACTGAGTTTTTCTATAGCATGATTTAAAATAGAAAAAAGCAAGAGAGAAAGGAAAAAAAGAAAAAAATCCAAAAAAGGTTAAAAAATATAAAAAGAAAATGAAAAAGAAAGATCAAGAGAGAGAGAGAAGATAGAAAAAGAGGGGGAAAAAGAAAGATATTTTCTTCTTGACTTCCAGAGTATCTTCTGTGAGGTGTCGTCCTTTTCCTTCTTCCTTACTTTTTCTCTCTTTTCTTCCTTCCTTCATCAATTCCATCTCCCTTTCATTCTTTTGAGGTTGATTTTTTAATTTCTATATTAGCATCTTATATTTCTTTTCTTTTAGATATTCTGTAACTTTCATCCAATTTGTCTCTTGTATCGGTTTGCCTTTATTTTTGGATAACAAATATGTAAGTCTGTCCATATTTCTAATTTCCATAACTTTTTCTAGCCAGTCTATATTTTGGCCAATCATTCCACCCTAATTCTCTTCTTTGTGTTGCTTCTAACGGTGACACCCATAATGGAGTTCTTTCACAAATTTTATTTTTGTATTTTTTTCAAATTTTGTAAATAGCTGACCTTACGAAATGGTTTCTGATTTTTTCTTTTTTCACTCCTTCATACCAGAGGTATGAGTGCCGTCCCGGTCTTAGTTCTATTCCTTCTAAATTTAAATATTTTCATTTTCCAATTTAGACCATTTTCTTATCCACATTAACGAACATGCTTCGAATTATAGATTTAGTTCCGGCACCGCAAGACCTCCTTTTTTTGTTTCTTCAATCATGTTTTTATATTTTATCCTCGGTTTTTTCTTTTGCCAAATGAATTTCATAATATCTCTTTTTCAATCTCATCTTTTACTTTTTTAATAAACTATAAAGACTTCAGTCTGTGTGCAGTTCTGGTAATTTCAGCAAGGTGAATTATTCTGAGGTGCGACAGTGGCCTTTTTTGCCCCCATGTGAATCTCTGAAGGAAGCACCAGATATTCCAACCATTATGTTGGTTCTTATTCATTTTAAGATTAAAAATAAAGGCCAGGGGTGACTGTGGACATGTTGAGTGACTCCTAGAGATGTGTTGCAGCTTTTCGGATAAAATACTCTCTTTTGGAATATACTGAATATGCCCATATATAAGTCTAGAAAGTTTTGTCTGAAAATTGACAACAGAAACCAACAAGTCAATTGTAAATACTTAGTCTTAACACCAAAACATCTGGGCTTACTCTGGGCAGCGTCCTTGCAGATAGCCAATTCTCTCACACTAGAGTGCCTTGCAGTTTCTCAAGTTGCTCCTGACAAGAAAAAAAAGTCTTAAGTTTTACATATAAAAAGACAACCATCAAGAGGGAACCAGAAAGAGAACCATCCCCTTCTCTGTGTTTTTGACTAGACAACTCTCAGACAGCTTGACCCAGTTAGGACCCAAAATTTCATCTTTGCACTTTACTGCTGTTTTGTATCTAAAACTATCATGCTCCCCCCGACTCCTACTGTTGTCATTTGACTTCACACTTTATCCATCAGCCCTATCCTCACAATTGATTTAAACTAACCCATTGCTTACCTGTACCTAGAAATTATTATGGAAGAGTTACTGGTTGTTGTTTCAATGGTTGCTTTCATATTCTGTTAATGTTGTTGTTTTATGCTGTTGTTTATGTATCTTGTATTTGTATTTTGTATTTTGTATTTTAATGTCTTAAATTTATTAATTGTTGATTGGGCTTGTCCCCATGTAAGCACCGAGTCCCTCCGGGGAGATGGAGGTGGGGTAAAAAAATTAAAGTTATTATTATTTATTAGCTTAGTCTATTTGGGAGAACCCCTTCCCCACAAAAAAATAATAATATTTATTTATTTATTTACAACATTTCTATCCAGCCCTTCTCAATCCCCCCAAGGGGGGGGGGCTCAGAACGGCTTACTTTTTCTGGTCTTTTTGATGCCTGGATAGGAAAATGCTTGTGGGAGCACTAGCACTTTTCCCTCTTCATGGCATGACTGACCAATGTTGTTGCGCTCCAGAACAGGAACTAGTCCCTCTGACTATAAACACACCACACATTGAGTGAAGGTACAATCCTTTTTATTAAAGCTTAACAAAAAAGATAAATGTTTGTAAAGATAGATAAGGTTTCAAAAAGCAATAAGGCATTCAAAGGCAGACAGATAAAAACAGTGTTCAAAACATGGCAATCAAAAACATTGTCCAAAAAACATGAAATTATAATCCAAGGCAATGATATCCAGACAGGAATCGAACTAGAAGCAAGAACAAACTAGACACTGCTTGTCACCTTAAGAAGCTAGAAATACCCATGAAAACAAGACCACCTGAACAGGGATTCCATGAGCCTTACACTTGGTTTCCAAACGATGCCAGATCTGACAATATTTTCTACAGACAAACCTTAAATCCCCAAAACTAGTTTCGCTTTCCCCCAGACTTAGACTTTAATTGACAAATTCTTTCAGACCTACATTGGGCTTCTTGTCGATTCTGGCTAATCTCCAGCTGCCAACTCTGATTATCTGACTCTTCATTAACTCTAGCAGGTGTCAGACTGTTTTCCAAACTAGAATCTGGAAAACTCACAGACGAAGGGAGTAAACCTTTTTCCCAAGACCTGACAGAAGCATTCTCATGAGAATCTGCCCTTTGCCCTGCATGCTCCTCTCTGTCAGTGTCTGCATGAAACCCACTGACCAAAGTATCTCCATCTTGCACCTCAGAGTCAGTCCCAGCATGTCCCACAGAAGCAACAGGGGACTGACTTCCCTCTTCATTCCCCCCATCAGACACAGAAACATCAGGAGACTGTAATACATTCAAAGGTTCAAGCACAGGCTCAGGTTCAATCACAGGCTGAGTCCCAACAAATGTATTGGTCACATCAAAATCCATAATCTGGGCCCTCAAGTGTACCCTTGACAAATGCATGAGGTAAGTTTATACATGAGAATATATAGTAATCCCCAGAATTACTTAATGAGTATGGTCACTTGGCCATGCTGACTTCACGATTCTGGGAAACAACACCCAAACAAGTGTGTTTACTGTGTTCTGGACAAGTAACAACAGATGTGCTTTCTATGTAGAAAATTTCAGATTCAGTTTCCAGCACCTGCATGAAGATCTGTGGAAGCTTCTAGGGCTGGGCGGTTTCGTTTGTTAATTTCGTAATTCGTTATTAATTCGTTATTTTTATATAACGAAGCGATATTGAACCATTCAGGAGCAACTAAAAATCAAAACGAATTTTTCAATTCGTTTCGTAATTGTTTCGTAATTGTTTCGAAATCATTTCGAAATTGTTTCGAAATCGTTTTGAAATAGTTTCGAAATCGTTTCATTATTATTTCCGCATGTCTGGTGCAAGTTTTATGGTTGTTGTTTGTTTCATCAGTGAAAAAAAATATAATTATCACACCAACAGTCAACAACAGAGGGAGAGGAAAGCTTCAGAAGTTCCCCCTGTCCCATTTGGAGGTTTTTTTAGCGTATTGCGCGGTCACGTCCACCATTAACGAATCGATTCGTAATTGTTTCGTAATTGTTTCGTAATTTCCAAAATTTCGTAAATTTCAAACTTTTTAAAAGAAAAATTTCAGAATTCTTTTAAAAATCGAAACGCAAAGACCCCCTAAAAACGAATCGAGTTTAGAAACAATTTTTTCCGTGGTTGCCCAGCCCTAGAAGCTTCCTACTGGAAAGCCTAGAAAAAGCCAATCATCTATTATGACAGAAAATATTGAGTTTGAAGGACCAGTGATCTGACCCAGTATAAAGCAATCATCTGCTTCCTGGCACTTGTGGTCAGGGGTTATATCTGGTATTTATCATAGAGCCACATGAAGTGGTTTCTGCATACATTCCTTTTCTTTGGAAAATAAAATCCAGCAGACTATATTTCAAGAAAAGGTTATGTTTTATTTTTTAGATCCATTTAAACTTTGCAAATATATTTATTTTAAAATATCAATGGTGGCATTTTGAACATTGCACTGCATTTTTTCATATTAATAAGCCCTTTGGCAGTGATTCAGCAATACTTATGATGGTTGCATAACCCCCGGAGGGTCCTTGAAAAGCCTATTCCCATCCAGGTGAAAGGAAGACTGTTTGGTGGGTGAGGATGGTGGAGGAAAAACAGACGTGTGAATCATCGCCTGGTAACTTTTTTCTTTTTTAAAAAAGAAAGTTGTGATTAAACAAAATTCAGTTGGATTTGAACATTTCTTCAAAATATGGGAGAAACTAAAAATGAGTGATTGCTCCACCCAATTTTAAGTCTAATTTGTACACATGTATATTCAAGCAGCTCCACTGGCTGCCAATCTGCTACCAAGCACAATTCAAAGTGCTGGCTTTAGCCTATAAAGTAGGGCTGTCCAACCACGGAAAAATTTGTTTCTAAACTCAATTCGTTTTTAGGGTTTTTTTGCGTTTCGTTATTTAAAAGAATTCCGAAATTTTTCTTTTAAAAAGTTCAATATTTACGGAATTTCAGAAATTACGAAACAATTTCGAAACAATAACGAATCGATTCGTTAATGGCGGACGCGATTGCGCAATACGCTAAAAAAAACCTCCAAATGGGAGAGGGGGAACTTCTGAAGCTTCCCTCTCCCTCTGTTATTGACTGTTGGTGTGATATTTTTTTTTGTATCACTGATAAAACAAACAACGACTATAAAACTTGCACCAGACATACGGAAATAATAACGAAACAATTTCGAAACAATTTCGAAACAATTACGAAACGAATTGGAAAAATTCGTTTCGGTTTTTAGTTGCTCCTGAATGGTTCAATATTGCTTCGTTATAAAAAAATAACGAATTAATAACGAATTACAAAATTAACGAACGAAACCGCCCAGTCCTACTATAAAGCCCTAAACGGTTTTGGTCCAGCTTATCGGTCTGAACGTATCTCCCTCTATGAACCACAGCAGGGTTTAAGATCGTCTGGGGAGGCCCTGCTCTTGTTCCCATCTCTCCCTTAGGCGCAATAGGCTGGGACGAGAGACAGGGCCTTCTCAGTGGTGGCCCCTTGTCTATGGAACTCCCTTCCCAGTGATGCTAGATCAGCTCCCTCCCTTCTGACCTTCTGCAAGAGAGTGAAAATGTGGTTTTGTGACCAAGTATTTAGAGAACTTGTGCAATAGATAGATTGGAACATTGTGCAATGAACATTGGAACAGTATGGATTACGCTCGTGGATTACGTGTTTAACTCTGAATTTATTGTTTTGAAATGTTTTAATTGTTTTAATGTACTTTTAAATTCTATTTTAATATTCATTTAAGTGTACATTGTGTTTCAAGGCATCAAATTGTTGCCTGTATGAAAAGCCGCCTTGAATCCTCTCCGAGGTAAGAAAGGTGGGGTAGAAATATCGTAAACAAACAAATAAATAAATAATCATGTTCTGTCATGTGCTGGGCTTGTAAAGAATTTCCTTTAGAACAGGACGTGCAACCTTTGCCCAGCGGGAAGCCAGGGGGCCCAAAGAGAAGTTCTCAGAGGTCTTCCACCACAAATGATCTTTAGATGGCTTGTGAAGTATAACAAAGTATTTTATTAATGAACAATCAAACAGAAACTTCTCTTGTCTTCAGAAAGTTAAACAAATGCTTCCAAGCTTTATGCAACTGGTGACTTCCTAATCTTGCCCACGAAGGACAGGCAACTGTCTTCAATAACTTCTAATTTACTTTAAATGGAAAATCTCCTTTTTAACTTGTCCCAGGCTGACTGTAATCTAACCCTTACCGATGTGGGCTCCGCTACCGGGTCGGACTACGTCTCAAAGCACCGAGTGGACCTACCAGTAAAGGTTTAGATATTCTCCACCTGGAGTTCTTTGGACTTTAGGGCTGTTTTCCTGGAAATCTTTGGAGACTCTTAAGACTGTTTCCCCCCAGAAAGCCTTAAGGGTTGAAGCTTTTGTACAGGGGAAGCTTGCACAGGTCCTGTACATTAGCTTTCCTTGCTGAGACTAACTAAAAATGGCTCCCTTCCCTTCCCAATTGCCCTGAGCAAGAGACAGAACCAAAACTTAACGATGATGGGCAGGTGACTTGCCCTACAATAGGAAGCCACCTATCTGCAGAGTCCCTGAAACCTAGGACTGCAAACAAACATTTAATACAAAGCAAATAAAGTTGGAGCTCCTGGTACAGCCTTACCAGCACAAATCATATTTGTGGAGTTAATTTAAGCCCTACCATCTTTTTTTCACCTGAAAGCCCCTCTTCTTTAGTTCTTTTATGGACAGCACATAGGCAGGTAAGATATAATCCTTCCCATCCTGAACCTGACTACCACCAATGAGTAAAGATTTCACTTCAGTTACTTTTAAGAAACACATTAAATATTACACATTTTGATGTTTAGAATTGAAATAGTTGAGGATTGTTTTAAAAAGAAGTACTTACTTACTTACTTACTTACTTAGGCGATCCCTCGTTGTCCAAGCAGTAATCTTTGCACCTAGAAATACAACATCTTTCACTGCCTCCATGTTTTCTCCCTCTATTTCCCAGTTGTCAATCATTCGTCAAGCCCCGCACATCACATTATGTGTTTTGCATACAAGTTGAATAGGTTGGGTGAGAGTATACTGCCCTGCGATATGCCTTTCCCAATCTTGAACCAATCCATTTTTCCATGGTCAGTTCTTACTGTTGCTACTTGGTCCTTATACAGATTCCTCAGGAGAGAGACAAGGTGATTTGGTATGCCCATACCACCAAGAACTTGCCACAATGTATTGTGATCCACACAGACAAAGGCTTTAGAATAGTCAATAAAACAGAAATAGATGTTTTTCTGAAACTCCCTGCCTTTCTCCATTATCCAGAGGAACGAGAGACCAGATATTGGCAATCTGGTCTCTCGTTCCTCTGCCTTTTCTAAACCCAGCTTGAACATCTGGCAACTCTCGCTCCATGTATTGCTGGAGTCTTCTTTGCAGGATCTTGAGCATTATCTTACTGGCATGAGAAATAAGGGCCACTGTACAAAAGTTTGAGCAGAAAGGCTACAGAAACCATATAGATTTCAAAGCATTGTCGTAATTTGATCAGATTCTGTGAAAACTGCAAATGTTTGATTTGTGTGTTAAGTTGCAGCTTCTGCACTTTCCTGCACCGAAAAAACTGTTTCCTATGAAAAAAGATACTCTTCTCATCACCACAGATACCTGGGCCTCCAGGTTTAGTGCTGAGTCCAGGAAGACCCCCAAACTGTGAACCTGTGTAAACCCATCCAGCACAGGCTGGATTCTTATTTCCTGCTCTGCCTTCCGTTTGGCCAGGAGCACTTCTGTCTTGTCTGGTTTAAGAATTTTTAAAAGTGTTGTGGAAAGAGACCAAGGAGAACTGGGCCCTTCTGAGAATGGAGTTTCAGAGCTTATACATAGCCACTGAGAAGGCCATCTCCCTTGTTTGAGCTTGTTTGGAGGTTCTAGCAGGGAAGCACAGCTAGACTGGAGACCTCGGTACATTCCTTCTGTACCTGGGACATCATCCTCTTCCACCGAGTGAACAGCTTCGGGAGGGACCTACATGGACTGGTGTGGGAGGAAGGGGACACCTGTCTAGCCAGCTAGATCAGCCAAATAAAACCTGGTGGTCAATGCAGATCACCCTCACATCTCCCTTGTTCTCACCAACCATAGTTGTGAGGATAGTAAGACAAGAGGTATCACTCTCTTAAGAATTCAATATATGTGTGGGCTCAGGTTTCACAGAATATAATACACTAGCCGTCCCTGCCACGTGTTGCTGTGGCCCACATGGGGGTTCTGTGTGGGAGGTTTGGCCCAATTCTATCGTTGGTGGGGTTCAGAATGCTCTTTGATTGTTGGTGAACTATAAATCCCAGCAACTACAACTCCCAAATGTCAAGATTCTATGTTCCCCAAGCTCCACCAGTGTTCACATTTGGGCATATTGAGTCTTCGTGTAGAGTTTGGTCCAGATCCATCATTGTTTGAGTCCACAGTGATCTCTGGATGTAGGTGAACTACAACTCGAAAACCAAAGGACACTGCCCCACCAAACCCTTCCAGTATTTTCTGTTGGTCATGGGAGAACTGTGTGCCAAGTTTGGTTCAATTCTATTGTTGGTGGGGTTCAGAATGCTCTTTGATTGTAGGTGAATTACAAATCCCAGCAACTACAAATCTCAAATGACAAAATCAGGATTTTTTGAGTGAAGGACATACATTGGGTTGTTAGGTGTCTTGTGTCCAAATTTGGTGTCAATTTGTCCAGTGGTTTTTGAGTTCTGTGAATACCACAAACTAACATTACATTTTTATTTATAGAGATTTCCTCTAATATCTCAGAATATCCCTACAGCCTTTTATTCAGTTACTAGGCTTGTTTGATCAAGAAAAAAATTGGTTCTAAACTCACTTCATTTCCAGGGGGCGCCAGCGTTTCGAATTTCTGAGGACTTCCGAAATTTAAGATTTCGAAATTTCGAAATTTACGAAATTTCGTTAATTACGAATCGATTCGTTAATGGCGGACGCGATTGCGCAATGCGCTAAAAACACCTCCAAACGGGACAGGGGGAACTTCTGAAATTCAGGATGAAATTAAAATACATTAAGTTAGTAAAAATACAAATTAAAATCACTTAAAATTAATAAAATAATAAAATAATAATAAAATAATAAAATAATAATAAAATATCTCCAGGAGGAGGAGGAGGAGGAGGGGGAGGAGGGGGAGGAGGGGGAGGAGGGGGAGGAAAGGCAATGCTGGCACCTTTTCTCTCCTTCTTTCTCGTCTTAATAATTACGAAATAATTACGAAATAATTACGAAAATTTGGAAAAATTGTTTCGATTCTTAATTACTCTTCACACTATTCCTGCATGGCTCGATATTGGATCGTAAACTAATTTAAATACGAATTAATAACGACTTTAGAAACTAACGAACATGATCAAACAAGCCTATCAGTTACACTAAGGTTGATTTTGATACCATTGTTTGAGCTATCTCATCAAAGATCTGTCACCAGATTGTTTTTATGGGATCAGGTCACTGTATTCTCCTTCAACATCTGCTTTCTGTTGTGCAGTGAGAAAACATAATATATTCTTAACATAAAACGTGTGTGTGTAAATACTGCATTATAATGGACAAAATACTCACTGAAATACCGATCCAATCTAATATGAGCAATACATTAAAAAAAGATAGGAACCAGATCTACAGATCTGACAGTATTCTCAAACATTTGAGCACTGCTGATACATTTTCTGAGGCGAGAATACAAAAGCCTTTGGAACAAATATTCTCTTTGGACAATTCAAATTCTACAATACATGCTTTCCTTTTATTGCAAAAAAATGATACTGTGAAAATCTGAATGCTGAATGTTCATCCCAATTAATGAAGTTAAAGGAGTGATTTCCACCAGAGTAAAAAAGAGCCTCACTTTGATCCTTGAATCATCTCACTGATAATTTAGCTCTCATATTCATGACAAGAGACATTCTATTCTAACAAAATAAGTACTAGAAAGTAATTATTTTCTACTGGACAAATTTTCTTTGACTGCATAATAGGCTATTCTTCAACGTCATCTTAGCCATTTCCAAATTGATAGTTCATAGGAATACACCGTGTTACACAGTCTCCATGTCCCTGGTGGGTGTGATAACCAGAGGTTGCCCCCGAGGGGCACCTATACTGTAGAATTAATGCAGTTTGACATCACTTTAACACCTCAATGAAATGGGGATTGTAGTTTTTAAGGCTGGGTAACAACGGAAAAAATTGTTTCTAAACTCGTTTTGTTTTTAGGGGGTCCATTGCGTTTCGTTTTTTAAAAGAATTCTGAATTTTTTCTTTAAAAAAATTTCGTTATTTACGAAATTTCGTAAATTTCGAATTGATTCGTTAATGGCGGACGCGATTGCGCAATACGCTAAAAAAAACCTCCAAATGGGACAGGGGGGACTTCTGAAGCTTCCCTCTCCCTCTGTTGTTGACTGTTGGTGTGATAATTTATTTTTTATCACTGATAAAACAAACAACTATAAAACTTGCACCAGACATACGGAAATAATAACGAAACAATTTCGAAATGATTTCGAAACAATTACGAATCGATTCGTTAATGACGGACGCGATTGCGCAATATGCTAAAAAAACCCTCCAAATGGGACAGGGGGAACTTCTGAAGCTTCCCTCTCCCTTTGTTGTTGACTGTTGGTGTGATAATTTATTTTTTATCACTGATAAAACAAACAACAACCCTAAAACTTGCACCAGACATACGGAAATAATTACGAAACAATTACGAAACAATTTCGAAACAATATCAAAACAATTACGAAACAATTACGAAATATTACGAAATAAATTGAAAAATTCGTTTCGATTTTTAGTTGCTCCTGCATGGCTCAATATCGGATCGTAAGCTAATTTAAATACGAATCAATAACGAATTACGAAATTAACGAACGAAACCGCCCAGCCCTAGTAGTAGTGTTTCAGCAAACTACAAATCCCAGGATTTCCAAGCATTTGTGCCATGGTAGTTATGGGTGGAGCTGCCGGTGGTGCAGTGGGTTAAACCGCTGAGCTGCTGAACTTGCTTACGAAAGGTCACAGTTTTGAATCCGGGGAGCGGTGTGAGGTCCTGTTGTTAGTCCCAGCTTCTGTCAACCTAGCAGTTTGAAAACATGTAAATGTGAGTAAATCAATAGATACTGCTCCTGTGGGAAGATAACGGTGCTTCATGCAGTCCACATGACCTTGGAGGTGTGTACGGACAACGCTTGCTCTTCGGCTTAAATGGAGATGAGCACCACCCTCAGAGTCAGACATGACTGAATTAATGTCAGGGGAAAACCTTTACTTTTATAGATAATAGCTGTAACCGCCACACGTTGCTGTGGCCAACCTTCCCTCCCTCTTTCTCTCCTTCTTTCTTTCTCTCCTTCCTTCCCTCTCTCCTTTTCTTTCCTTCTTCCCTCTTTCTCTCTTTCGTTCCTTCTCTCCTTCCTTCCCTCTTTCACTTTTTTATTTCATTCTCTCCCTCCCTCCTTCCTTCTCTCTACCCTTCTTCTTTCTCTTTCCTCTTCTTTACCTTTCTTTCTTCCTTCCTCTCCTTCTTTCCCTCTTTCTCCCCCTCCTTCTCTCCTTCTTTCTTTATCTCCTTCCCTCCTTCTCCTCTTTCCTTCTCCCTTTTTCTTTCCTTCTCCTCCTCTTTCCCCTTCTCTCTTCTTTCTTTCCTTCTTTCTCCTTCCCTCCTTCTCTCCTCCTTCCTTCTTTGCCCTTCTTTCTTTCCTTCTTTTCTCCTTCCCTCCTTCTCTCCTCTTCCTTTCCCTTCTTTCTTTCCTCCTCTCTTCCCCTTCCTTCTTCTTTCCTTCTTTCTTTCCTTCTTCCTTCCTCTTCTTCTTCCTTCTTCCTTTCTTATTTCCTTCTTTCATCTCCTTCCCTCCCTCCTTTTCTCTTCCTTCCTTCTTTACCCTTTTCCTTCCTTCTGTGAATATGTGTTTTGTGTGTGTATATGTGTGTATATGTGTGTTTGTGTATATATGTGATTTTGAGTGTGTGTTGTATTTTTTTTGTTTTTTGGCTTTTTTAGTCCCTTCTGTTGTGCTTTTCAGTGTTTTTATGAGTGAAGAACATACATTGGGTTGTTAGATGTATTGTGTCCAAATTTGGTGTCAATTCCCCCAGTGGTTTTTGAGTTCTGTTAATCCCACAAACGAACATTACATTTTTATTTAAATAGATAGTGGTGTCAAATTGCCTTGATACTACACTGTAGACCTAACCCTACAATATTACCTTTCCATGAGAGTGAAAAAATAACACTTAGGAGTAATGTTGATTTTTTTTTTAAAAAAAAAATATAATTGTAATGGGATTGCATTGCAGGCACGACAAATATTTGATTCCCAAATAGAGATGAAGACTTCTGTCAATTTTGCTTTCCTCCCAGATTTACTTCTTTTTAACACCTACGGACCCACCCTGGAGGATTATCCTACAGCCAGGAAATCAGAAGATGTCTACTTCTTGGGAGGAGAGCAATGGCCAATCTTGATAAAATAGTGAAGAATAGAGACGTCACACTGGCAGCAAAGATCTTCATAGTCAAAGCAATGGTATTCCCCGAAGAAACCTGGATTTTAGGGAAGGCTGAGCGAAGTAAGATAGATAGATACTTTTGAACTGTGGTGTTGGAGGAAAATTATGTGGGTGCCTTGGACCACCAAAAGATCTAACCAGTCCATACTTCAGGAAATAAAGCCCAACTGCTCATTGGAGGGAAGGATACTAGAGGCCAAGATGAAGTACTTTGACCACATCATGAGATGAAAGGAAAGCTTAGAGAAGGCAATGATGCTGGGGAAAATGGAAGGAAAAAGAAAGATGGGCCGACCAAGGGCAAGATGAATGGATGGCATCCTGGAAGTGACTGGATTGACCTTGAAGGAGCTGGGGGTGGTGACGGCCACAGGGAGCGTGGGATGGTCCATGAGGTCACGAAGAGTCAGAAACAACTGAACGAATGAACAACAACAACAAAGCCTTTCTTGCTTTGGGGTTAAATATTACCCATTGTGTCTTTTGAGAAGAAAATTAGCGATGCCCCTAATTGAAAACTATCACATTTTTGTACATTTTTGTTTGCCTGATGAAAACATCATCACAAAGTGTATTTTGAGAGCAGTATACATTTTGCATGGACTCATAGACTAATCAAAGAGTAAAGTGCTGGTGTTCAAAGGTTTTGAGGTTCAGTCTCTAGCATTGACTTGGGAAAGCTACATATATCTGGCTTGCTAAGAGGCAGCTTTTGATTTTCCCAATGTACCATCACATTCTCTTAGGAACGCTCCACAGAGATAAACAAGAGCTATGCAATATTAAAGCAGTGTTCATGTGCAACTGCCAGTCATTTCCATTAGAATTTCACAGGGAAACTTCCCCATGGATTGTGCTTGTGGTGATCAGGGGAGAGCTGGTTTGCATTTTGATGTGCGAACACCTCATTAACACTCTTTTAAAGTAGACATGAACTGCAATGTGTCTGTATATGAGCTATTCTCAACATTACATTCAAGTTTGACCTTGGAAAGGAAAAAATGTTTTAACAAACAGTCCATACAGTGGGTTGTTGTAGGTTTTTCTGGGCTATATGGCCATGTTCTGGAGGCAATTTTTCTCCTGACGTTTCGCCTGCATTTATGGCAAGCATCCTCAGAGGTAGCGAGGTCTGTTGAAAGTAGGAAAAATGGGTTTATATATCTGTGGAATGACCAGGGTAATGTTTCAGCTGATCACCTTAATTTGCATTCAATGGCCTGGAAGCGCCTGGGGGGAATCTCTTGCTGAGAGTGAATTGATGTGCCTGATTGTTTACTCTCTGTTGTTTTGCTGTTGTAATTTTAGAGTTTTTTAATACTGGTAGCCAGATTTTGTTCATTTTCATGGTTTCTCCTTTCTGTTGAAATTGTCCACATGCTTGTGGATTTCAATGGCTTCTCTGTGTAGTCTGACATGGTGGTCGTGAGAGTGGTCCAGCACTTCTGTGTTCTCAAATAATATGCTGTGTCCAGGTTGGTTCATCAGGTGCTCTGCTATGGCTGATTTCTCTGGTTGGAGTAGTTTGCAGTGCCTTTCATGTTCCTTGATTCGTGTTGGGCAACGCTGCGTTTGGTGGTCCCTATGTAGACTTGTCCACAGCTGCATGGTATACGTTAGACTCCTGCCGAGGTGAGAGGATCCCTCTTGTCCTTTGCTGAACGTAGCATTTGTTGGATTTTCTTGGTGGGTCTGTAGATAGTTTGTATGTTGTGTTTCCTCATCAACTTCCCTATGCGGTCAGTGGTTCCCTTGATGTATGGCAAGAACACTTTTTCTCTGGGAGGATCTTCATCTTTAATCTCGTGGCTTGTTCTTGGTCTTGCAGCTCTTCTGATGTCTGAGGTGGAGTCTCCATTGGCCTGTAGAGCCCAGTTGAGGTGGTTCAGTTCATCTTGGAGGAGGTGGGGTTCGCAGATTCTTTTTGCACGGTCTGCCAAGGCTTTAATTGTGCTTCTTTTTTGACTTGGGTGATGGAGGAAACCATGAAGATGAACAAAATATGGCTACCAGTATTAAAAAACTCAAAAATTACAACAGCAAAACAACAGAGAGTAAACAATCAGGCACATCAATTCACTCTCAGCAAGAGATTCCCCCCAGGCGCTTCCAGGCCATTGAATGCAAATCAAGGTGATCAGCTGAAACATTACCCTGGTCATTCCACAGATATATAAACCCATTTTTTCTACTTCCAACAGACCTCACTACCTCTGAGGATGCTTGCCATAGATGCAGGCGAAACGTCAGGAGAAAAATTGCCTCCAGAACATGGCCATATAGCCCGGAAAAACCTACAACATCCCAGTGATTCCAGCCATGAAAGCCTTCGACAATACAATGTCATACAGTATTGCAAAAAAACAAAACAAAAACATAGACGCACAAAAGTTAAAAATTAAGTTTATATGTACTGTAAATGCACACAGAATAAAAGCTATGCATGGAAATTTGTATAAATTGTTCTTAAAAATCAAATAAGCATTATTTTCTACTTTATAGACTGAGCAGAATTAATTGAAGAAGAAGAACAGCTGAGCAAAAACCAATGCGACACATTAGCTGATCCCTAGATTTTGCCCTCCTTCATCAATTTTCAGGAGGGAATTCCTGCTTGGATTTCCAGCTTAGGCATGAAAATGTTTCAGACCAATGGGCCTGATTTGAATTCAGCAAGGCAAAAGCTCACATCAAGCAAGCTCCAGATTTTTACTCTAAAGGAAAGGCCATCAGAGGCATCTGTGTTTTGTGACAGAATCTATTATCTTCATGTTTCTTTGTCGAAGCACAGAGAGAGCCCTCCCTCCTGCTCCCTAAGCTAGTTGGCAGCCCTGAAAAGGAATGGAAAAGGTTTGACAATAAGGTCTTTAGAGTATGCAATTCCCTCCACTTAATCAAAATTGTGTTTAAAATTTCAAAGCTGGCTGTTACGTGTCTTTTACAGTTACTTCTTTTCAGAGGGTTCTTCTGAAAAGTTTGACTTCCTGCACACTAAAATGTAAGGTATCACTATGTATGGAAGAGGTCAAAGTACATTGAGAAATGCTGTACTTACTTTGCATCCATGCTTTCTCTCATGTCAACATCTCCTTTAACTTTAGTTTTCAATTCCAAACAGATTCACTTTACTTGACAGGTGTTGTTAAGAACAGGTCTTACCTGTTCATAGCAAATACCAGCTGCCCTTGCAAAGGCATGTCAAAGAAACACAGATATCTATAACCAATAACAAAACGAAAGTTGCAAACTGTTATCCACACCGTGCTGTGTTATTGTCGTGAACCAGAAGCCTTAAAGGAGCCAAACACAAGTAAAAGGTCCAAATAAGGTTTATTAATGTAACAAAAATAGCTTAGAAACACTTGACTCAGTGTATCTAGCAAGAAAACAAAGTCTGTAGCAAACTGCTATGCAAAAAACACAACTTGGAAAATAATCTGGATAATCTGGATTATTCTGGAATATAATCCGGTATAACAAAAGGCAAAATGTCAGGAGAGAATGCTTCTAGAACATGACCATACAGCCCAAAAAACTTACAACAACCCAATCAAGAAATAGTTTTCTGAGATCTACATAGGTACTCACAGGAACACCTCAGCAAGTGAGAGTCCAAAAGTGGTAGCAGGCACTCAAACCCAGAACCTCAAGGTATGGCTGATAATGAATGAAAGACTTCCTTCTGGGCACACAGAAGACTGGGCAACTTGGAAGGCACTGAACAGACTATGCTCTGGCTTCACGAGATGCACAGCCAACCTTAAGAAATGGGGCCACAAAGTGGAGTCCATGACATGCGAGTGTGGGGAAGAGCAAACCACAGACCACCTATTATGACGCAGTCTGAGCCTTACCACATGCACAACAGAGGGCCTTCTTATAGCAACACCAAAGGCACTCCACGTGTCAGAACCCAGAAGCCTTAAACCACGCCAGACACAGATTAAAGGTTCAAACACAGCTTTATTGCAAACAAAAGGACCTATAAAGCACTTAACTACAGTGCTAAGGTCTGCTGGAGCAATTTGGCACCAAAAACAAGTCAATAGGAGAAACAAAAATATAATCCAGATTATAGTGCTGCCTATTAATCTGGATTAAACTAAAGATGAAGCAAATTGCTTAAAAATCAAAATGTAGCAAGAACACAGTCTTTAAAGCTGAAAAAACATTGTTTCAAAACTGAAAGTTGTTAAAGTCACAAAGATATTAGCAAACAAAGTCCAGAAGTCCAAAAGCGAAGTCAAACCGGTCCGTAGTCAATTCCGTAGAGAAGTAAAGCTGGAACACTGAAGTCACCAGGGAAACAGGAACACAGGAAGCTATAGCCCAGGACCCAAGGTGGAAAGTTGGCAGGTACAAAGAATTATGTCCCATGAAGACACTTTGCCTTCTGCTACTTACAGGTCAAACTGAACCCCCTTTTATCTTACAATTCTTATTCAGAGCTTGATGAGCTCCCCACCCTCTCATCATCACTCCCAGCTGCTCCCAAACCTGCAGCTGAATGCCCATCCCTCCACCTCTGCCAATGATTATCAGGGTTCAGATCCTGCCAAGAGTCCCCTGGCTGCCAATCTCCAGTGAACCCCTCAAATTCCTCACTAGAGATGGGCTGTTACAGATATCCCTTATGTTTTGCACACGGGTCCAATTTAACTCATCATCTTCCATATCACTCCCAGTCCCAGAACTCCTTTCAAACCCAAAGAAATCTTCATCCTCTGTTGGTGCACAAAGTATTTCCCGAATACGCTTCCTTTGTAATTCCCCTTCATACTCTCGCTCAGGAGCAGCCCTCTTTACACCTCTGCTCCCTTCCCCATCCCCCATCTCCCAATCGGAGAAACCTGCAAATGTGTCCGTATTGCTTGGAGCCATAATGATTTCTCTAATGTGCTGACACTGCTGTTCTCCCTCTGACTCTAAAGTAGACCCGTTTTCCCTGCTACTAGGAGTAGCAACTCGAGCAACATGCTGAACTACAACACCACGTGGCCAGCTACTGGTCTAAGGGCATTTAATATAATGCCAAGTTTTTAAAGTTTGTGTTTTAAAATGCATTACAACTGAACCCTTGGTTTGCATGTGATACAATAAATAAAATACTGTAACATTTAAAGGAATGGGAACAACTCTTTTTCTTATGGGACATAGTGATTCATAAAGAAAATTGCCTTATTTAGAAGTTGAAAAGGTAAGTCACAATAGTCGTGAAAGTCGACATTTTGAATCAATGTGTGGGCTTTACCAGTTAAGAGAAATTAAGGGATTTCTCTCAATGCCCTTTAACATCTGTTCAAATTAACATTTTAAAAAAGAAAAGAAAAGAAAGAAAACCGTTTCTTGCTTGTGTTTGGAAACACGTTTTCTATGCAATCCCTTGCTTGCCTCCTACAGCTGGACAGGCTGATTCATGTTCAGCTGCAGCTACTTGATAAATAAATGGAGAGGAAAGGTTAATACCTTGAAAAGAATGATGTATTCAAAAAAGAAACGGCCACTTAGTGTTGAAGGGATAATGAAATGTTCTTTTTGATTTCAAATCCCGAGAACAAATGGAAACAATTAAAACTGGAGATTAATGAACAATGTGAATAAAGAGAGAGAAAGGGAATTTGGTGACGGTAAAGAACTTTTGATTTAATCTGTCTCTGCTAAGTACCTTTGCTTTATTGGAACGAAATGTAATTGCATGCAGGGCAGAAATATTTTTAGAAGTTTGTGACCTGATTTAAAGCTTAATGGAATGGTTACTAAATTGTGAGCCATATTAAACTGGTCCATTTCTATGCCTGTTTTAACCATAAGCAATTCAAACATGTGACTGAGATGGCCATCTGGTTTCCATGCCATAACACAATCTGTTTGTCTCTTCCTTGCCACCAAATTCATTCACCTCCAAATCCCCTCAAGGTCAAAAGATAGAAAGAGGAGAGGGAGACTCATCATATATATTTCACAATTTAATGCATGGCTCGAGTTATCGGGCAAGGACTGTTGTGGCGCGGGACGTCCTCCTGCTGCCCATTATGTTTGCAAGGGGCTTCTTCTTTCCAGAAGCCCCTTGTTTGGTGGGAAAGTTTCCTGCGGCTCGGCTGGCTGGTCAATCGGGGCAGGCCCCACCCCATCTCCAGATTGGCTAGGGCCTGCCTTTCACTTCACCCAGGCAGCCTACTTCAGGTGATCCATCCCACGTGCCGTACATGCTTGTTATGTTTTGTGGTTCTTGTTAGCTTGTTCTTATTAGCTTGTCACAACTCCGTTGGTTGGTGTGTGGCATGGTCCCTGGATTTTGCTTGCTAATCCCCCCCATCATTTAGGAGTTGTAGTGGCTGAGATTTATAGTTAACCTACAATCAAAGAGTATTTTGAACTCCTCCACGATGGAATTGAACCAAACATGGCACACAGAACTCCCATGATCAACAGAAAATACTGGAAGTGGTTGGTGGGCACTGACCTTGAGTTTTTACCCAACATGCCAAACTTTGAATACTGGTAGGGTTTTGAGGGGACTGACCTCAGAGGCAGAGAGATCTTCAGCCTTCTCTGCCAAAGGAGTTCCTAAGACCATGGTACATGTGTGTTTTGATGGTCTTTGGCGACCCCTCTGAAACCCCGTCATGACCCCCCCCAGGGGTCCCGACCCCCAGGTTGAGAAACGCTGCTCTAGCTGAAACCTGAGACAGGGCTGCACTGCCAGGCACGTTTTAGAGCAGTGCTTCTCAACCTGTGGGTCCCCAGGTGTTTTGGCCTACAACTCCCAGAAATCCAAGCCAATTTACTAGCGATTAGAATTTCTGGCAGTTGAAGGCCAAAACATCTGGGGACCCACAGGTTGAGTGCCTATTATATAGGCTCTCATGTAGTCACGGCCTTTGTTAGATTCCCATTTCTGATCTGTGGGGAAATAAATGTTTTTGCATTTTTCTTTTATAGTCTTTGAAGATTTCTTTCACTTCTTTTCTCATCTGTCTCATTGCCATTCTAAACATACCTTATTAATTAATATTATTAAAAACCCTTACTATAATATTTATGTAAACAATGATAATAGTCTAGCCATGGAAATTGAGTAACACATGGATGGTTATTTGGTGTATTAAAGCATCGGTTGTATATATCATATAATTTCATCTCTACCAGAGAATTATTACATGTCATAGTTTGTTTTCACAAATCATAGTTGGCCTTTTGAACATGCAAACAGCCCTTCTGGATTTTAAAAATATAAGCTTAGCTATATCCTCACAAAGACATTGAAAATGAAAAGTGGAATTTCTTTGGAGAGCTATCTGGAAACATTTTAAGTGGGTGGACTGTATAAAAAATAATCTTTTGTTTATAGTCTAACAGCCACTTGCTATGTTGTTACTTAAATAAATATGATTTATAGATAGGCACCATCCCTTGTTTTCTATTGTTGTTGTTTTTTCATTATGTTCTCTGTGAAATAATGTGTCCATGGTCTGTTAATCATGTTTGATTTTTCCCCCCTCTCCTTTGCATTAATGTTCAATTATAATGCCATTTGATGTTGCCTCTGACTCATTGCTATCTAAAACTGATTCCTCAAAAAGCACTATTAATAGAGGGTTCAATCAGCTTGTAAGTGCATACATTTCCTCTAGGTATTGGTCTAATTGCAATCACAGAAGACATTAAAGATACATACTGGAAGAAGGAGGAAAATGTCTAGCATAAAGTGCTCGAGACAATGAATAAACATGTATATGATTTGTCTTAAGTGGTTTTGGAATGGAAGTCTATTAATCCACTTACCTGTTGAATGACTCAAAACATAACAAAAGCATATTATGTGCAGAGAAAGGATTGCTAGAAGCACCTTAGCATCTCTGCTAAAATTAAGTATACAAAATACAATGCAGAAGTGAAAACTTTTTTGTTCAATTGAGTATTAGCATTATTATTACCAGTAAGGAAAAATACTTGTATATCATTTCATGTAGATTGATATGTTGTCTTAAAACTTTAGGACATTGATGGAGTAAGTTGTTGTTCCCCTTGAGCTGAAAACAAAATATATGTAGTGTTGATTTCTCGTAGCAGTTGCACTGTGGGTCTGTTTCATTTGTCCTATGTAGACAAAGCCCCTGACTAGGTTGTAGAAGGTTCTTTTATCAGCTAAGTGTTGTAGCTCAGCGTCCTGACAGAGCTGCTACTCCTAGTAGCAGTGGGGAAAGGTCTCCTCGGGAGTCAGAGAGTGAAAGGCAGCATCAACACGTTAGAGAAATCCTCCTGGCACCAAGCGACAGTGATACATTTATGGGCTTCTCAGATTACGACATGGGGAATGGGAAGCATCTAGAGGGGTTAAAAGGACTGTTTGTGAGCCAGAATCTGAAGGAGAAGCACAGAGGAAGTGTATTCGGGAGTTACTTAGGGAACCTACTTCTGAGGAGGACTTTTTGGGCTTTGAGGGGGATTTGGGGTCTGGAAGTGACATGGAAGGGGAGGAATTGGATTGGACTCAGGTACAGAATATAAGAGACATCTGCAACCAGCCCACTTCCAGCGAGGAGTTCGAGGGGTTCATGGGGGACTGGCAGCCAGGTTATTCTTGGCACAATCTGACCCCTGATAGTAATTGGCAAAGGTGGAGAGATGGGCATTCAGCTGCAGACTTGGCAGCAGGTGATAGCGATGATGAAAGGGTGGGGAGCTCATCAAGCTCTGACAATGAGCTTTAAGATATAAGGGAGTTCTATTGGCACATCTAGTTGCAGGAAGCAAAGTGTCCAAATGGGACCTTACTCTTTGCCTTGACAAACTCTCACCTTTGGATCCCGGGCTCCAGCCTCGTGAGTTCCTGTTGTTCCAGTTTTCCAGCTTTGATTCCTTTGGATTGACCTCAGGACTGGTTTGACCACGCTCTGGCTTTTCTGGACTTTATGTATTTATATTTTTGGGACTGAAACATTCTTTTGTTCTGAAACTGTTATTTTCTTGCTCCAGTGACTGTATTTCTGCTACATATTGATTTTTAAGCAGTTTGCTTCATTTTTAGTTTAATCTGGATTAAGAGTCTACACTATAATCCGGATTATATTTTAGTTTGCTCTATTGACTCAGTACTACTCCAATAGACTTCAGCACTGCAGTTAAGTGCTTTTCAAGACTTTTTGTTATCAATAAAGCTGTGTTTTACCATTTGAACTGTGTCTGGCATGTTTGAAGGCATCTGGGTCCTGACACTAAACCTCATAACCACTCCTGCACAATATATTCACACGGTCAAAACTTTCATTATCCAAGTTTGGATTACTATCATATGTTTTATTGGTGGCTACCTTGAAAGGTGACTTACCTTATCACATTGGGGCTTTTTGTCCCATTGCAGCACTTTGGAGATGGTTCCTGCCAAGCACCATTACAATACGCTCAAGAGGCTCCAACCCCTTTGCCCCCCCAGTGCCAAGGAAGTGCCACAAAATGCTTCCTCGGCAAGAATGGAAGAGTAAATGTTTGGGTACCTCTGATGGAGCTGCCTGCATTTTTTTGCCCTTTCCTCCATCTAATGGGAGTAAAGGTCAATGTGGCAATGTGCATTGGCACCCTTTCCTCCATCTGATGGGGACAGGGTTTTATTTATTTTATTTGTCATGTCAGGACAACCAGTCAAATTATATTACATTTCTAACAGAACAAAGCAAACAAACAGACAAAATACAAAATTTGTGAGTTTGGTAGTTGATTAAATGTCCTTTGACCAGTATCTGGCCACTTGGAGTGCCTCCAGTGTTGCTGCAAGAAGGTCCTCCATTGTGCATGTGGCAGGGCTCAGGTTGCATTGCAGCAGGTGGTCAGTGGTTTGCTCTTCTCCACACTCGCATGTCAAGGATTCCACTTTGTAGCCCCATTTCTGAAGGTTGGCTCTGCATCTCGTGGTGCCAGAGCGCAGTCTGTTCAGCGCCTTCCAAGTCGCCCAGTCCTCTGTGTGCCCAGGGGGAGTCTCTCATTTGGTATCAGCCATTGGTTGAGGTTCTGGGTTTGAGCCTGCCACTTTTGGACTCTCACTTGCTGAGGTGTTCCAGCGAGTGTCTCTGTAGATCTTAGGAAACTATTTCTTGATTTAAGTCGTTGATGTGCTGGCTGATACCCAAACAGGGGATGAGCTGGAGATGTCTCTGCCTTGGTCCTTTCACTATTCAATAATGAAAGGGGACAGGGTGCCAACATGCCTTGTCCCGTACCCACAATGTGACGGGGGAAGGAGGGAGGATGTACGGGGTGCCACAAGATTGCGCCATATTACTGTTGGCAAAATGGAACAGGGCCAGGGACCCTGTAAATATAAAAGCTGTAAATAAGGGACCTCATGAAGAGGTCCTATAGAAGCTTCAACTGATGTAAGATATTGCCATTGTATTTTGAATGCTTCAAAGATCCATGATTTGATTGCTGCAAGTAATCCTTCCATTGTTGCCGGATGCACACACCCTTGCATTCAATACCTGGCAAACTTTTTGGCCAGACAGCATGCACTTAAGGCTACATTTAATTATTAATCCCAATCATTGAATAGATTTGCATAACTGTCACTTAACAAGTCCGATTCATCCTGTGAATTTATTCTAGGTAGGATTAACAATTGAATTGAGCTCCTGTCTATAGCAGAGTAGTATTCAAACCCTTGTCACCTTGATAGGTAAATTGTAGGGGTGATAATGAAATATGATGTATATACTCAGCTTGATCAGTTTATCAGTTTTATCATGTCTTATCATATTTATTTACTGTATTGTTATAAGTGTCTTATTTTAACTTACTACTTCGAATGTGATCAAGTCTTGTCAGGCCTTGTTGTTCTGTTTCTTATTGTGATATGGCCTAAGGGCTAATCAATAAAATTACTACTACTACTACTACTACTACTACTACCTTGCCACCTTGATAAAAAAATTGTAACATTCAAATTGGTTAACAAACACTTCTGTTTACATTCTGTGTACATTTGAAGCCCAACATTTAAGTTGTGGTATGGTTTATCATTGAAGCAGTATGTGGATGTGCGCAACTTCAACAGAGGTGGAGGGACCGTGACCTTACTCCCTGACAATCATTGACCAACCCTCTTGTTCTGCCTTTCCTTCCATGACTAAGGTTGCCTATGAAACAGTGATCAACTCTTTCTCTCATCTACCATAGCCTTTGGCAATATGTGGCATTGCAGATATTGCCAGATTACTAACTGGAGCTTCGTACAGGAAGAGATCCACTCCCATGTTGTGGCAGTTCCTCTGGCTGCCGGTCTGCTTCCAGGCTAAATGCAAAGTGCTGGTCATTACCTTTAAAGCCTTAAGCAATTCAAGTCCAGGATATTAGACAAATTGCATTTCCACCTACAGACCAACCCAGACACTGTGGTCAATGGAGGAGGCCTTGCTCTTAGTCCCACCCCTCACTCAAGTATGACTGGTGGGAATGCAAAAAGGCCCTTCTCTATGATTACCTCCCACCTCTGGAACTCCTTCCCTAAAGAAATAAAAATAGCCCCCTTCCTTCTCTCCTTTAAAAAAACAACAATTAAAAACTCATTTCTGCTTGTTAGCTTACGGAGACGAGGAGGATTAGATGATTACACACTATCAATATACCTCCAAATGAAATTATTATTGCTATTCTGGCTCATAGGCTTTGCTGGCCTGTTCACATCACCGACTACATAATCTAATTTTAAGACTATTTTAAATGAATATCTGGTGGGCTTTGTAAATTCATATTTACGTTTTATGTTATATATAAGTTAAATGATAAATTATGTTACTGTGATAATTTGATCCTAGATGTTTGGTTTATTTTTGGGATTTTGGTGGTTTTATTTTTATTGTATCTGTATATATTGTTTACTAGCTGCCCCCTGCCATTATTATTTTATTATTTTATTTATTTATTGTTCTTATACCCCGCTACCATCTCCCACAGGACTCGGTGCGGCTTACAAGAGGCTAAGCCCAACAACATCATGAAAACAACAAAAAAACAGTAAATAACTCATAAAAAGCAAAAATAATACAATAATAACACAACACAACGCGTTGCTATGGCCCACATGGGTGTTCTGTGTGGGAGGTTTGGCCCAATTCTATCATTGGTGGGGTTCAGAATGCTCTGTGATTGTAGGTGAACTATAAATCCCAGCAACTACAACTCCCAAATGTCAAGATTCTATTTTCCCCAAACTCCTCCAGTGTTCACATTTGGGCATATTGAGTATTCGTGTGGAGTTTGGTCCAGATCCATCATTGTTTGAGTCCACAGTGATCTCTGGATGTAGGTGAACTACAACTCCAAAACCAAAGGGCACTGCCCACCAAACCCTTCCAGTATTTTCTGTTGGTCATGGGAGAACTGTGTGCCAAGTTTGGTTCAATTCCATCGTTGGTGGGGTTCAGAATGCTCTTTGATTGTAGGTGAACTATAAATCCCAGCAACTACAACTCCCAAATGAAGAACAGATTTGAAGGACTAGATTTAGTAAACAGAGTCCCAGAAGAACTATGGACAGAAGTCCGCGACACTGTTCAGGAGGCGGCAACAAAGTACGTCCCAAAGAAAAAGAAAACCAAGAAGGCAAAATGGTTGTCTGCTGAGACACTGGAAGTAGCCCAAGAAAGGAGGAAAGCAAAAGGAAACAGGTATAAGGGGAGATATGCCCAATTAAATGCACAATTCCAGATGTTAACCAGAAGAGATAAGGAACTATTTTTAAACAAGCAATAAATGGAAGTGGAAGAAGACAACAGAATAGGAAGGACAAGAGACCTCTTCCAGAAAATTAGAAACATTGGAGGTAAATTTCAGGCAAAAATTGTATGATAAGAAACAAAGATGGCAGGGACCTAACAGAAGCTGAAGAGATCAAGAGAAGGTGGCGAGACTATACAGAAGATCTGTATAGGAAGGATAATAATATCGAGGATAGTTTTGACGGTGTGGTGAATGAATTAGAACCAGACATCCTGAGGAGTGAGGTTGAATGGGCCTTGAGAAGCATTGCTAACAACAAGGCAGCAGGAGATGACGGGATCCCAGCTGAACTGTTTAAAATCTTAAAAGATGATGCTGTCAAGGTGATGCATGCCATATGCCAGCAAATATGGAAAACACAAGAATGGCCATCAGACTGGAAAAAATCAACTTATATCCCCATACCAAAAAAGGGAAATGCGAAAGACTTCTCAAACTTCCGTACAGTGGCCCTTATTTCTCATGCCAGTAAGGTAATGCTCAAGATCCTGCAAGGAAGACTCCAGCAATACATGGAGCGAGAGTTGCCAGATGTTCAAGCTGGGTTTAGAAAAGGCAGAAGAACGAGAGACCAGATTGCCAATATCCGCTGGATAATGGAGAAAGGCAGGGAGTTTCAGAAAAACATCTACTTCTGCTTCATTGACTACTCTAAAGTCTTTGACTGTGTGGATCATAATAAATTGTGGCAAGTTCTTGGTGGGATGGGCATACCAAGCCACCTTGTCTCTCTCCTGAGGAATCTGTACAAGGACGCAACAGTAAGAACTGACCACGGAACAACAGACTGGTTCAAGATTGGGAAAGGCATACGGCAAGGCTGCATACTCTCACCCAACCTTTTAACTTGTATGCAGAACACATCATGCGATGTGCGGGGCTGGATGAATGCAAAGCTGGGGTGAAAATTGCTGGAAGAAACATTAACAACCTCAGATATGCAGATGACACCACTCTGATGGCCGAAAGCGAGGAGGAGCTGAGGAGCCTTCTAATCAAGGAGAAAGAAGAAAGTGCAAAAGCCGGGTTGCAGCTAAACATCAAAAAAAACCAAGATTATGGCAACAAGAATGATTGACAACTGGGAAATAGAGGGAGAAAACGTGGAGGCCGTGACAGACTTTTTATTTCTAGGCGCAAAGATTACTGCAGATGCAGACTGTGGCCAGGAAATCAGAAGACGCTTACTTCTTGGGAGGAGAGCAATGTCCAGTCTCGATAAAATAGTAAAGAGTAGAGACATCAGACTGGCAACAAATAGAGAAGACAATTATGCTGGGGGAAATAGAAGGAAAAAGGAAGAGGGACCGACCAAGGACAAGATGGATGAATGGCATCCTTGAAGTGACTGGATTGACCTTGAAGGAGCTGGGGGTGGTAATGGCCAACAGGGAGCTCTGGCGTGGGCTGGTCCATGAGGTCACGAAGAGTCGGAAACGACTGAACGAATGAACAACAACAACAACTGTGATGTGATGCTGGCATCGAATTGTGCCTTTGTAAGCCGCCCTGAGTCCCCTTCGGGGTGAGAAGGGCGGGGTAGAAGAAACCGAAATAAATAAATAAATAAATAAATAAATAAATAAATAAATAATACCTCTAGAAAAGGCCATATAGCCCGAAGAAACCTACAACAACCCAATGTATGCCTTTGTTGAGCTGCCTAGGATCAGTAAATATAGTCTGATGGATGGATATTTCTCCTTACAATGTTTCTATTCCCAGTTTAGTCCAACATATTTTGCAGGTCAACACCTGCTTAGGACTACTTAGCTCTAGCTTTGATATAACTCAAATACACCAGACTCCCTTGAGCATAACTCAAATACTTCAGATGTTATTGCTTTTGGACTCAGTCCATGTACCTGGACCTAAATAGCTGTGATAAAATAGTAAAGAGTAGAGACATCAGACTGGCAACAAAGATCCGCATAGTCAAAGCCATGGTATTCCCTGTAGTCACCTATGGATGTGAGAGCTGGACCTTAGGGAAGGCTGAGCGAAGGAAGAGAGATGCTTTTGAGCTGTGGTGTTGGAGGAAAGTGCTGAGAGTGCCTTGGACTGCGAGAAGATCCAACCAGTCCATCCTTCAGGAAATAAAGCCCGACTGCTCATTGGAGGGAAGGATAGTAGAGGCAAAGATGAAGTACTTTGGCCACATCATGAGAAGACAGGAAAGCTTAGAGAAGACAATTATGCTGGGGAGAAATGGAAGGAAAAAGGAAGAGGGGCCGACCAAGGGCAAGATGGATGGATGGCATCCTTGAAGTGACTGGCTTGACCTTGAAGGAGCTGGGGGTGGTGACAGCCGACAGGGAGCTCTGGCGTGGGCTGGTCCATGAGGTCACGAAGAGTCGGAGACGACTGAACGAATGAACAACAACAACTCCCAAATGACAAAATGATTTTTTTTTAGTGAAGGACATACATTGGATTGTTAGGTGTCTTGTGTCCAAATTTGGTGTCAATTTGTCCAGTGGTTTTTGAGTTCTGTTAATCCCACAAACGAACATTACATTTTATTTATATATATATCAAAGCTTTGAATGTGTACCTTTTTGCGTATTGCATGTTGGAATCTGCCCTGAGTCCCCTTTGGGAGATAGGACAAATGCAAATAAAGTTATTATTGTTATTACTAGCCAGGAAAGACTTGGCTTGCTGCTGTTGTTTCTGTTGGCCAACAGGATAGCTGAGCATGAATCAAAGAATGCATTAGCTAGAGGAGGAGGACACACTGAAACATTTTCTTTTTCTGTCCCCACAATACATTTTTTTCGTGAGCTCAATGAAATGTTGACAACTGGTTCAGGAAAATTGGTGACAACGAGGTAAATGACTTAACTGTAGTAGAGCCTATTAGAGCTTGTGCTCCATGGGCACAACATTCAAGAACAGAGGAACCCTTCCACATACCAAGACAGCAGAGTAGTCACTGTATATTTCACTCTACAATATGGGATAATCCGTAATAAATGATGTGACCAACTGCTGGACAAGCACTTCAACTACGTCAGAGAACATTAAGGCAAAGTGGATATCAGTCAACTTATAATATGTACAAAATGGACCATTGACCATAAATGTGGTAGCGATCAGTAGCGTGTTACAAGACCAGCAGAAAACTCCTGAGATTGGTCCATTGATTTGCATCAATCTCCGACCAATTGTCTGTATTTTTTGCAAATGTCTTATCTCCCTTAGGAAAATTCCTCATTCATACCCAATCTTCTTACTCAGGGGCAAAAAATGTCCAATGCGGAAACAATGAAGATCCAAGTTTTAATCAAGCATATAAGCAGGGAGAGATAAAAATAAAAAATCCAAGGCCACAGCTGCAAACTATCTCAGATGGAGAACAAATATTTTCCAGAACAGCTTGTATTGCATATAAATCCTAAGTGATTAATATCCAGAGAAAGCTAGATGAACACTTTATTTTATTCATATACTTTCATTACAGCTCTCTACCCATTGCATTACATTTTATTCTTCCCTGCTCATTTACATAAAGCGGAGATTATTGTCTAAAGGAAAAATGTATATTTAGGCAGGCAAACATCTGCAAACAAGGGGAGCATTTATTGCTTGTGTTCATTATTTTAATGCATTGCAGTGATATTAGGTGAAATACAATCTCAGATTTATTAAATACATTTAGGTGCTTTCACAGTCATCTGCATCTAATTAGGGCTTTAGAAATGATTAATATGCAGAGTGCAAGAATTTTAGAGTGTACAGAAGTTCCTTGAAACCTATTTCAAAATGCCAAAATCTAAATTTTCCAGAACATTGGGTCATTTGAAATAGATCATGCTTAATTATTTAAAAAAGAAAGAAAATTAAAAAGCTTTAGTAAGCTTTCTGTGTAGTGGGTAACTGGTAACTGCAATTGTCTCCTTGATGGAAGAAATTTAAATTGCATAACCCCTTTAAGCTACTGATTATTTAAAAAGACAGATGACCTCTCTTCGAGGAACCTCCACTTCCACTCTCATTTTCAACATTGTTAAAGAATTTATAAAGTCACATTCAAAGGTTCCATAACATATAGAAGGGCTCTTTCAATGCACAAAGTCACAATTTCCATACTTTCGGATCCAAAACATTGTTTCTGGTCCATAATTCATTAACAGTACTTATGTTCTCTTTCCAAGTTCAAAAGCAACATGTTTCTGAATGTCAGTCACTAAAGGACAATTGGAGAGACCCTTCTCTAGTAGGGTTGGGCAGTTTCGTTTGTTAATTTCGTAATTCGTTATTAATTCGTATTTAAATTAGCTTACGATCCGATATTGAGCCATGCAGGAGTAATTAAAAATCGAAACGATTTTTTCAATTTATTTCATAATTGTTTCGTAATTGTTTCGAAATTGTTTCGTAATTGTTTCGAAATCGTTTTGTAATTGTTTAGTAATTATTTCCGTATGTCTGGTGCAAGTTTTAGGGTTGTTGTTTGTTTTATCAGTGA
The DNA here is from genome assembly GCF_025583915.1 of Anolis sagrei ordinatus. Classification (NCBI taxonomy): domain Eukaryota; kingdom Metazoa; phylum Chordata; class Lepidosauria; order Squamata; family Anolidae; genus Anolis; species Anolis sagrei. The sequence goes on along the minus strand of NW_026847993.1, from coordinate 18,004,681 downwards.
TAAAAAAATAAATTATCACACCAACAGTCAACAACAGAGGGAGAGGGAAGCTTCAGAAGTTCCCCCTGTCCCATTTGGAGGGTTTTTAGCATATTGCGCAATCACGTCCGCCATTAACGAATCGATTCGTAATTGTTCCGTAATCGATAATTGTTTCGTAATTTTACGAAATTTTGTATATTTCGAACTTTTTTAAAGGAAAATTTCGGAATTCTTTTAAAAAACGAAACGCAAAAACCCCCTAAAAACAAATCGAGTTTAGAAACAATTTTTTCCATGGTTACCCAGCCCTATTTTCTAGGTGTCCTGCTTTTTGATTCATCATAGGCATTTTGTTGACCTGTATGAAAAATGAAATTCTAGACTAAATAAGGCAGAATCTTTGTATGTTCACAAAACTGAATGTATCCTTTTGCATAGGCTTGATTCTATTACAATCTATTTGCATCTGGTATTCTCAAAAGCTTTTTAAGAGATTGTCTGTTGTCATGCAGCCCATGGTTGTGGCTGATACTGATACAAATGGGAAAGAGGATCATGGGAACTCTGGGTCTGCAAGCCAACATGAGATTTTAAGTCCTGAAAATGATCAGTCCGAGTCTCCAGCAGTTAGTGTTCTGTTGCGCGCTGGGCCTGTAAAGAATTTCCTTTCGAACAGGACATGCAACCTTTGCCCAGCGGGAAGCCAGGGGGCCCAAAGAGAAGTTCTCAGAGGTTTTCCACCACAAATGATCTTTAGATGGCTTGTGAAGTATAACAAAGTCTTTTATTAATGAACAATCAAACAGAAACTTCTCTTGTCTTCAATAAAGCTAAACAAATGATTCCAGGCTTTAATGCAACTGGTGGCTTCCTAAACTTGCCCACGAAGGACAGGCAACTGTCTTCAATAACTTCTTTACTTTAAAGGAAAATCCCCTTTTTAACTTCTCCCAGGCTGACCCGTAATCTAACCTTTACTGATGTGGGCTCCGCTACCGGGTCGAACTGCTTCTCGAATGCCGAGTGGACCTACCAGTAAAGCCTTAGATGTTTTCCAGTTGGAGTTCTTTGGTCTTTAGGACTGTTTCCCTGGAAATCTTTGGAGACTCTTAAGACTGTTCTCCCCCGGAAGGTCTTAAGGGTTGAAGCTTTTGTACAGGGGAAGCTTGCACATGTCCTGTACATTAGCTTTCCTTGCTGAGACTAACTAAAAATGGCTCCCTTCCCTTCCCAATTGCCCTGAGCAAGGGGCGGAACCAAAACTTAACAATGATGGACAGGTGACTTGCCCTATTACTGCAACCAAAGGAAGCCACCTATCTGCAGAGTCCCTGAAACCTTGGACTGCAAGCAAACATTTAATACAAAGCAAATAAAGTTGGACCTCCTGGTACAGCCGTACCAGAACAGTTAGTGAAGGTCACATTTCAGAGATGGTGCATAAGAGTTGTTCTCTAGGGAAACAAGTTCAGAGGCTGAAATCTCAGGTGGAGAGAATAATGAGTTGCAAGATAAAGAGCTGATTGATGGGAGACTCTGTTTTCGTAAACTTTGTGCTGCTCATCAGAATCTCTGAAGGTCACAGTGTTTGTTAGAGAAGGGATCTATATCATGAAATCATGGAGGTAGGTAGTCCCCTGACATTAAGTCCAGTCATGTCTGACTCTGGGGTGTGGTGCTCATCTCCATTTCTAAGCCGAAGAGCCAGCGTTGTCCGTAGACACCTCCAAGGTCATGTGGCCGGCATGACTGCATGGAGCGCCGTTACCTTCCCGCCGGAGCGGTACCTATTGATCTACTCACATTTGCATGTTTTCGAACTGCTAGGTTGGCAGAAGCTAGGGCTGACAGCGGAAGCTCACGCCGCTCCCCGGAATTGAACCTGCGACCTTTCCATCAACAAGCTCAGCAGCTCAGTGCTTTAACCCACTGCGCCACCGGGGGCTCGAAATCATGGAAGAAGGCATGATTTCATGTGTATATTAGAGAGACCAGAGGGATTTTCCTGCCAGTCTGGTCAACGTTGGCAATTGAGGCAACATCTCTTGCCACGTCCTACTCAAGCTTTCTGAGGGAGTTCTAGTTCCATGTCTTTGCTCCTCCAAGTTTGAAGGATTGTTCCTGGATTTTTGTTTTGTACTGGATGGCCCATGAGGTCTCTTCCAACTCTATGAATATATGTTGTCTTGTACTTCCTGGTTTCTTTTGTATTCCTGACCTGGATGCCCTGTTGCTTTGGGATTTTGGATTACTCCTGTATCTTGAATTTTGTGGACTATTTTATACGTATAGATGGGAAGAGTGATTTTTAACCTGATTTTACCATATTCGCAATCCTAACACACTGGCTTTTCTGTATCATGTATTCTTTGGTCTCTTGGAAAATCACAAAATCTACAGGCAAGACAAAATGAGCACTACATGAAAGCCTCCTTTACAGCGAGTATATTTTCAGCTAGCTTTGCTCTTCCTCACATCAAAATGTGGAGGTCAATGGAGTTATCCAGGATTTATGTCACACATGACAGCAGAATCTATCTAACTGCTGGTAATACACAGCGATAAAAATAACTGTAATGCTTACTTCCAAAATTATGGAAAACACATTAGGCTGTATGGTCAATGATAAGAATAAATAGAATGACAAAACTGATTCTTACAGAGGATTTGTGCTTCTGTGAGCTGTTTTTAAACCTGGATTTAACCTGCAATCAAAGTATTATGATGTTCTCTTTTATGGGCTACATAATAGCTGTGGAATGTAATGTGCTCCTAAATGATACCTGTCTTCAATGCTAAAAATATCAAATGAATTATGCCATTTTAGCATGCTCCCTAAGCTAGGCTGTGAGCCAGCACAGGGCAAAATAGTTCTCTTTTGGAGACAGGAAGGAATAATGACTTTGGGTAAAGAAGGAATGAATATTCTGCCCCTCTGGAAAACATTAGTTCTGGGCCTTTATGATGCAGTCAAAGCTTAAAGAAAGAGTTCATATGTAATGGCAAACTATGCCTGGCTATGATTTAAACCTTGAGGATAAGTGACAAGAAGCTTCAGGTTCAGATGGAAGGCCGGCCAGACTCTGTACCCGATAATTTTCATCAATGCCTTGAGGCCGTTACTGGATGGCTGCATGCCAGCAGGTTGAGGGTAAACGCGGCAAAGATGGAGATCCTATGGCTGGGTCAACCGGGCAGTGGAGATATCCAGCTGCCTACCCTGGATGGTGAGGTGCTACGCCCATCATCATTGGTAAAGAGTCTGGGAGTCTTTTTGGACCATCTGCTGACGATGGAGGCCCAGGTCTCCGCCATTAGCAGAACTGCCTTTTTTCATCTGCTGCAGGCTAGACGGCTGGCCCCTACCTGTCCAGGGACAACCTAGTTACGGTGATCCAGGCCACGGTCATCTCAAGACTGGACTACTGTAATGCCCTCTACATTGGCCTTCCTCTACTGGTGATCCGGAAGCTCAAGTTGGTACAAAATGCAGCTGCTCGGCTTCTTGCGAGAACTCCGATGAGATGCCACATAACACCAATCTTACTGTAACTGCATTGGTTGCCAATTTAGCACCGGATCATTTGTACAGTGATGGCACTTACCTTTAAGGCCTTATATAGTCTGGGGCCGATGTACCTAAGGGACCGCCTCACCCCCTCCCAACCCCAGAGATCCCTCCGTTCTGAGGACCAAGATCTATTGGAAATTCCCAGTGTCAAGACCTTGCGTCTAACAGCAACTAGATGCAGAGCCTTTACAGTAGTGGCACCATCACTCTGGAACACTCTGCCACCAGAAGTTCGTGCCTTGTGGGACTTATCAGCCTTCCGCAGGGATTGTAAGACATATTTGTTTCAACAGGCTTTTGACCTTGATCTGTTGTTTTAATTTGTGTTAGATTCCAGTTTGTTTTGTAAGCCGCTCCAAGCCCTAGGGGAGTGGTGGCATATAAGTTTGAATAATAAATAAATAGATAAATAAATATGTTCTCATATCGGTTTTGACCCTAGCAAGAAACTAGAGTTGGTTACGTTCGGTTCGGAAAAATCTAAAAGTCATAAAAATCTACCGAATTTGGGATTCCAAAGCAGTTTTGAACCATGCAGGAAAAGTGGGAGGTGTAAATACGAATTTGAACCACTTAGCTTTTTTTCAGAAATATTCCATAATGTTTGGATGTCTCCCAAGGTTATTTTAATTTTCACAAGCATTGTAAAGCCTAACAGTTTTAAAATTTCATGCTTCCCCTCCCGGGGCATTGCAAAGGAGGGATGAGGTGGGCATGGCTAAGCACAGCCATTGTTGTAGTTTGTGAAGGGAAGGGCCCCAATGGTAGAGATTGCAAAAGATCCTGTGGTTAAACTACATTTCCCACACTGCCTTGTGTGGCAGAATTTTTATTGCTGCATCTCAATGTCATGGAATCATGACAGTTGTAGTTTGGTGAGGGATAGAGGATTAAGGACTTTGTAAAACTACAACTTCCATGATTCCATAACACTGAGTCATGACAGTCAAAGTGGGTTCAAGCTGTGTTAATCCCACCATCCAGATAAACCCATAGACCAATGCTGAAATCATCCTGGTTGTTTTTCCATTCCTAGGAGTGATGTATCATTGAATTACACAATCCTGACTTCCTGCAAAGCTTAGTCATGTCTTTCCAATCTTTCTGGAACGAAGCTTGGAACTTTAAAAGCAATCATTTATTCATTATATTGTTGTGAAATTGCTTTTAAAGCTCTGAAAACCTTTAAAAGCAATTATTTACTCATTATGCTGTTGTTACTTTATGCACTTCATTGGCATTATTCATTACTCTTTATATGAAGACTAATGTGCAGCAGTATGTTGCTGATGTGTTACTTTTAAGTTATTGTATTGTTATTATTTTTAAAACACACTTCAAATAAACATTTTTTTAAAAGTCCCCAAACTCTTCAAACAACTAAAAAAATGTAGTAAGGGACAAGTGCTATACATTGCATAAATGACAATTCTACTTTCTTTTCCTCTGATTTAGAAATGTTGTCAGTCAGCACGAAGACTCAATAATGCTTTCTTTATCCTAGAAAAGTTTCTTTTTGCTCTTATTTATGACACAACTTAATCTCTGAGAATAGGGTTTCTTAAACTTTTCCACTCACAACCCCTTCGGATCTGAGAAATGTTTACATGAGCCCCCCTCAGGGTCGAGAAAGGTGGGATATAAATAAGGTAAATACTAGGCTTGGGTAACCACGGAAAAATTTGGTTCTAAACTCGTTTTGTTTTTAGGGGGCCCTTGCGTTTCGTTTTTTTAATAATTCCGAAATTTTCCTTTTAAAAATTTCGAAATATACGAAATTTCGTAAAATTACGAATCGATTCGTTAATGGCGGACGCGATTGCGCAATATGCTAAAAACCCTCCAAATGGGACAGGGGGAACTTCTGAAGCTTCCCTCTCCCTCTGTTGTTGACTGTTGGTGTGATAATTTATTTTTTATCACTGATAAAACAAACAACAACTATAAAACTTGCACCAGACATACGGAAATAATTACGAAACAATTTCGAAACAATTTTGAACCAATTATGAAACAATTACGAAACAATACGAAATAAATTGGAAAAATTGTTTCGATTTTTAATTACTCCTCACAGTAGTCCTGCATGGCTCAATATTGGATCGTAAGCTAATTTAAATACGAATTAATAACGAATTACGAAATTAACGAACGAAACCGCCCAAGCCTACATAATAATAATAATAATAATAATAATAATAATAATAATAATAATAATGGTGTAAAATCAAATATTTACCGACAACAAATCAGTATTTGCAAGACTGGTTAAAAATCTGATTTTCCTTTTTTTGAAGTACAGCTGAAGCATTCGCTAGAACACTGCACAACCGATTAATGTAAATGTCTACAGCAGCCACTAGATGGCATTCTGAAAACTATTACTGTTGTCAAAAATTTTGGGACCCCAACACTGAGTCAAGGAGAATCCATTTGAGGTCAAAACACACAGTTTAAGAAGCAATGTCTTAGACAACACGTCACTTCCTCACTTTAGCTCAACAAGATATAAACAAAGGAAAAGACTTGTGTTTTGTCTGCACAGACCAAAGCAATTCACAGTGACCTAGAATTTACTCTTGGCTGTTTTCATGATGTCCAGGGACCTCTAATCTTTAACATGGTTAAATTCAAAAGTTAGAGATAAAATTAAATTATTCATAAAATTAAAATGTATAACTATTTAAAATTACAAGTTAAATCAACAACCACAGAAAATGCAGTCAATCCGCAAAAGCCTACTGAAATAGCACAATTTTATCTGACTGGAAAAAATATAACGGGAAGGCAGCTTCAGAAGAGATATCCAGAGGTTGGGGGAAGCAAGGTTCTCTTCTGTGTTTCTACCTGATGTATCTGTGAGGATGTCAAAAAACAATTTTTTACCACCACCCTTCATCATACTGGTAATGACATTAAAAATAAAGGTTTACTTCCACCGCGCAGCTGTGGAGGGAGAGGAGTTTGCCTCTACCCGTGAAGAGAGACTTCTGGTTCCAGATGGAACTATCTGGAAGAGGGCGGAGCCAGGATCTCAGCTCTGGCCGGCCCCTTTTCCTCATTCTGAAGCTGAGCGTTGACCCACCACTCCCGCCCATTAAACAGTATATTTGGTTGCCATTAGGGGGCCGGGTAGGAATTTTCCCCCTCTTATGTTCTAGGAGGGGTTTTTTGCCTACCCTATACTGTTACAGGGCAAATTGGGATGGTGTGGCATTAAATAGGTGGTCACGATAATCAGTTAGGAAAAACTAAAAATTGGTATACGCCCAAGGCACCCCCTTCAGGGGTGAAAGCCATTAACTAAAACACTCACCCAAGATTCAATTTGATTAGGTGAGGGGAATTATAATGGTCTAAGCAATAAAGAAAATATGGTCTCAGATACACTGAGAGAGACTTCTTTGACACATTTCTTTCAGAAGTTGCCTAGAGTGGGTGTCCAGGGGACCCGGGTGTTTTGCCCTAGCTATCCGGACAGGGAGGTAGGCCGGACAGGGAGGCTACCTCAGCTTTGCCACCAAGTTCAAGATGCATAGATTGAGATCCAGTCAAACTTGAACAGGTAACAATAAATAAAGTTGCCCATATTTTAAATCCAAAATACCTGTGTGTGTTCTCGCTATTTTGGGGGTTGGCAGGCAAATAACTATATAGATGCATTTATGAATGTCCAGATAAATTAAGCCATTTTAAATGTGAAGGAGCTGTTCTGAATTACAGAGCTATGCATCCTTTCAGGATAATATTGTGATTCTCCTCCTATCCCTGGGCTGTGCTTTGATGCATATTGAATCTGAGTATGGAGTTACATATTTGTAAACACAATTTACAAATCCATAATTCCAATGTGGGATGCCAGCCACCATTTTTCCTTATAATATCTTATTATCAAACTGTTCTAAAACAGTAACTAAAGGAATTATCCTTAAAACAAATAAGCTCACCCATGGACCCCAGTGGAATAGAAGTATTGTTCTTAGTTATGCTGAAGTGACTTTAGCAGCTATATAAGTGGTTATTAGCTTCTTTGTACGAACTCTAAAAAGAGACTGGAGAAGACTCTTTTAGGAAGAGGAGAGGAGTCAAATGTGTATTTTTTTAAAAAGAATACTTGAATACTTTCACAGCTCAGGTGGTGGTGATGGCAACAACCTTAAAACAAAACAGAACAAAATATTCCCCTGTAACTATGGTGCCACCCTGCAGAGTTGAAGTGACGTTTGTCTGTTTCATTTATTAGGTTTTTCACTCTGCTCTGAAATGCACATAAACTTTACAAGAGATCTGGAAACATCACCTGCTAGTCACAGTGTGAATCAAGTTCCAGTATCTTTTTGGGTTTTTTTAAGGGATAAGATAAAAGCAAAACTATGCTGGGTTTTTTGGTTTTTTTCATGTCAGGAGCGACTTGAGAAACTATGCTGCTGAGAATTAGAAACAGCTCTATGGACCTCTGAAATTTTGATAAATATATACAATGGCAAACAGAAATCCACTACAAGTCGTAGTACATAAATCACAAAGGTATTTTTTTTCAGGTTATATAATACAGTATTAAACGTATAACCAACTAATATAATACAGCATTGAGCGATATTCATGGAACAAAAAACTGTTATTTATACAGTGATTTTACATCAGTCACAAAAGTAGAGCCAATCACAAAAGTATTTATCCCTTTTGGGACATGTTCTAGCCACCTGTATATATTCCCTTTAGATCCATTTCTTCATTGTATCCTTATCCACCCGAGGAAGAATTGTTATTTTGGAAAACTTGATGTCCATGTCATTGTACTCTTCACATTTCTCCACCCGAGGAAGAGGTTAGACAGTCAAAACTGGTCTGGAAATCCTCTACTTGGATATCCTCTTACAAGGGACTGGAAGTTCCACTCAGTAGTATATATACAGAAAGTAAGGGATCTTATGCCCTTAAGAGAAGTCTGCTTTACAGCAAGAAAGACTACTTTTGTGACTGATATAAAATCACTGTATAAATAACAGTTTTTGTTCCTTGTATATATTGCTCAATGCTGTATTATATAAGTTGGTTATACCTTTAATATTGTATTATATAAGCAAAAAAATTACTTTTGTGATTTATGTACTATGACTTGTCATGGATTTGTTGCAGTAGAGTGTGCTGGTCAAGTTACAACTGGTAGTAGAAGGGGAAAGAGGGCTGCTCTGGTGTTGGAGCAGGAGCAGCAAAGGAAGCGAATTAGGGAGATATTCATGACACCTACAGATACTGATTCGTTTGAAGGCTTCTCAGATTCTGAAATGGAGGAGGAGGGAGATGGGGGCAGAGGTTTGAAGCAGGTTGATCGGGAGCAAGAGTAAGATGAAGAACGGGTAAGGAAACGTATCCGTGAAATACTTAATGCTCCAACTGAGGAGGAAGATTTTATGGGGTTCACAGGAAGTGATGGGACTGGGAGTAGTGATGAAGAGGAGGATGGGCTGGATTGGACCCGTGTGCAGGAAATCAGAGAGCTATGTACACAACCAACATCTAGTGATGAGTTTGAAGGTTTCTCTGGGGATTGGCAAGCTGGTAATACATGGGGCGATCTAAGTCTTGATAGATGATGGAAAAGTTGGAGAGACGGGCAGTGGCGATCAGCTGTGGAAGCTAAGGCAGCTGAGAGTAATGAGGACAGGGTGGAGAGCAGTTCATCATCTGATAATGAGTTATAGAATAAAAGTAGGTATCAAACTTTGGGAACTTTGCAGTAGGCAAAGTGTTGTATTCGTGCTTGGGACTTTGTTGCTGCCATTACTCTTGAGCTTGGGTCCTGGGACTGCAGATTGCTGTGTTTCTGTGCTTCTACTGACTGGAGTCTCATATGTGCTGACTTCTACTCCCCTTCTGACTTCGGATTGTTTTTGGACGATGATATCGCATTCTGGACTTAATCATCTGCTTCTGGATGTGCTTTGACTTGGGACTGTTTTTTGGCGACGATTTTGCTTGCTTCCACCTTGTTTTCTTGTGTTTATTGAACTCTGTGTTTTTGAAGCAATTTGCTAGAACTTTTTGTTATCCCGGATTATATTCCAGTATAATCCGGATTATCCGCTAAGTTACGTTTTTTGCACAGCAGTTTGCTGCAGACTTTTAGTTATTGCTAGGAAAACTGAGTTAAGTATTCCTATGCTATTTTTTGTTGTGCTAATAAACTTTGTTTGGACTTTTTTTTGTATCTTGCTCCTTTAAGGCATCTGGTTCACAACAGTATTTGTGTTTGTTGTGATTCTGGGAATCCATTGTCTTTTGTGTATCTTTCCATTAAAGAAGTTAGAGTTGTGTTTTCTTTTCCCTGAGTTGCAAGTTATGCTGATAACACATTAGTGATAATTTACTATGAACAGTTTGTTAGCTGTATTCATTGTTGATTTGTTTGTTTGATTTTAAAGGATAGAGCTATTGCTTGGGGACATACTCTACATCATCATATGATATAAAAAAATCTTTGACCCATCTTTATTTAACTGCTTTGATTTTACATCAAATTTAAATTAACACTGCTTTGTTTTTCTTTCAAAGTTAAAATAAAACAAACCTTTATATGCCCTATGAATGACTGTTTCTTGCAGAAAGGAAAAAAATATATTATGTATGTTTGTTGTATTGATATTATACAAGACCTGTTTCCCTTGAAAAATCATTTGTCAAGGGCATGCCAGAATTAAAAGGATTTCATTAACTTGCAGAATCATGGCAGCTTTTGAAAAAATCCTTTCCTATGTATCCACCAAATATACCAATGTGGGTAGTGGGATAAATTTTTAAAACTATTTTTTTAAGAATTCTGATTGTATAGAGAAAACTCGAATTTACACTCCACCTGGAGCCCCCAGTGGCACAATGGGTTAAAGCCTTGATCGGTCAGTAGTTTGAATCCGGAGAGAGTGGGTTGAGTTCTCTCTGTCAGCTCCAGCTTCCCATGCAGGAACATGAGTGAAGCATCCCACAAGGATGGTAAAACATCCGGGCATCCCCCGAGTAATGTCCTTGCAGACAGCCAATTCTCTCACACCAGAAGTGAATTGCAGTTTCTCAAGTCACAATGTGACATAAAATAGTTTAAGTAGTTACTATTAATAACAAAGGAGCCCCCGGTGGCGCAGTGGGTTAAAGCACTGAGCTGCTGAGCTTGTTGATTGAAAGGTCGCAGGTTCGATTCCGGGGAGCGGCGTGAGCTTCCGCTGTCAGCCCTAGCTTCTGCCAACCTAGCAGTTTGAAAACATGCAAATGTTGAGTAGATCAATAGGTACCACTCCGGTGGGAAGGTAATGGCACGCCATGCAGTCATGCCAGCCACATGACCTTGGAGGTGTCTACGGACAACGCTGGCTCTTTGGCTTAGAAATGGAGATGAGCACTACACGCCAGAGTCAGACATGACTGGACTTAATGTCGGGGGACTACCTTTACCTTTTTATTAATAACAATCCTGCTCACACAGCACACACACCATTCCTTTCGCTGCCTAAATAGCAATATCTTCCATTCAAACACAGATGGTTATTGTATTGTCAAAGGCTTTCATGGCCAGAATCACTGGGTTGTTGTAGGTTATTCGGGCTGTATTCACCTACAATCAATGAGCATTCTGAACACCACAAACAATGGAACTGAACCAAAATTGGCACACAGAACTCCCATGACCAACAGAAAATATTGGAATGGTTTGGTGAAAATTGACCTTGAGTTTGGGAGTTGTAGTTCACCTATATCCACAGAGCACTGTGGACCCAAACAAGGATGGATCTGGACCAAACTTAGCAAGAATACCCAATATGCCCAAATGTGAACACTGGTGGTGTTGGGGGAAATAGACCTTGACATTTGGAAGTTGTAGTTGCTGGGTTTATAGTTCACCTACAATCAAAGAGCATTCTGAACCCCAACAAGGATAGAATTGGGCCAAACTTCCCACACAGAACCCCCAGGACCAACAGAAAATACTGTGTTTTCTGATGGTCTTTGGCGACCCCTCTGACATCCCCTTGCGACCCCCCCAGGGGTCCCAACCCCCAGGTTGAGAAATGGTGCTTTAGAAGAAGGGGATCTTCAGTTCTCCAAAAACAGACACTTGGTATAAGACAGCTTCCTGTGTTCTTCAGCTTATGCATGTTATCTTGAGCTCCTTAGCAGTAAGACGAAATAAAGAAAAATGAATACTGGATGTGAAGAATCAATTCTTCTCTTTGGAAGCATGAACACAATTTAATTTGAAGGCAAAAGTCTTTAGCATCCAATGAAATGCTAGAATCAAATAAAGTTCTCTGTTCATTTGAGATTCATGTAGTTTGGCAAGCTTGAAAGAGTCTTAAGTGTCACTGAAACAGTGTGATGGAAAAGAAGGCACTTTCCCATCGTGGGAAAGAAAATCAATACATGCTTAAAGTCCCCTCTTCTCTTCTAAAAGCACATTTGGTGTGAGCACTGTGTATTTGAAAATGAAGTGCATCAATTCCAAAAAGCTAAAGGAGAAGGACTGCGGAATGGTGTGCTCTGCATATTGCTTGTTACATGTGTGAAGCCACCTTTGGGGAGGATGACAGGAAAAGGTACCACTTTATATTGATATTCACATCCACACCTGAGCTAAATGCACATAGCAAATACTAACAGCTACTGGAATCAATAAGGTACTACATTCTCAGAAAGACAGAGGTGGTGTGTGTCTGAGTGCACAGGCATCTATGCGTCTAAGAGAAAGTGAGAGAGAACAAACTGTTTGCTTCAAAGCTAACGTATGCAGGACACTAGAAAGAAAATTATTTCAGTGCTTTTTTGCTTACTGTTGTACCTAAGGCTACAGAATGGAAAGAATGGCAACTTCAAAGTAGTGTTAATATTATTCCCGTAAGGACATAATTTGTCTAATGTCATTGGATGCAGCAAGGCTTGCTAATGTTTTTCTCCTCCCCACTTGAGCATTGTTGTGGCTTCAAAAAAGTGCCTTTGGTTTGTGTTATAAGCAATGGGGGAAAGGAACAGCTGGTAGGCTTGGGCGGTTTTGTTCGTTAATTTCGTAATTCGTTATTAATTCGTATTTAAATTAGCTTACGATCCAATATTGAGCCATGCAGGACTACTGTGAGGAGTAATTAAAAATTCGAAACAATTTTTCCAATTTTTTCAATTCATTTCGTAATTGATTCGAAATAGTTTCGAAATTGTTTCGTTATTACTTCCGTGTGTCTGGTGCAAGTTTTATAGTTGTTGTTTGTTTTATCAGTGAAAAAAATAAATTATCACACCAACAGTCAACAACAGAGGGAGAGGGAAGCTTCAGAAGTTCCCCCTGTCCCATTTGGAGGTTTTTTTTAGCATATTGCACAATCGCGTCCGCCATTAACGAATCGATTCGTAATTTTACGAAATTTCGTATATTTCAAAATTTTTAAAAGGAAAATTTTGGAATTCTTTAAAAAACGAAACGCAAGGGCCCCCTAAAAACGAAACGAGTTTAGAACCAAATTTTTCTGTGGTAACCCAAGCCTAATGGCTGGATATCACTTATCAGCCCCAATAGTAAATTCAAAACAAAAAAAAAATATTAAATTTTCATGGCAACATAGCTATACTTAGAATTGCTTGAGTGAAGACTGGAGAAGCTCCTGTACCTTTGAAGGCTCTAAATTTCCTCTAAGTGTGAGGTACAGGAAAAAAAAGTACGACTCAGGAACTACATGAAGGACCAAATATGTTTTAATGTTCTTTTTGCCCTCCCTTCAATTCATTCTATTCTCTCTATCTCTGGTAGTCTATGAACCCAAGGAAGGTCCTAAGACAGAAAATGAATTGCTGAACAATCAACGTAACAGGCCTGCATCCAAATAATTACAATTAAGCTTAACATCAACACTACCCAAAAATAGTATTAGTAGTTGATATTCTGATACAATTTTGAAAAAACATTGAGAAGTATTGAATAAGCAGGGATCATGTCAAATGTTTGAAAGGATGTGTTTTTCAGTTTTGATTTCTCTCACATTCTTTATATTGTTATTTAAAGCCTCACATTCTTTCCATCTTGATACAAAAAAATGTGTGAAGTTTGCTAAATCTTTCTACCAATCTGTGATGTCTTGGCTTTCCCCCCTCCTCTGTTGCATTTCCTTGTTTTGCTCTCCCTTTGGTGTGGACTTTTCCATTTGTGCTTAGTTTTAGGGGTGGAGCTTAAAACCCCCTTGTCTGAAAGACTTTCCCCTACTTTTTAGTCTGTGCCAGAGCTTTAGAGAGGAAGGCCAGAAATTGTCTGGGTTCCTTGGCCTGGCAATCTAAACAGACATTCTATAGCACATATTTACCAAAAGTATATACCATATCATTTAGTATTTACCAAGTGTATTTACCAAAAGTATATACCTTGTAATCTTCATCGCTTGTACTATACCAGAGGTCCTCAAACTAAGGCCGGATATGGCCCTCCAAGGTCATTTACCCGGCCCTCACTTAGGGTCAACCTAAGTCTGAAATGACATGAAAACACACAACAGTAACAACAATCCTATCTCATCAGCCAAAAGCAGACCCAAGATTCTTATACATATGTAAGTGTACCACCATTCCCCCCCCCCCCCCCAAATATTCACCTTGAGACCAGTTGCTTCTTTATTGTCTAAAGCAAGAGTCCTCAAACTTTTTAAGTCGAGGACTGGTTCACAGTCCATCAGACTAGAGGTGGATGGGAGACAGATAGACTATAGTTTAAAATAAACAACATGACTGAATTCCTATGCACACTGCACATATCTTATTGGTAGTGCAAAAAAATGAAAGAACAATACAATATTTGAAATAAAGAACAATTTTAACCAACATAAAGAATAAACATTATTTTTTCAGTGGGAAGTGTGGGTCTGCTTTTGGCTGATAAGACAGTCAAATTAATTAGGATTTTACTTATTGTGTACCTGGGGCCAGATAAATGACCTTGGGGGGCTGCATCCAGCCCCTGGGCCTTAGTTTGAAGACCCCTGGTCTAAAGAGTCTTCTCCTTTCCACTCCATTATTTAGCAATAACAGTCTTGTTAGCCTTGTCTGTGCCAATATGTGATACCCACATGCAGGGCAGAAGTTTAGTATGGAAGTAGAAAACAAATTTGCATGATGGTACATTTTCAACAAATGTACCCAGTTCATGTTCTGTGAGATAAATAATGTCATTGGGTAGAACCCACAAGTGACAGATGGTTTTTAATTATCTTTTTTTGAAAATTAGATGTAAGTAAATGTGTATGGCTCTAACTGCTAGGCTTGGGTAACCACGGAAAAATTTGGTTCTAAACTCATTTTGTTTTTAGGGGGCCCTTGCGTTTCGTTTTTTAAAATAATTCCGAAATTTTCCTTTTAAAATTTTTGAAATATACGAAATTTTGTATAATTATGAATCGATTCGTTAATGGCGGACGCGATTGGGCAATATGCTAAAAAAAACCTCCAAATGTTGGTGTGATAAAACAAACAACAACTATAAAACTTGCACCAGACATGCCAAAATAATTATGAAATAATTATGAAACAATTACGAAATAATTACAAAATAATTACAAAATAATTACAAAATAATTATGAAATAAATTGAACTATTCCTTCATGGCTCAATATTGGATCGTAAGCTAATTTAAATACGAATTAATAACGAATTACGAAATTAACGAACGAAACCGCCCAAGCCTACTAACTGCCTTTTTCAAAAGGCATGTAGATGTAAAGAATGCGTACACAATATTTTTACTAGGAAATATAGATAGAGATAGGAAGGTATGCACCAAAACATACAAGAAACCCCCAGTGGCGCAATGGGTTAAACTCCTGTGCCAGCAGGACTTAAGACCGACAAGTCACAGGTTCAAATCCAAGGAGAGCGTGGATGAGCTCCTTCTATCAGATCCTGCTCCCCATGTGGGGACATGAGAGAAGCATCCCACAAGAATGGTAAAACATCAAAACATCTGGGTGTCTCCACTTCTCTCACACCAGAAGTGATTTGCAATTTCTCAAGTCTCTCCTGACATGACAAAAAACAACAACAACAAAACAAAAACAAAAACAAAACATATATACATTTTCATTAGAAAAAGAAGCAACAGTCATGGGATGGGGAAATGTGGGAAGATAACGTAGAGTGCAGTTTGGAAAATAGAAATAGCAAAGCCAAAACAGAATTATTTTTATATCGCTGGATCAAAAGCAATGTTAAAGAACTCTATATACAGCTATTAATAACATCATTAAACATTTATTAATTGAGCCATCATTTTGGATTGACTTCTGACAATAAGCCAGGTTTATTTCAGGTTTCAATAAAGCTCATGACTTCTCCTTCCCTCCCTCTTTGCATGCTTTTGGGCATTTATTTGAGCTGATAAAACATCTGGCAGGCCAAAGGTCCCTCTCCTCATTGTAAACAAAGAGGCTGATATAGGCCGTGTGCAAATCTCTTAAGGGGATGAGAGGTGAAGAAAATTCTCTGACTGACAGGCATATGGCAGTTCCTAGGCAAAAGCTGAGAAGTGAGCTTGACATTATAAAAGGAAAACAAGAAGACAGTAGACACCTATCTCAGAGAGGAATAAGGCCAATGTGTTAGCAAGGGACTGTGCATCTTGCCTCCTAACTGTTCAGTGTTTCCCCTTTCAGGCATCAGATCTTTAGAGGATAACCTTCAGAAGGAGATGTTGAGAATATGATGCTTCAGGACTGACTTCTGGTAGCACTTCTCCTCTTCAAACAACAGCTGCTGAGCATGACAAGGAATCCAGACTGTGGGGGTGTTAAGGTGAGTGCCATTTCAGCTGAAGAAACAGCAGAAGAAGAAAATGAAAAAGACTGCAGTCTTACAGAATGGCTGACTCAAGAAGCCTTGGAGCACCTTGCTGTCCCCCCCTTCTTCTTCTACAACTCCGAAGAATTTCCAGGAATTACTTGTTAGCAGAACATAGTGAAGCTTTGATTATTATCCGAATGAAACGAGATTTCTTCAGAAAGAAAAAAAATGCAGACAACACCACAGGTCACTCAAGACAACAGCTTGAATGTCAGGGAAGTGTGGCTATGTAATGTAGAGACATCACAGAGTATACACAATAGAATGCTGGGCTCCAATCGTTTCCTCAAAGCAAAACCTGTGGCATATGTTACCTTTGAATTTTGGAATACCTGACAGCTGCTTGTGAAGACAGGTTCAAGCTTTCAGTAAGAAATGTCAGGCAGGCACCAAATGGGGCATATGGGACAAAACAAAAGTGGAAAACTCAGAACTGAGGGAGTTGAGAGAAGTGCTTGCTTATAATAAACTAGCTGTCCCCTGCCACGCGTTGCTGTGGCCCAGTCTGGTGATCTGGAAAATAAAGTAATGAGAAAGTGTTGGCTTGTAATATATGTAATTTCTTTGTGCTTGTGGGTAAACAGTATTTCTTGCTCTTTCTTTGTCAGTGTTGATGTGGAGAGTGTCTGGTTTGCCCACATGCAACATATCATTGTCCTTCTTTAAGGGCCCCTTTCAAATCGATGATACTATATCTCTCTGTGTGCATCATTATCTATCTATCATCTATCTATCTGTCTGTCTGTCTGTCTGTCTGTCTGTCTGTCTATCATCTATCTATCTTGATGGCTGGATGGCTCTTTGTCAGGAGGGCTTTGATTACGTTTTCTTGCCCTGATGAAGGGAGTTGGATTGGATGACCTTAAGTATTTTCTGTTGGTCATGGGGGTTCAGTGTGGGAAGTTTGTCCTGATTCCGTCGTTCGTGGGGTTCAGAATGCTCTTTGATTATATGTGAACTGTGAATCCCAGTGACTACAACTCCCAAATGTCAAGGTCTATTTTCCCCCAAATGCCACCTGTGTTCATATTTGGGTGTATTGAGTGCTTGTGCCAAGTTTGGTCCAGATCCATCATTGTTTGAGTCCACAGTGTTCTCTGGATGTAGGGGAACTACAACTCCAAAACTCAAGGTTGATGCCCACCAACCCTCCCAGCATTTTCTGTTGGTCATGGGAGAACTGTATGCCAAGTTTGGTTCAATTCCATCATTGATAGAGTTCAGAATGCTTTTTGATTGTAGGTGAACTATAAATCCCAGCAACTACAACTCCCAAATAACAAAATCATATTTTTTTGTGTGATGGTCACTCCTTGTGTTATGAGACGTTTTGCTGCCAAATTTGGTGTGATTTCGTTCATAGGCTCTTTTGTTTTTAAGGTACTCATTATGACCTGAGCATTTTTATATATAAAGATATACACAAAACATAGAAACCAAAACATAATGACAGAGAGTGGGCCACATGTACATAAAATGATTTAAAAACTCAGGGTGAGTAAAGGGGCAGAACTGTTTGTAAGGGAGAACTCATAGAGAGACAGAGAAATAAACCAACCTTCGTACAAGGGGTTGGGGGGGGGGGGGAGAACTCCTGGGACAAGAACGTTGAGGGAGCAATAGCATAAAATGATGTGACTACTCTCCGAAAGCGCAATGACAGAGCCAGGTCTTGAGTCTCTTTTTAAAGGTTTCCATTTGAGCATATTGAGTATTCCTGCCACATTTGGTCCAGATCCATCATTGTTTGAGTCCACAGTGTTCTCTGGATGGAGGTGAACTACAATTCCAAAATTCAAGGTCAACGTCCACCAAACCCTTTCAGTATTTTCTGTTGGTCATGGGAGTTCTGTGTGCCAAGTCTGGTTCAATTCCATTTTTGGTGGAGTTCAGAATGCCCTTTGATTATAGGTGAACTATAAATCCCAGCAACTACAACTCCCAAATGACAACATCATAATTTTTGAGTGATGGTCACTCCTTGTGTTGTGAGATGTTTTGTTGCCACATTTGGTGTGATTTCGTTCATTGGTTCTTTTGTTTTTAAGGTACTCATTATGCACAGAGCATTTAGATAGATAGATAGGGCTGGGCAACCACGGAAAAAATTGTTTCTTAACTCGATTCGTTTTTAGGGGGTTTTTGCGTTTCYATTTTTAAAAGAATTCTGAAATTTTTCTTTTAAAAAGTTCGATATTTATGAAATTTCAGAAATTATGAAACAATTACGAAACAATTACGAATCGATTCGTTAATGGRGGATGCGATCGCGCAATATGRTAAAAAAACCTCCAAATGGGACAGGGGGAACTTCTGAAGCTTCCCTCTCCCTCTGTTGTTGACTGTTGGTGTGATAATTATATTTTTTTTCACTGATAAAACAAACAGCAACCCTAAAACTTGCACCAGACATGTGGAAATAATAACGAAARGATTTRGAAACAATTTCGAAATMATTTCGAAACAATTACGAAACAATCACGAAACGAATTGAAAAATTCGTTTCGTTTTTTAGTTGCTCCTGAATGGTTCAATATCGCTTCGTTATATATAAAAATAARGAATTAATAACYAATTACGAAATTAACGAACGAAACCGRCTAGCCCTGATAGATAGATAGATAGATAGATAGATAGATAGATAGATAGATAGATAGATACTGATATCCACAAACATGAAGGGTGGGTGAGAACATTTTTCCTCTTCCTGGGGAAGAGGAACAGCCTAAGATTTAGCATGCATGAATTGAAGCTATCAGTAGATTTAACACCAGAAAACAACCTTCAAGAAGAAGCAGGGAAGCTGATAAGGTACTCACAATTAGTCTTTTATTACCTTGATGTAACAATTAAATCCAAAGCCATCTTACCTCCTTCCCCCTTCTCATCAACCATTCTTTTTGTTTTCTTCCATCCTCACCCTTCACACACAACTTCACAATCGATCAACTGATATTCATCAACATGGCTTGTATCTCTTCCCCTTGACTTAAGGGAATATGTTTTCTTTACTCTAAAGCTGGGGTCCACATATTTTTTAAACAGAGGGCCAGTTCACAGTCCCTCAAACTGTTGGAGGGCCAGATTATAATTTGAAAAAAATGAATGAATTCTTATGCACACTGCACATATCTTATTTGTAGTGCAAAAAAATTATTTATTATTATTTTATTTACAGTATTTCTATACCGCTTTTCTCATCCCTAGGGGGACTCAAAGCGGTTTACACAAAGCTGGCAAAACTTCAATGCCATACATTGGACACTGATGCGATGCCAATCCATAACAACCACAATAATAAAACCACAATTAAACATAAATCATAATTAGACAGTACATAAACAATCATTAAAACAATAAATAATAAAAAAAACAGTCTCGCCAGTCGTATTGTCATTCTAGTCCATGTCCTTTAAACTCTACAAACATCTACTGTCCAAAGGCCTGATTTTAATTTCTTTCTGAAAGCCAGGAGGGAGGGAGCAGATTTTACCTCATTTGGGAGTGTGTTCCATAGGCGAGGGGCCACTGCCGAGAAGGCCCTGTCTCTCGTCCCCACCAGATGCATTTGCGTAATTGACGGGAGCGAGAGCAGGGCCTCCCCGGATGATTACGCGATGGGACGTAGGGGTGGATGCGTTTGGACAAGTAAGCTGGGCCAGAACTGTATAGAGCTTTATAGGTCAAAACCAGCACTTGGAAATGGATTCGGAGATGGGCTGGCAGTCAGTGGAGCTGGCACAACACTTTAAAATTTATTTATTTATTTATTTATTTATTTATTTATTTATTTATTTGGAGTGCTTTTACCCCGCCCTTCTCAACCCCCTAGGGGGGACTCAGGGCGGCTTACAAAAGGCACAATTCGATGCACAAAAATTCACAAAATACAATATACAATTTACAATTTGACATCAACAGTTATTTCTAGTTAAAACAATCAAATCAATACAATAACAGCAATAAAATCATTTTGTGGTCAATGTTCGCCAATTTATAAATCCAGAATCCATCCAGCAATGTCATTGTCCTTTCCTACTCTGGTTGTCATTGTCTTTTGTCCATCTGCCAGCTTACCCGAAGGCCTGGTCCCAAATCCAGGTTTTTAACTTCCTCCTGAAGGAGAGGAGGGATGTTGATGACCTAATTTCCCCGGGGAGCACATTCCACAGGCGAGGGGCCACCACCGAGAAGGCCCTGTCCCTCGTCCCCACCAGTCTCACTTGTGATAAAGGTGGGGCCGAGAGCAGGGCCTCCCCAGAAGATCTTAAACTCCGAGGTGGGACGTAGAAGGAGATACGTTCGGACAGGTACGCTGGGCCAGAGTGTACCAATATAATAATTAAAATGAATAACAATTTTAATAAATATAAGCTTATTAGTATTTCAGTGGGAAGTGGGGGCCTACTTTTTGGCTGATGAGATAGGATTGTTGTTTGTGTGTGCTTTAAAGTCATTTCAGACTTAGGTTGACCCTGAGCGAGGGCCGGGTAAATGACCTTGGAGGGCCATAACCGGCCCCCGGGCCTTAGTTTGAGGACCCCTGCTCTAAAGGGTAAGACCCTTTGACTTCCTAATACTCTTATTGTTGTTCATTCGTTCAGTCGTCTCCGACTCTTCGTGACCTCATGGACCAGCCCACGCCAGAGCTCCCTGTCGGCCGTGACCACCCCCAGCTCCTTCAAGGTCAGTCCAGTCACTTCAAGGATGCCATCCAAAATACCCTAATTCTCTTACAGTGGGCATAACATGTTTTAATAAAAATAAACAAGAGAGGGAACACATAATTTATATGGATGCATTACTCAGACTTAAGTACTTCAATTTCAGGAAAAGTTCCATAAATCGGCCCTACAGTGTTTTGCTAACTTCCCATTTTAATACAGATGCAGAACTGCTAAACCATTAAAAATCATTTTTGCATTCTTCTTCAAAAATAAGCTTTCTCATCACTGGAAGATCTGCAATGCAATTATCTTTTCTCCTCATTTGAATATGAGGAACAGTAAAAGGAGTGAATGACACTATTGCCAAGCTGTCAGATTGGATTTTAATCTTTGATACACCCAGCGCTGTGAAATGATGTTGCCTTGGAAAACTCCTCTGCACTGATAGACCAGATGGTTTTAACTCAAAAGATTTCTCAGTACCACACATCATTCTTAGCTGTGCAGAATTTTGGAGGTATTTATTGGATATATAAGTCAAAGGTATTGTGTGTATTAGCTGCAATGTAAGTCACACTACTTTTTTATTTATTTTTTAATTCAAACACCAGTAGAGCTGGCCCTACGATTAAATCAATAAAAGTGCTTACAGCGTGCACTCCCAAGGACTGGATGTGACTATAGGTTGCATTTTGCCACTTCTAAATTATGGACAGTATAACCCTAATGCCAGGTATTTCTCCTATCATGCCAGTTTTAAAAAACTTCCCAGAAAATTTAAAAAAAGAACTCAAAGTAGAACTTAATGGAAGAGGTTTAATGAAAGTAAAAGACTGGGATCTGAAAATGGTAAATATGGAAAGAATAAAAGAGGAATTAGGAGACTTAGATTGGTATAAGTATCTACAATTGGGTAAATGGTCAAGTGATATAAGGAAAAAATATAATGGAGGTAGGGAATACACAAAAATAGAAAAGATGATAACTCAAAGGGAGACTAAAGAAGAGAATACAACATTAAAAGGCATAGTAAGTGATATCTATAAACTGTTATTAATGAATGAACAGGAACAAGATTATTTGAAGGAAGTATGGGAAACAGACTTGGGGGGGGGAAATGAATAATCAAGAATGGGCAAACATATGGAATATGAGAATACTAAAAAATATGTCTATCAGAATTAAAGAAAATTACTACAAAATGATATGGAGGTGGTATCTAACCCCTATTAGATTAAATCAGATTAATAAAAAATATTCAAATCAGTGTTGGAGAGGTTGTCAGGAAATAGGGACGTATCTTCATATGTAGTGGTCATGTAACATTATACAAAAATTTTGGTAAAGCATATTCAAAGAAATAAGAGTAATAATAAAAATAGAGACTGAGATTACACCAAAATTAGCTTTATTACTTATACATGATAATATAATTCCCGTACAAGAGGAGAAAGAATTGGTTTCTAATTTGATAACAGCAGCTAAATTGTTAATAGCAAAAAATTGGAAGGAAAAAAAAGAAATTCAATTAGAAGAATGGTATAGGGAAATATGGAATATAGCGATTAATGATAAGCTAACTTGCAATATTAAAATTAAAAGGGGAATATGTAAACAAACAGACTTTTGGAAAATATGGGGGAAATTATTGAGTATGTGTTTAATGAGGGAAAGGGGTATAAGCCAGCAAGAGAAACAATGATATTTTGGAATGGTGAAACAACATGAGTTGGTTGGTCCTGGTGAAGGGGGCACAAACTAAGGGTAAGGGGAAGAGGGGGGAAAAAGTATCAAAGAGAAACAACAGGAATGGACCATGGTCAATATCCAAAGAGTGCTCATCATTACGTTTCCAAAACAGAATAAGATTGAATGATGGGACATGTCTAGAATTTGCATGTTGCATATATGTTACGATCATATTGCATTTGGTGAGCACAAACTGTGAGTTTGTTTGGTTCATCTCTACTTTAGTCACCCCCAGGTTGGAGTACTGTAATGCACTCTACGTGGGGCTGCCCTTGAAAACGGCTCGGAAATTCCAATTGGTAGAACAGGCGGCAGCCAGGTTACTAACTGGTGCTCCTTACAGGGAGCGGTCAACCCTCCTGTTCAAGGAGCTCCACTGGCTGCCATTCATTTTTCGGTCCCAATTCAAGGTGCAGGTTGTTACCTACAAAGCCCTGAACGGTTTGGGACCCACCTACCTGCATGACCACATTTCTGTATACGAACCTACATGATCTCTTTGATCATCTGGAGAGGCCCTGCTCATGCTCCCGCCTCTCTCGCAGGCGCGATTGGTGGGAACAAGGGAGAAGGCCTTCTTGGTGGTGGCCCCCGACTCTGGAACTCACTTCCCAGATACATCAGACAGGCAACTCTGGCAGTCTTTAGGAGGAGCTTGAAAACGTGGTTGTTCCAGTGTGCCTTCCCAAAATAAGAAAAACTCTCAGCACTATGTCCTCAAAATGCACTTTACTACTACTTCAGGATTGACTGCACTTCCTCATTCTCTCTAAAAATCCTATCCCAATTATATCCTACCTGGTTCACATCAGCACTATTTTTTAATTTTAATCTATCACATTTGGCCCTGCCTTTGGTTTTAAATGTTTATATGTTACTGTTGATTGCTTATTGTCTATTTTGTTTATGTGATTATGATTTATATTGCATTGATAGTTTAATAATGTTTTATTTTATTGATGTTCTGTTTATTGATGTATTGCGGGCTTGGCCTCATGTAAGCTGCACTGAGTCCCTTGGGGAGATGGTAGCGGGGTACAAATAAAGTGTTGTTGTTGTTATTATTATTATTATTATTATTATTATTATTATTATTATTACCTGAAAATGGCAGAGTCCTGGCATTGTGACAGAGGGCCACTGCCTTGGCTTTATCCACACCAAGTTCAGGCCACCCTTTAGACTTATCTTCAATTACAAGGTTTAATTGGGTAACATTTAATAACACTTAATAAAAGTTGTCCATAGTTCAAACCATATTTGTTGTGTGGTCTCTTTATTTTGAGGGTTGGGTGGCAATTGTGTATTGTAGACAAACTCCTTGTTTTCTTTTAGAACTTTTTTTGTGTATCAGGAACCACTTGAGAAACTTCAAATCATTTCTGGTGTGAGAGAATTGGCTATCAACAAGGACTTTGCCCTTGAGCTTGTTTGGAGGTTCTAGCAGGGGAGCGCAGCTATCGTAAACCCGGGACCGAAGACTGGAGACCTCGGTACACTCCTTCTATACCTGGGACATCATCCTCTTCCACCGAGCGTGCAGCTTCGGGAGGGATGCACATGGAGTGGTGAGGGAGGAAGGGGACACCCGCCTAGCCAGCCAGATCAGCCAAATCAACCCTGGCGATCAATGGGGTGACAGATGTCACAGCCAGATTGCCCTCACATCCACACTCTCCCTGGATTCGAACCTCTGACATGTCAGTCCTGTCGGCACATGGGTTTAACCCACTGCGCCACCGGTGACTCCTGAGAGGATCTCATAAATTAGCATCAATCCTACGGACCTCTTTGCCATTGAATGGTTACTCAGGAAATCAATGCTACCACTTTAAATGGAGGAAAGACCCCATTCCTTTACAAAAGAAAAAGGGAGAAAATAAATATATATCATGTATTCAAATGGCAACATTACCATGAGAATTCCTAGAACTCTGTCTGCATTCCAAGCCATGCTTTTTGTGACAAATGCATCTATGAAAGTGATATATCAGGAGGCTGTTGACATGTATTTAATTATAACACATAATTAAAGGCTGATCAAGGGATTTCTAATTTAATGTTAAAAGCTCCATCTGAAGATAATCAAAAAGTACGTATGAAAAATGAGATTTTTCCCCCCTCTCCTTATAGTTAGATCCATTGGCGTCCTTAATTTTGCCAGAGAACAATGATAAGCAGAGGAAGGAGAGTGGGGGACATTCAGTACTCATGTGAGTCGTCTGTATTTAATAGACAATTTAAATCAAAAAGCAAAGCCATGAAATTCCAGCCATGGCAGCAGGGATTCCCTGCATCAGATTGGAAAGAGTCCAAAATCTTTCTAACTAGATGGTGATTTAATATTGCAGCATCATAATCCTGCAGGTTGGAACCGTAGGGAGTTAATCAGATTTCTCCCTCTGTCCTGCCCACTTGATTTAATTAAATTGCTGACTATTTTTAAATTTTTAATACAAACTTTAATGAAATATGCTAAACAAGGAAGAATAGCAAATCACAGATATGGGGGTATCTTTTCAGCAAAGCCGGTGGATCTGTAGTCGATTTGCATGAAAATGCGGGGAAGAGGAATGAAGAGGATTGTGCGTATGATCTCCCGTAGCTTACTGTGCTCAGAACACAGCATCCTGCAACTCCTTTAAGTCCATTTCCAATGCCAGCATCTTAGAGCTGCTTAAAAGATCCCACATGGAAACCACATGAAAGGCTGTGAATCCACGGAGGGGTTATAGCATCTAGCGCAACTGAGAGACTTCACTGGCCACTGTCATGCATCATTACTCACCAAAACAGAATGATGATGCATGACAGTGGCCAGTGAATTCTCGGTTGCCTTTCATCTCAAGAACAGAGAAGCATCCCGAGCTCTGAAGATCACCTGGGAAGGAATCCCACTGGAGCATTGCAGCGCACCCAAATACCTGGGAGTCACTCTGGACCGTGCTCTTACCTACAAGAAGCACTGCCTGAACATCAAGCAAAAAGTGGGTGCTAGAAACAATATCATACGAAAGCTGACTGGCACAACCTGGGGATCACAACCAGATACAGTGAAGACATCTGCCCTTGTGCTATGCTACTCTGCGCTGAGTATGCACTCCCAGTGTGGAACACATCTCACTAAAACAGTGGTTGTGGCTCTTAATGAGACATTCTGCATTATCACAGGGTGTCTGCGCCCTACACCACTGGAGAAATTACACTGTTTAGCCAGTATTGCACCACCTGACATCCGCCGGGAAGTAGCAGCCAATAGTGAAAGGACCAAGGCAGAGACATCTCCAGCTCATCCCCTGTTTGGGTATCAGCCAGCACGCCAACGACTTAAATCTAGACATAGTTTTCTAAGATCTACAGAGACACTGGAACACCTCAGCAAGCGAGAGTCCAAAAGTGGCAGGCTCAAACCCAGAACCTCAACCAATGGCTGATACCAAATGAGAGACTCTCCTGGGCACACAGAAGACTGGGCGACTTGGAAGGCAATGAACAGACTGCGCTCTGGCACCACGAGATGCAGAGCCAACCTTCAGAAATGGGGCTACAAAGTGGAATCCTCGACATGCGAGTGTGGAGAAAAGCAAACCACTGACCACCTGCTGCAATGCAACCTGAGCCCTGCCACATGCACCATGGAGGACCTTCTTGCAGCAACACCGGAGCACTCCAAGTGGCCAGATACTGGTCAAAGGACATTTAACCAACTACCAAACTCACAAGATGTGTATTTTTCTTCTGTTTGCTTTGTTCTGTTAGAAATGTAATATATAATGGACTGATTGCTCTGACACGACAAATAAATAAAATAAATAACCAAAACAAAAGCCATTTTTTCAATTTTTTTTTCCAAATGCTGGCAATAACATATAGATCAATTTGGTCTTCACCCACCAATGCCAGATTCCCCCCCCCCCCACCCTTTGGGAGTAGGTTCAAGGTGTTTCCAAATAAGATTTTTAATTCTGTATACCAGATATTTAGTTCACACACATTGTGAATTGTGATTTCATTCTGACGACTTGGCCTTATGTAATTATATGATTGTATTTTAATGTGTTTTATATTAGTGTTTTATAGGACGTGATGTTTTAACTATTGTGTATGAATTTTTCTGTTGTAAACCGGCCTGAGTCCCTCGTAGGAGGTGAGAAGACCGGTATATAAAAGTTCTAAATAAATAAAAAATAAAAAATAATAATTTTTGGATAATGCAGATATTGTATTGTCGAAGGATTTCATGGCCAGAATCACTGGGTTGTTGTAGGTTTTTCAGGCTGTATGGCCATGTTCTAGAAGCATTCTCTCCTGACATTTCACCTTCATCTATGGCAATCACTTGCCTAGTTTTCAATAAACCTCACAACCTCTGAGGATGCCTGCCATAGATGCAGGTGAAATGTCAGGAGAAAATGCTTCTAGAACATGGCCATACAGCCTGTAAAACCTACAACAACCCAATGCAGATATTCATTTCTGATATTTATCCACCAATGTGCTTTCATCTTGTTTTTTTCCATAAAAGGAATTCTTAAAGGGTACAAAAGGTTTAATTGTTTTTATTTATTTATGTTGAAAATTATTACCAGGGATACATCTTGACTGCAATTAATACAGGTTGACAACACCTTAACTGTTTACTGTGCCATCCGCCCAGACGCTATAAAAAATAACTGTGACATGCTTCTCTCTATAGCTGAGCGAACTGCAGTTGTCTATCTTGAAAACTTAAGATACTAAGCAACTGAGACTAGTACTGGTTTTAAACATCAAAAAAAGAATATTTATTTACTAGGGCTGGGCGGTTTCGTTCGTTAATTTCATAATTCGTTAATAATTCGTTATTTTTTGGGTAAACGAAGCGATAACAAACCATTCAGGAGCAACTAAAAAACGAAACGAATTTTTAAATCTATTTCGTAATTGTTTTGTAATTGTTTCGTTATTATTTCCGTATGTCTGGTGCAAGTTTTATAGTTGTTTCCCTCCCCTCTCCCTGGTTGCAAGCGGTCGGCATTTACCCCACTTCCGGGTCCCTGGCCTCTGCTTAAGTGGATCAAATTCTCCTCTCCTCCTGTCGTCACCTCACCTCGTTCCTCACTCTGGCCTGCGTGCATTGGGCAAAGAGACACAGCAGTGCAGCACTCAGAGACCTGCCTGTTGCCTGCCTAACCTCTTTCCTTCTCCAGGTTAAAACTATTATATTTATTATATTTATTTTATTATTATTATTATTTATTATTATTATTATTATTAAGAATGGATGGCCATCTTTCAGTACTGCTTTCACTGTGCCTTACATGCACGAAGGCAGAAAGTGGTTTGTTATTATTATTATTATTATTATTGAGAAGCATTGTCAAACCAGAATAGAGATCTCACCCCTCCTCTCTCTCTCTTTCCCCCCTCTTTCCTTCTCCAGGTTAAAACTATTATATTTATTATATTTATTATATTTATTATTATTATTAAGAATGGATGGCCATCTTTCAGTACTGCTTTCACTGTGCCTTACATGCACGAAGGCAGAAAGTGGTTTGTTATTATTATTATTATTATTATTATTATTATTATTATTATTGAGAAGCATTGTCAAACCAGAATAGAGATCTCACCCCTCCTCTCTCTCTCTTTCCCCCCCCTCTTTCCTTCTCCAGGTTAAAACTATTATTTAAAACTATTATTTTCACGTCGCGCAACCGCGTCCGCCATTTTAACGAATTGATTCGTTAATATTAACGAAATTTCGTAAATATCAAACTTTTAAAAAGGAAAATTTTGTAATTATTTTAAATAACGAAACGCAAAAAAACCCAAAAACGAATCGATTTTAGAAACAAATTTTTCCGTTGTTACCCAGGGATATTTATTTATACAAAGTCCTTGAGGACTTGGCACAGTTCATCACAGTTGCAAACAAACAGTCAATAGATGAAACTACAAAAATATTCTTTCCTTTCTTTAGTTACAGAGGTATCCCTTTCTCCAGATGGCAGATAAGATTCTGGAATCTTAACACCCTAACCTCAAGCTGTTGTGGTTTAGAAAAAGGCAGGCTTTTCCCCTATCTATAACTTAAGGTCAGTCCTGGAGACAAAGCAGTTACGACTCTCTCTCTATAACTATATTACTCAATCTTCTCAACTAAGCTGATCTATCTATAATACCTCAAAAACAGCTCAAAACACAATATACTATCTATATTATCTCAATATAGCTTACTCAGTTTAGCTTAATACTTATCTAAAGAGTATATATCTTGCTCAGTTTATCTATAAAGTAGTTTTTGCAATGGTTCTCCCAGAGCTAGCATGCCTGAAGTCTTTCCTCAAACTGAAAAGGCAGGGGAGAATCTAAAATGGAGATCTTTCCCTGCGAGAAAAGGCGGTCCCTAAACTCAAAGAGCTGCTCTCTAAGCCAATGGTTGCAAAGAGGCCTGCAAACTCTGATACTATAAACCTTTAGGACTCTTGCAAAGCTGCAGCAGCCCTGGGAGAAATGCAAGAGGAAGCAACCTCAAGCAACTATAAAGTAAGGCAAATCGGGCTCCTGGGAGATGGAACAGTTAACTGTCATGGCTCAATTGAATCCTGGGATTTATAACTTGGTGTAGTTTACTGTAGCATTTTGTTACAATTGCATTTTACTATTTAAGGGGTAAAGGTGTTCCCCTGCCATTAAGTCCAGTCATGTCCAGCTCTGGGGGTTGGTGCTCATCTCTATTTCTAAGTCGAAGAGCTGGCATTGTCCAAGATCATGTGGCCAGCATGACTTCATGGAGTGCTGTTACCTTCCCGTTAGAGCGGTACCTATTGATCTACTCACATCTGCATGTTTTCAAACTGCTAGGTTGGCAGAAGCTAGGGCTAACAGTGGGAGTTCACACCGCTCCCCAGATTCAAACTTGTGACCTTTTGGTCAGCAAATTCAGCAGCTCAGCGGTTAAACCCACTGCACCACCGGGGTCTCCTATTTTATTATTTATTTCACATTAAATTAAATTCACAATCAGTTCACTTCTTTTTCCCAGACTAGCAACTGTGACCTTTGGTTTATCAGTATGTAAAGCTGTATCTACATTGTGCAATTAATAAAATTTGATACTATTGCTTAATGCTATGAAAACATATGTTGGTGAGACACCAGCACTCTTTAGCACAGAAGTAAAGCTACAACTCTCAGGATTCCATAGCACTGAGTATGGCAGTTAATGTGACATCAAACTGTATTAATTCTGTAGTGTAAATGTACCAAAAGAATTATAAAAGCATTGCAAACATAAAGGATGTGTGGCACTTTGCTTGACGACAATGTTACACATGAAAAGGATCTTGAAATCTTAGTGGACAACAAGTTGAAGATGAGTCACCAATGTGATGCCAACAGCTTAAAAGCAAATTTTGGTTTACATCAAAAGGGATATAATGTCTGGATTATGGAAAGTTATGGTGTCTTCCATTCTGCT
This sequence comes from Anolis sagrei ordinatus, assembly GCF_025583915.1. Taxonomy (NCBI): domain Eukaryota; kingdom Metazoa; phylum Chordata; class Lepidosauria; order Squamata; family Anolidae; genus Anolis; species Anolis sagrei. The sequence continues at coordinate 17,974,391 of NW_026847993.1, read as the reverse complement.
TTGGTCAGACTTCGCCTGGCATCACATTGTGTCCAGTTCTGGACAACTAAATGATCAAAGGTCTGGTAACCTTGAATCCCTCTGAGGAGTGGCTTAAAGAGCTGGATCTGTGTAGCCTGCATAAGAGAAGGTTGGGAGGAGATATGAGAGCCATGTTTAAATATCTGAAAGGCTATCATAAGGAAGAGGGACCAGGTTTGTTTTCTGCAGCCCTGCACACTAGGACTCAATGGAGCAATGGGTTCCAATGACAAGAAAGAAAGTTCCCCTGAACATTAGGAGCAAATTCCTGGTGGTGAGAGCTATTTAACATTGGAACCCTCTTATCTTGGAGTTAGATGGCTATTTGTCTATGGTGTTTTGATTGTGCTTTTCCTCTGTGTCTAGTCAAGAGGCAAGTATTATTAATGGACTAGAACATATAAGTTAGGGGAGGCTGCAGCAGTTTGCTTTTGCTTGAATCTCTTGGAAAGGGGAAGGTTTCATTCACTCCTTTTCTTTACCCTAAGATGAGCTAATTGAATACAAACTACTTTTGCACTCTGAATTCAGTTTGCAGCAATTCAAGTATGTTGAGAACAAACCAGAAAGTAGTAGTAGGGGAAAGAAATTAGGATGTTTTAAGAGCAGCAAAAGTGAAAGACTGTGCTGTCGTGCTTGGGGGCTATTAGTCTTAATGAAGGAGGGGTGGACATGGCACCTTTTCCCCAAGGGATTGCTTCTTGCCCTCCTATAGGAAACTGGAACTCCCAAAAACCCAGAATGCTGTAAATAGCTCAAGATTTATTTATCACAAAGTCATTTCTTCAAAGCAATGAGCTGGAAAACTTTAGAGGGGTGAAGGAAAATATACATTACAGTCTCAATTAGTCCTGGGTCCTGGGTCCAAGGGGTTTGAAGCTGAGAAGCCTCACCAAGTTTCCTCTTTCCTCAATGGCTGTGAATGCCAGAGCAAACCACAATCCCAGTTCAGATGGCCTATGTTTTGAAGATCTTCCTTTGGTGCCAAAAGAACCGGCTTGAAGGCACCTGGGTCTCCTCAATAATTGTCCAGGGCAATCTGGACATAAAGCATGAGTCCCAAGGGTAAAAAACCTCAGAATTGGTGCTAAGAGGTAACTTAATTCAGGGTCCTTTAAATCAAGTCTTTTACTCACGTCCATCTGGTACGAACTCTGATGGCAGAATGAAAAGAAAAAGGAAGTTCTCTCTTGCAGGAAGAGGTGGAGCGAAACAGTACTGATTGACAGCTACAAGCAACCAATCCATACAACTATACATAAGCAGGGTAAAAAGGGGCAGGATTAAGCAAGATACAACAGTTTAAATCTTACAACTAACAGTTCTATACATAGGTGGCACCACTCGCGCCGTCACAGACACTAAAGATTGGTCAGGACTGCACCTGTCAAATTGAGACAGTCGGAGGTTGTGTAACAATAGTAGTAATAAACCTAACACACTCTCAAAATAATATTGTCTTATATACCAATTCAGCTTGCTCTGTAAAAATCCCGAAACCTAGCTTTTTGAGTATGTATCTCTTTTTTGAAAAACACAATGCTGTATATTTATTGCTCTAAAATATGTTTTCTGTATCCCCAAAGTATCATAACTGCTATGGCTTGCAGAAATGCCACATCTTATATACACATTTCCCTTTTCATTACTTGAGTAAACAGATGCTTCCAGCAAGTGAGCTTTCTGTTGGCACTGGCATTTCTTTTCTTTTATGTTGTTCTTGTTTTTGTTGTTTTCAACTTGGTTGCTCCTGCCTGGAGCCTAACATTTTGCCTACCTTTATGTTTTAGCCATTAGAAATAGTATCGTTTTCAGTCACTGTAAGCCTATAACATAAAATTTAAATATACAGTGGAACCTCCACATAAGAGCATCCCAACTTAAGAGCATTTTGAGTTAAGAGCTGCCAAGTTTTGCTTTGACATTTGCTGATATCTTTTTTTTTTTTTGAAAGAGTTACAAGCTGGATAGATGCTGAGGATGCCGTGGATGTAGCGTACCTGGATTTCAGTAAGGCCTTCGACAAGGTCCCCCATGACCTTCTGGCAAGGAAACTAGTCCAATGTGGGCTAGGCAAAACTACGGTGAGGTGGATCAGTAATTGGTTAAATGGACGAACCCAGAGGGTGCTCACCAATGCTTCCTCTTCATCCTGGAAAGAAGTGACGAGCGGAGTGCCGCAGGGTTCCGTCCTGGGCCCGGTCCTGTTCAACATCTTTATTAATGACTTAGATGAAGGGCTAGAAGGAATGATCATCAAGTTTGCAGACGACACCAAATTGGGAGGGATAGCCAATAGTCCAGAGGACAGGAGCAGAATTCAAAACGATCTTGACAGATTAGAGAGATGGGCCAAAACTAACAAAATGAAGTTCAACAGTGACAAATTGCAAGATACTCCACTTTGGCAGGAAAAACGAAATGCAAAGATACAGAATGGGGGACGATGATGCCTGGCTCAAGAGCAGTACATGTGGAAAAGATCTTGGAGTCCTCGTGGACAACAAGTTAAACATGAGCCAACAATGTGATGTGGCGGCAAAAAAAGCCAATGGGATTTTGGCCTGCATCAATAGGAGCATAGTGTCTAGATCTAGGGAAGTCATGCTACCCCTCTATTCTGCCTTGGTTAGACCACACCTGGAATATTGTATCCAATTTTGGGCACCACAATTGAAGGGAGATGTTGACAAGCTGGAATGTGTCCAGAGGAAGGTGACTAAAAGGATCAAGGGTCTGTAGAACAAGCCCTATGAGGAGCGGCTTAAAGAGCTGGGCATGTTTAGCCTGAAGAAGAGAAGGCTGAGAGGAATGATAGCCATGTATAAATATGTGAGAGGAAGCCACAGGGAGGAGGGAGCAAGCTTGTTTTCTGCTTCCCTGGAGACTAGGACGCGAAACAATGGCTTCAAACTACAAGAAAGGAGATTCCATCTGAACATGAGGAAGAACTTCCTGACAGTGAGAGCCGTTCAGCAGTGGAACTCTCTGCCCCGGAGTGTGGTGGAGGCTCCTTCTTTGGAAGCTTTTAAACAGAGGCTGGATGGCCATCTGTCAGGGGTGATTTGAATGCAATATTCCTGCTTCTTGGCAGAATGGGGTTGGACTGGATGGCCCACGAGGTCTCTTCCAACTCTTTGATTCTATGATTCTCTATGACATAAGAGCAGCATTTTGAGTTAATAACTAGCACTAGAGGGAGCACTAGAGCCAGAGGGAGCATTAGTGAGAGACTATACGGCTTTAGGGCTTCAAAGGAGCAGCCTCTGTTCCTTGTGCTTTATGCTCTTGTCCACTTTGGAAGATCGCTGTCCACTTTGCTCCTGTCCACTTTTTTATTATTCCGTGTGAAAGTGCATTTATACATTATTTGTTATTTATAAAGTACATTCTCTTATTTAAAAACATGTAACAAAATGGGGGGGGGGGGAAGGGGAACAGATTAATAGCACTTAAATGCATTCCAATAGGAAAGTCACTTTGAGATAAGAGCATTTTGAGTTAAGAGCTTGATCATGGAAAGCATTAAACTCTGTATTAGAACCACACTAGAAATGTCTTTCAATCCTATTAAAAACATCAAGGGAATTAAGGGTTTCTACAAACCTTATAAAAGTAAACAAAGAAAAACATGGAGAAGCATAACTGCTTTGAAACAAGAAACTCTTCTGAAAAGATTGTGTACAGTTTTCCTAATAGTTGCCCAACTTGGTGAAGTAAGAGATAGTTTCTTCTCTTCTTCACTTCATCGCCCAACTTCAGCTTTCTGTGTCCTCAATCAACTTATTCCACTTTCCATTTGCCAACTCTAGAGGTTTCATTTTGTGACTCATTGGATCCATATTGTTAAATAGTAAAGAGTAGGGACATCAGACTGGCAACAAAGATCCGCCTAGTCAAAGCCATGGTCTTCTCTGTAGTAACCTACGGATGTGAGAGCTGGACCTTAGGGAAAGCTGAGCGAAGGAAGAGAGATGCTTTTGAACTGTGGTGTTGGAGGAAAGTTCTGAGAGTGCCTTGGACTGCGAGAAGATCCAACCAGTCCATCCTCCAGGAAATAAAGCCCGACTGCTCACTGGAGGGAAGGATACTAGAGACAAAGTTGAAGTACTTTGGCCACATCATGAGGAGACAGCAAAGCCTGGAGAAGACAATGATGCTGGGGAAAGTGGAAGGCAAAAGGAAGAGGGGCCGACCAAGGGCAAGATGGATGGATGGCATCCTTGAAGTGACTGGACTGACCTTGAAGGAGCTGGGGGTGGTGACGGCTGACAGGGAGCTCTGGCGTGGGGTGGTCCATAGAAGAAAACAGTATTAAAACCGATGTCTTTTCCACAGAAAGGATCACTCTGTCTCCACTACCTATGAGTCCATCCTCTTATATTTATATATCTATATAAATAAAAATGTAACGTGTTCGTTTGTGGGATTAACAGAACTCAAAAACCACTGGACGAATGGACACCAAATTTGGACACAAGACACCTAACAACCCAATGTATGTCCTTCACTCAAAAAATTGATTTTGTCATTTGGGAGTTGTAGTTGCTGGGATTTATAGTTTACCTACAATCAAAGAGCATTCTGAACTCCACCAATGATGGAATTGGGCCAAACTTAGCACACAGGGCTCCCATGACCAACAGAAAAAACTGGAAAGGTTTGGTGGACATTGACCTTGAGTTTGGGAATTATAGTTCACCCACATCCACAGAGCACTGTGGACTCAAACAATGATGGATCTGGACCAAACTTGACACAAAAATTCCATATGCCCAAATATGAACACAGATGGAGTTTGGAGGAAATAGACCTTGACATTTGGGATTTGAAGTTACTGGGATTTATAGTTCACTACAATTAAAGAGCATTCTGAAACCCACAAACGACAGAAATGGGGCAAACTTCCCACACAGAACACCCATGACCAACAGGAAATACTTAAGGCCATCCAGTCCAACTCTCTTCACCAGAGCAAGAAAATGTAATCAGAGCCCTCCTGATAAAGAGCCATCCAGTCATAAATATAGATAGATAGATAGGATTATCACACACACACACACAGATATAGTATCATAGATTTGAAAGAGACCCTTAAAGAAGGACTATGATATGTTGCATATTCCAGAGTAGGCAAACCAGACACTCTCCACATCAACACTGACAAAGAAACAACAAGAAATACTGTTTACTCACAAGCATAAAGGAATTACATATATTAGAAACCAACACTTTCTCATTACTTTATTTTCCAGATCACCAGACTGGGCCACAGCAACGTGTGGCAGGGGACAGCTAGTATCTACATATAAATGGTTAATGTTTCCTGTGATTTTTATCAAATATATCATCTATGACCATCACCCCCTCTTCACTGAGTCATGAAGCTTTAGAAGGAAGATTTTGGCCCACTGTGATATTTTAATTTTAATTGAGTTTGATAGCCCACGTTGGTTAATGATGACTCCAGTACTAAGAATGTGCAAATTTGCCAATCTGTGTTTCCCTTAGTTCCTAACTAGAAGTAATTAAGCTAAAGTAAGCTGTCTTAAAGGACCTGCATATTACATAATTAATAGACCAGTAGGTTTTTTTAAAATGAAGACAACATTTTTGAAAGCGCAGTAAACATATGTGTCTGCTTTCCAGTGTCAATAAGGCCGCATATCATAAAAACTATTTTCCTTTTAAAGTTTTGGGTGTCTTATATGTTCTAAAAAAAAATTGAAAGTTAAAGAGAATATGACACCATACTTGAAATTGTCTAAGCCAGGGAAATATACCAAGAAAAGAAAAGAAAAGAAAAGAAAGAAAAGAAAAGACAGTTTGGAGTAATGATCCCCTTCCTGGAAATTTCCGTTGGATTCCTTCATCTAATTTCTTTGATTTGGAAATTTCTTGGCTAATTAAATCGGCCAGGGAGGGGTTGGTAGATTGGTTTGTGTTGATCATTAATGCATCGTTGGAGCAGGGTTTTTTCCATCTCGACTGAAACAAGCTGTGGTTCGTCCACTCCTTAAAAAGGTCTCCCTCGACTCCACGGTGCTGAACAACTTCCCTTTCTCCCTTTCTTCGGCAAGGTGCTGGAGCGGGTGGTCGCCTTCCAGCTCCAGGGTTTTCTAGATGACAACAACTACCTAGATCAGTCACAGTCTGGTTTCAGGCCTGGCCACGGTACCGAGACGGCCATGGTCGCCTTGGTGGATGACCTCCGTAGAGAGCTGGACAGGGGGAGTGTGACTCTGCTGGTTCTCTTGGACATCTCAGCGGCTTTCGATACCATCGATCATGGTATCCTTCTGGGACGACTCTCTGGGATGGGTCTCGGGGGCACGGTTCTGTCGTGGCTCCGGTCCTTCCTGGAGGGTCGATCCCAGATGGTGAAGCTGGGAGATGCCTGCTCGGACCCCTGGCCTTTGACCTGTGGGGTCCCGCAAGGCTCTATTTTGTCTCCCATGCTTTTTAACATCTACATGAAACCGCTGGGAGAGGTCATCCGGAGTTTTGGAGTTAGGTGCCATCTCTACGCAGATGACACACAACTCTACTACTCATTTCCACCTAATTCCAAGGAGGCCCCTCGAGTGCTGGATGAGTGCCTGGCCACTGTGGCTATCTGGATGAGGAAGAACAAGCTGAAGATCAATCCTGACAAGACAGAGGTCCTCCTGGTCAATCATAAACCGGATCGGGGTATAGGGTGGCAACCTGTGCTGGATGGGGTTACACTCCCCCTGAAGTCACAGGCCCGCAGCTTGGGAGTCCTCTTGGATTCATCACTTACGCTTGAGGCTCAGGCGTGTGCAGTGGCCGGGAAGGCTTTTGCACAGCTAAGACTTGTGCGCCAGCTGCGAACGTACCTCGCAAAGGTGGATTTGGCTGGGGTGGTCCATGCCTTCGTCAACTCTAGATTGGATTACTGTAATGCGCTCTACATGGGGCTGCCCTTGAAAACGGCTCAGAAATTCCAACTGGTCCAACGAGCGGTTACCCCAAATGCACAAGCCTATAACATACAATCTAAGGTTGTATGACCTCATCAAATTATAATTAATATTCCAAGGAATTCACTGATTGTACCTGCTCTTAATCAGGGATGGGTGTGCTTCGAGCCTGTGTCAATTTATCAGGGAGTTTGGGGGGGGGGGGGGGGTTGCGAAAGGGCATTTGTTGGGGTGTTTGATTAAATATTGAGGTAGTGTACTGAAGGGAGGGGATATCAAGACTCCCTTGAGTCCACATGAGGTAAATTTAAGGATATGAGGGGAAGTGACCCCAGAAAAAGTGGTTTCTTAAGTCTGATACCTTAACCCAGGTCTAATTGAAGGAATCAGAGGAAAGGACCCCAGAAAGTGTGGTTTCTTCCCTAAAAATGATGGAAAGGGGAGCCTTGGAAGTTCCCCCATTGCTGCCAATGGGCCAGATCTTCCTGGAGCGAAAAAAAAAAATCTTACAGCTGCCATATTGAAAAACAGAATTTGGGAAACTCCCCAAAAACGGTACAGAGTTTAACTAAATTGCACATTCCTAATATATCTCTGTTGATCTATCTATCTATCTATCTCCATTGGGGTGTATGTTTTTACATAAAATATACATTTTTCATTCATTTGATACATGTATTTCTTTATCTGAAAGGCATGAAACTGGATCACTTAAAAATCAAGAGCAGACCAAAATTCTGACATTCCATTGCTATTGGTCCACTTGATTCTTTTGGTAGAAATCAACCTTACCCCTAGGGTTAACAAAACTAGTTGGGGATGAATAAATCTGAGAATTTTGCTGTCTCTCATATTTGACTAATGTAAGAATCACATTATTTCCATCAGTCATCTATATAGGTCTAATCATAGAATCATAGAATCAAAGAGTTGGAAGAGACCTCATGGGCCAGTCCAACCCCCTGCCAAGAAGCAGGAATATTGCATTCAAATCCCCCCGACAGATGGCCATCCGGCCTCTGTTTAAAAGCTTCCAAAGAAGAAGCCTCCACCACGCTCTGGGGCAGAGAGTTCCAGTGCTGAACGGCTCTCACAGTCAGGAAGTTCTTCCTCATGTTGTGCTTAATTCTGTAAGCACAACCATTTCCAATATGTTGAAGGAGGATCATGTCATGGCATGTAACTCTTAAAAATGCAGATCTTTTCAGAATCAAAATACAGAAATTCCAAATCAGTACTCCACAAATATTGTTGAGTACACAAAGATCCAAAGCCAGATTCCCAACAGACTACTTAAAAGTTACCTGACTTGATGGGTGAATATAATCAGTTACACAAACACATACACACAGGCCTCAAGTTCTTCTTGCCAAACCTATGAAGAAATTAATTATTTTCAGAAAATTCATACAAAATAATTATGGTAAAAAAATCAACTCCAATGATGGGTGATCAAAAGTCCAAATCATTTAATGAGTAAACAATTACCTTGAAAAAGTAGAACTCACAGCACATTTTCTCTGGTTGAGCTGAAGCCAAGGAAAGTCCGGGCTTTCCTGGAAACCTTATGACTGCTTGGCAACAGTGCAAAAATATCTGCACTCTCTTTTGCCAAACAGCCCAAAATCAAAATATGAGACAAAATACAATAGCAATAACAATGCAGTCAGGTGCTAGATTTAGAACTAGGCCAAGTCTAATGATGCTTACAAATGAAGATACAATTATACATAAAAAGATAGGAGAGTAAGAGAGTACATAAAAAACAAATATAAAAACAGAGAACTGCAAACTGAGAGCCGTTCAATGGTCTATACTATGAGCGATGATAAAAGAGCAAAGTAGTCCCTACCTGACCTACTGCTAAGCTATTTCAACTGTCACACTCCTTGGCTGGAGGTTATATCTGTTTGCAGACATTCCCCTGGATGCAAAAATAGATACAGTGAATAAATAAATAAATAAAAATGAACCTTCCAGTCAACTTCTATTTATGGCATCCCCATCCTTGGACTTAGAAGGCAGAATTTGTCCAAAGGAGGTTTGTCGAGGCCTTTCTCTTAGGATTAGAGAAAATGACTTGCTCAAGGTCACTAAACAAGTTTCCATGGCTGAATAACATGGATTCAAACTCTGCTTTCCCAGAGTTCTGCTCAGGACTTTATTACATGCAGCTACCATTCCGCGGCAGTCAAGTGATCACAGATAGTGGCACTGGCTACATGTTATCTTGCTATTGCAAATGTCTACCCTTTCACACAACTGCAGTGATTCACCAGTCCATGGTCCCACACTTGTACTTCCACATATGTATTTATTTTATTTATTTCGAGTGCTTCTACCCCGTCCTTCTCAACCCCCTAGGGGGGACTCAGGGCGGCTTACAAAAGGCACAATTCGATGCCTAACAGTTCACAAAATACAATATACAAAATACAATATAACAACAACAATTATAACTAGTTAAAACAATCAAATTAATACAATAGCAGCAATAAAATCATCTTGTGGTCAATGTTCACCAATTCATAAATCCATAGTCCATCCAGCATTATCATGGTCCTTTCTGGTTGTCATTATCCTTTATCCATCTGCCAGCATACCCAAAGGCCTGGTCCCATATCCAGGTTGATAACTTCCTTCTGAAAGAGAGGAGGGATGTTGATGACCTAATTTCCCCGGGGAGTGAATTCCACAGGRGAGGGGCCACCAACGAGAAGGCCCTGTCCCTCGTCCCCACCAGTCTCGCTTGTGATAAAGGTGGGGCAGAGAGCAGGGCCTSCCCAGAGGATCTTAAACTCCGAGGTGAGACATAGAGGGAGATACGTTCGGACAGGTACGCTACCATTCCCTGCCACACTTCTGTTACTTCATTTTTTTTTTTAAAAAAAAAACCTTTTAAATGCAATTTTATTATTTCCATTAAACTCAAGTATTAATTAAAGAGCTCAGGTATTTCTGAACATCAAAACATTACTGACATTGGAAATTTATTTATTGTATCAGAAGCGACCCAAGGATACAGTTGTAATGTATTTAAAAACACAAAGTTTTAAATACTAAATGTTCTTTGACCAGTAGCTGGCCACTTGGAGTCCCTCTGGTGTTGCTAGGTCTTCCATTGTGCATGTGGCAGGGCTCAGACTGCACTGTAGTAGGTGGTCTGTGATTTGTTCTTCATCACACTCGCATGTCATGGACTCCAGTTTGTGGCCCCATATCTTAAGGTTGGCTCTGCATCTCGTGGTGCCAGAGCGCAGTCTGATCTGTGCCTTCCAAGTCACCCAGTCTTCTGTGTGCCCAGGGAAGAGTCTCTCATTTGATACCAGCCATGGATTGAGTTTTTGGGTTTTAGCCTGCCCTAAAATGAACCCTCAAGTCAACTTCTATTTATGGCATCCCCATCCTTGGACTTAGTAGGCAGAATTTGTCCAGACATGGGAAATTTATTTATTGTATCAGAAGTGACCCAAGGATACAGTTGTAATGTACGAGGGGTATTTTTTAAGTAAGGTCCGTTTTGTTGTAGACACTAGTAGTTCGCACGCATACCGCAACGAGTGTGTGCATCGTGTACCGGCATGCCTCGGGAACAACTGTGCTCAGTTTCCGCTCTGTAGCTAACCTGTACAGTTCTGTTCTGTGCTTTAAAAATGTTTAAGACTATCAACTCACCCTCCGCATGTGAGGTTCGCTCAGTGATACGGTTTTTGTCAGCAAGGAACCTGCCTGCTGCAGAAATTCATCGACAGATTTGTGAAGTGTACGGTGATACTGTTATGAGTGAAAGCAAAGTGCGTAAGTGGGTACGACAATTCAAAGATGGCCGTGACAACGTCCATGATGAGGACTGCTCTGGTCGCCCTTCTTTGATTACAGTGAACTCTTGGTTATCGGAGCAGGCGGCAAGTTTTTATGAAGAGGGTATTTTAAAATTGGTTCAGAGGTATGATATGTGTTTGAACAAACTTGGCAACTATGTCGAAAAATAGAGTGACGTATGTACTTTCTGAAAATAAATTTACTTTTTTGAAATAAACTTTCGTTGTGTACTTATATTCAAACGGACATTACTTAAAAAATACCCCTCGTATTTAAAAACACAATCAAAGTTTTAAATACTAAATGTTCTTTGACCAGTAGCTGGCCACTTGGAGTCCTTCTGGTGTCCCTATAGGAAGGTCTTCCATTGTGCATGTGGCAGGGCTCAGACTGCACTGTAGTAGGTGATCTGTGGTTTGTTCTTCTTCAGACTCGCATGTCATGGACTCCAGTTTGTGGCCCCATATCTTAAGGTTGGCTCTGCATCTCGTGGTGCCAGAGCGCAGTCTGATCTGTGCCTTCCAAGTCACCCAGTCTTCTGTGTGCCCAGGGAAGAGTCTCTCATTTGGTATCAGCCATGGATTGAGGTTCTGGGTTTCAGCCTGCTACTTTTGGACTCTCACTTGCTGATGTGTTCCTGCGAGATCTGTAGATCTTAGAAAACTATTTCTTGGTTTAAGGCAGGGGTCCTCAAACTTTTTAAATAGAGGGCCAGGTCACAGTCCCTCAAACTGTTGGAGGGCCAAATTATAATTTATATAAATAAAACATCAGTGAATTCCTATGTACAGTGCACATATCTTATCTGTAGTGCAAAACACTTTAAAACTATACAATAATTAAAATGATTAGAATTTTAATATTAGAATTTCTATGGGAAGTATGGGCCTACTTTTGGGTGATGAGATAGGATTGTTGTTGTTGTGTGCTTTCAAGTCATTTCAGACTTAGGTTGACCCTGAAAGAGGGCCGGGTAAATGACCTTGGAGGGCCACATCCAGCCCCCGGGCTTTAGTTTGAGGACCCCTGGTTTAAGGCGTTGGCATGCCAGTTGATATCTGAACAGGAGATGGACTGGAGATGTCAATGCCTTGGTTCTTTCATTATTGGCTAATACTTCCTAACACATTTCAGGTGGTGCCCTGAATGGCCGGGTAAATGACCTTGGAGGGCCACATCCAGCCCCCGGCTTTAGTTTGAGGATCCCTGGTTTAAGGCATTGGCATGCCGGTTGATATCTGAACAGGAGATGGACTGGAAATGTCAATGCCTTGGTTCTTTCATTATTGGCTAATACTTCCTAACACATTTCAGGTGGTGCAACAACGGCTAAACATTATAATTTCTCCAGTGGTGTTGGGCGAAGACATCCTGTGATAATGCAGCATGTCTCATTAAGAGCCACATTCAATGTTTTAGCGTGGTGAGATGTGTTCCACACTGGGCATGCATACTCAGCAGCAGAATAGCAAAGCGCAAGGGCAGATGTCTTCACTGTATCTGGTTGTGATCCCCAGGTTGTGCCAGTCAGCTTTCATATAATATTGTTTCTAGCACCCACTTTTTGCTTGATATTCAAGTAGTGCTTCTTATTAGGGCTGGGCGGTTTCATTTCGTTAATTTGTAATTCGTTAAAAATTCGTTATTTTGTTATAACGAAGCGATAACGAACCATTCTGGAGCAACTTAAAAACGAAACGAATTTTTAAATTTGTTTCGTAAATGCTTCGGATTCTTATGTATTCGTTTCGTTATCGGTTTGAGGTCGTTTCGTTATTATTTCCGCATGTCTGGGGCAAGTTTTATAGTTGTTTTTTTGTTTAATTAGTGAAAAAAAATTATAATATCACACCAACAGTCAACAACAGAGGGAGAGGGAAGCTTCAGAAGTTCCCCCTGTCCCATTTGGAGGTTTTTTAGCGTATTGCACGGTCGCGTCCGCCATTAACGAATCGATTCGTTATTGTTTCGTATTTGTTTCGTTAATGTTTCGTAATTTTTTTTACATTTACGAAATTTCGTAAATATCGAACTTTTTAAAAGAAAAATTTCGGAATTCTTTTAAATATCGAAACGCAAAAACCCCCAAAAAACGAATCGATTTTAGAAACAAATTTTTCCGTTGTTACCCAGGCCTACTTCTTATATATCTTGTAGGTCACAGCATGAGAATAGTAAGTGAGGAGGTAAGGAAGGACAGGAAAGAAAAAATCCATCCTCTGATGTCCCTTGAGTGCTGGCATGCCAGTGTGAAAGCAGAACAGCCTCATTGCAGCAAGTGCGTGATGGGAACAATACCAATTAGCAGCAATTGATGGGTTTTTCCAGTCAATACCATGGGATGGTTTAATTGCAAAGAGGAGGCAAACCAACATCAGGAGCTACACAAAGTCTTGCATCAATGTCGGTTTGCTTCATTTCTGCAATACAATTCTCAGACTCTTACATCACACTGGCAATGAAAACCATAAATTGAAGGTCAAACTATAATAAGGTTTTGCGAAGTACCTCAGCTAATGTTTTTAAAGGAGCTGATGTGATGTTGGTCACATATAGCCTAGTTGGGCTGTCACAGGATAAAGAAAACATTTTGTGGATTCCTGGAAATCCAGAACCTGTCTCTCATCCACAGAGTATATACATAAAACAGCGCTGTTCCTTGCCCCACCCTGCCATATTCTTAATGAGATGAATCATGAGGGGGAAGAAAGCCAGGTTAATGTTCCAAAGGGCCTAATTAGAATCAGGTGAGAAATAGAAAAGGCAACTAAGGTGATTTCAGTCACAGTCCATATGAAAAGCTCTAATTAAGAAGAATGATGTCCTTTGCTTCAAGAGCCCTGGAGAACTTCTTGTGCTATCTTTAACTCTTTTTGCCCTAATAGCAAAGATGGTACAAACATGGAATATATATTTTGAACTAAAATAAAGAAAATGTTATCTCTTATGGAGGAAGGAGAATGCAGAGTTTGGAAAGAATGTGTTATGTGTAACAATATGACCTTTAACACATAGCTTTTCAGGATACTCAGAATATCACGCAACATTGCTTCTCTTCTTTGTCATGGTGTTTTAGAAAAGAAGTAAATTTGTAAAATGTAGCATGGTGAGCAATGCAAGAAGTTACTAAAAACAGTAGTATGATGGCACACCCGAGCCTTTGGGAAAACTATAGTGTCTGGCTTTACTCGGGAACTATCTGTACACCTTCTGTACCTTAGCAGACAGAAACACTTTAAGCAAGATGAAAACATAACTGTAAAGACTGCAATTCCAACAATAGACAGGGTATAGGGACTCTATCTTCAAAGATCCCACCTGCTGTCACCAATTGTGCAGACTCTTCTTAATTCTAACACCAATTATACAGGTGTGGATGATTATGGATGTAATTTATCTCAGGCCTCAATTGTTGATAAGAATTTGTTATAGGGGAGGCTAATTATTACTTGTAAATTAAGGTAACTGCCACCAACGTGAGGTATTGGAGGTACCACCTATGGGATCTGGCTCCACAGACGCAGATTAATGGAGATGAGACGATCTTCAACAAAAGTTAACAAGTTTATTTTGTACAAAGCGTATGGTTGCAGGCTGTTAAATAACTTTGAATAACTTATAGAACTTAGATTAACACTTGGTTTGCAATACACTCTTCTAGATGACACAACTTGTGATTAACTTTTACTGAGGTGAAGCACTTTAATAAACAATGTTTCCTAATGTGAATAGCCTTCCAATTTGATCCTTTCTTGATCAAATCCCTGATCTCTAGTCCTTCCTTGACTAGTGATCTTAACGAGCTTCCTTTAGTCTACTTTAACTAAAGAAACTGGCTAGGTTTCTCCCTTCAGCCTTCCTAGACTGAAAAAACCTCCAGCTATTCACACACACTGACTCTCCACTCTCAACTGCCAACTCCGACTTTCAACTCTCCACTGTCAACTGTCAACTGCCAACTCCGACTGCCCCTTTTCAAAGACTCAGATAACATTTTCTTTCTTGGCTCTGCCCACTTCTCACTCTCCTGCCTGGTCTCCTTGACAACCTCACTGTGGATACAACCAGTCAACTCTAGTTTCAGCTACTGTTACCAACACAAATATATTCTAACAGTTAAACATATACATATTATCAATGACTTCTGCACAATAACCAAAATGAGTTTACTGCAAACAAGATGAATAAGGGGTTAACTCCACCCGGGGCTATCATAAGGTAACTTAAACCAGCACATTACAAAAGGAGCCTTTGCTGGCTGCAGTCACCTCTCTGGGGTCTTCTTCCTCTGGTGCAAAGTGATGGTTTACAAGCTGTTGCCTGTAAACTGCTTCAGTCTTCTTTCTTGTGAAGCTTAAGCTGGTCATATGCTTCAGTTGTCCTTTTGACTGCTGGTATAAGAATACTGCTGAATGCAGGTGCCAAGGACATCTGTTTTTGGATTGCTTTGGCCTAGGATTTCCAGACAATGTCCCAAGTCTCTAGTGACTCTAGAAAAAAGGAGGAGTCCAGCAAAATAACTCTATACAGGGAAATGGAATAGACCAACTAAGCCTGGCCTCTGGGGGGTGTTATGCTTCACCCAAAAACTAATAGAAAGGAAGATATCTACACTATTGGGAAAACCTATAAACAGGAGGAACTAAAGCAGAGAAGAGGAAAAGGGCAGAGCCAAGACTTCACAACTAGACATGGTTAATTTATTGAACTACTTTTGGAGAGTTTATAATTTATTACATGATAAATTGCTTTCTACTTTCAGACAAACTGGCAGATGATTGAGGCACATCTACACAGGCAGGAAACCCTAGCACTGGAATTGAATGCAGCATTTTTCACCAGGTCTGGAGGTTTCATTGCCTGCCTTTGTCCCACAGTGGTAGTGACTTTTTGACAAATTTGGCCCCATTGGATAGACATCCTTACCTTGGTGATACTATCGCCATTGTTGTGGCACCCACAGAGCCAGGGGAGGGGGAAGGAGGGGGTAATTCCTCCCCTGCTTCATATCACATTGGCACCCTTGCAAATGCCACAGAGGTGTTAGAGACCCTAAATTGGGTCTTTTTAGGTCCACGTTGCGGGAGCATGGAAGGAAGGAGACAGTCCCAATGAAAGATCAAAAAACAAGGTTTTATTTTAGTTTCTTAATGAAGAAGACGGACAGCCAGGCAGCATGCGCAGATGCTACCCTTCAAATGACTGCCGTGTCCCCTTGGCTTTTGACCACCAAATATATAACCTCAAGTAAACAAGAACATTTTTTTGTCATGGAAAAGTACTTTCTTTTCAGCCCCCTCTCTTGACCTTTTGATGTAAAGTACCTTTTTTTACATGCGGCCTCTGCGCTTCAAAAACAACATTTGAAGTTAACCACAAGCATCCTGTGTAAGAAGTACCTTCTAAATATCACATCTTGTTTCTTAAAAAAACATTTTCTTCTATATTGCTTTTTTTAAGTCAGAGAAAGGGTATGTCTCTCTTTTGCTGTTAATTTCATTCAAAGCCCCTTAACTTAGTATTTGCAAATTTCGCTCAAAGACCCTTTCAGAGGTACAAAAGGACAGCCATTGTCCTTTTGTACCTTTGTAGCTCTGTTGCCACTGTGTTGATAGTGACTGGACCATGTAGATAATTGCCATCCCCCATCCTCATGTACGAAGGTATAAGGGTTTCAGTCAGACCATCATGAGCTTTTCCAGATTATTCTATTCCCTCCCCATTTACTCCTAGTTGTTTAGTATGCTCTCTCCACACACATACACAAACCCAATCAGCATTATGAAACCTGTGCAATGCCATTCCAAATTCCCCCCTACCATCTCCCCCTACCATTTGATGATTCCTATGGGTCTACCAACACTTTGTTGTTGCATATACACTGTTCTGTCTTGGTTCCACAAAGATCCACACTTTGAAAATGACTTCACTGTTCCCTATAATGCAGAGCTCACAAACAGACAAAGCAATATAAACAACTATGCTATAACCTCAGTGCTGGGCAAATTTTGAAAAGACATCAAACGAAAGAAGAAGATAATCCAAAGATGATTGGAAATTGAAGAATTCCCCTAATTACTAATACTGCAGTTCTATCAGAAAACTAGTTTGGCAGATTATGAAAGTTTACAGCTAAAGTGCTTTGGTTTCCCTTTTTAATTTGCTTTAATACACAGCAAATGAATTAATTTAGCTGTTGCAGCCATCCTAAAATCTCACATAAGCTTTCCATTTGCCACTTCAGTAAATGTGAAAAGTGTCAGTAATTCAGCTCTGTGCTCACATGTCACTGCAAGTTGCATTGGAGAAGGAGGATCTGCCTTTGCTGGCTTCCAATGGAGCCCGACCAGTTAGCTATACATTATGTTGAGTGACCCAAAAACTAATACAAAGGAAGATATTAGGGCTGGGCGGTTTCGTTCGTTAATTTCGTAATTCGTTATTAATTCGTATTTAAATTAGCTTACGATCCGATATTGAGCCATGCAGGAATAGTGTGAGGAATAAATTAGATTCGAAACAATTTTTTCAATTTATTTCGTTATTGTTTCGTTATTATTTCGAAATTATTTCGTAATTTTTTCATAATTTTTTCGTAATTATTTTCGCATGTCTGGTGCAAGTTTTATAGTTGTTGTTTGTTTTATCACACCAACAGTCAACAACAGAGGGAGAGGGAAGCTTCAGAAGTTCCCCCTGTCCCATTTGGAGGTTTTTTTAGCATATTGCGCAATCGCGTCCGCCATTAACGAATCGATTCGAAATTAACGAAATTTCGTAAATAACAAAATTTTGAAATCTCAAAATTTTAGAAGTATTTAGAATTTGGAAACGCTAGCGCCCCCTGGAAACAAATCGAGTTTAGAAACAAATTTTTCCGTGGTTACCCAGCCCTAGAAGATATCTATTGGGAAAACCTATAAACAGGGGGAACTAAAGCAGAGAAGAGGAAAACTCTTCTCTACTTTAGGATTTTAAAGTGCTTTCATCCTCTTCACTCCTCTTTGGCATCAAAACTTGAGTATCAAGGAGCAATGAGTGTCAAAGATGGCAACAGTGTTTTCATGATTTTGGAGAGCAGTATCAGGCAGCAGGTGAGCGTGCCCTGTGGGCAAGTGTATCAAATGTCCTCGCCAATTGATTATAGTCTCATGCTCTTGGTGTGCATAGACGGGTAGAAGGCAACCATGTTGGTATCCCTATCATAATTTCTGATGTTCTTTAGTGACACTGACTCCATAGATCTAATTTTAAACCCCAGACCTCATTAACACTTGGATTAATGGAATTAGAAGTTATCTCCCTTGACTATGTGGCCCAGAAAATGAGAACATTCTTTATCATAGTGGTGGTAGTACAGAACTGGGACAAGGAGTTCACTAACTCCTCTGTCCATTTCTGATGCAATAATATATCCACTGTGCAAATTATTAATTCTGAAATCCATTCAAACTAGGTTGTAAGTGAAGGCCTTTCTCTTCGGGGCATAAAGGTATATGGCAACTCATGTGATTTTGTATGGTGCAAGAAGAAAGGTCTAATGAACAGAGCAGATGGGTCCAATGCATTATTGGCAGGGGGTTGGACTGGATGGCCCATGAGGTCTCTTCCATCTCTATGATTCTATGATTATGTGATCTCCTTAAGCAGTGGGGTATATTGCATACAATGCATAGGTGACTGGAGTGAATGTTTTTCTGGGCGTCATGCAACTCTGAGTCAGACCACAAGGGAGAAAGAGTGAAGGTGGCATTTGATTGTGCCACAAATGTGCTCTATGCCCAATTCACGCATTACATCATTATATAAGGATTATGGGGTCAAGACTGTGCCCTTTATTTTGTCATGGTGCTCTTTTCAAGGCCTTTCCGGTATGGGAATCTACTAGGTCTGGGCGGTTTCGTTCATTAATTTTGTAATTCGTTATTAATTCATATTTAAACTAGCTTACGATCCAATATTGAGCCATGCAGGAATAGTGTGAGGAGTAAATTAGATTTGAAACAATTTTTTCAATTTATTTCGTAATTATTTTTCGTAATTATTTTGTAATTATTTTGTAATTATTTCGTAATTATTTTTGCATGTCTGGTGCAAGTTTTATAGTTGTTGTTTGTTTTATCACACCAACAGTCAACAACAGAGGGAGAGGGAAGCTTCAGAAGTTCCCCCTGTCCCATTTGGAGGTTTTTTTAGCATATTGCGCAATCGCGTCCGCCATTAACGAATCGATTCGTAATTATACGAAATTTCGTAAATTTTGAAATTTTTAAAAGGAAAATTTCGGAATTCTTTAAAAAAATGAAACGCAATGGACCCCTAAAAATGAAACGAGTTTAGAAACAATTTTTTTTGTTGTTACCCAGGCCTAGAATCTACAAAGAGCTGAATTCTTAACTCATTCGTTTTAGATTGGGAGTTTACAATGGTGCTTGTCATGAGTCTGGGTGCAAGATTGGTCCTTACATACTTACTTAGGCGATCTTTCGTTGTCCGAGTAAGATTGTCCTCCAAGTGTGGTGTCATGACAGTGGATATGTAAGTGACTGTGGAGCCCTATTCTTGACCCGCATGTCCTCCTGCAACGAGAGCATCTGTTTCCATGTGGAAGGCGGTCTCAGGGTTGGCTTGATGTGCCTTCCTCTTGGCACATTTCTTTCTTTTGCCCTCAATTTCGTGCCTCTTCAAATTCTACAGCACTGCTGGTCACAGCTGACCTTCAGCTAAAGTGCTCAAGGGCCAGGGCTTCCCAGTTCTCAGTGTTTATGCCACAGTTTTTAAGGTTGGCTTTGAGCACATCTTTAAATCTCTTTTCCTGCCCTCCAACATTCCATTTTCTATTCATGAGTTTGGAGTAGAGTAACTGCTTTGGGAAATAGTTATTGAGCATTCGGACAACGTGGCTAGTCCAAATGGATGTCCTGGTCTTTAGACATATTTATTTATTTATTTACATCATTTCTACCCTGCCATTCTCACCCCCGAGGGGGGACTCAGGGCGGCTTACATGGGCAACAATTCAATGCCATAATATCAGTACAACAACGTAAAATCAAATACATTGAAAATTAACAATAACATTAATTAAAATCACATACTCATATACTAACATAGTCACCTAATCAAAATCACATATCCGTTTCCAATTGTCATAATCCTGTGGTTCAGTTTCTAAAGTGCTGCTATGTCCACTAGCCGAAAGCCTGGCTCCAAATCCACAACTTTAATTTTTTCTTAAAAGTGAGTAGGGAGGATGCCCATCTAATCTCACTGGGGAGCGAATTCTACAAGCGGGGGGCCACCACTGAGAAGGCCCTGTCCCTCGTCCCCACCAGACGCGTTTGTGACGCCGGTGGGACCGAGAGCAGGGCCTCCCCAGGAGATCTTAAATTACGAGGTGGAACATAGAGAGAGATACGTTCGGATAAGTAAGCAATATATAAGGCACTGGAGATCCTTAGCATGCAAAAGATATGTACAGCTTCTCCAGTTTTCAATGGTTTTGTCCTGTTACTAATGTTGTCATATTTTCCAGATTCTAGATTTTGCTTGGAGAGTGGTGTCTCCTGATCTGCAATCATACTATGATCTGTTAAAAAGCCTGGAACCATCGTTTTGAAGGTGAACTGCAGTTCAGTGACCAAGTTACAGGGGAATGGCTTGGGAAAAGAGGACTTTACTGGCATGGTTTGTAGCATCTGTTCTTTAGGGAGCATAAAGGGTGTCCATGTCATGTTCTGGTTAGTTATCTAGATAGGAATGACGGCTTTATTGGAAAGCAAGGGGAGCCTCTTGTATAGCCACAACAGTTTGAAGCTAGCTTTGAATTCCATTGACGGGGCCTCAATGGATAGGGAGAACTTGTGGTCCTCCATTTAGCCTTGCAACTTTGACATGATATAATTGATCCATATTTCATTGATTGCGTGTAGAAAAGAGCTATCTAGTGAATCCAAAGACTATAAATGCTGATAGGAAATCAAAACAGAACCGATAGCTACCAATTAGAATGTAAGTAGTCATGCGTGTACAACGACAACCTTTTCAAAACTATGTCAATTTGGAGATTGTAGTATATCTATTATCTGTATGTTGCTGTGTTTCTTATTTAGTGAATTAAAACATCATAACACCTGATGAAGACATTGCGAAACAAGGGAAACAACCCGGGAGACCTTGTTGTGTGTCACTGTCACTGATGTTGTTTATGGAAGAAGATCTTTCGACAACATAGAAAGTGTTATTTTGTGCCACTGTGCCTGACATTGTTTAACTGTTATTTTGGAAGCTCTAGTTTCACTGTATTGACAAAGTATTGATAAACCATGTGTCACTGTCTCTGATGTTGTTTATGGAAGAAGATCTTTCGACAATATAGAAAGTGTTATTTTGTGTCACTGTGCCTGACATTGTTTAATTGTTATTTTGGAAGCTCTAGTTTCACTGTGTTGACAAAGTATTGAAAAATTATCTTCTATTTACAAACAGTCTTTAATTAATCATGTGAATGTTCTCATGTTACATTCAATGTAGAAATTCTGGGAACATAGAAATTGTGATTTGCAATCTACGGTTTTTGTAATTGAAATCTGAAATAACCTATTCGGAAGGCTGAATCATTTTCTTCCACATCCCAGGATAATATTTCATTGCCCTGAGATGTACAGAAAAGGTGGTGAACTTTTATCTATCGTGGATAATGTATTGTTCCTAGGGAATGTGCAACAAGGAGTAAGAGCTATGATGGTGGGGAAAGGGAGTAGGCAAACACTTGTCCCCTGTCCATGGCAGATAGTGTGGGGAAGAGAAGTAGCAGGTAGAGTGAATCCCTTGACAAGTGCAGTGAAGGCAAGGACTCTAGAACTACCTCTTTATGTGGAACAAGATTACCCTTAGGGCTGGCCTGGATGCTTGGTCCTCACTTTAAGTTCTGCAGCTTGTGAGAAAAGGTTACTCTGGTCTACTTTCCAGTTCTCTGTTTCTCATCTCATTATTCCATCGTTGGTAATCAGAAATATATCTTTTTTCCACCATGCAGAAAAAAAAGATAACCACTATATTTGGAAAAAGAAATGGGAAAGGGATGCAAAATAACTTTTTTCCAGCGATGATCTTCCATTTTTCTTGCAAATTAACTCTTGGAGGAAAAAAGTCTTCTGGTCATTTTGCAGCATGACATTTCATTTTCTAATCTATTTAATGCCATGGGTTTTGCACAATGCATTCTAGTGTGCATTTACGTTTGGAGACTAAAAATTCACTTTAGAATTGCAGTCAGGATTATTTTACAGAGTGTATAACTTGTTAAACTTTCATTTTCTTGGGGGATGGGGGATTAATTCTGGGCTCATCCTTTATCACAAGCTGAAATACAGTTTTTGTTTTCAGCCAGTAGCTGTCCAGAATTATGTCCTGGCATCATTTTGTCCTTTGTATTCAGGAAGCTGATGAATATAATCTGATAACAATGGCATTCTTACTGAATTTAATTAACATACTAATAGTCACTGCCACCAATGAATATTCTTGTGATTTAAAAGCCAAACTCTGCAGTTTAAAAGATGGTTGCTCGTGTCTTAACTATATTTTTTAGATGAGAATTCATTTTGTATGTGCATATGTACTGTTAGAGTCTAAAGAGGGAAATGATTGTAAGAGGACATGATCAATAGCAGCTTTTGCCAGCAAGCTTGGGAACAAAAGAAAACAAATTGTATTAGAAAGAAGAGATAAGCAAGTATATTAGGCAAAAATCCCTGAATTCAGACATTTACTAGGTTACTACTGATTTTTTCACAGAACCAATTGTATAGTGCTAAATTCTGAATTGTAGAAACTGATCATGAATGTCTATTCAGAGAGCTTGAAAATACAAGCAGTCAATTGTATCCATGTTCATTTCTACCAGGAACAGGTCTCCTGTAAAACTAATGGGTCTTAACTGCCCATTCCTCACTGCACTACATTTATGGTGCATTCAAAGATCTTCAAAGATCAAGCCACACCAAAATAATTTGCTTTACTAGAGAGTTCACTTGCAACAATCCATTGTTGTCAAGAAAAAAAATACCTTCATCCTAAGAATACTTTAAATAATGTTAGCAAAATATATAAGCCTTTGGTGTATTTTTGTAGGCAAATGCTAAGGAAAATTCTGGAGCCCTGATTCAGCATGCTCTAGCTCTGTTATACCCATAGTAAGCACATTATTATTTTTCTGGATAATTTGTTTCTTCTTCAACTGGATTTTCACAAATCAACGCTTTACTCTACATAAGACCAGAACCAGATAAACAGAAGAAAAACAATAGAATTATGAAAAAGATAGACCCCAAGGAAATGAATTCCTCTATTGCAGTGGTTTATTTATTTATTTACTTACTTTATTTATATACCGCTTTTCTCAGCCCTCAGGCGACTCAAAGCGGTGAACAACATTGATACAAAACATCACAAGACAAGTATAGGGCAATTAAAAACAATTGTAACATAAATAATTAAACATCAGTATAACAATCATTAGCGCCTCAACAGTAAAATCGGAATCCAGTCTCAACATCCATTATTCCGTATTCCTATGTTCAATTACACTGTTTAATCAAATGCTTGTTTGAATAGCTAGGTCTTCACTTTCCTCCGAAACGCCAGCAGGGAGGGGGCCGATCTGATATCTGCAGGCAGGGCGTTCCACAGCCGAGGGGCCACCACTGAGAAGGCCCTGTCTCTTGTCCCTGCCAAGCATGCCTGTGATGCAGGCGGGACAGAGAGCAGGGCCTCCCCAGATGATCTTAGTGTCTTAGTCGGTTCATGGGAGGAGATGCGTTCGGAGAGGTAAGTAGGGACACAACCATTTAGGGCTTTATAGGCTAACGCCAGCACTTTGAATTGTACCCGGTAGCAAACTGGCAGCCAGTGGAGCTGGCACAACAGAGGAGTAGTATGCTCCCTGAGTGCCGCTCCTGTTAGCAACCTGGCTGCCGAGCGCTGGACCATTTGAAGCTTCTGAGCAGTCTTCAAAGGCAACCCCACGTAGAGAGTGTTGCAGTAGTCTATATGGGATGTAACCAGAGCGTGGACTACCGTGGCCAAGTCAGACTTCCCAAGGTACAGGCTCAGCTGGCGCACAAGTTTTAACTGTGTGAATGCTCCCCTGGTCACCACTGAAACCTGAGGTTCCAGGCTCAGCGACGAGTCCAAGATCACACCCAAGCTGCGAACCTGCGTCTTCAGGGGGAGTGTAACCCCGTCCAACACAGGCTGTAACCCTATGCGCTCTTCCCAACCTGTAGTCTGTGGGTCACTAGTGGTCTTCAAGAACCAAAATATGGGGTGTGACCTCACCTTTACTACATCATTGCAATGAGAGCAACTGGTCTCGTGAAACCCTTTTGTAGTGTTGAAGCAACAAGGATGTTGGGAGAGGAGAGGCTGACTACCCATGAAAGGAACAATGGATGGAACAATGGATAACGAATCCAGAACATGTTTTTGATGACAAGATGACAGTGAATGGGTATTGTAGTAACTGTTTATTAATTGTGTAATGTGTTAGGTTGTTAATTGTTTCTATACTGTAGCACTGAATTTTTGCTGTTCGTATTTGTTGTGAACCGCTGAGTCGCCTTCGGGCTGAGAACAGCGGTATATAAGTAAGGTAAATAAATAAATAAATGAATGAATGAAAGGCATAACAACAAATCTCCTGATTTCTGTTTCTCCTCCTCCTCTTTCCCCCTGAGGGCAGCCATTCCATGTGGTACATGAAAGTGGGGGTGTCTTTGTTTTTAGGCCTGTTCCTGGGGTTATTTGGGGAGCTGATTCAGAAAATTGCCTTGGATAGACTACGTCAGCTCTAGATTATTAAATATGGTTTTCTGTGGGCAAGCAAATGGTGACTACTGGATGGCATATGATTTGTATCAGAAAATAGAGCTGATGTGGTCTATCCAATGCAATTTTCTGAATCAGCACCACAAACCGAATCTAAAGTTGACCTAAAACTGATTCATATCCCTTTTGTTACTAATGTTGGAGAGTGGTTCCTGGTCAGAGTGCTTTTTCCTGACCTGGAGTATAACAGGTAGGCCAAAACACTTGGGGACCCCCAGGTTGAGAACCCCTGCATTAAGTGGTCTATGGGGTAAATTTTTATTTATTAACTTTTGTTTTTAGCTTCATTCATTTACAATTGTGTTTTCCCAACCCTCAACTGTTTTCCAGAAAGTACTATTCTATATTGATATATATTTTCCATGGTTTTAATTATTGAAGTATCTGGTTATTTATAGAAACGATGCATATTATGAATGTTATGAGCCATTTTCTGGACTCCGTCAAAATTTTGCATACAAAAGTATAAAATCAAGATTCAGCACTTTATTGTTTGATATGTTATATGTTTTTGATCTGTTTAATTGTCTTATGTGTTTTATTTGCTCCTGTTTTAATTGTTTTATAGTTTGATAGGGTTTGTTTTATTGTTATATTGTGTTGCACTCCAAGTCAGGAAAAAGCCCTCTGACTTTAAAACACACCCCAAGATGAGTGAAGAAACAAATCCTCTTTTATTGAAACTTAGTAAATAGCCAGTAAAAATAAATGCCTGTAAGGAAATAAGAAGGTTCCAAAAAGTAATAAGTCAGTAAAATGCAGTAACACAAAGCAATGCCCACACAAGATATAAAAGCAGTTCCAAGGCAGTGCTTATCCAAGCAGGAATCAACAGGAAGCAAAGACAATCCAAAAGGCTAAAATTCTCCACATGAACAAGACCCCATGAACAGGATTTCCATGGCACATGAACTTGATTTCCAAATGATGCCTGATCTAACAGGTTTTCCCTTGAAGCAAACCTTATATCACCAAACCTAGAAACTCGTTCCACTTTCCTCCACACTTATCTGGCGAAGTCTTTTGGAGCGACATAAACACTAAGTTTGCTGTAGATCCTGGCTGATCTACAGCCGCCTATCCTACAACTGCCTGTCTGGCTGCTCATTAAAATTTTCAGGTGTCAGATTGTTTTCCAAACCCAAATCTTGAGAGCTTACAGAAAGAGGGAGTAAACCATCATCCCTAGGGTCAGCAGGAATATTCTCATGAGAAACTGCCCTTTACACTGGGGCCTCTCTGTCATTGTCTTTATGAAAATCATTGACCAAACCATCTCCATCTTGAGCCTCAGCCTCGGCACCATCATTACTCACATCATAAGCATCATGATCCTGGAACACAAACACAGGCTGATACCCAACATATTGGTGTTATTGTAATATCTATGATACGACTGAATTGTTGTGGGACTTTGTAAGCTGCCTTGAGTCCCCTGTGGGGTGAGAAAGATGGGGGTATAATTGAAGTAAGTAATTAAATAAATAAAACCTTTAAAAGCAAAAATACATCAATTGTCAATGCTTGCCTACTGATTTATTATTAGTTACAGGTATATGTGTCCATTTTGGGATTATTTGGAGTGAGTTTTCTAGGTCGGATTGTCTTTGGAAAGTGTTTGGTATCATCATTAAGTCTAAAATATTGCAGCCTGAATGTATAGTAGAGCCAATCAGATGATTTTTTAGTGGCTCCTGGTCAGTTTCCTAGGACAAAGCATCAGTTCTGAGCATACCATGTTTTTGCCAGCAGCCAATGTCATTTCCTTTTCATGCAGAATCTTATTTTGAAGGAACATTGAAAGAGTTGAGTGTATTTTCCCTTGATTTTAAATTGTTTTAATTCAGAGCTTTTAACATGAAAATATATTTTATTGTGCTTAAATATAATAATGTATTGCATTTTTAGTTGTATCTCTGTGTTGATAATATTGTGAACCACCTCGAGTCCAGTTCTGCTAGAGAGACAGTGCAGGAAATGAAATGAAATAGCATGAAAGCCTTATCTTCCTTCCATTTATTTATTCATTTTTGTAAAAGAATTCAGAAACCTGAGATCAAGACATGAGAGAGTTAGAAGAAAATATGCTTGTCAGAAGTAATGCTCTTCTCAGTAACCATGCAATACGGATGAATTTAAACTTTGCCTTTTTTTTTTTACCTTGTACATGAGAATACAAATTTTAAAAGTTTTTCCCCTATGATGAATTTATGGGTGGATTTGGCATTTTAAATTGTTGTTTCACACTTTGGGAATTCATGTGAAAATGTCATTTCCTCAAAAATATGTTTTTGCTGAAAATAATTTTTTTAAAAAAACCTTGCATAGGAATTAATACATATTAATGTTTTTACATAAAATGCAACTTTGTTGTGAAATGACTTTATTTTTGTGTAAATAAGCGTGTGCCCTCCTAAATACACATTGCCAAAACTAAAATGAAATCCTCATGGTCTAATATCAATGTCATCACGCTAGAGCATGAATCCTCTTTAAATCCGGGTTTGTAGTTTAGTGAGGCCCATGACCTATCAGGTTGAAGAGTTTAAAGGGCCCTAGAACCATAGAATCATAGAATCATTGAGTTGGAAGAGACCTCATGGACCATCCAGTCCAACCCCCTGCCAAGAAGCAGG
>NW_026847993.1:17797077-17945439 GCF_025583915.1 Anolis sagrei ordinatus | reverse complement strand
GCACCACACCCCAGAGTCAGACATGACTGGACTGGACAACCTTTACCTTTACTTTACTATCATGTCTCTTCTCAGCCTTCTCTTCACATGCCCAGCTCTTTAAGCTGCTCCTCATAGGCTTCGTTCTCCAGACCCTTAATCCTTCTACTCGCCCTCCTCTGGACACATTCCAGCTTGACAATATCTCTCTCCAATTGTGGTGCCCAGAATTGGATACAATATTCCAGGTGTGGTCTAACCAAGGCAGAATACATGACTTCCCTGGATCTAGACACTATACTCCTTTTGATGCAGGCCAAATCCCATTGACTTTTTTTGCCACCGCATCACATTGTTGGCTCATGTTTAACTTGTCCACAAGGACCCCAAGTTCTTTTTCACACATACTGCTCTTGAGACACGCATCCCCCATTCTGTATCTTTGCGTTTCATTTTTTTCTGCCTAAGTGGAGTATCTTGCATTTGTCCCTGTTGAACTTCATTTTGTTAGTTTCAGCCCATCTCTAATCTGTTAAGATCATTTCGAATTCTGCTCCTATCTTGTGGAGTATTGGCTATCCTTCCCAATTTGGTGCCATCTGCAAACTTGATGATCATGCCTTCTACCTCTTTGTCTAAGTCATTAATAAAGATGTTGAACAGTACCAGGCCCTCTCCCTAAACTACAAACCTAGTTGACTCTACAGGCCAATGGATACTCCACCTCAGACATCAAAAGAACTGCAAGACCAAGAACAAGCCATGAGAGTAAAGACAAAGATCCACCTAGAGGAAGTGTTCTTAACATACATCAAGGGAAGCAATGATTGTAGAGGAAAGCTGATGAAGAAACACACCAACAAACTATCTACAGACCCACTAAGAAAATCCAACAAATACTACATTCAGCAAAGAACAAGAGGGATCCTCTCACTTCTGCAGGAGTCTACCATATAATATGCAGCTGTGGACAAGTCTACATAGGGACCACCAAATGCAGCATTGCCCAAACACGAATCAAGGAACATGAAAGGCACTGCAGACTACTTTAACCAGAGAAGTCAGCCATAGCAGAGCACCTGATGAACCAACCTGGACCCAGCATATTATTTGAGAACACGGAAATGCTGGACCACTCTCACAACCACCATGTCAGATTACACAGAGAAACCATTGAAATCCACAAGCAGAAAGAAGAAACCCATGAAAATGAACACAATCTGGCTACCAGTATTTAAAAATACTTGAAAATCATAACAGTAAATAAAGAACAACACTCAGAAACAGGGGAATTCAAGACAGATCCAGTTAATCACCTCCCAACAAAGGATTCCCCCAGGCAGTAAGAAGACAGACCTCGAAACTGCTAATCAAGGTGGCCTATTGAAATATCCACACCTACCTCAAAGAGACAAGAGTTCTTTCTCCTACCCTGGACATTCCACAGATACGTAAACCCAATTTTTCTAGTTTGCAACAGGCCTCACAACTTCTGAGGATTCCTGCCATAGATGCAGGCGAAACATCAGGTGAAAATGCTTCTGGAACATAGCCAGGCAACCCGGAAAACTCAAAACTTCAAATTCAGATTTCCACGAGGTAGTGGAAAGACATTCTTTACCTTGTGTTCTTTTTTCCCTCACTATCACCTGATTTGGAGTATCCTTCATTTCACTGCACCACACTAGTCCTTTCAGAAATCTATATATATATATATATATAATGTTTAAGGGCGTCCTTAGCCGTTCAAAAACGGACAAACCACCGGATGAAATCTCACCAAATTTGGCCTGCTAATACCTCTTCCCCCAAGGTGACCCTCAAAACACCAATACGCAACAACACAAACACACAATACCGTAAAAACACGGCGCATGCACAGAGGCCTTAGGAGGAATACGATGAGGAGGAAGGACTGCAAGGGGAAAGAAGGAAAGAGAGAAGGAAGGAAGGAGAGAAGGAAAGAAAAAAAGGGAAAGAAGGAAGGAAAGAGGGAGTGAAGGAAGGGGGAAGGAAGGGGGAAGATGTAGAGAAAGAGGGAGGGAAGGAAAGAAGGAAAGAGAGAAAGAAGAAAAGAGGGACAGCAGAAGAGAAAAAAGGGGGAAGGAAGGAAAGAGATAGAGAAGGAAGGAAGAGAAGAAAGATGGGAAGGAAGGAAGGAAGGAAAGAGGGAGTGAAGAAAGGAGGGAAAGAAGGAGAGAAAGAGGCAAGGTTGGCCATAGCAACGCGTGGTGGGTACAGCTAGTAGTTTATAAAACAGTATCCAGGTTTGCTTTTTTTTGGAGGAGTCATCCTGGCAGTGATCTACCTCTCCTTCAAATATGTACATGCAAGAACTAAAATTCCAAAATGAAGCTTTGTACATTAAAATTAGGACTGATTCCCAATTAAACAAAAATAAAAAATACAAATTCATTATATGAGTTTTACTTTAAGTAGTTGTTCTGGAGCCCCGGTGGTGCAGTGAGTTAAACCCTTTTGCTGGCAGGACTGAAGACTGACAGGTTGGAGTTTCAAATTTGGGAAGAGTATGGATGAGCTCCCTCTGTCAGCTCCAGCTCCCCA
This sequence comes from Anolis sagrei ordinatus, assembly GCF_025583915.1. Classification (NCBI taxonomy): domain Eukaryota; kingdom Metazoa; phylum Chordata; class Lepidosauria; order Squamata; family Anolidae; genus Anolis; species Anolis sagrei. Next base: position 17,942,895 of record NW_026847993.1, on the reverse strand, counting down.
TGCAGGGACATAAGAGAAACCTCCCACAACCTCCTTGCAGATGGCCAATTCTCTCACACCAGAAGCGACTTGCAGCTTCTCAAGTTGTTCCTGACATGAAAAAGCCATTGTTCTTATTGTTTACAATCAAATCATCTTGAACTTATGGAAATCCTATGAATGAAAGCACTCAAAGAGTTTGATCATAGTAAATCTCACAACCCCGGAGCAAGTGGTTTTGTTTACTGATGCAATCAGTCCATCTTTCATTGTTTTTCCCAAGGTTTTCCACTTCTCCATTCATTATCATCTTCCACAATGAATCATAAGCTAGTTGCATGGGCATTTGGAACCTGATCTGCACATGGCCCTTCAAGTAGATCCTCCAATTTTTGTTGATTTCTAAACAATGCCTTCTCCATGTCCTACCATCTAATACTTTAACTTGTCTGTTGTTTGGGTGATGTCAACTATTTTCAGAACAGGAAAGGAACTATTAATGGAACATATAACATACTCCAACATTAATTGCATAATGTTAAAGGCTTTTAGCAACACCACAAGGTCCTGTCTTTGGGAATCCATGTGATTTTTCTTCCCTTAACACCAGAAAATTGTTTGGAAAATCTTGCTGGGGCAATAGTTTCTGCTCCTTCATTTTTTTTGCTGAAATTCCCTGCATACATTCTTAATAACGTCTCTCCTTCCTCTCATTCTGTGCAACTATTGATTTGCATAACCTCTTCATTGTAAATTGATTTGAACTTCTTCAGTCAACTGACATTTTTATGATCAGTTCTCCTTAAGGAAAATGGCAGACACAGCTATTTAGGTCCAGGTACATGGACTGAGTCCAAAAGCAATAACATCTGAAGTATTTGAGTTATGCTCAAGGGAGTCTGGTGTATTTGAGTTATATCAAAGCTAGAGCTAAGTAGTCCTAAGCAGGTGTTGACCTGCAAAATATGTTGGACTAAACTGGGAATAGAAACGGCGTAAGAGGAAACATCCATCCATCAGACTATATTTACTGATCCTAGGCTGCTCAACAAAGGCATATATTGGGTTGTTGTAGGTTTCTTCGGGCTATATGGCCATGTTCTAGAGGTATTCTCTCCTGACGTTTCGCCTGCATCTATGGCAAGCATCCTCAGAGGTTGTGAGGTCTGAGGCATACAATAAGCCAAATTTCCATACACTCTAAAAGTTTACTATGTGACTGGGGACAAACACAAATTATGCATTTTAAATTTGTATATATTTGGAAATACCTATCTGCACAAATATGATCTAGTCAATATGAAATGTATACAGGACAAAAACATGACTAGAAACATGTACATTTACAAGCACGTACTTTGGGCAGACAGGGGAAAAGAGGGATGGAAAAAATCTTACATTTGAAATGATAATGTGTCCCCCCCCCCAAAAAAAAATGTTTACAGAGCTGTTAAAAATATAGCATAATATTATGGATATTAAAATCATACAGGATGCTGACAAGTCAAGATGTATTTTTTGTTGTTGTTGTTATGTCAGAAGTGACTTGAGAAACTGCAAATCGCTTCTGGTGTGAGAGTATTGGCCGTCTGCGAGGACGTTGTCCAGGGGACGCCCAGATGTTTTGATGTGTTACCATCCTTGTGGGAGGCTTTTCTCATATCCCCACATGGGGAGCTGGAGCTGATAGAGGGAGCTCATCAGTGTTCTCCCCGGATTGAAACCTGTGACCTGTTGGTCTTCAGTCCTGCCGGCACAGGGGTTTAACACACTGCAAGAGCTGAACAAAAAAGTCAGCATGGCATTATGACAACACTGAATGTTATGTGAGCTTTTCTGGAGGGCTACCATTTAGTTGTCCTCCTCACTTTAATTGTTGGAGTCATATGAACCAAAGCTTCCAAAGAAAGTTTGCATTAAATTAAATATGTAAGAACAAAGGGTTGAATCCAATCTTAGACTTATTGAAGAAATATAATACATTGTTGGCTCATGTTTAACTTGTTGTCCACGAGGACTCCAAGATCTTTTTCACACGTACTGCTCTCGAGCCAGGCATTGTCCCCCATTCTGTATTTTTGTGTTTTGTTTTTCCTGCCAAAGTGGAGTATCTTTCCACCCAAGAAATAAGCGTCTTCTGATTTCCTGGCTGTAGTCTGTGTCTGCAGTAATCTTTGCACATAGAAATACAAAGTCTGTCACTGTCTCGATGTTTTTTCCCTCTATTTCCCAGTTGTCAATCATTCTTGTTGCCATAATCTTGGTTCTTTTGATGTTTAGCTGCAACCCAGCTTTTGCACTTTCTTCTATCACCTTGATTAGAAGGCTCCTCAGCTCCTCCTCGCTTTCAGCCATCAAAGTGGTATCATCTGCATATCTAAGGTTGTTAATGTTTCTTCCAGCAATTTTCACCCCAGCCTTGCATTCATCAAGCCCTGCACATCGCATGATGTGTTCTGCATACAAGTTGAATAGGTTGGGTGAGAGTATACAACCCTGCCGTACGCCTTTCCCAATCTTGAACCAGTCTGTTGTTCCATGGTCAGTTCTTACTGGTGCTACTTGGTCCTTGTACAGATTCCTCAGGAGAGAGACAAGGTGGCTTGGGATGAACAGAACTCAAAAACCACTGGACAAGTTGACACCAAATTTGGACAAGAACTAACAACCCAATGTATGTCCTTCACTCAAAAATTGATTTTGTCATTTGGGAGTTGTGGTTGCTGGGATTTATAGTTCACCTACAATCAAAGAGCATTCTGAACCCCACCAATGATGGAATTGAACCAAACTTGGCACACAGTTCTCCCATGACCAACAGAAAATACTGGAAGGGTTTGGTGGGCAGTGTCCTTTGGTTTTGGAGTTGTAGTTCACCTACATCCAGAGATCACTGTGGACTCAAACAATGATGGATCTGGACCAAACTCTACATGAATACTCAATATGCCCCAGTGTGAACACTGGGGGAGTTTTGGTAAAATAGAATCTTTACATTTGGGAGTTGTAGTTGCTGGGATCTATAGTTCACCTACAATCACAGAGCATTCTGAGCCCCGCCAATGATAGAATTGGGCCAAACCTCCCACTCAGAACCCCCATGTGGGCCACAGGAATGCGTGGCAGGGGATGGCTAGTTTAAGATAAGACTGTCCAACTCAGATTAAACCATTATTCTAACCTTCTTCAATGTAAATATGCTTACGTATCCTTCCAATGATCACCAGTTTATTTTAATTATACTTTTTGGGGAAAATGCTGTGTGTAAATGAATAAGGAAAAGTGGAAAAACTATCACCGAGAGAGGAGGAGAGGAAGGTGCGTGCTGCACAAGAGAGAAGAGAGGAAGGAGAGATAGGTTGCTGTGCAGAGAGGTGAGAGTCCTGGCAGGAAGGTGTGGGGCTGAAAGAAAGCCTTCTTTCAGCCCCATTCCCTCCCGCCAGGACCCTCACCCGAGTATAAGATGAGAGGTGGCCTAAAAAGGGCTGAAAAACTAAGCTTATACTTGAATATATACATAATATGTTTTTTTTTGTCTGATGTATGAGGGGTATTTTTTAAGTAAGGTTCGTTTTGTTGTAGACACTAGTAGTTCGCGCGCATACCGCAACGAGCGTGTGCGTCGTGTACCGGCATGCCTCAGGAACAACTGTGCTCAGTTTCCGCTCTGTAGCTAACCTGTACGGTTCTGTTCTGTGCTTTAAAAATGTTTAAGACTATCAACTCACCCTCCGCATGTGAGGTTCGCTCAGTGATACGGTTTTTGTCAGCAAGGAACCTGCCTGCTGCAGAAATTCATTGACAGATTTGTGAAGTGTACGGTGATACTGTTATGAGTGAAAGCAAAGTGCATAAGTGGGTACGACAATTCAAAGATGGCCGTGACAACGTCCATGATGAGGACCGCTCCGGTCGCCCTTCTTTGATTACAGACGATTTGGTGGCTTTTGGTGGCGGCAAGTTTTTATGAAGAGGGTATTTTAAAATTGGTTCAGAAGTATGATAAGTGTTTGAACAAACTTGGCAACTATGTCGAAAAATAGAGTGAAGTATGTACTTTCTGAAAATAAATTTACTTTTTTGAAATAAACTTTCGTTGTGTACTTATGTTCCAACGGACCTTACTTAAAAAATACCCCTCGTATATGTACAGCATAGAATTGTGCCTTTTATGTGAGCCTCTCTGAGTACTCTTTGAGGTGAGAAGGACGGTGCCTAAATATGGTAAACACATAAATAAATATTTAAAAAGACGTGACTTCTCAAATTCCCCTCCCCTTCCTTTATGCCTACATAAATGAAGTTGGATGACTCTGGGCAATGTGCCTTGGTAAAGAATAGCAAGAGCACCTTCACAGTATTTCAATTCACAATTTTGCTCCATTAATTTTACTTGTGGCTTTTCCTCGCTCTGCAAGTAGGTAACACTTGGTGACCACAGCTTGTGGGAGAAGAGCAAACCTACTAGCCTTTCCCCCCTTGTTGTGATGAGTTAATTCCTATGGTTGAAAGACTTCTCACAGGAAAGTGACCCAATTAAATTTTTTATCTAGACAAAGTGCACCAGAGGGAGAAGCTGTTTTTAAAGAAACTACAGCAGTAAGGATGGAAGATGGAGGAGGTGAAAAGAGATAAATCCCTTTCTAGTACTACTTTTAAAGATATGCAAACCTTCTAGAGCAGTGTTTCTTAACTTTCCTAATGCTGCAACTCCTTAATACAGTTCCTCATGTTGTGGTGCCCCCCAACCATAAAATTATTTTTGTTGCTACTTCATAATTGTAAATTTGCTACTATTATGAATCATAATGTGAATATCTGATATGAAAGATGTATTTTCATTCATTGGACCAAATTTGGCACAAATACCTGATATGCCCAATTTTGAATACTTGTGGGGTTGGGATTGATTTTGCCATTTGGGAGTTGTAGTTGTTGGGATTTATAGTTCACCTACAATCAAAGAGCATTCTGAATTCTACCAATGATGGAATTGAACCACACTTGGCACACAGAACTTCCATGACCAACAGAAAATATTGGAAGGTTTTGGTGGGTATTGACCTTGAGTTTGGGAGTTGTAGTTTTCCTACAGCCAGAGAGCACTCTAGACCAGTGGTTCTCAACCTGGGGTCCCCAGATGTTTTTGGCCTACAACTTCCAGAAATCCCAGCCAGTTTACCAGCTGTTAGGATTTCTGGGAGTTGAAGGCCAAAAACATCTGGGGACCCCAGGTTGAGAACCACTGGTCTAGACTCAAACAATGATGAATCTGGACCAAACTTGGCATGAATACTCAATATGCCCAAATGCGGACACTGCTGGAGTTTGGGAAAAATAGAACTTGACATTTAGGAGTTGTAGATGCTGGGATGTATAGTTCACCTACAATCAAAGAGCATTCTGGACCCCACAAATGACAGAATTGGGCCAAACTTCCCACACAGAACTCCCATGACTAGCGGAAAATACTGTGTTTTCTGATGGTCTTTGGAGACCTTTCTGACACCCAATTGTGACCCCCCCCCCCGAGGTTCTCACACCCAAGTTGAGAAACACTATTCTAGAACTGCAATTTTAACAGACTGAAAAGTTTTCCACTTTCTTCAATCTCAGTGTACCACAGTAGTAATGCCTATAATATAAATGACATTTAAAACTTCTCAAAAAAATTTCGAGGTGTAAGAAAGGGTGGCCAAAGTAATTCCTCAACATAATTTCCATTTACAAATAATAAGGAAGGAACTTCTTGTCACTGTTGCTGGAAATGAATATAAAGTAGACCAGACAATAGGGTTTAGCAAGACCAGTCGCTCTTGTTGCAATGGTGTAGTAATGATGAATCCATGGACCATATTTTAGTTCTTGCAGACTACTGGTGGTCCATGGACGACAGGCTGGGAACCACTCGTGTAGTCATTTAAAATGTAGTTCAGTGTAGTTAATCGGGATTCTGAAACTGGATTATATAGCAATGCAGATGGGGCCTCAGTTGCTTCTATCTGAAGCGTGTTCCAATTGCTCAATTCTTCCTGCCCCAAACATCCCTTTGGTACATTCCTTGATGCCCTTGGCCTTCCTCTGTCAGTGATCCAGAAGCTAAAATTGGTACAGAATGCAGCTGCTTGGCTTCTTGCGGGAATTCCAATGAGATGCCACATAACACCAATCTTACTCCAGCTGCATTGGTTACCAATTGAGCACCGGATCACTTTCAAAGTGATGGTACTCACCTTTAAGGCCTTGCATGGTCTGGGGCCGATGTACCTGAGGGACCGCCTCACCCCCTACCAACCCCAGAGATCCCTCCGTTCTGAGGACCAAGATCTATTGGAAATTCCCAGTGTCAAGACCTTGCGTCTAACAGCAACTAGACGCAGAGCCTTTACAGCAGTGGCACCATCACTCTGGAATACTTTGCCACCTGAAGTCCGAGCCTTGCGGGACTTATCAGCTTTCCGCAGGGCATATAAGACATATCTGTTTCGATGGGCTTTTGATCTCTGATATTTCTGTTTTTAAATTGTTTTAAATTGTTTTTAAATTGTGTTCGATTTTAGCCTATTCTTGTAAGCCGCTCCGAGCCCCAGGGGAGTGGTGGCATATAAGTTCGAATAATAAATAAATTAAAAAAATTAATCTTAGCCAAGGCAAGAACTTTTGAAATACAACTACCTTGAGTTGAAGCAAGTCCACAGACAAGTTACATGGATGAGAAGTTGTATCTTGCAATAATTAGTGAAGGCTACATTCACTCAACACTGTGTAAGAAAGTGACATCCATTCACATGTACATTCTTTGCACTGAGTTTAGTGAACTTTGGATCAATGTACTGGTGATGGAGAGAGGGAAATTAAGGATATGTTATTTACTCCCTAATTTCCTCTATATCCTCTCTGATAAAGCAGAAGCAGTTTCTCTTCCATACAGATACTGTCTATAAACATGTGATATGCCATTTGCTAACTCGTTAGCTCCTACATTGGCAATGCTCACAGAAATACAGAATTTATAAAGCAATGCAAAGGCAAAAGGAGTTTATTGGAACCCAGGAAAAAAAAATTATAATGGGGAAATGTATAAAAATGGATGAAGTGATTGAAAAAAGCTATTTACACAGTACTTTTCTTGCCCATTTTCTTTCCTATTATGTGCACGAATTGAAAAGAGGCGGAAATGAAATAAAACAATTTTATAAAAATCTTCTTGAGGAGAAATTAGAGAGGGAAGAATGAATTACACCAAAGACTATAAAAGAGTTTGAAAACTGCCAGAGGGTTGAAAAAGGCAAAGAATTTTGCTAAATGTTTCCTGTTAAAGGTACCAAAGTGTTTCTAACTCTGAAAATTGATGTTGGGTATTTGCAACTACTAGTAGAAATGGTAGACCCATTACTAAGAATTTACTGAAGTTGGAGACTTCTCAGTTTGTCTACCATCAGCACTAGATTAGATTCCAAAATAAATATGCATTATTTTAATCATTATAGAAAATGAAATTTAGAGAGCCCTTACCATAGTAGGGCCCAGACTGCCATTTGCCATCCAGCCCCCGAAATAACGAGGCACACAACAATAACCAATTAACTATGGACAACTTTTATTAATGTTACCTATTTAACTTTTTGTGACTCGCAAAACATTTCTAAAAGGGGGTATGAACTTTGTGTGGATTAACATGTGGCAGTGGCCATCTAAGAACTACTTCTCGGCTAACTTAGGCAAAACACCCCAGATGTAATAAACTGTTTTCAGGGTGACCAATCAGGGGAACGTAATGAAGAATTCCAACCCAACTCAGTAGAATTTCTTTGTGCCAGAACTCCTCCTGCTCCAAGACCATTTGCGTTTGCCCTCACCTCAGTTATCTAAACCATAGGTGAGGGTTCCCATTCCTGGTATATACAAATGGTGTACAAAGGGGTGCCTTAGGTGTACACCAAAGTGTAAACCCATTGCTGTTTCTATCACAGATTACACCTATCCGCTTTACACCTATCCCCTAGGCTTGGGCGGTTTTGTTCGTTAATTTCGTAATTCGTTATTAATTTGTATTTAAATTAGCTTACGATCCAATATTGAGCCATGCAGGACTACTGTGAGGAGTAATTAAAAATCGAAACAATTTTTCCAATTTATTTCGTATTGTTTCGTAATTGTTTCGTAATTGGTTCAAAATTGTTTCGAAATTGTTTTGAAATTGTTTCGTAATTATTTCCGTATGTCTGGTGCAAGTTTTATAGTTGTTGTTTGTTTTATCAGTGATAAAAAATAAATTATCACACCAACAGTCAACAACAGAGGGAGAGGGAAGCTTCAGAAGTTCCCCCTGTCCCATTTGGAGGGTTTTTTAGCATATTGCGCAATCGCGTCCGCCATTAACGAATCGATTCGTAATTTTACGAAATTTCGTATATTTTGAACTTTTTTAAAGGAAAATTTCGGAATTATTTAAAAAAAATGAAACGCAAGGGCCCCCCTAAAAATGAAACGAGTTTAGAGCCATTTTTTTCTGTGGTTACCCAAGCCTAATGATTAGGTATCTCCCAATAAGGATATAAATATTCAAGTATTTCATCTGTGCAAGCGGGAACGATTTCTACACAAGATTGAGAAATAAATATTTCTGAATCGTTCCTACCCCATATGTCAGGATCCAGACGCCTTTAAAGAGCCAAACACAGGGATAATGTCCAAACAAAGTTTATTAAGGCAACAAAAAGGTCACAGGGACACTTACTTCAGTGTCCCTGGCCAAAACAAAAAGGTTTCAAGCAGTTTGCAAGACAAAAACTTTCAAACAAAGTTTATTAAGGCAACAAAAAGGACTCAGGGACACTTACTTCAGTGTCCCTGGCCAAAACAAAAAGGTTTCAAGCAGTTTGCAAGACAAACACTTAACTTGGGAAATAATCCGGATTAAACCAGCATATAATCTGGGATAAACAAAAGGTTGAGCAAAACGCTCCAGAGTCAGAGTTCAAGGTTTGCAAGTAAACAAGGTGGAAGAACACAAAGCCATAGTTCTAAGTCAAAGATATTAGAGTCCAAAAAGCAGTGTTGTTGTCCAGGCAATCTGAAGTCAAAAGAGGGGAAGTCAGTACTTGCAGGAATCCAAAGCCTGTCTCCATACACGGAGAAAGTCTCCATACATGGAGAAAGCAGCAACCTGTAGTTACAGGACCCAACAAGAGAAATGGCAGCAACAAAGACCCAGGCACGAATCCAACACTTTGCCTCCTGCAAAGTCATATTACTCCAGTGCCTACAATTATCTTACAACTCATTATCTGTTGATTAACTGTCCTCCGCCCTTTCCTCATTGCTATCAGCTGCTCTAGCCTCCACAGCTGAACGCCAACGCTCCTCTCGCCAGCTTTTCCATCTCTTATCAAGACTTAGGTCTCCCCATGTATCACCAAATTGCCAGTCCCCAGAAAACCCTTCAAAAGTATCGCTGGACATAGGTTGTGTACACACATCTCTAACTTCTTGCACACGAGTCCAATCCAACCCATCCTCCTCCTCGTCACTACTCCCAAACCCATCACTCCCAGTGAAACCCATAAAATCTTCTTCTTTAGTTGGAGCACTAAGTATATCACGGATCTGTTTCCTCTAATGCTCTTCGTCAGACTCCTGCTCCTGAGTAATCTGTTTTACACCCCTGCCTTCATCTCCTTCCTCCTCCATTTCTCCTTCTGAGAAACCCTCAAACAACTCATTGTCTGTAGGAGACATGAATATCTCCCTAACTCTCTTTCTTTGTTGCTCCTCATCCAAACTCTGAGCACCTCTCTTTCCTCCTTTACTACTCCTATCATCAGTGGTAACGTTACTAGGAGACTCAACTACAACACCATATTAGTGTGAAGTAGTCACTGAAAGCAATTTCACTGAGTAGATACTTAAGATACTTATCTACACACCCAAAATGTAATGGACAGAGTGTTGGACTGGACAAATTCCATTTAAGTCATGAAACTAACCTATATTGGTGGGGGAACAGACAATTATAGTTGTAAACCATGTGTGTGGAACCAACCCAGCTGTCATTTGATTTCACATCAAGCAAAACTTGAAATAAATATGAAGGTTTCCCATCAATTGGCAGAATGTCTGAGCGATTTTGAACCTACAACTTGAATAAGACTAGCAATATTTTGTTTATCAGACTTTCACACTTCCTTACTAAGCTATGCAGAAACTCTTTGCCAGCCTTGCAAATGCCGTGTTGTTACTGCTTGTCTCTCTTCATAGGCTAAGTGTACACTATGATACAGGGGATGTGGAAGGGGAACAAGAGTTGTGTTGGATGCAGCTTCTTAATATTCAGGTCAGATGAGCCTCTTTAAACAAACAAACAGGGTAGCAAACAGGCTCAGGATTATCTTGAGATTCGCCATAGGACCCGTATTGAGGCATGGTTTCAAGCAAGTGGTTTATCACTAGTCTTTCCCAACACCAGTCCTCTTTGCAAATATCAGGCTGGGACTTGCAAAACCACTGCAATTACTGTGTATACTCAAGTATAAGCCGACCCGAATATAAGCCGAGGCATTTAATTTTACCACAAAAAACTGGGAAAACAGATTGACTCGAGTATAAGCCGATGGTAGGAAATGCAACAGATACTGGTAAATTCCAAAATAAAAATAGATGCCAGTAAAATTACATTAATTGAGGCATCAGGAGGTTAAATGTTTTTGAATATTTACATAAAACTGTAATTTTTACATAAAACTTTCATACCCTTCCAATAAAAATAAATAGAGTAAAATAATAAATGTAATGATGGCCAAAAGTGAGGAGGAGCTGAGGAGCCTTCTAATCAAGGTGAAAGAAGAAAGCGCAAAAGCTGGGTTGCAGCTAAACATAAAAAAACCAAGATTATGGCAACAAGAATGATTGACAACTGGAAAATAGAGGGAGAAAATGTGGAGGCCGTGACAGACTTTGTATTTCTAGGTGCAAAGATTACTGCAGATGCAGACTGTGGCCAGGAAATCAGAAGACACTTACTTTTTGGGAGGAGAGCAATGTCCAGTCTCGATAAAATAGTAAAGAGTAGAGACATCAGACTGGCAACAAAGATCCGCCTAGTCAAAGCCATGGTATTCCCTGTAGTCACCTACGGATGTGAGAGCTGGACCTTAGGGAAGGCTGAGCGAAGGAAGATAGATGCTTTTGAACTGTGGTGTTGGAGGAAAGTTCTGAGAGTGCCTTGGACAGCGAGAAGATCCAACCAGTCCATCCTCCAGGAAATAAAGCCCGACTGCTCACTGGAGGGAAGGATACTAGAGACAAAGTTGAAGTACTTTGGCCACATCATGAGGAGACAGGAAAGCCTAGAGAAGACAATTATGCTGGGGAAAGTGGAAGGCAAAAGGAAGAGGGGCCGACCAAGGGCAAGATGGATGGATGGCATCCTTGAAGTGACTGGACTGACCTTGAAGGAGCTGGGGTGGTGACGGCTGACAGGGAGCTCTGGCGTGGGCTGGTCCATGAGGTCACAAAGAGTCGGAGACGACTGAACGAATGAACAACAATGTATTTATAATGGAGTAAAATAATAACCGTGACTTGAGTATAAGCCAAGAGGGACTTTTTCAGCACAAAAAAAGGCCTGAAAAACTAGGGTTATACTCGAGTATATACAGTAATTGTTTGTTTATTAAACAAAATAGAAAAATGCACTTCAAAGAAATGCAGGCATTGCATATACACACAATACACTGAACTGCTGATGAAGAGCTTCACTTAGTGCTGAATGTCTGAAAACAACAATGCTCAAAGCAATCTTTAGATGGACTTCCCCATTTCTGTTGCTTCTGCTTTGCACTAAGAAATAATGCCTATGCAACAGAAGATTATTCGCATCTCTGAAATGCTTTACATAAATGCTTCCAACAAATATCTGGACAGTCAAAGTCACCTAGAGGGCTTTAAAATGAGGTTTTGCCATCTGTTAAGGGTTTTGTTTATTTGCTTTCTGGGGGTTTTGTTTTTGCCTCAGCAAAGGTTCTGCCTTGCAGCTTCCTTAATTGCAAGACCCCAAACATGCTTCAGGTAATATTGATTTTAAAATAATTTTGGCAATGCCTCCCTGATGGCTTTCTCTTCTTGCCTATCTCCCATAACTGAGATCACCACATTTCTTGACACAATTCCATGCTGCTTGCAGCTGATCCAGAAAAGTTGGCCGAAACGTAAATCATCAGCAGGAGGCTAAAATCAGGAAGCTCCAGTGCCAGGACTTTTGCAAACCTCATTTAGACATTTATTTTTGTAAGCATGTAGAGGGATGTTGGGAAAGGGGAAGGATGGGTGTTTCAGCTACAAATGTAATTCTTCACTTACTTTATACTCAAAGGAAGAATGAGTAATATTAACAATGGGTTGTTGTAGGTTTTTCCGGGCTATATGGCCATGTTCTGGAGGCAATTTTTCCCCTGACGTTTCGCCTGCATCTATGGCAAGCATCCTCAGAGGTAGTGAGGTCTGTTGGAAGTAGGAAAAATGGGTTTATATATCTGTGGAATGACCAGGGTGAGACAAAGGACTTTTGTCTGCTGGGGCTAGCTGTGAATGTTTCAGCTGTGTATGCTAGAAACAATATCATACGAAAGCTGACTGGCACAACCTGGGGATCACAACCAGATACAGTGAAGACATCTGCCCTTGCGCTGTGCTACTCTGCTGCGGAGTATGCATGCCCAGTGTGGAACACATCTCACCACACTAAAACAGTGGATGTGGCTCTTAATGAGACATGCCGCATTATCACGGGGTGTCTGGGCCCTACACCACTGGAGAAATTACACTGCTTAGCCGGTATTGCACCACCTGACATCCGCCGGGAAGTAGCAGCCAATAGTGAAAGGACCAAGGCAGAGACATCTCCAGCTCATCCCCTGTTTGGGTATCAGCCAGCACATCAACGACTTAAATCTAGAAATAATTTTCTAAGATCTACAGAGACACTCGCTGGAACACCTCAGCAAGCGAGAGTCCAAAAGTGGCAGGCTCAAACCCAGAACCTCAACCAATGGCTGATCCCAGATGAGAGACTCCCCCCTGGGCACACAGAAGACTGGGCGACTTGGAAGGCAGCTGAACAGACTGCGCTCTGGCACCACGAGATGCAGAGCCAACCTTCAGAAATGGGGCTACAAAGTGGAATCCTCGACATGCGAGTGTGGAGAGGAGCAAACCACTGACCACCTGCTGCAATGCAACCTGAGCCCTGCCACATGAACAATGGAGGACCTTCTTGCAGTAACACCAGAAGCACTCCAAGTGGCCAGATACTGGTCAAAGGACATTTAATCAACTACCAAACTCATAAACTCATCAACTACCAAACTCATAAATTGTGTATTCTGTATTTTGTATTTTTGTATCTTGTCTGTTTGTTTGCTTTGTTCTTTTAGAAATGTAATATAAATGACTGGTTGCATTTTTGAGAAACACATATTTCCACATAGTTCTCTGTTCAAAATGACTGTGTATTAATTTTGCACATAATAAATCCCTAACTTAAACATTATTATTACCAGATGTTTTCTCAGTTCTCCAAAATGATATGTGTATGTGTGTGTTTTACAATTTTTGGGATATTTTTGAACATTGGTTGTGTTGCTGGTCTCAACTGTTCACTCCCATACATTTGTTGACAGGGAAGATACACAAAGGAGATGTAACTTTGTTCAAGTACCAAACAATAAAGGACTCTGCCATAGCAGTGCTTATGATCATGAGGATCACTTTGGTGACATTCAGCAATTCAGGATTACCAATGGATTCTTTCAGCCATCCATTATCCTGATTCTTACTGCTGGCTTTATCTAAGCACCATGGTTCTAATTAAGATGTGTTATGAACCACCATTTCCAGCTGTTCAAGAGTGAACACAATCCCAATTATCTCTAAGCCTTATTGTCATATTGTGCCATTCTAGACAAAATGTCTGCCCTGCAGTTACTCTTTCTTGGGAAATAACCTTTAACCTGCTGAAGAATTCTGCCCACATAACTTGTTTAGGACTCATTCTCTGAGGAGTTTGAAGTGCTTTCAAGTTTTTATGGTTAGGTGTTGGGCCTCTTCTAAAAGATGTCGACATGCAAGAAGTGCCCCTTTTACTGAAAATCCCTATTTTACCCAAACCAGCAATTTTCTCTCAGAACTGAGAACTTTCTCTCAGTGTCTGAGAATGTTTTTAACAAATAAGTGCATGGCACCAGACACAGATCCAACCAGTCCATCCTCCAGGAAATAAAGCCCGGCTGCTCACTGGAGGGAAGGATACTAGAGACAAAGTTGAAGTATTTTGGCCACATCATGAGGAGACAGCAAAGCCTAGAGAAGACAATTATGCTGGGGAAAGTGGAAGGCAAAAGGAAGAGGGGCCGACCAAGGGCAAGATGGATGGATGGCATCCTTGAAGTGACTGGACTGACCTTGAAGGAGTTGGGTGTGGTGACGGCCGACAGGGAGCTCTGGCGTGGGCTGGTCCATGAGGTCACGAAGAGTCGGAGACGACTGAACAAATGAACAACAAACCAGACACTTTCCCAGGGTTTCTGAAACAACAATGGATGACAAAAGCCAGTCCGGGGTCTAGGTGTGCCAATATAGGTTGTTGTGTACATAAGGTTTTCAATTTGTCAGAAGCTTGTTGGCACTACATAATGCATAGCAGTTTTGCTCCAGGGGTTTTCACTTTAGCTAATTCCCCTCTTCTTGGTCTTTAACAAGTCTGTGCCATGAAAACCAGGAGAGGCTACTTGGTTCCACAAGGGAAACTAGAGTGCCAAAAATATTCTAGTGGTGTAACCCAGCCCTTCAGTGGCACACACCCCTCCCCAGCTTCAACGTTCATCGAGGGGTGTAACACTGCAAAAACCAGGAGAGGGTGCCTGCCCAAGGGAAAAACAGAGGCATGGTCCCACATTTTAGCACAAGGGTGAGCTGCCAAAAGCCTGGTGAAAAGCTGGATAAGCTTCTAAGTTCTCACACCGGTAAGCAGGCAGAGTGAGGTCACTGGGAACCAGTCCACCAAATGGCGCTGGGGAGAGGAAAGCCAGGAGAGTAGGGCAAAAATAAAGGCACCCACCCTCCAGAAGCACTCCAAGGAAAAGGAAAGATGACTGTCTGAAACTGCACTTTCTCCAATGGCTGATCACAAGGGGGAAGCAGGAAAGGACCTAGGCCTTCCAATCCCACCCATTTCCAGGGCCCAAAGTCGCATCAACGTGCTGTGACTCTGAGCCCCAGCCTCCCTTCCCTGCCCACTGTTTTGCCCTTTAAAACCAAGGAAAAGCCTCTGTAGGAGCCACAAAGCTTGCCTGCAGACTGGAAATAAATGTAAATATTTATGATGATGTACGCTTCCTGAAACTTGTTGCTTGGGATGGTCCAGCTCAGAGGCAATTTATAGCAGAATATTTAATGCTTTCAGAGCCATCTTGGTTCTCTAACTCAAGTTAGTGGAGACCCACCAGGTGACATGGGAAGATCAATTAAAGGTGTACCATTTCAGGAGATATTGAGAACAACACTGTTCTCAAAATCAAAGCTGGCCTCATTCAGATATCATATAATTGGGGGGGGGATCATTTTGTCATGGTCCAGCTCTATTACATAATCTGTTACTGTCATATGTTCTTCAGTTGATGGTGGTTGGTGATGGAAGGGTTAATGTATTAGTTCTAAAGGGTTTAGTAATCTGTAAATAAGAGTTCATAGGTGAAAGCAATTAGGGGTGGAGGTATGCAAGAGATGGGTTGCAGCTGGGTGTGACTTGATTTAAGGAGCTAGCTTTGCGACTGATCTCTGGGAGAAAAGTATATGTTGTATTTTGGTGGTGGATGCTGCTGGTTTTCCCCCCAGGTCTGTTGGATTTTTTGGTATCCTGACCTGTCTCCTGTAATCTTGGAATCCTGGAACCTTGAACCTTTGGACTGGCTTTTGACTACGGTATAGACTCTTGATCCCTGGACTTTTTTTATTGACCACTGGACTGGACCCTTTTGACTACGGAGTTGTTTTTGCTATCAGTTTTTGTTTATTCTGTGGCTGAGTGCTATCTTTATGTTTTGGGTCTATTAAAACAGCCATCCAGTAAGTGCTGTTTTAATTAAACTGTTTGATAAAACTGGGAGTTTGGTTAATCTCTACCTAAATAAGGTAGAGCCCTGGCAACATGACAGTTACACTCAAATGGCAATTACCCAAAATAAAAGATCTATCGAACTGTCATAAGGCCTGTAGCAATATACGGAGCCCAATGTTGGGCAGAAACAAAAAAAGCAGAATGCCGCTTTAGTGTTATGGAAATGAGGATGCTAGGAATTCCAGCTGGTGCCACATGCCTTGAAAACACCTGCAATTATGACATTCAGCAATGTTTCGGCATTGCTCCAATTGCTAATAAACTACAAGAATCACATCTGAGATGGTATGGTCATACTTTCTGAGGTGAAGACGAGTCCCTTCACAAGACTGCTCTCGATTTAGAAGTGCCTGGCAAGAGACCAAAGAGATGACCAAAGCAATGCTGGCTGAACATACTACTCAACAATCTGGAAACTACTGATATACACCCTGATCAGGTGCACAACTGGGTTAAATGGCATCAACAAACCATTAAAGTGGATCCCACCATCAAGCAAGTCAAACACTGAAAAAAGAAGAAGAAGAAGAAGAAGAAGAAGAAGAAGAAGAAGAAGAAGAGAAGAAGAAGTGTGGTGGAGGTTCCTTATTTGGAAGCTTTTAAACAGAGGCTGGATGGCCATCTGTCAGGGGTGCTTTGAATGGAATATTCCTGCTTCTTGGCAGAGGGTTGGACTGGATGGCCCATGAGGTCTCTTCCAACTCTATGATTCTAAGTAGTTACATCCAAATGGGCATATGTGGTGGATCTGGGGCCTAATTATAGGCTAAGACGACACATCAAAGGTGAAAAAAAGTCCACTAGTGCTTCTCAATAAGATAATCTTTTTTCATATGAAACAATAGTGGAGGGTTCAATTATTTTATGTGTGGATGTTCCTTGGGAGAGCCATTCAGTGGGATCTGAAAAATCTAGAGAAACTGAAAGCAGTCACAGAAACAGTCACAAGGCTCTCTTATGTTTACTCTTAACTGTGGCTTCTTCTCCAAGGGCTTTTTCCCTAGTTTTTCCTGACAAAACCAGAGTCCAACACTACCTTAATTGAGATTATCAAGAGGACGAAAGTAGGCAAGAAAATAAGCTTAACCTTGACCATAGTGAGAACACATGCAGGCCAGAAATCCAAAATAATATTTGCCATAGTAAGAAGGCATAAACATAAAAAAAACCAAGATTATGGCAACAAGAATGATTGACAACAGGGAAATAGAGGGAGAAAATGTGGAGGCTGTGACAGACTTTGTATTTCTAGGTGCAAAGATTACTGCAGATACAGACTGTGGCCAGGAAATCAGAAGACGCTTACTTCTTGGGAGGAGAGCAATGTCCAATCTCGATAAAATAGTAAAGAGTAGAGACATCACACTGGCAACAAAGATCCGCATAGTCAAAGCCATGGTATTCCCTGTAGTAACCTACGGATGTGAGAGCTGGACCATAGGGAAGGCTGAGCGAAGGAAGATCGATGCTTTTGAACTGTGGTGTTGGAGGAAAGTTCTGAGAGTGCCTTGGACTGCGAGAAGATCCAACCAGTCCATCCTCCAGGAAATAAAGCCCGGCTGCTCATTGGAGGGAAGGATACTAGAGACAAAGTTGAAGCACTTTGGCCACATCATGAGGAGACAGCAAAGCCTAGAGAAGACAATTATGCTGGGGAAAGTGGAAGGCAAAAGGAAGAGGGGCCGACCAAGGGCAAGATGGATGGATGGCATCCTTGAAGTGACTGGACTGACCTTGAAGGAGCTGGGGGTGGTGACGGCCGACAGGGAGCTCTGGCGTGGGCTGGTCCATGAGGTCACGAAGAGTCAGAGACGACTGAACGAATGAACAACAACAAGAAGAAGACATAATGTGGTGTCGGGATCTCTGCAGTGAAAAATAGTCCCAATGTTTCCTACCATTCCAAGTGCCAACTATTATTTCAAAGTTGTTTCCGAAGCCCCGTTTAAAGATAAAACATGAGGCATTCCAAAGGTCACAAATCAAATAAATAAGGAAATCAATTCATTTTACTGAGAATGCTTGCATAAACTACTAATCCTAACAGCATTTCCCTCAACCATCAACATATTGTGCACTGACATGAAAATGGATTACAGTATCTCTGAAATTAAAAATGGATCTGTATGCATGCTTTCCCCAAGATACTTCCTTGTCATTTTATCAATCTTCACTTACCTTTTATTACTATTGATGGAGCAACACATTATCCCGAAATAACTGATCAATATTTGCATTAATTCTTAAGCTTCTCTTGGGGTGTTTTGTCATCATCTACTTTTTAAAGCTCAGATTACAAATGGTTATCAATGAATGTTCAAATTTTGGGCTCTTGCCAATATACATGCTATGCACAGAAGATTTACACAGGATGATCTGGGGGTCAGAGAGAGAAAGAATTTTATATTTGGGGCTGTGAACTTTCCTAGCACAAAGATGGATGCCTTAACTGTCAGCCTAATTTTAAAGATATCTTCAGGAATCATCTCATACTGAGAAGAGTGATCAGTTCACTTCATAATAATAACCTTTATTTATACCCCGCTACAATCTCCTGAAGGACTCGGTGCAGCTTACAAGAGGCCAAGCCCAAATAAATCAGTAAAAACAGCAACAACAGCAATACAGACAATAACTAAACTCCTAAACAAAGCAATAAACAGTAACAATAACACCACGACACATTAAATGTTTTTAAAAACCTACTCTTATGGGACCAATGTGGACAAAGCTTTAAAATGGAAATTGGAGAATAGTGACAAGCATTCAGTTGTTACATTCTTAGGACCTCATCACATTGAGATCCAAAGAGCGGGCAATAGCAAGGGGATTCTCTAGGCAGCATGGCAAATCCATGGGAGCAAGGGAATCCACCCCGCCTCACCCGCATTTCTCCCTTACTCATCTCATGGGGGGAAGTATCACCTCCTGGCTTCCCCCCGCAACTCTAATGTTCTGCTTACTCTCTTGTGTGACACTTTCATGGATGGAATCCTGCCAGAAGTAGCTCTATATCTTTTGACGGGATCCGATGTGCTCCATCCCCGAATTATGGTGAAAGTGTCCTTGAGACAAAATGAAAAGATATATTTCTATATTTGAGTTACATCTGACAGTGTGATGAAGTCCTTAGTTTCTACACCTCTATTAGTTCCAGCTCCCCATGTGGGGACATGAGAGAAGCCTCCCACAAGGAAAGTAAAACATCAAAAAATGGGAGTCCCCTGGGCAGTGTCCTTGAAGATGGCCAATTTTCTCACACCAGAAGCGACTTGCAGTTTATGACATGAAAAAAATTATGTGTGTTTTGTGGATATCTGCAGATGAATGTGACCCTGCACCACTTTGAATGGTCTCTGTGCAGGTACAACTGTACCAGGAGCTCCAATTTTTTTTTGCTTTACATTTAATGTTTGTTGTAGTCCTAAGTTTCAGGGACTCTGTAGATAGGTGGCTTCTTTTGGCTGCAATCATAGGCAAGCCACCTGTCAATTATAGTTAGGTTCCCTGGTCCTGCCCCCTTTTTGGGTTTTTAGAGGGAATAGGAGCCATTTTGGGTTCTATCCACATAGAGAAGCCTTCCATGCAGGACATAATACCTAGAGCTCCTGTAGAAAGCTTCGTCTTCTATGGCTTGGCCAGAGAGATATACAGCCCACAGCTTGGCCGGTGTTATACAGCCCTACAGTTCCTTTGCTGAAGGACTTCAGTCAGCCATCACGGAAACCTGAATTCTTTTTCCCCTGGAAGTCTACAAAGCTCTGCTTGGTAAGGGTCACTCGTGGAAGCCAGAAGCAATTGGTACCAGGTGCAGGGGCTCCACGCCGACAGAGGCAAAGACAGACTGCCCAGATTAGAAGTTAAGGATTTCCCCATTAGTTACAGTTATGAAGATAGTGCCTGTTCCCTGTGGACAAGATTGAGAGAGAGCTAATAGACTGTTAAGAAAGCCTTAAAGTACCTGTTTGTTTTCATTAATAAAGAACTTTGTTGAACCTTTAAGCAATCTAGAGACTCTGTTTTAAGCAAATCCAAAAGCCTTTAATCTGAGGCAGCCCCGGTGTCCCGTTGGGCACACAGAATTTATGTCCTGTCTCCAGTCTTATGCACAGGCCCAGCGTGCGACAGCACAGTCTCTATTGAACCACCCTGATAGCAAAAATAATCCTTGGTTATTTTAGGTACTAGTTGCACAGCATTTTTCAGTTTTATTTCAAACCTTTAATTTTTTTGTAGACACAATCTCTCAATCATAAAAATATCTGAAATGGAAATTGAGAGGAAAAACTCTTAGAACTTGCAGAGTATATATTCTTTGTTCTTGACTCCTTTTAGTTCCACATCTTTAGGATTATAGGACTTGACAACTCACTAGAGTGGACTGAAGCCATGACACTGCTCCTGCGAAAATGAAAGAAACAGTAGCCCTGGTGCCGTAGTACAATGCAAATGTCTTATAGTGAAGTACAACCTTGTAGGTGCAATTAAAAAGCATCCAATCCAGAAGAAGAAAGCAAGCAAAGAGAGAGCCTGCCTGCCCAAAGAAATATTTCTTCTTTTGCCCATCCATCTTGCAGATAAAAATTAATTCCTCTGCTCAGTGGTCATATATCACTTGTATTGTGACCTTGAGGGCTGACTTTTTCATGCTGAGCAAGAGTAAGCTTCCAAAAGAAGCTAACAAAAAAAGTACTCCGTTTCCAAGGCAAAATTTTATGTTACTCCATCTCTTCCAACGAAGCATATCCCACAGTGCACTGTAAAAGGTACCTCAATTGTCTTATAATGATAATTGTCTTTTACTGTGTTTTATAATTGTTTGGTTTCAAAACCACCCAGCTGTTTCATTGTTGCAAACCTGCCCATTAAAAACCGGCCGTTAGGAAAGGAAGTGCTGCCTTTTTGACCCAAGCACTCTCCAATATTACATCAAGCACTTCTTCTTCTTCCTTTCCCAAAATAGATGAGGGCTTAATGTAGCACTTTCCATATTAAAAGACTTATGATATTATTCACAATAATCTATTTGTATTTAAGCGTGCGATTTTCCCGGAACAAAGTTAATTGTTGGCACAAAGGACTTGGGAGTTAGTATTTTATATCTTTGCTACTCTGATCAACCCCCACCAAATCCCATTTGTTGCCATGATGAAAAAAAGGGGATGTGCTATAAGCACCACTGAGACGAAGAAAACAGAGATTCACACAGACTGTAAATATTGCAACAATGACATAATGTCTCCCAAATATTGCTCTTTGTCTCTGCCCATATCCCTGTGCTCTTGACATAACAAATTGCACATATTCTCAACAGGAGAAGGAAAGATATAAGAATGGGATACAAGAGTCAGATAGAATCGTACACTCATAGAGTTGGAAGAGACTACATGGGCCATCCATTCCAACCCACTGCCATGCAGGAAAAGCACAATCAAAGCACCTCTGTATAAAACAGTGGTTCTCAATTTTCCTAATGCCACAACCCCTTAATATAGTTCCTCATGTTGTGGTGACCCCCAACCATAACACTATTTTTGTTGTTACTTCATAACTAATTTTGATACTATCATAGGAGCCCCCGGTGGTGCAGTGGGTTAAACCCCCGTGCCGGCAGGACTGAAGACCGAAATTTATTTATTTATTTATTTATTTATTTATTTATTTAAACGTTTTGTATACCGACCTTCTCACCTCTCTTGAGGGACTCAGACCAGTTTCCAACCATAAAATCACACACAGTCAATAAAACATCATAATTCATATTACAATAAAACATTAAAACAGCAATTACATTCAATAACTACAATGGTCAGTCGTCCTACTAAAAGCATTGTTCATCATCCTCCATCCATATCTCAGGGTGTTGGCTCACTCATCGAATGCCTGTCTCCATAACCACGTCTTCACCTGTTTCCTGAATGTCAGGATAGAAGGGGCAGTTCTGATCTCCAGTGGGAGAGAGTTCCAGAGTCGCGGGGCCACCACCGAGAAGGCCCTGTCCCTCGTCCCCACCAGACGCGCTTGCGAGGCCGGTGGGACCGAGAGCAGGGCCTCTCCAGACCATCTTAATAATCTTGATAGTTCATAGGGGAGAATACGTTCGGAGAGGTAAACAGGGCCGGAGTCGTTTAGGGCTTTATAGGTTAACACCAGCACTTTGAATTGTGCTCGGAAGCTAATTGGCAGCCAGTGGAGCTGGTGTAACAGCGGAGTGGTGTGCTCCCTGTACCCAGCACCCAGTAGTAGTCTGGCTGTTGAGCGTTGGACTAGCTGCAGCTTCCTGACAGTCTTCAGAGGCAACCCCACGTAGAGAGCGTTGCAGTAGTCTAAACGGGATGTAACCAGAGCGTGGACCACCGTGGCCAAGTCAGACTTCCCAAGGTACGGGCGCAGCTGGCGCACAAGTTTTAATTGTGCAAAAGCTCCCCTGACCACCGCCAAAACCTGGGGCTCCAGGCTCAGCAATGAATCTAGGAGAACTCCCAAACTGCGAACCTGCGCCTTCAGGGGTAATGTAACCCCGTCCAGCACAGGCTGTAACCCTATACCCTGTTCGGCCTTACAACTGACCAGGGGTACCTCTGTCTTGTCTGGATTTAATTTCAATCTGTTGTCCCTCATCCAGTCCGTTACAGCGGCCAAGCACCGGTTCAGGACTTGGACAGCCTCCAAGGTTGCAGATTCGAATCCGGGGAGAGGCGGTTGAGCTCCCTCTATCAGCTCCAGCTCCTCATGCGGGGACATGAGAGAAGCCTCCCACAAGGATGATAAAAACATCAAATCATCTGGGCGTCCCCTGGGCAATGTCCTTGCAGACGGCCAATTCTCTCACACCGGAAGTGACTTGCAGCTTCTCAAGTCACTCCTGACATGACCAAAATACTGTCATGAATCATAATGTAAATATCTGATATGCAGGATGATTTTCATTCACTGGACCAAATTTGGCACAAATCTGATATGCCCAAATTTGAATACTGGTGAGGTTGGGGTAGGGGGATTGATTTTGTCATTTGGGAGTTATAGTTGCTGGGATTTATAGTTAACCTACAATCAAAGAGCATTCCAAATTCCACCAATGATGTGACCAACAAAAAATACTGGAAGAGTCTTGGCGCTTCTTTACCAGGAAGATCAAGGCCATTTCGCCCGCGTCTTGCTGGTTTCCTCCTCCTTGAAGTCCATCCCTCCTTCTCTCATCACCGAACTTTTCTTTCAGCCCATCATTGGCAATATGGACATTCTCGAACTGCTCTCGGATATGTTGCTAGTGAAATAGCTCCTTCGACATCACCTTCTGTGCATGCATCAAAGCTATGACTCTTTACTGAATTCAAGATGTGGATAAGAGCATCCTAATGAGACTTTGCAGATAAAGAGACTTATTCTTTGTCTAGACCTCAAAACACAATAAGGTGAATTGCAATCTGGTCTTTCAAGCAACTAAAGTCAGAATCACGTTATGGAGGGGGAAACCCTCCTATTTTTGTGCAGCATTGCAAAGGATATCAGAAATACACACAATCACAATTTATGAAATAGGGGTAATGCGGGTCAAAACCCCTGCAGCATTTAAGGGCACGCAATTGACATACTTGTATTGATTTTCCTTCCATCGTAACCCCTACAACATCCTCATACTAGGCCTGGGTAACAACGGAAAAATTTGTTTCTAAAATCGATTTGTATTTGGGGGGTTTTTTTGTTTCGATATTTAAAATAATTACAAAATTTTCCTTTTAAAAAGTTCGATATTTACGAAATTTCGTAAATGGAAAAATAAAAAATTAACGAATCGATTTCCGAAACAATAACGAATCGATTCGTTAATGGCGGACGCGACCGCGAAATACGCTAAAAAAACCTCCAAAAACTTCTGAAGCTTCCCTCTCCCTCTGTTGTTGACTGTTGGTGTGATATTATAATTTTTTTTCACTAATTAAACAAAAAACTTGCCCCAGACATGCGGAAATAATAACGAAACGACCTCAGAACAATAACGAAATGAACACAATAACGAAATACGAAGCATTTACAAAACGTGTTTAAAAATTCGTTTTTTTAAAAAATTGCTCCAGAATGGTTCGTTATCGTTTTGTAATTAAAAAAATTAACGAATTATTAACGAATTACGAATTAACGAAACGAAACCGCCCAGCCCTACCTCATACCTCTCAAAGGATGCTGGGAATTGCAGTTTTCTGATGGTGCTGAGATGTGTGTATATTGTGTCTGTATGTGATAAAAAATTTTTAAAAAATACTAGAAGAGTTTGGCAGGCATTGACCTTGAGTTTTGGAGTTGTGGTTCACCTACACCCAGAGAGCACTGTGGACTCAAACAATGATGGATCTGGACCAAACTTGGCACAAATACTCAATATGCCTAAATGTGAACACTGCTGATTTTGAGGAAAATAGTAGGCTTGGGTAACTACGGAAAAATTTGGTTCTAAACTCGTTTCGTTTTTAGGGGGGGCTTGCGTTAGGTTTTTTTTAAGAATTCCGAAATTTTCCTTTAAAAAAGTTCAAAATATACGAAATTTCGTAAAATTACGAATTGATTCGTTAATGGCGGACGCGATTGCGCAATATGCTAAAAAACCCTCCAAATGGGACAGGGGGAACTTCTGAAGCTTCCCTCTCCCTCTGTTGTTGACTGTTGGTGTGATAATTTATTTTTTATCACTGATAAAACAAACAACAACTATAAAACTTGCACCAGACATACGGAAATAATTACAAAACAATTACAAAACGATTATGAAACAATTTTGAACCAATTACGAAACAATACGAAATAAATTGGAAAAATTGTTTCGATTTTTAATTACTCCTCAGAGTAGTCCTGCATGGCTCAATATTGGATCGTAAGCTAATTTAAATACGAATTAATAACGAATTACGAAATTAACGAACGAAACCGCCCAAGCCTAGAAAATAGATCTTGACAGTTAGGAGTTGTAGTTGCTGGGATTTATAGTTCACGTACAATCAAAGAGCATTCAAAACCCCACCAATGATAGAATTGGGCCAAACTTCCCACACAGACCCCTCATGACCAACAGAAATTACTGTGTTTCCTGATGGGAGTTCTGTGTGCCAAGTTTGGTTCAATTCTATTTTTGGTGGAATTCAGAATACTCTTTGGTTGTAGGTGAACTATAAATCCCAGCAACTACAACTCCCAAATTACCAAATCAATCCTCCCCAACCCCACCAGTTTTCAAATTTGGGCATATCGGGGATTTGGGCCAAACTTGGTCCATTAAATGAAAATACATCCTGGATATCACATGTTTACATTATGATTCATAACAGTAGTAAAATTACAGTTTTGATGTAGCAACAAAATTAATTTTATGATTGAACATGAGAAACATGAGAAACTGTATTAAGAGGTCGCAGCATTAGGAAGGTTGAGAAACACTGCTCTAAAATTCTTTTACTTCATGCATTTATTTATTATTTATTTTATTTACTTTGCTTCTATACCGCTGTTCTCAGCCCAAAGGCAACTCACAGCGGTTTACAACAATAAGAGACAGCAGAAATTCAATGTACAATATAAAAACAGTTAGCAGTCTAATCCATTACACAATTAATAACAATAAACAATTAGTGATTACTACAGTAGCCATTCACTATCATCTCATCATCAAAAACATGATCCAATTTCGTCATCCATTGATCCATTCCAGTGTTCATTAACCAATCATTGCACTAATTGTTCAAACGCCTGTTCAAATAGCCAGGTCTTCACTTTTTTGCGGAATACCATTAGAGATGGTGCTAGTCTAATGTTGGTAGGAAGGGCGTTCCACAGCCGAGGGGCCACCACCGAGAAGGCCCTATCTCTCGTCCCCGCCAGCCGAGCTTGAGAAGCAGGCGGGATCGAGAGCAGGGTCTCCCCGGAAGATCTCAAAGTCCTGGTGGGTTCATATGCAGAGATGCGGTCGGATAGGTAGCTTGGGCCGGAACCGTTTAGGGCTTTAAAGGCCAACGCCAGCACTTTTGAATTCAGCCCGGTAGCAGATCGGTAGCCAGTGGAGTTGGCGCAACAGGGGGGTTGTATGCTCCCTGCGCTCCGCTCCTGTTAGAATCATGGCTGCCGAGCATTGGACTAGTTGGAGCTTCCGAGCCGTCTTCAAAGGCAACCCCACGTAGAGAGCATTGCAGTAGTCTAAACGGGATGTAACCAGA
Organism: Anolis sagrei ordinatus; assembly: GCF_025583915.1. Lineage (NCBI taxonomy): Eukaryota > Metazoa > Chordata > Lepidosauria > Squamata > Anolidae > Anolis > Anolis sagrei. The sequence goes on along the minus strand of NW_026847993.1, from coordinate 17,916,540 downwards.
GCGTGGACTACCGTGGCCAAGTCATTTATGTGTTATATCAACAGGAGAATTTTCTACAAGTTCAGTTAGAACTTAGTCTCGATGTGTTCACAGGAGTTTCCTTCTGAGTTAATGTGCAACCTAAAAGCACCACCAACAAACTTCATTGAATGTTATTTTTGCATATGCCTCAGATGTAGATTTGAATGCTGCCCAATACACACACTGAGAGGTTTAGCATACATCCCAAACATCTGTGAAAAAGTGAACTCTTGTAGGAAGGAAATATGTTTCTTTTTCACATTAGCAGGCTGTTTAGATTCAGTAGTAAATGCCACAGGTGGGCATTCATCATTCGCAAAGCAAATGTCCCCTCCAAGGAATGTTGAAACAGGTGTTTCTGGCTAAAAAAAAGACTAATGTTTTTTACAGAAATAGAAGAAAACACTCAGTAACTGTGTAAGCATCCAACAGACCATGGAAAGGAGTGTATACTCCAGATGGTTTGTTTATTATAGTACTGATGAATTCTAAAATTGGCAAGAGCTCACAAACCAGAAGACTTCTCCAACTGTGCCCAAGCAAGCCTTCTACACAAACCGTGTCTAATACCTTTCGAAACCAAGAACATTGTTATGTTGTATCTTTCTTTTTTTTTGGGGGGGGGGCAAATTTCAGGTTCCTTCCGTGATTTTGTCTCTTCTTTTTAAGTTTAGATCCTTTTACTGCTCAAGGGAAATACAATCCAAATCAAGAAAGCTAGTGTTACAGGAATGACATATATATTAGGCCTGTGCGGTTTCGTTCGTTAATTCGTTAATTCGTTATTAATTCGTTATTTTTGGCATTTCCGAAGCGATATCAAAACACATTTCCAAACCCGGAAGGGTTTTAAAATATCGAACCGGCAACCCCCATAGATTTAACGAGCTTCCACTCGTTTCGTTAATGGGGTGGAGGCTGCTGGAGTGCTGGTGCCTGGGAGCCAATCCGGCGCTCCCAAGCAGTGCACCGTGGGTCCGTGGCTGTTTGTTTTTGATTGGCCGGCGAGCCCTTTCAAAGCGGCTCCGCGCGGCCTTAGCTTGCTGCAGAGGGCGAGGGAGTTTGCATTGGGTTGGCTTGGCTGCTAGCAACTGGATTAATGGATTCATTCCTTGCTGCTGTGAGTGCTGCTTGCTTCATTTGCTGTCTCCTGCCTGTGTTTGGTCCACATTTGGGCCATTTTTTGGTTAATTTTCCATTTTAAAATATTTTTAATATTATTTTTTAATATTATTTTTTAATATTATTTTAATATTATTCTTAAAAAATATTCTAAAAAAGAAAAGACTCTTCTGTTGGTGTGTGCTCTCATTTGCTGTCTCCTGCCTGTGTTTGGTCCACATTTGGGCCATTTTTTGGTTAATTTTCCATTTTAAAATATTTTTTAATATTATTTTTAATATTATTTTTTAATATTATTTTAATATTATTCTTAAAAAATATTCTAAAAAAGAAAAGACTCTTCTGTTGGTGTGTGCTCTCATTTGCTGTCTCCTGCCTGTGTTTGGTCCACATTTGGGCCATTTTTTGGTTAATTTTCCATTTTAAAATATTTTTTAATATTATTTTAATATTATTTTTAATATTATTTTAATATTATTCTTTAAAAATATTCTAAAAAAGAAAAGACTCTTCTGTTGGTGTGTGCTCTCATTTGCTGTATCCTGCCTGTGTTTGGTCCACATTTGGGCCATTTTTTGGTTAATTTTCCATTTTAAAATATTTTTAATATTATTTTAATATTATTTTTAAAAAATATTCTAAAAAAGAAAAGACTCTTCTGTTGGTGTGTGCTCTCATTTGCTGTCTCCTGCCTGTGTTTGGTCCACATTTGGGCCATTTTTTGGTTAATTTTCCATTTTAAAATATTTTTTAATATTATTTTAATATTATTCTTTAAAAATACAAAAAATATTCTAAAAATTCGTTAATATTTACAAAATTTCGTAAATACCAAAACCTTTTTGGGGGAAAGTTTTGTAATTATTTTAAATATCGAAACAAAAAAACACCCCAATTACAAATCGATTTTAGAAACAAATTTTTTCTTGATCAAACAGGCCTATCATGCACACAGAGAGAGAGAGAGAGAGAGAGAGAGAGACTGTACCTGGCACACGTTGCTGTGGCCAACCTTTCCTCCCTCTTTCTCTCCTTCCTTCCTTCCCTCCCTCTTTCTCTCCTTTCTTTCTCTCCTTCCTTCCCTTCCTCTTCTTTCCCTCTTTTTCTTTCCCTTCTTCTTTATTCCTTCTCTACCTGTTTCTTTCTCACTTCCTTTGCTCTTTGGTTCCATCCTTCCTTGTCTCTTTCCTTCCTTCCTTCCCTCCCTCTTTCTCTTTTTCATTCCTTCTCTCCTTCCTTCCCTCTTTCACTTTTTTATTTCCTTCTCTCCTTCCTTCTCTACCTTTCTTTCCTTCTCTCCTTCCCTTCTTCTTTCCCTCTTTCTCTCCCTCCTTCTCTCCCTCCTTCTCTCCTTCCTTATCTACCCTTCTTTCTTTCCTTCTTTCTCTCCTTCCCTCCTTCTTTCCCTCTTTCTCTCTCTCCTTCTCTCCCTCCTTCCTTCTCTACCCTTCTTTCTTTCCTTCTCTCCTTCCCTTCTTCTTTCCCTCTTTCTCTCCCTCCTTCTCTCCCTCCTTCTCTCCTTCCTTCCTTCTCTACCCTTCTTTCTTTCCTTCTTTCTCTCCTTCCCCCTTCTTTCCCTTCTTCTTTCCTCTTTCTTTCTTTTCTTCTTTCTTTTCTTTCCTTTTTTCTCTCCTCCTTCTCTCCTTCCTTCTCTACCTTTCTTCCTTCTCCTCTCCTTTCCCTTCTTCTTTCCCTCTTCTCCCTCCTTCTCCCCTCTTCTTCCTTTCTTCCCTTCTTTCTTTCCTTCTTTCTCTCCTTCCCTCCTCTTTCCTCTTTCTCTCCCTCCTTCTCTTCCTCTTCCTCTCTTTCTCTTCCTTCTCTCCCTTCTTTCTTTCCCTTTCCTCCTTCCCCCTTCTTCCTCCTTCTTTCCCTCCTTCTATTTCCTTCCTTCCTTCCTTCCTTCCTTCCTTCCTTCCCCCTTTCTGTGTATGTGTTTGTGTGTGTATATGCATAGATGTGTGTATATGTGTGTGTTTGTGTATATATATGTGGTTTTGCACATGCATTGTAATGTATTTTGGGGTTTGCTTTTTAAGTCTCTTCTGTTGTGTTTTTCTGTGTTTTTTTGAGTTATGGTCACTCATTGGCCTGATAGGTGTATTGTGTCCAAATTTGGTGTCAATTCGTCCAGTGGTTTTTGAGTTATGTTAATCCCACAAACAAACATTACATTTTTATTTATATAGATATATGAAGATTACATAATTTTTTGAGTGCAATTAAATCTTCAAAATTACTAATCAAATGATAAGTCCCACAGGAGTGTTCAATACTTCAACTTAACTCAGCTCATTTCTGAATAGACATGTAGATAATTGTGCTCTACTAGCTGTACTTCAAATATTTGTAACGCAACCCCCTGTGCCACATTTTAGCAAACTCCACCAAGTGAAATCAGATTGTTGGGGAAAAAGAAACCAGTATGCAACCCCTGGTGGTGCAGTGGGTTAAACCGCTGACCTCCTGAACTTGTTGATCGAAAGGTTGGCAGTTCAAATCTGGGGAGCGGGGTGAGTTCCCACTGTTAGGCCCAGCTTCTGCCAACCTAGCAGTTTGAAAACATGTAAATGTGAGTATTTATTTATTTATTTATTTACTTTTCTTGTATACCGCAGTTTCTCAGCCTAACAGGCGACTCAACGCGGTTTACAACAAGGATAAGATCAATCAACGATATACAATTTAAAACCATTAGAGCACAATATACAATATTGACACAACAATAACAACACAATGCATCTCATAACTAGAGTCGTGATCCAAATTCGTCGTCCATATTTCCATTCCTGTAGATCAATAGGTACCACTCCAGAGAGAAGGTAACAGTACTCCATGCAGTCATGTTGGCCACATGATCTAGAGGTGTCTACAGACACCATCGGCTCTTTGGTTTAGAAATTGAGATGAGCACCAACCCCCAGAATCGTACATGACTAGACTTCACCTTTACTTATGCAACCCTCATTTGTTGGGCCAGTGGAGTTAGCACAGCAGAGGAGTTGTGTGCTCCCTGAGCGGTGCTCCTGTTAATAACCTGGTTGCTGCCTTTTGTACCATTTGAAGCTTCCAAACAGTCTTCAAAGGCAGCCCAAAGTAGAGCACATTGCAGTAGTATATGTGGGTGTAACCAGAACGTGGACTACCATGGCCAAGTCAGACTTCCCAAGGTAAGGGCACAGCTGGCACACGAGTTTTAACTGTGCAAATGCCCCCCGGTTATAATAAAATAACACAATTTAAAAACACAGAGCATCTGTAAAATTAGCTGCCATCAATTCACTAAAGGCTGTCCTCCTTTCTTCACAACCGTGGACAGCGAGTGGAGAGGGGAGGCCTGGTCTCTGAGAGGTCCCCTCTATCTTGTGGGGTTCCTCAGGGGGCCATTCTCTCCCCTCTGTTGTTTAACATCTATATGCGACCACTTGCTCAGCTGGTTCGAGGTTTTGGGCTTGAGTGTTACCAGTACGCTGATGACACTCAGCTTGTGCTGAAGATGGAAGGCCGACCGGACTCTGTACCCGATTGTTTCCATCAGTGCCTCGAGGCCGTTACTGGATGGCTGCATGCCAGCAGGTTGAGGGTGAATCCAGCAAAGACGGAGATCCTATGGCTGGGTCGACCGGGCAGTGGGGATATCCAGCTGCCTACCCTGGATGGCAAGGCGCTATGCCCGTCATCATTGGTAAAGAGTCTGGGAGTCCTTTTGGACCCTCTGCTGACGATGGAGGCCCAGGTCTCCACCGTTAGCAGAACCGCCTTTTTTCATCTGCGGCAGGCTAGACGGCTGGCCCCCTACCTGTCCAGGGACGACCTAGCTACGGTGATCCAGGCTACGGTCATCTCAAGACTGGACTACTGTAACGCCCTCTACATTGGCCTTCATCTGTCGGTGACCCGGAAGCTCAAGTTGGTACAAAATGCAGCTGCTCGGCTTCTTGCGGGAATTCCGATGAGATGCCACATAACACCAATCTTACTACAGCTGCATTGGTTACCAATTGAGCACCGGATCACTTTCAAAGTGATGGTGCTCACCTTTAAGGCCTTGCATAGTCTGGGGCCAATGTATCTGAGGGACCGCCTCACCCCTACCAACCCCAGAGATTCCTCCGTTCTGAGGACCAAGATCTATTGGAAGTCACCAGTGTCAAGGCCTTGCGTCTAACAGCAACCAGACGCAGAGCCTTCACAGCAGTGGCACCATCACTCTGGAAAAATTTTGCCGCCTGAAACCCGTGCCTTGCGGGACTTACTAGCTTTCTGCAGGGCATGTAAGACATACCTGTTTCAACAGGCTTTTAATGTTTGATATTGCTGTTTTTAAATTGTTTTAAATTGCTTTTAAATTGTGTTAGATTTTAGCCATTCTTGTAAGCCACTCCAAGCCCAGTGGAGTGGCGGCATATAAGTTTAAATAAATAAATAAATAAATAAATAAATAAATAAATAAAGTGCCAGATTGTCAACCTCATATGGGCCCTCATATTTAGCCTACTCGAGACCAAAAGCCTGCTTAAAAATCCATGTTTTAGGCTGGATGGGAAGGATTCAAGGTTGGGGGCTAACCTAATCTCCTTTGGGAGATATTCAAGAGCCGGGCTGCCACTATAGAGAAGGACCGCTCTCTCATCCCCACCAACCACACTTGAGACAGTGGTGGGACCGAGAGAACAACCTCCCCTGCTGATCTCAAAGCCTGTGCCAGTTCATAGAAAGAGATGCAGTCTCGAAGATAGGTTGGACTCGAAGCGTATAGGGTTTTGAAAGTAATAACCTGCACCTTGAATTTTGAAAATATCCCTGGAATATATATATGTACTTCTTTATTGTTTTGTGGAATTTATATTCTGCATTCAAGGCAGCTTACAAAACAAGAGTAAGGGAGATGGGTACAAATGCTTCCCTGGTACATCTAGATATTTAGAAGTTGTCTTTTTTGAACTAAATATAGATTTTATAACTTAATGCTGTTTCTTACCTTTTTGAGTCCTTAGCTCCTTGATGGGAGAGTTTAAGCTAGAATTTGGGATAAACAAATAATAATTTCTAGGCACTGACTCTGATCACAGATGTTTACCAAAGGTCATTCATGCATTTAAAGTCTAGGTGACATGCAAGTCATTTTCCCTTCTCCTATTACTACTCTTCTGCTGTATAACAGAATTTGACTATGGGTCTGTTCCACCTTGTGAATACCAGGTTCTCAATGTTACAGTTTTGTTCCACTGTCAATAGTAAACAATTTCTCCTTGATGTCAGCATATTAAATCAATTATGCAAGGTCAAACCTAATTGGCAGGATTTGTCATCCTTCACTGATCTGATCTCTCCCTTCCAGAATTCAAAGTTCACAGACATTGCTATTGACATGGTTTTTAACCTTGCTTATGCCAACAGCAATGCCACAATAGTCTTGTGAATACAATAGGTGTAGTGTCCCAGTACACACACGCATTTACTTACTTACTTACTTACTTATTTACTTAGGTGATTCCTTGTAGTCCGAGGATGATGGTCCTCCAAGGTCAGTGTTCTGTCGGTGGGTCCGTAGGTGACTGTGGAGCCCAATTCTTGACCTGCATCTTCTCCCACAGTGAGGGCATTGGTTTCCAGGTAGAAGGCAGCCCCGGTCAGGGTTGGCTTGATGAGCCTTCTTCTTGGCACATTTCTCTTTTTCACCCTCCATTCGTGCCTCTTCAAACTCCGCAGCACTGCTAGTCACAGCTGACCTCCAGCTGGAGTGCTCAAGGGCCAGTGCTTCCCAGTTCTCAGTGTCTATGCCACAGTTTTTAAGGTTGGCTTTGAGCCCATCTTTAAATCTCTTTTCCTGTCCTCCAACACTCCATTTTCCATTCTTGAGTTCGGAATAGAGCAACTGCTTTCAGAGACGGTGGATGGGCATCTGGACAACATGGCAGGTCCAGCGGAGTTGATGGCAGAGGACCATCGCTTCAGTGCTGGTGGTCTTTGCTTCTTCCAGCACACTGACATTTGTCCGCTTGTCTTCCCAAGAGATTTGCAGGATTTTTCGGAGGCAACGCTGATGGAATCGTTCCAGGAGTTGCATGGGACGTCAGTAGAAAGTTCATGTCTCACAGGCGTATAGCAGGGTTGGGAGGACAATAGCTTTATAAACAAGCACCTTGGTATCCCTACAGATGTTCCAGTCCTCAAACTCTCTCTGCTTCATTTGGAAAAAGGCTGCACTCGCAGAGCTTAGGCGGTGTTGAATTTTAGTTTCCATTCAACACCGCCTGAGCCTCTGCCAGTGCAGCCTTTTTCACACACACACACACACACACAGAGTAGAGACTCGCTTATCCAACATAAATGGGCCAGCAGAACATTGGATAAGCAAAAATGTTGGATAATAAGAAGGGATTAAGGAAAGGCCTATTAAACGCCAAGTTACGTTATGATTTTACAAATTAAGCACCAAAACATCATGATTTACAAGAAATCGACAAAAAAACAATGATGTTATGTGATAATTGCTGTATTTATGAATTTAGCACCAAAACAGACAAGGGTTCTTTCTTTCTCCCACCCTGGACATTATTCCTGGTGGGAGGCAGACTGCGTGGAATAATACACAATGTTGGATAAGCAAAGGTTGGATAAGCGAGACTCTACTGTATATATGGCTCATCAATTTTGGTTGATAAAATACAAAAGCAGTTATTTCCATAAGACCTGTGGAATCTAGTTTTCTAGGAGAGAAAGTGAAGAAACAAATAGCCTGCTTTGCATATTCTTTATGTTCCTCTTATGGGATAAGTGAGAATTTCAGATAAGTTCTAAATGTTCCAGGAATCAAGATGCTGAGCATTTTTAATAGCATGCACGCCACTTCACATTTATAGTTACTGTAGTTCTTTACAAATGTGACATTTTATGCAGACAAAATGAGCTGGCGTGATGACATAAACTGGAGACATAGAAACAAAACTTCAACTTAAATGGTGTGTAACTTGGATCATATTTTGATAAACAAATCTGTTTTCTAATACTAAGCCAATAATGCAAGGAGGGCAATTGTAACAGGGGCAAGGATCATTGTTAGGCTGAAACTGACCAAAAGCTGTAGAGTAGAGCCAACTTTTGGTAGATACAGCTTGGTTTTTGGTAGCTGCTGGAATATTTCAAGCTAATTTGTCACCCCTGGAGACCTCCAGGACTGTCAATTATTCTTATATTTACTTTTCATGGGTGCTTTTTGCACCAAACACAGGTCACCTGGTTTCCCATTCATTGCTTATGGTGGTGCTCCTTGTTCCATTTCATGTGGTAGAGGACAATGGTGTTCCCCAGTCAATGCAAGTGACAGAGGCCAATGAAGCTCCACATTCCTGTGTGTGTGTGTGTGTGTGTGTGTGTGTGTGTGTGTGTGTGGTACTCTTGTCAAACTCCAAGTCTATACACTAAGAGATGTTGCTGTAGGCCCAATAAAGAGCAAACAGGAGGGAATGCTGTTTATTTATTTGTCGTGTCAGAACAACCAGTCAAATTATATTACATTTCTAACAGAACACAGCAAACAAGCAGATTACAAAATTTGTGAGTATGAGAGTTGATTAAATGTCCTTTGACCAGTATCTGGCCACTTGGAGTGCTTCTGGTGTTGCTGCAAGAAGGTCCTCCATTGTGCATGTGGCAGGGCTCAGGTTGCATTGCAGCAGGTGGTCAGTGGTTTGCTCCTCTCCACACTCGCATGTCGAGGATTCCACTTTGTAGCCCCATTTCTGAAGGTTGGCTCTGCATCTTGTGGTGCCAGAGCGCAGTCTGTTCAGCGCCTTCCAAGTCGCCCAGTCCTCTGTGTGCCCAGGGGGGAGTCTCTCATTGGGTATCAGCCATTGGTTGAGGTTCTGGGTTTGCGCCTGCCACTTTTGGACTCTCGCTTGCTGAGGTGTTCCAGCGAGTGTCTCTGTAGATCTTAGAAAACTATTTCTAGATTTAAGTCATTGACGTGCTGGCTGATACCCAAACAGGGGGTGAGCTGGAGATGTCTCTGCCTTGGTCCTTTCACTATTGGCTGCTACTTCCCGGCGGATGTCAGGTGGTGCAATACCGGCTAGACAATGTAATTTTTCCAGTGGTGTAGGGCGCAGGCACCCCGTGATAATGCGGCATGTCTCATTAAGAGCCACATCCACTAGGCCTGGTTGATCAAGAAAAAATTTGGTTCTAAAATCGATTTGTAATTGGGGTGTTTTTTTGTTTCGATATTTAAAATAATTACAAAATTTTCCCCCAAAAAAGTTTTGGTATTTACGAAATTTTGTAAATATTAACGAATTTTTAGAATATTTTTTGTATTTTTTAAGAATAATATTAAAATAATATTGAAAAATATTTAAAAATGGAAAATTAACCAAAAAATGGCCCAAATGTGGACCAAACACAGGCAGGAGACAGCAAATGAGAGCACACACCAACAGAAGAGACTAATTAAAAAATAATATTAAAAAATAATATTAAAAAATAATATTAAAAATAATATTAAAATAATATTAAAAAATATTTTAAAATGGAAAATTAACCAAAAAATGGCCCAAATGTGGACCAAACACAGGCAGGAGACAGCAAATGAGAGCACACACCAACAGAAGAGTCTTTTCTTTTTTAGAATATTTTTTAAGAATAATATTAAAATAATATTAAAATAATATTAAAAATAATATTAAAAATATTTAAAAATGGAAAATTAACCAAAAAATTAAGAAACAAATTCACAAAAACCGAAGGAAGTAATGAATCCAAGCAAGGAATATAAGCAGCACTCACAGCAGCAAGGAATGAATCCAAGCAAGGAATGAATCCAATCCAGTTGCTCGCTAGCCATTGCCAAGCCAACCTCTTCTCTCTCCCTCGCCCTCTGCAGCAATGAGCTACGGCCGCGCGGAGCCGCTTTGAAAGGGCTCGCCGGCCAATCAAAAACAAACAGCCAAGGAGCACTGCTTGGGAGCGCCGGATTGGCTCCCAGGCACCAGCATCCTCCATCCAATTTACGAAACGGGCGGAAGCTCGTTAAAAGGATGGGGGATGCCGCTTCGTTATTTTAAAACCCTTCCGGGTTTGAAAAAATGTTTTGATATCGCTTCGTAAATGCTAAAAATAACGAATGTTTTACGAATAACGAAATTAACGAACGAAACCGCACAGGCCTAACATCCACTGCTTTAGTGTGGTGAGATGTGTTCCACACTGGGCATGCATACTCAGCAGCAGAGTAGCACAGCGCAAGGGCAGATGTCTTCACTGTATCTGGTTGTGATCCCCAGGTTGTGCCAGTCAGCTTTCGTATGATATTGTTTCTAGCACCCACTTTTTGCTTGATGTTCAGGCAGTGCTTCTTGTAGGTAAGAGCACGGTCCAGAGTGACTCCCAGATATTTGGGTGCGCTGCAATGCTCCAGTGGGATTCCTTCCCAGGTGATCTTCAGAGCTCGGGATGCTTCTCTGTTCTTGAGATGAAAGGCACATGTCTGTGTTTTAGATGGGTTGGGGATCAGCTGGTTTTCCCTGTAATAGGCAGTAAGAGCACCTAGAGCTTTGGAAAGCTTCTGTTCTACCATCTCAAAGCTCCCTGCTTGAGCAGTAATGGCACGATCATCAGCATAGATGAAACTCTCTGTCCCTTCTGGCAGTGGCTGGTCATTTGTGTAGATGTTGAACATGGATGGGGCAAGCACGCTTCCCTGAGGCAGGCCATTCTTCTGTTTCCGCCATCTGCTTCTCTGACCCTGGAACTCAACAAAAAAGCTCCTGTTTTGTAACAGGTTTCCTATGAGGCAGGTGAGGTGGCAGTCCTTTGTGATATTATACATTTTCCTCAGGAGGAGGCGGTGGTTCACAGTATCATAGGCTGCTGACAGGTCTATGAAGACAGCTGTAGAACAGCCATTAAATAGCTTGCTCCTTGCACCCTTTCCCTGTATCATAGAATCATTGAGTTGGAAGAGACCTCATGGGCCATCCAGTCCAACCCCCTACCAAGAAGCAGGAAAATCACATTCAAAGCACCCCTGAAAGATGGCCATCCAGCCTCTGTTTAAAAGCCTCGAAAGAAGGTGTGGGTTACTTGGTCTCAATTTTACTGCCCTCATCCATATTTCTCCTATGTTCAACAAGAGTTGAACTTGCAAATGGATTTGTTGTGCGTTGGACACCATGGTTAGTATGGCTCCTGTGAATGTAGCCAAAGCTGGTCCCTTATTTATGGATGACTTTCAATTAATATTACCTGAGGACATAGACAAGGTTCTTGGAATGGGTGGTGGCCAAACAACTCCAGTGGTTCTTGGATGAAGTTGATTTTCTAGATCCACTTCAAACTAGTTTCAGGTTGGTGCATGGTACAGAAATGGCTTTGGTTGCCTTGGTGGATGATCTGCATGAAGAACTAGATAGAGGGAGTGTGATCTTTTTGGTTCTCCTTGACCTCTCGGCAGCTTTTGACACCATCAACCATGGTATCCTTCTGGAGCGACTTGAGAGGATGGGGTTGAGGGAAAATGCTCTGCAGTGGTTCCGATCCTTTCTCTTGGGTCATAGCCAGAAGATGGTGTTGGAGGAGTCCTCCTCAACCTCATAGCCATTGGACCGTGGGGTCCCACAGGGCTCGTCACTTTCCTTTATGTTATTTAACATCTACATGAAACTGCTAAAACAGATGATTTAGGGTTTGGGGGTTCGGTATCACCTGTATGCAGACAATGCCAACTCTACTACTCCTTTCCACCTGGTAAAGTAAAAACCAATGTGTGGAAACAGTTAGGGGCTGGATGAGGGTAAACAAATTAAAACTCAATCCAGATAAGATGGAAGTACCACTGGTCTCACGTAGGATGGATCCAGGAATAGGGTTACAACCTGAGCTGAATGGGGTTACACTTTCCTTGAAAGCCCAGATCCACAGTTTGGGAGTGATTCTGGATTCCTCCTTAAACCTCCTTAAGCCCAGGTGACAGAGGTTACCAGGATTGCCTTTGCACAGCTTAAACTGGCACACCAACTGCAACTGTTCCTGGAATATACTTTGGTTACATCCTGCCTGGACTACTTTAATGCACTCTACATGGGCTGCCATTGAAAATTGTTCAGAAATGTCAATTTGTTCAAAGATCTGGAGCCTTCTAAAGGAAGTGGATGTAAGAGAACATACTACTCTTCTCCTGAAGCAGCTTCACAGGCTGCCAATTAGTTTCCAGGCGTAATCCAAAGTGCTGGTTTTGACCTTGAAATCCCTTTACGGCATCAGCCCAGACTCCTTGCGACAGCGGGTCCCACAATACACACCAGTGAGAAGTCTCAGATCTATTGTGGAAAGTCTGGAGTCAACTAAGTACTGTGATTCACTCAAGTTAAAGATTTTCAGAGAGGCGTCCTTTTCAGGAGTGACACCATCTTTTGGAATAACCTCCCAGGGAAAATTAGAGAAGTGCCCTCTATGTCGGGGTTTAGGAAGCCTTTGACTGAACTCAGGACTTACAAAAGAATCTGGACTATGTGATGTATTTATGGGTGGTTTTAAAGAGTTAATGTTTTATTATAGAGAATGTGTGTTTTAGGACATGTGACAGCAACTACTAATATTTTGTTTTGATGAAGGCTTGATGAAAACACATAATTCACATATTGGAAAATATATATTTGATGTAACCATATTAGAAATAGGAGTTAGAAAATATATAAGAGAAATGTATGTATGAATGCATGGCCTTCACTTCACTTGACTTCTTAAAAGCTGCAAAATTAGAGAGGCCAGCATCCAGGAAAGGAATGTCTAGAGGCCTGGCCCCATCTCGGTACCAGGCACCTTATCGTAAGACTAATGAGATGGCCATTAAGAGGTTTCAGGAAGACCTTATCTTAGGATGGATGGAGACTCTTGCTATCAGGTCCAGAAGACATTCTGGCGATGGTCCTCATTAATAGCAACCCTTCTGATAGGGATGCTAATGAAGATTGACAAGGTGTTGAGTTTGAAAATATGCTATTGAAGTCAATGTAAAAGTAGAATTTTGTGACACACAAAATAATTATGTATAAGTATGTATGATGCATGCATAATTATTTTAAAAGATATGTAAACCAAGGATTTCCTTTGTTCCGAACCCTTCTTTCCTGGCTTACCAGGAAGGTCCATATCCAGTTGGCGCCAACCGAGAATAAAGCCATGCTTTTCAGTTCTCAGGATCTCTCTTTGTCTCTTTTCCTCAAACCTTCTCCCTGCCATTTCAGTTTTAAATGTTTTAAGTTTTATTATGCATGCTTTTATCCGCTGTTAACCGCCTTGGCCCCTTAAATGTGGAATGGCAGGGTATACATTTCATAAATAAATAAATACAGAGGACTGGCTATTAGGCCTGTGCGGTTTCGTTCGTTAATTCATTAATTCGTTATTAATTCGTTATTTTTGGCATTTCCAAAGCGATATTGAAACATATTTCCAAACCCGGAAGGGTTTTTAAATATCGAACCAGCAACCCCCATAGTTTTAACGAGCCTCCGCTCGTTTCGTTAATGGGGTGGAGGCTGCTGGAGTGCTGGTGCCTGGGAGCCAATCCGGCGCTCCCAAGCAGTGCACCATGGGTCCGTGGCTGTCTGTTTTTGATTGGCCGGCGAGCCCTTTCAAAGCGGCTCCGCGCGGCCCGTAGCTTGCTGCAGAGGGCGAGGGAGTTTGCATTGGGTTGGCTTGGCAATGGCTGCTAGCAACTCGGATTGGATTCATTCCTTGCTGCTGTGAGTGCTGCTTGCTTCATTTGCTGTCTCTTGCCTGTGTTTGGTCCACATTTGGGCCATTTTTTGGTTAATTTTCCATTTTAAAATATTTTTTAATATTATTTTTTAATATTATTTTTAATATTATTTTTAATATTATTTTTTAATATTATTTTTTAATATTATTCTTAAAAAATATTCTAAAAAAGAAAAGACTCTTCTGTTGGTGTGTGCTCTCATTTGCTGTATCCTGCCTGTGTTTGGTCCACATTTGGGCCATTTTTTGGTTAATTTTCCATTTTAAAATTTTTTAATATTATTTTAATATTATTTTTAATATTATTTTAATATTATTAAAAAATATTCTAAAAAAGAAAAGACTCTTCTGTTGGTGTGTGCTCTCATTTGCTGTCTCCTGCCTGTGTTTGGTCCACATTTGGGCCATTTTTTGGTTAATTTTCCATTTTAAAATATTTTTTAATATTTTTTAATATTATTTTTAATATTATTTTAATATTATTCTTAAAAAATATTCTAAAAAAGAAAAGACTCTTCTGTTGGTGTGTGCTCTCATTTGCTGTCTCCTGCCTGTGTTTGGTCCACATTTGGGCCATTTTTTGGTTAATTTTCCATTTTAAAATATTTTTTAATATTATTTTAATATTATTCTTAAAAAATAAAAAAAATATTCTAAGAATTCGTTAATATTTACAAAATTTCTTAAATACCAAAACTTTTTTTTGGAAAGTTTTGTAATTATTTTAAATATCGAAACAAAAAAACACCCCAATTACAAATCGATTTTAGAACCAAATTTTTTCTTGATCAAACAGGCCTACTGGCTATATTTCATTGTGACTGCTTGTTAGGGAAAGGGATATAAATAAAGTTGGCATTGGATCAGGTAAAGGAAATGTCTATTTTCTTGTGGTGGGGTTGCAGAGGTATGTGTGAATGTGAATGTGTATGTGCCTATGCATGAATGCACTCTGTCTTTGTTTTGCAGCTCTTGTGCCAATCCCCTGAGTTTTGCTACCTCTCTGGCTTCCTGAAAACAATGTCCCTAGGGTCTTAGCCTCCTGGTCTTCTCCCTTGGGAAATTCCACTTCTAGTACTAGCTGGAAAAGGTTTTGCTATTTTTGTTGTTACTGAAATTACTTATTTCTGTCTCTCTTTTCTTAATTTTTAACAACAACTTGCCCATTTTTTTCAAGCGGTCAGTCTGAAACCATACTGAAAAGACTCCAGGGAATAGATTATGCTTTCCAGGAAGTATGAGCAGCTAGAAACACACACACACACAAAACCCAGAGGGAACTAAGACACAAATTCAAAATAAAGACCCCCCCGCCACTTCCCCTCAATGACCTTTGTAAAATATAGCAAGCACAAAAGCTACACTTGGAGAATTTTCTCACAACATCTCAATAAAAACACAGTGCCTTTTTGTTATGAATAACTTTTGAATAACATCAAAGCATGTGTTCTTTTTATTGCAATTTTCCAGAATGAGAAAGGGTACCAGAACTTTTATGCTTTTACATAAAGAACAACTTTGGACATACAGACATACAGATTCTATGTAACTACATTGAATCCACAAACAACCTACAGTTACATTGACTAACAAACAAAAGGGAATTAATTTTTTTTTTACTCAGCTTTCACACACATATAAACATTTACTCATAGGCATTCATACATCACCATTCTTCTTCCATCATCTTTTATTCTCAGGTCAGATTGCTTCCCTGCAAATCTGCTGCTTTTCCAGTACTTCCCAAATGTTTTAAACACCAAAACACATCCTTTCCCTTTCCCTGTGAAAGAAGCAAGTGACCAGACTTCTGCTTTCCATTGCAGATTTGCCACTCCCAAATATGCCAACTGTCTCTCCTTCCCATTGTGAAGAGTGGCAGGTAGGCCAGACTCCTCCGGTCTGCCAAAAAAAATGGAAATGTAATAAGGAATATTTCTTGCTCATGTTCTTCCAAAGTTGTAAATGAATGAAAGATTTATTTTCCAGCCTGAAACATCCTGGCTCCTCAGTTCCTGGCAGATGCTGACTCTCCTTAATTGGTTGGTGTTGGTAAATGTAAGGAGCCTGGTGTTGACTTCCTTTGTAATGTAAGAAACCTTGTAAACATTTCCTTAACTCAAAGAGTCATTGTCTTTGGTAATGTAAGCACATTTCTTTTTCACCGAAAGTTCAACAATTAATCATTGTCATAGTTCTCATCATCAACTTGTAATGATAGTCCATGAATTCTTCACCTCCTTCATATAGTTTTCCAGGCTTCAATGTTAGGATGGCATCTCTAGACTATGTAGACCCCAACCATACATCTTTCAAACAAGTCCACTCAAACAATTTATTTATTTATTTCAAACATTTGTACTCTGCCCTTCTTCAATGCCCCCGGGGGGGGGGGGACGGGACTCAGGGTGGCTTACAGCCATCAACTATTTGATACTCCTATATCTATATATATATAAATGCTCTGTGCATAATGAGTATCTTAAAAACAAAAGAACCAATGAACAAAATCACACCAGATTTGGCAACAAAACGTCTCACAACACAAGGAGTGACCATCAGTCAAAATTTTTTTGATTTTGTCATTTGGGAGTTGTAGTTGCTGGGATTTATAGTTCACCTACAATCAAAGAGCATTCTGAACTCCATCAACAATGGAATTGAACCAAACTTGGCACACAGAACTCCCATGACCAACAGAAAATACTGGAAGGGTTTGGTGGGCATTGACCTTGAGTTTGGGAGTTGTAGTTCACCTACATCCAGAGAGCACTGTGGACTCAAACAATGATGGATCTGGACCAAACTTGGCACAAGCACTCAATACGCCCACATATGAACACAGATGGAGTTTGGGGAAAACAGACCTTGACATTTGGGAGTTGTAGTCACTGGGATTCATAGTTCACCTACAATCAAAGAGCATTCTGAACCCCATGAACGACAGAATCAGGGCAAACTTCCCACACAGAACTCCCATGACCGACAGAAAATGCTGGGAGGGTTTGGTGGGCATCAACTTTGGGTTTTGGAGTTGTAGTTCCCCTACATCCAGAGAACACTGTGGACTCAAACAATGATGGATCTGGACCAAACTTGGCACAAGCACTCAATGCACCCAAATATGAACACATATGGCATTTGGGGGAAATAGACCTTGACATTTGGGAGTTGTAGTCACTGGGATTCACAGTTCACATACACTCAAAGAGCATTCTGAACCCCACAAACAACAGAATCGGGGCAAACTTCCCACACAGGATCTTCATGACCAACAGAAAATACTTAAGGCCATCAAGTCCAAGTCCCTTCACCAGGGCAAGAAAACGTAATCAAAGTCCTCCTGACAAAGAGCTATCCAGCCATAGATATAGATAGATAAATATGATTCACGCACACACAGATATAGTATCATAGACTTGAAAGGGACCCTTAAAGAAGGACAATGATATCTTGCATGTTCCAGGGTGTGCAAACCAGACACTCTCCACATCAACACTGACAAAGAAACAGCAAGAAATATTGTTTACCCACAAGCATAAAGAGCACAACAACAACAATTCTTTATTGATTAGTCAATTTTGACCATATCAAAACATGCAAAACATACAAAAACATACACACTTGCCCATACATACAGTAAAACCATATATGAATGCAAGGCATCCCAAGCATAAAGAAATTACATATATTAGAAACCAACACTTTCTCATCACTTTATTTTCTAGATCAACAGATTGGGTCACAGCAACGCGTGGCAGGGGACAGCTAGTACACATAATAAAACACAATAATTACATATAAATAAAACATTAAATCAATTCAATTTAAAAACTGTTTAAAACATTACAGCCCGATGGCCTTATCTAACCCAAATTCTGTGACCAGAGACTCTATCAGAAGCTTGTCCATAGTCCATTTCCATAGCAAATTCTCATCATTACCATTGTCATTGACAGTGGGTTACCCGAAGGCCTGGGCTCACAACCATGTTTTTAACTGCCACTCCCAAATATGCCAACTCTCTCCTTCCCATTGTGAAGAGTGACATACATCACATTTCATGACAGCTTGCACATGGAATGAGCTTTCAAGGAGTGAAATTTGGCACATGGTGCTTTGCTATTTGCACTTTTCACCATAGTGCTGTGGAGTTCTCTAGTCAAAGGCATATGTACAAATACAGAAAACAGAAATAAGATTAACAATGCATTAGATTATGAAAAAGTCTTAGAAAAGTTTTGCATTGGGAGACATAACTAGAAAAATAGGTATGAGAATGAATAAAAACATTAATGTAAACTTTTTAAAAAAATACAAATTTGTATGGAAATTGAAAAAAGCAAAGTTGGAAAAAAGTGAAACTAATTGAAATCTAATGGATAAATGTATCTATCGCCAATTATTTCTTTTCATTTCTCTTCTAGCTAGCTTGGCCATTGAACAAGTCACAATAGTAATGCAAAGTAAATAGCAGAATTAAGGGATTACAAATAGAGCAATCCTTGTTTGGCTAATGCCCAACAATACTAACCTATAATGCTTGTTCTGCAATTTTGCATGGTGAATATAACTGCTGAGGAAGCATATGAAACCAACTTGCATCAATTACTGTTGCTCTTTTTTACTTCAGTGGCTTTCTGAAGTGTTTGAATAAAAGTAGGTTTTTATAAATGAAGGTAGTAGAGCATCTACGGGAAGGCTGAGCGAAGGAAGATAGATGCTTTTGAACTGTGGTGTTGGAGGAAAGTTCTGAGAGTGCCTTGGACTGCGAGAAGATCCAACCAGTCCATCCGCCAGGAAATAAAGCCCGACTGCTCATTGGAGGGAAGGATAGAGACAAAGTTGAAGTACTTTGGCCACATCATAAGGAGACAGGAAAGCCTAGAGAAGACAATTATGCTGGGGAAAGTGGAAGGTAAAAGGAAGAGGGGCCAACCAAGGGCAAGATGGATGGATGGCATCCTTGAAGTGACTGGACTTGACCTTGAAGGAGCTGGGGGTGGTGACGGCCGACAGGGAGCTCTGGCGTGGGCTGGTCCATGAGGTCACGAAGAGTCGGAGACGACTGAACGAATGAACAACAAGTAGAGCATCTATGGTGTGTCTACAGCAGCGGTCCTCAAACTAACGCCCGGGGGCCGGATACAGCCCTCCAAGGTCATTTACCGGGCCCTCGCTCAGGGTCAACCTACGTCTGAAATGATTTGAAAGTATGCAACAACAACAACAATCCTATCTCATCAGCCGAAAACAGGCCCACACTTCCCACTGAAATACAAGTAAGTTTATATTTGTTAAAATTGTTCTTTATTTTAATTATTGTATTGTTTTAAGTGTTTTTTTGCACTACAAATAAGATATGTGCTGCGTGCATAAGAATTCATTCATTTTTTTTCCAAATTATAATCCGACCCTCCAACAGTTTGAGGGACTGTGACCTGGCCCTCTGTTTAAAAAGTCTGTGGACTTCTAGTCTACAGTGTAGATGTAGTCTATTATTTATTTATTTATTTATTATTCAAACTTATATGCTGCCACTCCCCTGGGGCTCGGAGTGGCTTACAAGAATGACTAAAATCTTACACAATTTAAAAACAATTTAAAACAATTTAAAAAATAGCAATATCAACAATCAAATGCCTGTCGAAACAGGTATGTTTTACATGCCCTGCGGAAAGCTGATAAGTCCCGCAAGGCACAGACTTCAGGTGGCAGAGTATTCCAGAGTGATGGTGCCACTGCTGTAAAGGCTCTGCGTCTGGTTGCTGTTAGACGCAAGGTCTTGACACTGGGAATTTCCAATAGATCTTGGTCCTCAGAACGGAGGATCTCTGGGGTTGGTAGGGGGTGAGGCGGTCCCTCAGGTACATCGGCCCCAGACTATGCAAGGCCTTAAAGGTGAGTACCATCACTTTGAAAGTGATCCGTGCTCAATTGGTAACCAATGCAGCTGTAGTAAGATTGGTGTTATGTGGCATCTCATCGGAATTCCCGCAAGAAGCCGAGCAGCTGCATTTTGTACCAACTTGAGCTTCCGGATCACCGACAGAGGAAGGCCAATGTAGAGGGTGTTACAGTAGTCCAGTCTTGAGATGACCGTGGCCTGGATCACCATAGCTAGGTCGTCCCTGGACAGGTAGGGGGCCAGCCATCTAGCCTGCCGCAGATGAAAGAAGGCGGTTCTGCTAACGGCGGAGACCTGGGCCTCCATCGTCAGCAGATGGTCCAAAAGGACTCCCAGACTCTTTACCAATGATGACGGGCATACGCCTCGCCATCCAGGGTAGGCAGCTGGATATCCCCACTGCCTGGTTGACCCAGCCATAGGATCTTGCTGGATTCACTCTCAACCTGCTGGCACGCAGCCATCCAGTAACGGCCTCGAGGCACTGATGGGAACAATCGGGTACAGAGTCCGGTCGGCCTTCCACCTTCAGCACCAACTGAGTGTCATCGGCGTAATGATAACACTCAAGCCCAAAACCTCAAACCAGCTGAGCAAGTGGTCGCATATAGATGTTAAACATGTCAGTCGACATGTAATATGATCTCTTTCTCTCATTCTTTACTATCTTCTGCTTTACCAAGCAATATCATATTTTTCAATGTGTCTCCTGATAAGTTTAAGGTAAAGCAGTCTCCTCTCCGAAACAAGTATCTGACTGACTTATCAGCAGATGCCTTTCCATGAAACCATATGCTTGGACAGATGACCTGGAGCTGCACACAATAGAACAATTTAACACTACCAAGTACACACAAACATCCCCATTAATCACTCACAAACAACTAGCATTCCAGTGAAATTTTAGTCTTCATTTCCTCCAATATCTATTCATTTGCATTTCTAACAGTCCATGGTATCCATAGGATTTTTCTCCTGAGATACATTTCAAATGAGGTCTTTTTTCTTCAAGAAAAGTCCATCCATACTATTTTATGGCATTTATTTATTTATTTATTTCAGTTACTTCTACCCGCCCTTCTCACCCCCGAGGGGGGACTCAGGGCGGCTTACAAAAGAAGGCACAATTCGATGCCTATGTCAAATATACATACATACATAAAAGCGGTTAAACAGTTAACAGGTTAAAATCATCAGTACATAACACAATAGAAAACTAATCCCATGCTCAGTGTTCAGAGTTCCGTAAATCCATTCCATTCCGTCAATTCCTGCTCATCATCAGGTCTTTCTTTAGCTGCCAGAATGTCCAAATGCCTGGTCCCACATCCAGGTCTTCAGTTTTTTTCTAAATGAAAAAAGGGAAGTCGCTGATCTAATCTCCCCGGGGAGTGAGTTCCACAGGTGAGGGGCCACCACCGAGAAGGCCCTGCTCCTCGTCCCCACCAGCCTCACTTGTGAGAGAGGCGGGGTCGAGAGCAGGGCCTCCCCAGAAGATCTTAAATTCCGAGGTGGGACGTAGAGGGAGATCTGTTCGGACAGATACACTGGGCCGGAACCGTATAGGGTTTTGTAGGTCAAAACCAGCACTTTGAATTGTTCTCGGAATTGGATCAGCAGCCGGTGGAGCTGACACAACAGGGGGGTGGGATGCCCCCTGTATGCTGCTCCGGTGAGTAATCTGGCTGCCTCCCGCTGGCCTAGTTGGAGTTTCCGAACAGTCTTCAAAGGCAACCCCACGTAGAGTGCGTTGCAGTAATCCAAATGGGCATACCCCTCATTCTTTGAAGTTCCACTTATGTCATTTAGCAAGACCTCCTAACCTTCTGTGAAAATATTGGGAGGTAGGGACTGAGAAATATGCATCTATACAAATATACATACACTTTCATGCACTCAACTTTGCATCAAAAAGTTGAATTCATTGGCAGAATGACTTGATTGGCTAGAATAAGACACATTCAGATGGCTATCCATATGGCTGTGAATTCATCCTCACAACTTCTTTTTAACCTGCTTCCATAAGAGTACATGGATCCTTTCAAGGAGAGAAAAATGCACCCAAAATAGGACAATCTTGGATTGGCTGAGAAGATCGTATGAATGTTGGTGAGTCATTCCAAAGGCTTCAACCAAAGACTTTGCTACCACAGGGACTAAACATTTTAATGTAGTTTCATATTTTTGTAGGTCACAATGGAACAATCACATATGTCCTTAATACAATAGTTTGCAAGAAAACATGTGTCCTAATTTGCTTTTTTTGGAGAAAAATTGAATGGTAGACTGAATTAAAATCTTAGTGTACATTAGTATTCCAGTCTAAGTACGAAAGTGGCCAACTCATCCCTCAGGCATATTTTCTTGTGTCTGAGAGAATTTATAAATGGTCAAAATTGGGTAAGTGCCTGTACTCCTGCTAGCTCTAATTGTAGGTTCCTTTAAGCTAAGTCATAATGAATGGTAGATCTGCAATTGGCTGAAACCAAGTTAGTCAGATATCCAAGAATATGGTTGAATTAGCACTGAATAATTGGCTGTACTATTAGCTTTCTGAGTCCAAAATTGAAAGATCAGCTGTTGCATTAATGTTCTAAATGCAGCAGCCAAAAAGGGAAGGGGGAAGGTAAATAGGAAGAGTATCCTTTCTGAAAGGTATATGATACCTCATGTGTCACTCTGCATACTGTTTGTCATAATGCAGGTTACCATTTGATTATTTCATTATGCCATGGCTTTGAATTTTATTGCTGTGGAGTGAATGCAAAAATAATTTAAAGTTAAATGAAAGTACTTTGTTGTCCATTCATTCAGTTGTTTCCGACTCTTCGTGACCTCATGGACCACCACACGCCAGAGCTCCCTGTTGGCCTTCACCACCCTCAGCTCCTTCAAGGTCAATCCAGTCACTTCAAGGATACCATCCATTCATCTTGCCCACGCTCTTGTTACATCCCGATTGGATTACTGCAATGCACTCTACGTGGGGTTGCCTTTGAAGACTGTTCGGAAACTCCAACTAGTCCAGCGGGAGGCAGCCAGAGTACTAACAGGAGCGTCACACAGGGAGCACACCACCCCCCTGTTATGTCAGCTCCACTGGCTGCCAATCCAATTCCGAGCAAAATTCAAAGTGCTGTTTTTGACCTACAAAACCCTATACGGTTCCGGCCCAGTGTATCTGTCCAAACGGATCTCCCTCTACGTACCACCTCAGAAACTAAGATCTTCTGGGGAGACCTTGCTCTCGACCCCGCCTCTATCACAAGTGAGATTGGCGGGGACGAGAAGCAGTGCCTTCTCGGTGGTGGCCCCTCACCTGTGGAATTCACTCCCGGAGGAAATTAGATTGGCAACATCCCTCCTTTCCTTCAGGAAAAAATTGAAAACATGGATTTAGGATCAGGCATTTGGACAACCTGGGAGATGAAAAAGGACGTGGCGATAGACTGGAATTGACAAATGGAATGGAATTATGGAACTCTGAAAGACGCACGCTGAGCTCGTAATTAGTTTTTAGTGATTGTGTTATATATTGATTGTTTAATTGTGATAAATGTTGATTGCTGCTTTATATGTACATGTACTCTATGTAGGCATCGAATTGTGCCTTCTTTGTAAGCCACCCTGAGTCCCCCCTTGGGAGTTGAGAAGGGCGGGGTAAAAGTAACTGAAATAATAATTGGTCGGTCCCTTTTCCTTTTTCCTTCCATTTTCCCCAGCATCATTGTCTTCTCTAAGCTTTTGTTTCTTCTCATGATGTGAACAAAGTACTTCATCTTGGCCTCTACTATCCTTCCCTCCAATGAGCAGTCACGCTTTATTTCCTGAAGTATGGACTGGTTGGATCTTCTGGCAGTCCAGGGCACTCTCAGAACTTTCCTCCAACAAATATTATGAAAGTATTTATTGGTTGCATATTTAAATCATAGTATAATAGACTTGGAAGACAGCACATAGGCCATCTAGTCCAACCCCCTGCGAAGCAGCAAAGTGCAATCAAAGTACCTTTGGCAGATGGTCATCCAGCCAATGTGGCATATCCTCCAACATTTCATAGGTGAAAAGACCATGACATAAATGGGCATCAAACATAATACTGTTTTCAAGATGGCAGCACACAAGCTCAGTTTGCTTTTGCTCAAATTTACAAGGAGATGAAAGATCTTCCATGGTGCAATGCTAGGACATCCTGGGAGTTGTAGTTTTACAAAGCCTTTACCTTTCTCAGTTAATGAGTGCTGGTGTGTCACTAAACTGAAACTCCATGATTACAGCACATTAAACCATTACAGTGAAAATGGTATCAAACTGCACAAATTCTATATGGATTCTAAAGTGCCCTCACTGTTTGAAGCCATTGAAACAAGCTGAGGACAAAGAAGAAAAGTAGGAGGAGAAACTGTTTTATGTGGACAACAAGTTAAACATGAGCCAACAATGTGATGTGGCAGCAAAAAAAGCCAATGGGATTTTGGCCTGCATCAATAGGAGCATAGTGTCTAGATCTAGGGAAGTCATGCTACCCCTCTATTCTGCTTTGGTTAGACCACACCTGGAATATTGTGTCCAAATCTGGGCACCACAATTCAAGAGAGATATTGACAAGCTGGAATGTGTCCAGAGGAGGGCGACTAAAATGATCAAGGGTCTGGAGAACAAGCCCTATGAGGAGCAGCTTAAGGAGCTGGGCATGTTTAGCTTGAAGAAGAGAAGGCTGAGAGGAGATATGATAGCCATGTATAAATATGTGAGAGGAAGCCACAGGGAGGAGGGAGCAAGCTTGTTTTCTGCTTCCTTGGAGACTAGGACAGGAACAATGGCTTCAAACTACAAGAAAGGAGATTCCATCTGAACATGAGGAAGAACTTCCTGACTGTGAGAGACGATCAGCAGTGGAACTCTCTGCCCCGGAGTGTAGTGGAGGCTTCTTCTCTGGAAGCTTTTGAACAGAGACTGGATGGCCATCTGTCAGGGGTGATTTGAATGCAATATTCCTGCTTCTTGGCAGGGGGTTGGACTGGATGGCCATTGAGGTCTCTTCCAACTCTTTGATTCTATAATTCTATGTTTAAACCAGCTGTAAAAGCGCAATGGCAGAGGATTAATTGGAACTGCCCTTGCCAAACTGGGACCATTGCAGTATATGATATTGCTGTAATACAACAACAATTCCTTACCGTTTAGAGCTGTTAGATATTGTAGTCCCACAATATAAGAAGGACTGCAAAATTCCCACCCTTCGGCTAAGACATGGAGCGAAAACTAGACACAAACTTTTAGGAGCTAAAGCACAACCAAAACTGAACTCATTTTGAATCACACAATATCTTTTTCTGGCCTCCTGGGAGATGCGCTTGCAGGTGAAATATCTCCTCTACTCACTCTAGGAATCTACTCACCTTTGCATTCTTTATGTTGTCTTCCATAGGGTTTATTGTACTGTGGCTGTATGATGTATAGCATACCAGAAACTGGGAGTGTTACTTATTTTGATTTACAGCTCCCAGATCCCCTCAATAGCAATTCAAGTTAGGGGATTCTGAAAATTATGGTCTAAGAAAGTAACTTACATCATGAAGACATTCTGCATCACTTTCTTATCTTTTTTCTCTCTTGCCATTCCATATATGTGTGTGTATTAGTCTGTCCACACAGTTTATCCAGGTCATTACTTATTGTACATTACATAATATTTTTTAATTATTATGATTTCATAACCTGTTGACATTTCAAAGCCATAACTTATTTTTTATGTCATAGCAAAAGTACTATTGGATGCTTGCCCATAAGGACCTATGATGACTGTTTTGCAGTAGTTGCACTATTTGGCCAAATTCTGACATAATGGGAAGTCTTAATTGTCATTACATAATTTGCATGTATGAGGGACCATATAATCTGAATCCATATTGGAATAGATTTCAAATCTTCTTTGTTGTTCGGTTGTTGTAGGTTTTTCGGGCCATGTTCTAGAGGCATTTCTCCTGACATTTCGCCTGCATCTATGGCAAGCATCCTCAGAGGTAGTAAGGTCTGTTGGAACTAGGAAAAAGGGTTTATATATCTTGTTGAAGTAGTCTGCAGTCCCGAGAAGTCAGCCATAGCGGAGCACCTGATGAACCAACCTGGACACAGCATTTTATTTGAGAACACAGAAATGCTGGATCACTCCAACAACCACTCCAACTACACAGAGAAGCCATTGAAATCCACAAGCATGTGGACAATTTCAACAGAAAGGAAGAAACCATGAAAATGAACAAAATCTGCCTACCAGTATTAAAAAAAACTCTAAAATTAGAACACAACAGAGAGGAAACAAACAAGAACATCTAATCACCTCTCAACAAAAGTTTGCTCCAGGCACTGCCAGGCAATCAAATGCTAATCAAGGCAGTCAGTTGAAACATTCACACCTAGCTCCAGCAGACAAGAGTCGTTTGTCTCACCCTGGTCATTCCACAGATATATAAACCCATTTTCCTAGTTCCAACAGACCTCACTACCTCTGAGGATGCTTGCCATAGATGCAGGCGAAACGTCAGGAGAAATGCCTCTAGAACATGGCCATATAGCCCCAAAAAAACCTACAACAACCCAGTGATTCCGGCCATGAAAGCCTTCGACAACATTCTTTGTTGTTGTCTATTCGTTCAGTCGCTTCTGAGCCTTCGTGACCTCATGGACCAGCCCATGCCAGAGCTCCCTGTCGGCCGTGGCCACCCCTAGATCCTTCAAGGTCAAGCCAGTCACTCCAAGGATACCATCCATCCATCTTGCCCTTGGTCAGCCCCTCTTCCCTTTCCCTTCCATTTTCCCAGCATCATTATCTTCTTCAAGCTTTCCCATCTTCTCATTATGTGGCCAAAGTACATCTTTGCCTCTAATAACCTTCCCTCCAATGAGCAGTTGGGCATTATTTCTGGAATATGGACGGGTTGGATCTTCTTGTGGGCCAAGGTACTCTCAGGATTTTCCACAGTTCAAAAGCGGCTATCTTTCTTCGCTGAGCCTTCCTTATGGTCCAGCTCTCCCATCCATAGGTTACTAAGGGGAATACCATTGCCTTAACTATGCTGGCCTTCGTTGCCAGTGTGATGTCTCTACTCTTCACTATTTTATCAAGATTGGTCATTGTTCTCCTCCCAAGAAGTAAACATCTTCTGATTTCCTGGCTGCAGTCTGTGTCTGCAGTAATCTTTGCACATAGAAATACAAAGTCTGTCACTGCCTCCATGTCTTCTACCTCTGTATTTTCAAAGGCTTTCATGGCCAGAATCACTGGGTTGTTGTAGGTTTTCCGGCCTATATGGCCATGTTCTAGAGGCATTTTCTCCTGATGTTTTGCCTGCATCTATGGCAAGTGTAAAGATCCCTTACCTACTTGGCTATCTTGGCAGGGCCCAGAAAGCAGGCTGGGTGGTTTCAGTTAGGAAAGGCCTGGCAGTAAGTTGTTGGAGCCATTTTGGAGCAGGGAAAAACTCCAAGCCAGTAGGGGGAGTGGCTGAAGCCTGGGCCAGCCCAGCAACAGCAGGGATTGGTTTAAAGGTTAGGGGCGGAGATAGTGACTTGGAGGGAAAAGGAGAGAAGAGATAACTTTAGTTCAGTTCAGCTCAGGGAGTTAGAGAGTTCAGTTCTGTTAGTGAGTAGTGCAGCTTAGTTCTGAAGAAGAGAATAGAGAATAGAATTGCAGTTGTTAGAAGTCTCTGTGTAATATAGGCAGATTGCCTAGGGTCTGTACAGTACTGTTAGCTGTGACAGACTGGTGTCAGCTATTTCTGAAGAATATAGAATAGCTGGGTGTTTATATTTTGAGTAACTGTAACAAAGATAGACCATTTCTCTCACGAAACCATTACGATTCAAGCAGCAACAACACTTTCTCTGTAACCATCAAGCCTCAGTACCTGCATTCTCGTGTTATTCAGTAATTGTAATCAATAAACTCTTTCTTATTATTTTTAAACTCAAAGCCTGAGTCAAGTGCTATTTTTGGTTTTGAGTCCCTTTCTTTTTAAATCAACCTCTCCTGTTTTCCCCTCTAGGAAGCCCTTGTTCATATACTGAATGGTGGAGTAAAAAAGCCTTTTGATTATTTTAAAACAACCTGATACCCTTAATAGCAACTAAGAGGGTTAGTGATTTATTTAATCTGGTGGCAGCGAAGTTATTTGGTTTGTCAGTGTGACATCTCTCCTCAGACCATATTAGACTCGAAGTGGGGATTTTGAATTCCTTTATTTCTTATTTAAGGACCAGTGTGGTGGGATATTGGTTTATCGCCCCTACCTCACGAAGGGTCCTTATAATTGGTTTGCAGCGGTTGGGATTCGTGTAACACCTCAATCCAGGGCATTTGTGTGTAAATCCTGAGGTAAAATTTTGTCAAAACGTGACACCAAGGATTACCTCAGAGAGAGAACACCTCTACCACCATTTTACAACACCTTAAGCCATGGCACCACCAAAGACAAAGAAGGGCACCCCTGAAGTTCCAGAGAGGGAAGGGGAAACTACAGCTTCAGTAGTTGAGGGTTCTGTAGTTGAGGGGACTGAGACCCAAGTACCAGAGGGTAGACAAGAACAGATAGCTACCTCTTTGGCCATTGAAAAGCTTAGGCTGGAAATGAAGTTGAGAGAACTTGAGTTTCAGGCTGAAAGGGAAAGAGAAAAGAGACAAGCTGAAGAAAGAGAGAGGGAAAGAATGATTGAAAGGGAAAGAGAAAAGAGACAAGCTGAAGAAAGAGAGAAGGAAAGAATGATTGAAATTGAAAGAGAAAGAATGCAAGCTGATGAGAGGCAGAGAGAAAGGATGGCTGAGATAGAAATGGAACGTTTAAGACATGAAGAGAGAATGGCAGAACTACAATTAAGAGAACATGAGAGAACTCCTAACTTAGGCCAACAGCAAGACTCTAACATGCAAAGGGTGTTAAAGAACTTTCCCCGATATGTAAAAGGGGATTGCGTCGAGGCATTTCTCGCAGCCTTTGAACGGTCTGCTCACGATTTTCAGGTACCTGAAGATAAAATGATGGTGTACCTGAGGCCCCTGCTTTGTGGGGAACTTAATGAGGTTTATGCTGATCTGCGAGAGACAGAGAGCGGGAATTACCTCATATTTAAGGAAAGGGTGAAGCTGAGGTTTGGCTTGACTCCTGAACAAAGTAGAAAGATGTTCAGGGAGATCAAAAGGAAGCCAGGAGAAACCTTTTCACAACTGGGAAGCCGAATGGAAAAAGCCTTAGATAGATGGCTGGAAGGGAGTAAAACAACCACTTTTGAGGAGTTAAAACACTTAGTTGGTATGGAGCAGTTTTATCGACTGATTCCCATTCAAATGAGGTGGTTTGTTAGGGACAAGAAGATTAAACAAGTGTCAGATCTCGCGGCTTGGTTGGATGAGATGGAGCATGACTGGAATGTGAGTCATGGCTCAGGAGCCACCAAGAGACCGAGGGAATGGGTTCCAAAGGAGAAAACTGACGTAGGAAACCAAAATCCTGTCAGGAGGGACCACATTCCAGAGATTGGCACAGGAAAACTTGTCTGCTACTTCTGCCATCAAGAGGGTCATAAGAAAACGGCTTGTCCCAAGTTAAACACCCAGAAAAGGCCAGTTACACCACCAAAGCCAGTTAAGGTGGTTAGGCAAATATCTCCACATGAAGAAAGACAGTCTCCACATGCACAGGAAGAGCCTGTGAAGATAATGCGTGTATGGAGTACTGAGAAAGAGACTAATGGAGATTATTTGCGGGTGATCAAAGTAAAGGGTCAAGAACTAATGGGATTCAGAGACACTGGGTCTGAAGTATCGCTCATTAGGCCAGAGTTTGTCAAGGCAGACCAGATACTTCAAGGCCAAAAATACAAGCTGAGAGGAATTTATGGCCCTGTGTTCGAAGTGTCGGTGGCTGAAATCCCAATAGAATATAAGAACTTCACTGGGAAATGGAGAATGGGATTGTTTAATGATCTAGAAGTGCCAGTACTGTTGGGAAATGATCTGGCCGAGAGGTGTAGAAATGTTAATATTATCACCAGAAGCCAAACTGATCGAAAAAGGGAGGCTGAATACACTGTTTCCGAGGAACAGCCATCTACCTCACAAACTGAAAATGTCAGCCAGGAAATTCCCTTCAGTTTGAGCCAGAACCATATGAGGCAATTTGAGGCAGCTCAACAAAGTGACGAAAGCCTAAAACCCTTATGGGATGAAGTGGATCCTGAACACCACACTCCCACAATTGAGAATCCAGTGTTGTTGAAGGTTGTGGAAAATAAACTGTACCGAGTTGTGAGGAGACAGAAAGGTCCCAAATTCTTTGAGGAGAAAACACAACTGGTAGTTCCACAAAAGTATAGGGCTAAAATACTCAAGCTAGCCCATGATACCACATTCAGTGGACATTTAGGTATCAAGAAAACCAAAGATCGCATACAGTCAAGATTTTTTTGGCCCGGAATGGGAGGTGATGTGACAGCCTATTGTAAATCCTGTGAGACTTGTCAAATGGTGGGAAAAGCCAAGGACAAGACAAAAGGACTGTTACAATCCATTCCAGTTGTCACCGTTCCCTTTGACAAGGTCGGAGTAGACATCATCGGCCCTATGTCCCACAAGACGCTTGATGGACATAGATTTATTTTGACTGCCGTGGACTTTGCCACACGTTATCCAGAGGCAATTCCACTGAAAGAAACGGATGCCAAAACAGTGGCAGACGCGCTGCTCAATCTATTCGCACGCGTGGGCTTCCCCAGATCTATCATCACAGATCTTGGAGCCACCTTCATGTCCCAGATGATGCAGGAGCTGTTCCGGACCTGCAAGATCAAGCATCTTACTTCCACACCATACCATCCTCAAACCAACGGCTTGACGGAAAGATTCAACGGTACCCTCAGCCACGTGCTGAAGGCGTACGTCCACGAGAACCCGAATGGCTGGGACAAGAAACTACAACCCTTCTTGTTTGCTTATCGGGAGGTTCCACAAGCCAGCACCAAGTTCAGCCCATTTGAACTGCTATATGGGAGAACACCGAGAGGACCCATGGACATCTTGAAGGAAGCTTGGGCAGGAGCAGAGGACATTCCGGACAGTGACATCAACAGCTACATCGAGGACTTGAGAGAACATTTGAACACCATGAGAGACTGCGCAGCTGAGAGTTTGACAACGGCCCAGCTGAAGCAGAAGGAGCAGGCGAATCTACACGCGAGACATCGTTGCTTTGATGTAGGAGACAAGGTCCTGGTTTTGAAACCCAGGTCCAAGAAGAAACTGGAGGTTTCTTGGGAGGAACCTTGTGTGATAGGGTCAAAGACTGCAAGCGAGGGTAATACTGAAAAGGATGGACTGGCCGGCTGTGATGTAGGACTGAATAATAGAGGGAGGAGAATTGGAATTGGGTGAAGGAAAAAAGACACCAACAATTTTATTTTCCCCAAGGGCCAGACCAAATGACACATTTCTAAATGAAGGTGTTATTACAGCAAGTGTATTGTTTAATAATTGGTTAATCTGGTCAATTGCAGTCTTGTAAAGTGTATAGTGTGATTATAAGGGTGAAATGTACATGTTTCATACAGCAGGTATGATGTGTAGATATATTCTTGTAAAGTGTGTTAGATGTATAGGTTTTGTTAATAGACAAAATGTAGTTAGATGTAATATGGAGATGTTTGGGAAAGACTCTTATTAATGAAATGATTTGTGTTTGGATATAGAGACTTAAATCTCTCCAGATTATTTAAACTTGGTCATAAGTGTAAGATTCTTTATGATAGTAGAATATTGATTATATTAAAAGCCTAAGATATAAATATAGGTAAGAGTATAGAGATTATATGTATATAGAATGTCAGGAGGCATTCCTTGCAAAAGGTATGTATTTGACTGTGTTGAATTGAATATATGCAATGTTATGGTATATTTAACATGTTTTTTTCCCTTACAGGATTGTATTTATTGTGTATTTGTAATATAGTGATTGCATGATATATTAATTGCAAATGTATTTATTGCATCGATGTTTATTGCATTAGTTTGGTTATTGCAAGGGTACATAGATAGATAGGTTAGCTAGGATTAGCTAGAAAGGGGGTTAGTTGGGCTAGTACAATGTTAGGCTTTGCTTCCGAAAAGGTTTGCAAACCTTTTCTCTCCGCAAACCATCTCGAAGTGGGGAGGGAATGTAAAGATCCCTTACCTACTTGGCTATCTTGGCAGGGCCCAGAAAGGAGCAGGCTGGGAGGTTTCAGTTAGGAAAGGCCTGGCAGTAAGTTGTTGGAGCCATTTTGGAGCAGGGAAAAACTCCAAGCCAGTAGGGGGAGTGGCTGAAGCCTGGGCCAGCCCAGCAACAGCAGGGATTGGTTTAAAGGTTAGGGGCGGAGATAGTGACTTGGAGGGAAAAGGAGAGAAGAGATAACTTTAGTTTAGTTCAGCTCAGGGAGTTAGAGAGTTCAGTTCTGTTAGTGAGTAGTGCAGCTTAGTTCTGAAGAAGAGAATAGAGAATAGAATTGCAGTTGTTAGAAGTCTCTGTGTAATATAGGCAGATTGCCTAGGGTCTGTACAGTACTGTTAGCTGTGACAGACTGGTGTCAGCTATTTCTGAAGAATATAGAATAGCTGGGTGTTTATATTTTGAGTAACTGTAACAAAGATAGACCATTTCTCTCACGAAACCATTACGATTCAAGCAGCAACAACACTTTCTCTGTAACCATTCAAGCTTCTGTACCAGCATTCTGCTTGTTAAAGATAACTTGTAAACAATAAACTCTTTCTTATTCTTTTTAAATCAAAAAGCCTGTCTCAAGCACCATTATTTTGGTTTTGAGTCTCTTTCTTAATGCAAACAGCCTCTCCTGTTTTCCCCTCTAGGAAGCCCTTGTTCATATACTGAATGGTGGAGTAAAAAAGCCTTTTGATTATTTTTAAAACAACCTGATACCCTTAATAGCAACTAAGAGGGTTAGTGATTTATTTAATCTGGTGGCAGCGAAGTTATTTGGTTTGTCAGTGTGACATCTCTCCTCAGACCATATTAGACTCGAAGTGGGGATTTTGAATTCCTTTATTTCTTATTTAAGGACCAGTGTGGTGGGATATTGGTTTATCGCCCCTACCTCACGAAGGGTCCTTATAGCAAGCATCCTCAGCTACCTCTGTTTGCCAGTTATCAATCAGTCTGGTTGTCATAATCTTGTTTTTTTTTAAAAAAATGTTTAACTGCAACCCAGCATTTGCACTTTCTTCTTTCACCTTGGTTATAAGGCTTCTCAGCTCCTCCTCACTTTCAGCCATCAAAGTTATCATAGAATCATAGAATCAAAGAGTTGGAAGAGACCTCATGGGCCATCCAGTCCAACCCCCTGCCAAGAAGCAGGAATATTGCATTCAAATCACCCCTGACAGATGGCCATGCAGCCTCTGTTTAAAAGCTTCCAAAGAAGGAGCCTCCACCACACTCCGGGGCAGAGAGTTCCACTGCTGAACAGCTCTCACAGTCAGGAAGTTCTTCCTAATGTTCAGATGGAATCTCCTTTCTTGTAGTTTGAAGCCATTGTTCCGCGTCCTAGTCTCCAGGGAAGCAGAAAACAAGCTTGCTCCCTCCTCCCTGTGGCTTCCTCTCACATATTTATACATGGCTATCATATCCCCTCTCAGCCTTCTCTTCTTTAGGCTAAACATGCCCAGCTCCTTAAGCCGCTCCTCATAGGGCTTGTTCTCCAGACCTTTTATCATTTTAGTCGCTCTCCTCTGGACACATTCCAGCTTGTCAATATCTCTCTTGAATTGTGGTGCCCAGAATTGGACACAATATTCCAGATGTGGTCTAACCAAAGCAGAATAGAGGGGTAGCATTACTTCCCTAGATCTAGACACTATGCTCCTATTGATGCAGGCTAAAATCTGTCCTCCAGCAATTTTAATTCCAGCCTTGGATTCACACATCTTCTTTACTTCCCAGCAATGGCTGAGAAGGGTAGGATTTTTCTGAGAAGGATTTTTCTGTGGCTACAACTAAATGTGTGGCGTAGCTTCCATTCTTTCTCCTCCTTCAGAACCAACCATCAGATTTGGCAGACTGAGGCCCATTCCACACACCTGCATAAAAACCACGTTGAACTGGATTATATGGTAGCGTGGACTCAGATAATCCACTTCAAAACAGATATTGTAGATTATCTGATGTGATATTCTGGGTTATATGGCTGTGTGGAGGGGCCCTGTGCCACATATCTCAGATGGTGGAACATCAGAGGTGCTGGTATATAGACTTCCCATGAGAAGGACAATTTTTCAGAAAGGATATGGGCTAGGCTTGGGCGGTTTCGTTTGTTAATTTCGTAATTCGATATTAATTCGTATTTAAATTAGCTTACGATCCAATATTGAGCCATGCAGGAATAGTGTGAGGAGTAAATTAGATTCGAAACAATTGTTTCAATTTATTTCGTAATTATTTCGTAATTATTTCGTAATTATTTCGTAATTATTTCGTAATTATTTCGTAATTATTTCGTAATTATTTTATTTCAAAATTATTTCGTAATTAATTTGTAATTATTTCGTAATTATTTTCGCATGTCTGGTGCAAGTTTTATAGTTGTTGTTTGTTTACCACACCAACAGTCAACAACAGAGGGAGAGGGAAGCTTCAGAAGTTCCCCCTGTCCCATTTGGAGGTTTTTTTAGCATATTGCGCAATCGCGTCCGCCATTAACGAATCGATTCGTAATTATACGAAATTTCGTATATTTCGAAATTTTTAAAAGGAAAATTTCGGAATTATTAAAAAAAACGAAATGCAAGGGCCCCCTAAAAACAAAACGAGTTTAGAACCAAATTTTTCCGTGGTTACCCAAGCCTAATATGGGCAGTTTTCCAGGACACACTGCCTATACTTCCAGTATCCATGGAACAACTCTGCAGAATGAGATATCTGAGGCTTCATTAGCTTTTGAGAGCTGGCTATTCATTCTCTTAGGGACATTCCACACAGCCACAAAATGTAACAAACTGGCTTAAATATGGGTTTGCACTGTAAACAGCAGCCACATGGCCCAATCATTCCAAACACAGTTTGGTCTCCCAACCGCTCCGCACCCCCATTATCATAAAAAAATGTCATAAAAGCATCCTGTACCATCCTGAATCTGTATCATTCTGTCAGCAACTAAGCCAAGGAGGAGTAAGCCCCCTTCTGTCCTCCAAAGCTCCATCACTGTCACAATAATGCAGCTTAAGTATAGACACTGCTTTTATATCTATTTTTTTTTTTTGAAATAAGGGTATTGAGGGGTAAAAAGTTGCTGCCATCTCACCTCCATGGGCTGCCAGGGCCTGGGAAATGCAGGAAGGCTATAAGAACATAATCTCAAATCTCACATAGTGATCTGAGATGGCCGTCTCTATTGGCAGAACGCTAGCAAAGGACCGGATATTCCTGAAGGAACCCATCCTTGGCCAGGGCTTTTTTAAAACCCGGGGCCAAACTGGATTAATTGTCTGACCATGGGTTAAAATACATTAGCTTGTGAACAGACCAGGCTAAGATGGTGCAGTGGCCGGGAGTCAGCTGCATTAAGATCACTACTGACCGAAAGGTCATGAGTTCGAAGCCAGCCCATGTTGGAGTGAGCTTCCGACCCATTTGTGTAGCTTACTGTCAACCTTTGCAGTCCGAAAAGACAGTTGCATTTGTCAAGTAGGAAAATTAGGTACCACTTATATGTGGGGAGGCTAATTTAACTAATTTATGAGGCCATAAAAATCTCCAGCAAGCATGCGGGAAATGAGGAAAGCACTTCATCAGTGTCGCAATGGATGGTGAAGCAACAGTTCCCCTGGTGGCCAGAAAGAAGTTGGAATGTTAAAAAGCCTCTGACTGTCTGTCTATATGTGTTGTGTTTCTATGAAATTGAAAGTTTGCCATGTATATGTGCATTGTGATCCGCCCTGAGTCCCCTGCGGGATTTATTTATTTATCGTGTCATCAGCAACCAGGCCATTGTATTACATGTCTCCCTGCGGGGTGAGAAGGGCAGAATATAAATACTGTAAATAAATAAATAAATAACACTGTGCTACAAATTTTCAGTTTTTCTCAGTTGTGGAAACGAAATGTGCCATTTCTTAGTAAATTTAACATGCTGAATTCAAATATAATAATTAAATGTGTTAATTGGCTCTGGTTTTTATGCAACAGCTATTTCAATTTTCTCCACAATAGGTAATTCATTAATATTATGATAATGCGCCTAACCTTACTGCATGTATATAAACCGTGAATATTTACTAAATTTTAGTCAAATTATATTGCCAATAGTTTATACATGAGAAATATTTATTTAATTAGTCTATTGTTTATGTTTGTGCAGCAAGAAACTATATTAGTAGGCCTAATGCAGTTGAAAAGTCTGAAAGTTTAAATGTCGCTTTAATCGTGACTTTAGTTTATATCCTGTTTGCTTCTCTTGACTTTTCTTTTGTATTCAAGGAAAGGATTGTCTCTTCCAATGCTCCAGCAGTAGTCTGACAGCATTGACGGAGTCCATTGGCCTTGATCTTTTTTCCATAGTGCTTTATTTACACACGTGCGAGGCATAACTACAGTAAAAAGAACAATGTAAAACGATGTTTAACGATACTGTCTCAGTCTTCAACTGACTGACCCTCACCGTTCAAAAGTCTGGCCTTATATAGGGCTTTCTGGCTTTTTCACACGGCACTAATACTGCATCATCAAACTTTCTAGAATATTCTAGAATCTTCCATAGTGTAAGTCGCAACATGCATTTTTTCAACCATACGTGATCACGTGATTGCTTATATCATAAAAACTAGAGCCAATATACATTTTTAAATGTCATTTTCGTTTTCAGCACCCCAAAATCATAAAAGAACAACTATTTTCAGGCCCGCAACTTTTTCTCCGTTGAACAGTGTAATAAATAAGAGGATTGCTACACTGGAGTAAATAGCAATGTAGATGGAGCCTTAGCATGAATGAAAGGCTGGGAGGTAATGAGGAGGTAAAAATAATGCTTCTCTTTCAACCTCACAAATCTGAGAAGCTTAGGTCTCTTTCAGACTCCTTGATATTCACTAAAACTTTCCTATTTCACAAAGCATTTGACCCACTTGGTTGAGGATTCTGTGGTTTTTTAGTTTTATTTTATCTACTATACCAATCACTGTTTTAACTCCTGCGGATCTCACATTATTTGTATTTGCTGTGTCCATTTCATCCTTGATCAATTTTATAGTTGCTCTTGTTCTAAAGTGTTGTAAGCTACCCTGAATGATATAAATGCAATAAACTAGCAAGGTATAAATATTTCTAATTAATTAACTAAAAGCAGAAACGGTGTCTTTGCTAGTAGCATGAGCTCAACAGGGCATTTAATGGTTGCTGTGGATAAGTAATGGAGGTTTAAATCTAAAGGCAGGGTCAAGCAATAATCAAAGGGAAGTTGTTTGCTTAGGAAATAAGAAACATACAATATTCCGAATGTGAACCAAGTTGCATACCAAATTGTCATTGTCCTAATACAGCAAAAGAAGCAAAACACCGATATGTCAATAAATCCTTGCTGAGTCAGTTCCAATTCTGCAAGTGATATTTATGTGTGTTTATATTGTTTTGAATCTTCATGATTCGCACTGCTCCCAAGTGACCCATTAACAATTTTCTCTTCACAGGTGATGTATGATTTCTTCTTAGAGCTGTGTTTCTAATAAATGTCATTTGAGACTTTTAAATTAAAGATTAACACTCTTCCATCCCAGCCACATGCATTTTGTTGCTAACTTTCAGAGAAATTTTATATTATGTAAACTGAATTAAAGTGGTCTAATATTTCCAGTGAGGTCTGGAGTTAGACTTTAGCCTTTTATCCTTCTTTGGACTAACTCGCTATTCCTGCATCCATTGCCATATTTTATTTATTTATTTATTTATTTATTTATTATTCAAACTTATATGCCGCCAGTCCCCTGGGGCTCGGAGCGGCTTACAAGAACAGGCTAAAATCTAACACAATTTAAAAACAATTTGAAACAATTTAAAAACAATTTAAAAACAACAATATCAAAGATCAAAGGCCTGTTGAAAGAGATATGTCTTACATGCCCTGCGGAAAGCTGATAGGTCCCGCAAGGCAAGGACTTCAGGTGGCAGAGTATTCCAGAGTGATGGTGCCACTGCGTCTGGTTGCTGTTAGACGCAAGGTCTTGACACTGGGAATTTCCAATAAAATCTTGGTCCTCAGAACGGAGGGATCTCTGGGGTTGGTAGGGGTGAGGCGGTCCCTCAGGTACATTGGCCCCAGACCATGCAAGGCCTTAAAGGTGAGTACCATCACTTTGAAAGTGATCCGGTGCTCAATTGGTAACCAATGCAGCTGCAGTAAGATTGGTGTTATGTGGCATCTCATCGGAATTCCCGCAAGAAGCCCAGCAGCTGCATTTGTACCAACTTGAGCTTCCGGATCACCAACAGAGGAAGGCCAATGTAGAGGGCATTACAGTAGTCCAGTCTTGAGATGACCGTAGCCTGGATCACCGTAGCTAGGTTGTCCCTGGACAAGTAGGGGCCAGCCGTCTAGCCTGCCACAGATGAAAAAAGGCAGTTCTGCTAACGGCGGAGACCTGGGCCTCCATCATCAGCAGAGGGTCCAAAAGGACTCCCAGACTCTTTACCAATGATGATGGGTGTAGCACCTCGCCATCCATGGTAGGCAGCTGGATATCCCCACTGCCCGGTTGACCCAGCCATAGGATCTCCGTCTTTGCTGGATTCACCCTCAACCTGCTGGCATGCAGCCATCCAGTAACGGCCTCGAGGCATTGATGAAAATAATCGGGTACAGAGTCCGGTCTGCCCTCCATCCTCAGCACCAGCTGAGTGTCATCAGCGTACTGGTAACACTCAAGCCCAAAACCTCGAACCAGCTGAGCAAGTGGTCGCATATAAATGTTAAACAACAGAGGGGAGAGAATGGCCCCCTGAGGAACCCCACAAGATAGAGGGGACCTCTCAGAGACCAAGCCTCCCCTCTCCACTCGCTGTCTGTGCCCCCAACAAAGTATTAGGCAATGATTATGTTACTTGGATTTAATTTAGCAGCAATAAATACAAAATGGGGATAAATATTCATAAGGCTCATGTCTGATTTTGGAAGATAAGTAAGATGTTCTGTTTAGTACGGAGAAGGAAAACTCCTAAGGAAGATCGGGTGCTGTAGGTTATATTTCAAAGGAAGACAATGCTGAACCACTTCTTTGCCTAAGAAAATCCTATGGGATTGAGGGCACATCCAGACAGCCCCTTAAAAGCAAAAGCTCCCGTGTTTTTACCTTGGGAATCTAAATGACACCTCACGTAAAAATGAATGCCTTCGGCACAAAGTAGAAAAACCCTCCTTTGTGCCAAATTAATTTGATACTGGAAAGTCCTGAGTCTTCCTGAAAGACCCAGATCAAATCCAGTATGGCCGCTTTCTGAGATTTCTGAGGGGGCCATGTAACACCCTCCACATATCCCCTTAAAAATACACAGGGGTGGTGGTGAGTAAAACAATTTACTTGGCCACCATTAAACTGCTGCCGGAGCTCTCCCAGCATGTAGAAATGATGCACCAGGAGGAGAACTTTTTATTGTTTTCTGTTTTTATGCTTTTCAATGTTTTGAGATTTTTTTTTTACTTTTGTTAATGTATGTATCTTATATATGGCATCAAATTGTGCCAACTTGTTCACCACCCTGAGTCACCTTCGGGCTGATATGGGTGGGGTAGAAATAGCGTAAATACATCTATATAAATAAAAATGTAATGTTCGTTTATGGGATTAACAGAACTCAAAACCCACTGGGGAAATTGACACCAAATTTGGACACAAGATAACTAACAACCCAATGTATGTCCTTCACTCATAAAAACACTGAAAAACAGAGCAGAAGGGACTTAAAAAGACCCAAAAAAGCTAAAAGATGAAAAGCTAAATGACCATACAGAAAAAAGGGAAGAAAGGGGGGGGGGAGAGAAGAAAGAAAGAAATAAAGAAAGAAAGAAAGAAAGAAAGAAAGAAAGAAAGGAAAGAGGGATGGAGGGAAAGGAGAAGGAAAAGGAGAAGGAAGCATGGAAGCAAAGAGAGAAGGAAGGAAAGAGGTAGAGAAGGAAGAAAGGAGAGAAAGAGGGAGGGAAAGAAAAAGGGGAAGGAAGGAAAGTTAGAGAA
Organism: Anolis sagrei ordinatus; assembly: GCF_025583915.1. Classification (NCBI taxonomy): domain Eukaryota; kingdom Metazoa; phylum Chordata; class Lepidosauria; order Squamata; family Anolidae; genus Anolis; species Anolis sagrei. The sequence continues at coordinate 17,876,473 of NW_026847993.1, read as the reverse complement.
GGAAGGAAGGAGAGAAGGAAAGAAAAAAGGGAAAGAAGGAAGGAAAGAGGGAGCGAAGGAAGGGGAGGAAGATGTAGAGAAAGAGGGAGGGAAGGAAAGAAGGAAAGAGAGAAGGAAGAAAAGAGAGACAGCAGAAGAGAAAGAAAAAGGGGAAAGGAAGGAAAGAGAGAAGGAAGGAAGAAGAGAAGGAAAAAATGGAAAAGGAAGAAAAGAAGGAATGAAGGAAGGAGGGAAAGAAGGAGAGAAAGAGGGAAGGTTGGCGACAGCAACGCGTGGCGGGTATAGCTAGTAAATAAATAAATAAATAAATAAGGAGGGGAAGAAAATCACTCCTACCCCTCTTCTCCTGACATGTCATTTCTATTTGCCAGGAGAACTTTGATAGCAGTTTAATGGTGGCCGGGTAAGTTATCTTACCTTATATTCCATTTTAAGGGATGTTGGGGAGGGGGTTGAGTGTCTCTCAGTCCTTCAACCCTGGCACAATTGCGTTTTGAAAACAAAATTGCTCCTAGGTTAAAGAGCTGCATGGAACCACACTGAATAGGCAAGTTGAAGACATATGCACACATGGATGCTCACAGACATGCATGCATCTAATGCATACATTTAGATTTTAAAGCAAGTTATACTCAAATACACTTCCTCCACTGATGGCAATAGTATCTACTTCAGAGCAAAAAAAAACTTTCAGGATGATTCTAAAATAGTCTGGCTTGCAGACTACACGTTTTATAGCTCTCTCTCTCTCTCTCTCTCTCTATATATATATATATATAGGCTTGGGTGGTCCAAAAAAAAAAGGTTCAAAACACGTTTTGGATGTAGGGGGCACTGGCGATTCGATTTTGAAATTATTTCCGAAATTTTCTTGAAAAAAAGATCAGAAATATCAGGAAATACGAATCACTTCGTTTGCTTCGTTAATGGAAGGTGCCCCTCCCTCCCTCCAGAACCATTAAAATCTCACAGTTTCCCTTCCTTCCCTTGCGGCGAGCTGTGATGCAGAGGGATGGGGTGGGCGTGGCTAAGCACAGCTCTTCTTGAAGGCCACTAGGAGTGGCCTTCAAGAAGAGCTGTTCTTAGCCATGCCCACCTCGTCCCTCTTTGCATCGCTGGGCGTGCAAAGCCACATCCGAAAATAATTCCGAACAATGAGGAAGTTGTTTCAGTTCAGAATTGCTCCTCCCACTATTCCTGCATGGCTTGAAATTGGATCAAAAGGTAATTTAATCCGAATTAATTACGATTTTAGAAACTAACGAACAAACTTACCCAAGCCTTTTATATATATGTGTGTGTGTGTGTGTGTGTCATATTCCACACACACACTATGAATCCATAACTAAAGATCCATTTGATTCCCTGCTCACTAGAAGCATAGAACGAGTTAAAGTTTTCTTGTAGCATATTCCAAGTTTTGCATCCATCTATTTCTGCAGCCTTTCATTCATCACTACATGGTCATTGGCTTGATTTCTGAAGAATACACTGCTGCAGTGGGCAACCTGAATCCAGAATGTTTCTTAAAGCATCATTACACATTTGAACAGGAGCATTTATATCCTGAGGAAAGGCCAGACTTGGGTCAAGATTTACAATTTGAGCTGTCAGTTTATCAGGTTGGAGCAGGTGGCAGGGGCAGTGAGAAATCAACCCCGGTGGAAGTAAAAAAATGAAAATAGGCGGAAGAAGAGCAATGATAAGTGATCGGTGAAACTGTAAGGCACAATTGACCAATAAAAACTGGCAAAAGTACACAAATGAAATGGAGAATCTGTTCCTTTATGAGATGACCCCATCACAAGGACTTGCCAGTCAAAGAATAAATTTCCCATTACATTTTCTGACATCCTAAACTGTCTATCACACACAACAAATCCTCTTTCTCCTCCTCTGCCTCCTCCTTCTCCTTCTCCCTTAGGAAAAAAACAGTGTATTGTTTAATAATTAGAGTAAAAATGCTTGTGGATAACATGGATAATGGATATTATCTTTATGAGGAGTAAAAAAAATAAATAGTAAGAATATAAGAAAAGTTGGGCTTGCTTCAAAATAAGATGAGAATACTTACTGTGTAATCACAAAGATGGAAAGAACATTGAAAGCTTCATAGTCTATTCAGTATCAGACCTACACTTTTGATCAACATTTGATCAAGGGTTCTCCAGACCCTTGATCAACATGATCAAGGGTCTGGAGAACAAGCCCTATGAGGAGCTGCTTAAAGAGCTGGGCATGTTTAGCCTGATGAAGAGAAGGCTGAGAGGAGATATGATAGCCATGTATAAATATGTGAGAGGAAGCCACAGGGAGGAGGGAGCAAGCTTGTTTTCTGCTTCCTTGGAGACTAGCACGCGGAACAATGGCTTCAAACTACAAGAGAGGAGATTCCATCTGAACATGAGGAAGAACTTCCTGACTGTGAGAGCCGTTCAGCAGTGGAACTCTCTGCCCCGGAGTGTGGTGGAGGCTCCTTCTTTGGAAGCTTTTAAACAGAGGCTGCATGGCCATCTGTCAGGGGTGATTTGAATGCAATATTCCTGCTTCTTGGCAGGGGGTTGGACTGGATGGCCCATGAGGTCTCTTCCAACTCTTTGATTCTATGATTCTATTATTCTCTTTAGAATGTACAACTCTCTTAATTTAGGTTCATAATTTTCACCCAAAAATTGCATACAAAATATGTAGAATATAGAAATTTCTGTACAAAAATGCTATTTTGAAAGAATGTTGGCTACTAAAATTATTTTTCCTCTGTAATGATTTGTTTACATGTATCCTTTTTTACAAAATCATCAAGAGATGTGAAACTGAATGGAACATAGGACTGAAAACATACAAAAGTGTCATAAACTGAAGCAGACTGAATACATCTTTTCAAACATGGAACTCTTTCAAGCAAAACAGAAGAGACATTCAGAGTCCAGCAAGAAAGAAAACTGAGCACTGAGGATAGGAAAAGAAAAGGGATTGAATAGTCATGCATGCATTTGCATACTTTTGTGAATCCTACATTTTTCACCCTGATTCTGTTCTGAGGACCTCTTCCTACATGCCATTGGAATTGCCATGGATCATGGCAAATCTGATGGTGCCCAGCCCGGGGGGGGGGGGGGCATTGCCCCACACATTGTATAGCCCAGCTTTTCCTCTACCTCATCCCATAGGAGCAAGCATCTGCCATCTGGTTCCCCTGGTTGATCCCAATACAACACAGGAAGCCTCCTGTGTTGCCGCCGTGGCTGCTTATTCCAGTTTCTTTGCAATGGAGCCCCGCCGGAAGTAGTTCTACATCATGGGATGGGAGCCAGCAGGCTCCATTGCAAAAGAGAAGAGAGATATCAATGTATGCCACCAAAAACAACCCTGTCTGATGAGGTCTGTTGTAGCCTGGTCAGATTCTGAGTGTTCAGATGAGAAGACAGGGGATGCTGAGAGAGTTTTAGGGGATGCTAGGAGAGATTCAGAGGACTCAGACAAAGTTGTTTTGGAATCTCCTGGCAGAGTATTTTTGGAATCTCCACCTGACAGCAGTTCCCAGGAGAATGGAAGAGCCAATGTGGCTCAGTGGTGGCCCCTCACCTATAGAATTCACTCTCCGGGGAGATCAGATCAGCAACATCCCTCCTTTCATTCAGAAAGAAATTAAAGACGTGGATGTGGGACCAGGCGTTTGGGCAATCTGGCAGATGAATAAGGGACTGTGACGATGGATAGGAGTTGGACAAGGTGGAACGAAATATGAACTCTGAGTTGGCGAACGCTGTGTCTGAGATTGGCTATTGATTGTGTGATATATTGTTGTTTTTAATTGTTTTAATTGTTGACCATTTAATTGCTGGTTTTATATGTTATTGTATTTGTGTAGGCACCAAGATGTGCCTTTTGTAAGCTGCCCTGAGTCCCCCCTCGGGGGTTGAGAAGGACGGGGTATAAGTACACGAAATAAATAAATAAATAATGTCCATTCCCATGGGAACCTGCCAGGAGTGCAAGCTGAGGGAAATGTGGGAAACAAATGTTTGTCCAGGTCGAAACAATAGGAATTGAGGACAGAGGGCATGCAATAAAGGCAGATTCACCATTCTCAGAGAATTAGAGATAAGGAGCAGAGAAGCAGGTGTTGAAGAAATGATTTCATGGGAGATTTTGTAGTTTTTTAAGTGGTTCAGGCTGGTACAATCTTTGTGAGATAAACATTGCATTCAGGTGAAGAGCTCTCGGTTTCATGGAATTCATGTACTAAAGTTTCTAAGCTGTTCTTGCTTCTAGTTCTTGTGTGGCATAGGTTGCCTGCCATGTTATCTTATCTTTGGAAATCTTGATGAATTGCTTTTGGGTATTTTATTTGAATGGTTTCATGGACTCTTGGCTTTTATGGAAATAACCTTTTGAACTTTCATTCTCTTATTTGAATCTGCTTCTTTTTATACACTGTTATTTTAATAAACATTTAATTATTGGATTACCTGGACAGTGTGTGGTTTGTGGTGAAAAGAGACTTCAGAGCCCTAGTGCAACAAGGTCATTAGTCAGACAACAGCTTCAGAGTGCTATGTTGCTTGCTTTGTTATTATGTGCAAAGCTATATTCGGAATAATAAACTGGGAGTGGGGGAGCAGTTTTGGAGTTATACAATCCTTGAACAAGGAGGAGAATTCATAATGAGCCATTTCTAATAAATGTTCTAGAAGAACATGTTATGTTTGTTTCTGCCTCTCTGCAGGCAAAGATGCTCGTTCCATATTCAAAACCCAATGAATCATTTAAAATGGCACACTTAAGCTTAACAGAGCTGCTCCAAAGAAGCCGTCATCCTCAAATGGCTTACATGGTATACACATTTTGAGTTGTCGTTAAAATCCTAAAAGGATGAGTTTTGTGACATGTCAGGAAAGGCCACAGCCCTTCAACGTGATCTGGAAATTAAAAAGTAAACAGAATAGGGCTTATTTTAAACAGTTAAAACTTGTGCGCCAGCTGTGCCCGTACCTTGGGAAGTCTGACTTGGCCACGGTAGTCCACGCTCTGGTTACATCCAGTATAGACTACTGCAATGCTCTCTACGTGGGGTTGCCTTTGAAGACTGCTCGGAAGCTTCAAATAGTCCAACGTTCGGCAGCCAAGTTGCTAACAGAAGCGGCACTCAGGGAGCATACTACTCCTCTGTTGTGCCAGCTCCACTGGCTGCCAGTTTGCTACCGGGCACAATTCAAAGTGCTGGTGTTAGCCTATAAAGCCCTAAACGATTCTGGCCCTACTTACCTCTCCGAACGCATCTCCTCCTATGAACTGCCTAGGACATTAAGATCATCTGGGGAGGCCCTGCTCTCGGGAGGCCCTGGGGAGGCCCTGGGGAGGCCCTGCTCTCGGTGCATCACAGGCGCGCCTGGTGGGGACGAGAGACAGGGCCTTCTCAGTGGTGGCCCCTCGGCTGTGGAACGCCCTGCCTGCAGGTATCAGATCGGCCCCCTCCCTGCTGGTGTTTCGGAGGAAAGTGAAGACCTGGCTGTTCGAACGAGCATTTGATTAAACAGTGTAATTGAACATAGGAATACGGAATAATGGATGATGAGATTGGATTCTGATTTTACTATTGAGGTGCTAATGATTATTTTATGGATGTTTAATTATTTATGTTACAATTGTTTTTAATTGCCCTATACTTGTCTCCTGATGTTTTGTATTGATGTTGTTCACCGCTTTGAGTCACCTGAGGGCTGAGAAAAGCGGTATAGAAATAAAATAAATAAATAAATAAATAAATTATTATTATTATTGTACTTTTTTTTTTGTTGTGTCAGGAGCGACTTGAGAAACTCCATATTTTTTTACTATTAATTATATATTCCAATAAGGTCCCTGTATATTGGATCAACTTTATGCTAGCAACTGTCTGTTCCTATTATAGGGTCAGAACAAATGGTTTTCCTTGCAGGGAATTAAAAGACACATCTTGGCTTATTTCTGAAGCATATGCTAGGTGTTTTTGTCTTATTGATTCTACCAATGATTGGAATGAAATTCTCCCTCCTTCCACAGCTTCTCAGCAGTTCTGTCCTAATCGCTGCCCTGCTATGCACAGGAAAGAAAGATCAATGAGAAGCATGCAGCAGGGAAACAAAGTCATGTCTTTCTCCATAAGCAGCTTGTTTTCCTTCCCTGCTGAACACTGGGTGGCACTCAGTGAGCAGCATGGAAATGGACTTTGTGTGTGTGTGAGAACTTAATTATACACTTATGTTTATGCATGAGTGCCTTGGCTCCTCCTGATTTGGGAACTTCTCCCACTCATTTCTAATATGCAAAAACCAAACATTTTGTACTGAAGAAATATAGACCTCTAGGGATAAAATAATATCCCATTCCTAATCAGAAAAAAAAGTGTAGGATTTAAAAACAAAAATATTTTTATTGAAATTCCATGCTTGACATTTTCTCATCTATATGTAATAATAAAACTGGTATTTAAGATTGCCAGTAAAAAGTCAGGTGTCACCATGTTCTCACTGAGAGCAGTGGGTCAACAGAAGGAACCTTTGCAACTCTTCATTGATTCACACCTGAAATCTAAGGCAAGAAAACATGTTTATCTGTTGGATTTTGTGAGCAAGGGAAGTAATAATGGAGCAGAGGCAGCCCTAGGTAATTTTCAACGGTATTTTGGCGCCCCCCCCCCCCCAACCAATCATTAATATATATTTTCTGTTCGTCGTGGGAGTTCTGTGAGGCATATTTGGTTCAATTCCATCATTGGTGGAGTTCAGAATGCTCTTTGATTGTAGGTGAACTATACATCCCAGTAACTACAACTCGCATATGTCAAGGTCTATTTTCCCCCAAAAGCACCTCAAGAGTGCCCCTGGGCAAAATCAACTATACTGCAAACGCTTACTTTGCGTAATGGGTTGCCAAGGCTTCCCCCGGACTGCTAGAGCTGTTGTGAGCCGAGGGGGCACTCCTCAAGTGGCAGTCGAGGGGCATTTACAGAGGCGCCTCTGCGCCCCTGGCAAAAAAAAGTATACTGCGACCGCTTACTTTGAGTAATGGACGAGCCGCCCCTGTAATGGAGACATATATGGGCAGGGTATCCAGAAATGTATTGAACCAGTTGTGGTAATCCTTGAAACTTCAGATTTGTGCAGCAACGGTAACAAGGGGTCCACTTACCTCATACCTTTTCTGAGACATGATATAAAATGGCAAGATCAAGTTTGCTATTTGCGTTTTTAAATCATATCTTCAAGCCATGGCTGGCTGAATCTGTAGATCAGAATCAATGGATATAGAGGGCCAACTGCATAGCTTAGTGAAGCCTTTAAAAGAACCTTCTGCACTGACATTCAGTCACCAAATGTCTATTTAAATAAGCAGACAAATAAATAGCAGACTTATACATATCAGTGAAAGGAGACTTCCAAGGGTGTTCTACACTGTAAAAATAAGGTTTGCAGCTTGATAATACTTTAACTGTCATGGCTCAATGCTATGGAATCACTGGTTTCACAAGATCTTTAGACATCTCTGCCAAATAGGTCCAGTGTCTTACCAAACTACAAATCCCAGGATTCCATAGCACTGAGTAATGGCAATTAAAGTTGTATCAAACTGCATTAATTCTAAAGTATAGATGCACTTCTAGTCTCCCATGGGAGACACCACTATAACCTAGAAATGTTCACCAAAAACGTCTTCTCCTATGTCCTTTCATGCCCATCTTAAAACAATTCTAGAAGTGACATGCTTGTTCAATATATTGTTGAAGGCTTTCATAGCTGGAATCACTGGGTTGCTGTGAGTTTTTCGGGCTATATGGCCATGTTCCAGAAGCAGCCTAGCAATTTCAAGGCCTGGCCTCTTACTGCCCTGGAGAATCGTTTGTTGGGAGGTGAATCGCTGGCCCTGATTGTTTCTTGTCTGGAATTCCCCTGTTTTTGATGTTTTTCTTTATTTACTGTTATTATTTTAGAGGTTTTTTAATACAGGTAGCCAGATTTTGTTCTTTTTCATGGTTTCTTCTTTTCTGTTGAAATTGTCCACATTTCAACAGAAAAGAAGAAACCATGAAAATGAACAAAATCTGGCTTCAATGACTTCTCTGTGTAGTCTGACATGGTACTTGTTAGAGTGGTCTACCATTTCTGTGTTCTTAAATAATCAGGGCCAATTAATCACCTCCCAACAAAGGATTCCCCAAACAGTAAGAAGCCAGGCCATTAAATGCAAATCAAGGTGGCCAATTGCAACATTCACACCTACCTCAAACAGAAAAGAGTTCTTTCTCCCATCCTGGACATTTCACAGATATATAAACTAGGGCTGGGCGGTTTCATTCGTTAATTTCGTAATTCGTTATTAATTCGTATTTAAATTAGCTTACGATCCGATATTGAGCCATGCAGGAATAGTGTGAGAAGTAAATTAGATTCGAAACAATTTTTTCAATTTATTTCGTTATTGTTTCATTATTATTTCGAAATTATTTCGTAATTTTTTCATAATTATTTCGTAATTATTTTCGCATGTCTGGTGCAAGTTTTATAGTTGTTGTTTGTTTTATCAATGATAAAAAATAAATTATCACACCAACAGTCAACAACAGAGGGAGAGGGAAGCTTCAGAAGTTCCCCCTGTCCCATTTGGAGGGTTTTTTAGCATATTGCGCAATCGCGTCCGCCATTAACGAATCGATTCGAAATTAACAAAATTTCGTAAATAACGAAATTTTGAAATCTCAAAATTTCAGAAGTATTTAGAATTTGGAAACGCTAGCGCCCCCTGGAAATGAATCGAGTTTAGAAACAAATTTTTCCGTGGTTACCCAGCCCTAATATAAACCCCATTTTCCTAGTTTCCAACAGACTGTACAAACTCTGAGGATGCCTGCCATAGATGCAGGGAAAACATTAGGAGAGAATGGTTCTGGAACATGGCCATACAGCCCGGAAAACTCACAACAACCCAGATGTTTGTTCAATATAACCTTGAATATTCTACCCAATTATCCAGGTTTGTCTGCAGTTGCTTTCTGAGAAATAGTGATCAATCCCACTTGGTTTTTTTGTCAATGAAGATTGAACGGCAACATGAGATTATCTTGGATAAATCCTGTATCTGGATATGTTGCACCCGCCCAATTTAATTTGAATTATGCCTCTGAATAATTTCTCAATTGTTTTCTATTACTTTGCCAACTAGAAGAAGAAAACAACTGATAAACATTAGGAGATCTACTCTATTCCATTTGCTTCTTATGTACACAGATCTAAGAAGATTACCTAAGGAATTAGCATTCAGAGTTCCTTGCAATTTTTTTTTTTACTGTTTCTGCGCACAACCAAGCCTGTTGACAACTATAGCACAAAGCTCTTTAATGTTATGACCCTTTCATAATAAAACCTAATTCTGTAATGGGCATGCTTTTTCTTTTTTTAATACAACAGACCGTAATCAATCCCATTAAATTTTAAAACCCATTCTGCCTATTTAAAAAGGACAAACGCAGCGCTGGTATACCGAGCAAGCCAGCAAATGCTTACGTGAAAATGTTGCAAAGTGTACTGTTGCATTTGGCTTCATCCAGACTAATCGTCTTTCTTGACCTTTGCGAAAACAGTCCTTTCTCATTTCACAGCCTCATTTCCCTCTGTTCTCTGTGCCACACTCTCCTGTCCTCCTATCTTTATTTTATTTAGTCATCTGGAATTGGTATGATGAGGCTACGGCCGTTTAGTTGATAGGTTTGTTGTGTGCTGCCAAGAGCAAATCCTATTTCTCATTCCATTTCCATTTCAGACTCATTTTCATCTCAATAGTGTATTCCTCAGGAGCTCTCCAATACTTTTCTTCTTTTCTTTCGTAAAACAATGAAAGTATTTACCCTGCTTTGCCTTTCTTTGACACTCAATGGGAAGAGGGGGAGGGGGAGGAGGACGGCTGCCTTTTAGAAATCTTCTCACTCACTTGCTGTTCCCAAATATCCCATAAATGCTACAAATGAGTATCATTTGTGAGTTAAGTAAGAAACTGTAGCTGTGATAGATTGGTGCGGATGCAGTTGCTATAAAGATTTTGTATTGGCACTAATTACAAGGAGACAGCTAGGCTTGAATACAATAGCAAGGTATGAATTAACAAGCACAGTGGAAAATTGGTAATCAAGGAAAGTGCTAAATAGCAAAAGACTTTTTTGTGCTAAGTTGTTTTCTGAGGGTAAATGACACCTCAGAGAATGTTGTTCTGCTTTTGGCTCTTTGCTCTAGTAGCACAGCAATGCAGGAGCTGGTTTCCTTACCACGCAGGAAATCCTTACCATTCCATAGTTTCCACTGCAACACATTTTTTGTGTGTGTCAGGAGTTACTTGTGTGAGCAAATTGGCTGTCTGCAAGGACGTTGCCCAGAGGACCATCCTTGTAAGAGGCTTCTTTCATGTCCCTGCATGGGGAGGTGGAGCTGACAGAAGAACCTCAACCCACTCTCCCCAGATTCAAACCACTGACCTGTCAGTCAACACTCCTGCCAGCACAAGGGTTTAACCCACCAGGGGCTACTGCAACACATATGATATGGAGACTATGAAAGATCTCGTATAACTGCTGAACAATTGGCAAGGTGTTTTGGAGAGTTGTTCAAAGCAGAACTTTTTTGAATCTCTGGGTAGGATACTGATTGAGAAGTTCTTGATATTATCATCATGGTCAGCCTGAAAAGATTTTCTGCCTGGGGCAGAGTATCAAATAGCACTACCCTGCCCTAAGGGTAGTTCTACATTGACCATTTATCCCAGATGAATGCCAGATTGTCCTGGCCTTTCCCTTCCCCTTCTATTTTTTGTGTTGGCCATTGGGCATAACACAGATTGTGCCTGCCATTTGTTACCTGGAGTGACATCAAACCAGACTGATAAGGGAGAAGGGAGAGCTTCTCTTCCATCAACACCAGTCATATCTCTCAGGCAGGTTCCAGTTGGTGGTGCTTGGAGATATCTGCTCCTCAAAAAAAGGGGCTGTTATGTGCTATCCCACTAGGTGACATTCTATCCCCAATGCTCTTTAATATTTACATGAATCCACTGGGAGAAATAATCTGTAGGCATGGAGTATGGTGTTATCAGTATGCTGATGACACCCAAATACATTTCTCCATGCCTTCAAAAATGGCTTTAACTAAGGATAGCATGTCTCTTCTAAATGAATTCATGGAGAAGATAATGGGCTGGATGAGGAAAAACAAACTGAAACTGAATCCAGACGACACAGAGGTGCTTACGATCAAGGGTATTAATCTGGGGATGGAGGTGTGTCAACCATTTCTGGATGGGGTTACACTCCCCCTGAAAGACTGTGTTTTCAGCTTGGTAGTGCTTCTGGACCTGTCTTGCCAATTGTCAACCTAGGGCCAACAGTCAGGGGTGTATACTATCAGCTTTGGCTGATACGTCAGCTGCATCTCTTGCTAGATTTGGAGGACCTAAGGAACATTTAGAAGTGAGCATCACACCTATCCTAAAGTAACTCCACTGGCTGCCAATTAGTTTCCAGATGACGTACAAGGTGTTGGTTTTGACCTTTAAAATCCTATGTGGTTTGGGTCCAGGTTAGCTAAAAGAACTCCTTCTCCCATACAATTCACCCCAAATGGTTAGGTCATCTGGGGGAAGGGAGGGGAGGTGGTTACTCCAAACAGCCAAAACCCGACTGGTGACTATCACCCAGAAGACCTTTTCATTGACCGCCCCAAGACTGTGGAACGACCTGCCAGAAAAGCTTTGACAGCTAAATATGCTATCAGAATTTAAAAACCATCTAAATACTTATTTCTTTTGGCAGGCCTGCCCAACCAGTTTTTAAGCATGAATTATAAACATGTGTCCTTTGTTTAATCTTTGTTTTCTGTATTTTAATATGTATTTAATGGAAATACATTTTCATGCGATGTGCGGGGCTTGATGAATGCAAAGCTGGGGTGAAAATTGCTGGAAGAAACATTAACAACCTCAGATATGCAGATGACACCTCTCTGATGGCCGAAAGCGAGGAGGAGCTGAGGAGCCTTCTAATCAAGGTGAAAGAAGAAAGCGCAAAAGCCGGGTTGCAGCTAAACGTCAAAAAACCAAGATTATGGCAACAAGAATGATTGACAACTGGAAAATAGAGGGAGAAACCGTGGAGGCCGTGACAGACTTTGTATTTCTAGGTGCAAAGATTACTGCAGATGCAGACTGTGGCCAGGAAATCAGAAGACGCTTACTTCTTGGGAGGAGAGCAATGTCCAATCTCGATAAAATAGTAAAGAGTAGAGACATCAGACTGGAAACAAAGATCTGCCTAGTCAAAGCCATGGTATTCCCTGTAGTAACCTACGGATGTGAGAGCTGGACCTTAGGGAAGGCTGAGCGAAGGAAGATCGATGCTTTTGAGCTGTGGTGTTGGAGGAAAGTTCTGAGAGTGCCTTGGACTGCGAGAAGATACAACCAGTCCATCCTCCAGGAAATAAAGCCCGACTGCTCACTGGAGGGAAAGATACTAGAGACAAAGTTGAAGTACTTTGGCCACATCATGAGGAGACAGGAAAGCCTAGAGAAGACAATTATGCTGGGGAAAGTGGAAGGCAAAAGGAAGAGGGGCCGACCAAGGGCAAGATGGATGGATGGCATCCTTGAAGTGACTGGACTGACCTTGAGGGAGCTGGGGGTGGTAACGGCCGACAGGGAGCTCTGGCGTGGGCTGGTCCATGAGGTCACGAAGAGTCGGAGACGACTGAACGAATGAACAACAACACATTTTAATATGTGGATTTGTGGCATTTTACAATGTTTGTGTTTTAATTATTCTGTAACTCACCTCAAGCCACGAGAAGAGGTAGGTAAGAAATTAATAATAATAATAATAATAATAATAATAATAATAATATTTATTTATTTATTTATTTACAGTATTTCTATATCACTTTACTCACCTCTAGGGGGACTCAAAGTGGCTTACACATAACTGACAAAACTTCAATTGCATACATTGGACACTGATGTGATGCCAAACCAATAATAATATTATTATTATTAATAATAATAATAATAATAATAATAACTACTGTCCTGAAAATATGTAGTGTACCAGAAAGAGAGAACACATGCCAGTTTGTCATCTCTAGCTGGGGCACAGTTTAACTATCTATAAGGTTATAGGGGATCACTTCCCCACACACAGTTGTTGGCTACTTCCCTGGCATATCTCTTACTGCTGATCTCCTGTTTGTACCTTCTTACCACTTTTATCCTGGAAGAGATTGCTTAGTCAAAGTGGCCCTGAATCCCATGTGCATGGTGTGTTCCTGACAATAACTGTTCTCTAGGGTGCTACCTCACTATTACACCCCTCTTTCAGGCATGTAGCTGGGGGGGGGGGGGGCTTGAGGGGCTTCAGCCCCCCTCCCCCAAAATTCTCATGGTGGTTCGTGAAAAGGCCTTACTGGTGCATTATTTAAACTGTTATGTTTATTCATATCATGATCTGATCACCATACTCAATATATCCCATATGCATGGGGGTATTGGGGTAATGATACAAAAGGTTTGCTAGGCTAGACCCTCTTTCACTCAGACTCATCCCCCCCCCGAAACTCAGCCCCCCCAAAAAACCCCTGAAAAAAAACCCCCCCCCCCCGAAACGAAATCCTGGCTACGGGCCTGCCTTCTTTAATTTCATGGGCAGTTTCTTCCTGTTAACTCTGGAAAATCAATTCCTTCTATGTTTGAGGTGTTGAACATTCTCAACATGTAGCTGCAATGCCTGTCTTTTCCAAGGAAGCCACAATTTTGCACTTCTGCAAATGTACTTAGTGAGGTTTTCTAGCAAGACGATAAAATATTTTGCAAACATAGATCTATCTTTCTCCATCCCTAAAGTTATTTTTTCATTATTTTCAGACTGCAATAATTTTTAGTGATATAACTGTGTTTACCACAAGGCATAACTTTCTGGCCTTCAAAGACTGAGATCCAATGCTTGAGATAGTACTTAGTTAGAGTTTAGTGACTGTTAGCTCTGTTCCAAGCAAGTCAGTTGACTTTATTCCATGGGCAGGAGGGAAAGGAGAGGGAAAACAGCTGATGAGATGGATGCACAGCCACTGGACGTGTGTTGTGGGAAGACATCTGTGGAACTCCATTAAACCAGCATTAGAAAATAGTAAAAAGAAGAAGAAGAAAGAAATTCTGCATGAAATTAAAGTTATGTGATTCTTTTAAAATCTGGCCCCCTTAAACCATGCACTTAGGGAGCACACTCAGTGAAAAAAAAAAATCCCAAGACAAATGCTCACAAAAAACACAACCAATGCATCAAGGGCAATTCCCCAATCATAGCTCACTGTGCTGTTGTGCCCTGGGCCTATAGCAATTCGCTTTTGATCAGGATGTGCTCTTTGTGCCCAGCGGGAAGCCAGGGCACCTCAGTTAAGGGGCCCTATGGGTTTTCCTATACAAAGCCTTTAGAAGCTTAAAAGTTTAACAAAGTTCTTTATTATTGCTTAGGTCTTCAACAAACAATCTTAGATCTTCAACAAATCAAACAAATATTTCAAGGCTTTGAATCAACTGGTGGCTTGCTTAAATCTTGTCCACAAGGGACAGGCGGCTTGCTTGGAGAACTATTTCTTTAAAAAAAATCTTTATTGAGAGTTTCTTTATGTTACATAGCATGTCATAAAAAGAGAAAAAAGAGGAAATAAAAGTAAAGGGGAGAGAGAAAAGAAAAGAAGAAAAAAAATGGAGACAGATGGTATATGTCTCTCTCGTTGACTTCCTTCATATCTTCCAAGTGGGTTTTCCTTTTCCTTCTTCCATCTTTAATTTCTCTTCTATTTTCTCTTCTACTTATCTTGCTGTATTTTTATTTATTTGGTCTGTATAGTTTGTCACATTTGTCCAATCAGTTTCTTTTATTGGGGTTCCTTTATTTTTAGATATCAAATATGTTAACCTATCCATATTTCTGATGTCTAAGACTTTTTCTATCCAGTCCTTTATTTCTGGAATATCTTCTTTTTTCCAAAGTTTCGCGTAACACATTCTTGCAGCTGTGTTCAGTAAGAAAAGAAGTTTATCTATATATTTTTTCCATTTTTGAATCGAATATTCCTAACAGAAATACCTCTGGTCTAAATAGCAATTTTATGTTTAAAATTTCCTGTGTTCTTTTATGAATTTTTCTCCAATATAATTTTGCTTTTGGGCATGACCACCACATGTGGAAGTAAGAACCATTCATCTTCCCACATTTCCAACATTTTATATTTATGTTTTTATACGAATTATTCAATTTTTGGGGGGTCATGTACCATCTATGTGCCACCTTCAACCAATTTTCTTTTAGGTCTATTGCATATGTGTATTTGATCTTTGTTCTCCAGATTTTTTTTCCCAGTCTTCTTTTTTTATTGTTTTTCCCAGATTTTCATTCCATCTTTTTATGTATTTTTTTCTCCTTCCATTTCTGAATTCCATTCTGATAATTTCTTATATAATTTTGTTGTTATCTTTCTGTCGGTTTTTAGTATCTTATCCTAAACTCTTTTTGACCCCTCCTTGGGCAATCTGCTTTCTAGGCTTTGCTGGTGTGGGCCCTACTCCCGGCTCCAAATTGCTTCTTGGGTACCCAAGTAGACCTACCAGCCAAGGCTCTGAAGAATTTCCAGCTGGAGTCCTTAGGATTTTTCCCACGAAAGTTATAGATCCCTTTCTCCAACCCCAACAAGGGTTGTGCTGTAAAGCTGTTTATCTTAAAAGCCTTTCTTTAGAGACTGTTCTTAAAGCTGTGAGGCTGTAAATTCCCCAGCCAGAGCTTTTGGGACTGTTTTCCCCTGGACTTTGTAAGAAACGAAACTTCTCTACATGTAGAAAACTTTCACGTCCTGTAGCTGATCTTCCAACTGTAAGACTGAATTAAAATGGTTCCCTTTCCCTCCTGAACCTGGAAAAAAGGGCAGAACTAAAACTTAACGATGATAGACAGGTGGCTAGCCTCATGACTGCAGCCTAGCAGGAACCATCCAACTGCAAAATGCATGGCCAGAACAAGCACATGCAAACACTCAAAGAACGAAAGAGAGTTTGGAGCTCCTGGTACAGCCGTACCAGCACATTCACCTTCTGCGCTTTTCTCAGACTATTGCTCGCTGATGGAGACAATGTTAATCCCCCTCTACACATGACTGCTAATTAAAAATAAAATGACACAAACCAAGCACAACAACGTTATCACACCTGTAACGTAACCCACATTCTGACCTTTGTAGAACACAAGGAAAGACAACATCGACAGTGGCTACTTTATATTCATTTCCCCTTACTTCTAAATTTCCTTTTATAGAAACAATAAATGCATGTGGGTTTTTTTTATGGTAATAGATTTCATCCTTTGCTCAGAAAATGAAATCTCATCACATTAGGATTATCCTACCAAAGACAGCATTGTGTTTCATGATAATTTGCCCAATTTGCTGTAGTTTTTTTAGTCTTACATTGCAGTGTGCCAGTTTTTTTAAAAAAATGTTTTCTAACCATCACAAAAAAAGTCTGACTCTTTCAGTTGCATGTTTTCCTCCATTTAACCAGCAATTAATATGTCAGTGGCCTCCCTTGTATGGATTCTATGCTTTCATTTTTCTCAGAAACTTTGAAATCACAAGCTTTATCCATAACATCCATCAACACTGAGCTAGGAAACAATACTGCATTTCAAACATAGCTCATTTTCATTGTGATGCATCTGTGTATGTTCCCTGGTCTTACATTCATTTTCTTCTTCTTGTTGTTGTTCATTCATTCAGTCGTCTCCGACTCTTCATGACCTCATGGACCAGCCCACGCCAGAGCTCCCTGTCGGCAGTCACCACCCCCAGCTCCTTCAAGGTCAGTCCAGTCACTTCAAGGATGCCATCCATCCATCTTGCCCTTGGTCGGCCCCTCTTCCTTTTGCCTTCCACTTTCCCCAGCATAATTGTCTTCTCTAGGCTTTGCTGTCTCCTCATGATGTGGCCAAAGTACTTCAACTTTGTCTCTAGTATCCTTCCCTCCAGTGACAGAAGTCCGCGACATTGTTCAGGAGGCGGCAACAAAGTACGTCCCAAAGAAAAAGAAAACCAAGAAGGCAAAATGGTTGTCTGCTGAGACACTGGAAGTAGCCCAAGAAAGGAGGAAAGCAAAAGGAAACAGTGATAAGGGGAGCATTTTCTTAAGATCTCTCAAATAAGCATTCACCAGCAATTGCCTTTACTATTTGCATCTTGTTTGGGAAAGTCTGCTTGACCATAGCCTGGACACACTCAAAGTAATTCACAGAGGGGTCATCATTCATCCACCATTGAGCAAAAGGTTCTACCTGTAGCAATTTTTTATGTTGTGTGCTATAATTTCACTTCTTTTTAGTATTATTGACACCCTTCATTTATGATTAGGAATTTTCAAAATTCTGATAATTTAATACTAAAAGACAGACATTCTGCACATCACAATACATTTCATTAATTTATTTCACTAATCGGTGCATTCTGTCATTTGTGGGATGTCTGATATTTTGAGCTTGCAAACGGCCAAACAAATTATCAGATTTTTGCATCAAGGCAATTGCTTTCCACTCCTCAGTATGAAGATGGAGGCATTTTGCTCCCTCCCAACAAAAGGAGAGATAAAGTAGTCCTCGCTGGGACTTGAACGAGGCGGGGTTAGCATAGTTATGCTTCCCTATCCTGCTCTCCATCCTGAACTCTCCTTTGATCCACGTTTCCACCCTTTAACAGTGTTTTTGTTATGTCAGCTCCACTGGCTGCTGATCCAGTTCCGAGCACAATTCAAAGTGCTGGTTTTGACCTACAAAACCCTATACGGTTCCGGTCCAGCGTATCTGTCCGAACGCATCTCCTTCTACATCCCGCATCAGATTTTAAGATCTTCTGGGGAGGCTCTGCTCTTGGCTCCACCTCTATCACAAGTGAGGTTGGTGGGGACGAGGAGCAAGGCCTTCTCGGTGGTGGCCCCTCGCCTGTGGAATTCACTTCCCAGGGAAATTAGGTCATCGACATCCCTCCTCTCTTTTAGAAAGAAACCAAAAACATGGATATGGGACCAGGCCTTTGGGTAATCTGGCAGATAGACAAAGGACAATGACGACTAGAATTGATAGGATTTGACAATGTGGAATGAATTTACGGATTCTGAGCTGACGAACGTTGAACATTAGACTGCTTTTATTGATTGTGATGTATAATTGATTGTTTAAATTGTTTTATAATTGCTGTTGATATATGTTTTTATCTTATTGTTTGTGTTGGCATCGAAATGTGCTTTTTGTAAGCCGCCCTGAGTCCCCCCTCGGGGGTTCAGAAGGGCGGGGTAGAAATGCGCGAAACAAACAAACAAATAAATAAATATTTTATAGGGTCGCCAATGGGGCTGGGTAGAAATTCCCCCCTCTAATTTCTAGGGAATTGTTTTGTTTTGTTTTTTTGCCTACTCTACACTACAGGAAATAAAGCCCGACTGCTCATTGGAGGGAAGGATACTAGAGACAAAGTTGAAGTACTTTGGCCACATCATGAGGAGACAGCAAAGCCTAGAGAAGACAATTATGCTGGGGAAAGTGGAAGGCAAAAGGAAGAGGGGCCAACCAAGGGCAAGATGGATGGATGGCATCCTTGAAGTGACTGGACTGACCTTGAAGGAGCTGGGGGTGGTAACAGCCAACAGGGAGCTCTGGCATGGGCTGGTCCATGAGGTCACGAAGAGTCGGAGATGACTGAATGAATGAACAACACACTATTTAATCCAAGGCAAATTGGGTGAGTGGGTTTTAAATAGTTATCATGTGGGAAAATAGGGATAGGTTTACATCTCTGTGTGCACCATTCATGGCCTACCGCACTCTTTGTGGTGTAGGCCATGAATGGGAACCCTCATATGTGGTTAAAAGAACCGAGGTGACGATGAATAGTAATGGCATTGAGCAGGGAGAATTTTGCTCTCAATATCCTATGGAATTGGGATGGAATTATCCATCCATTTCCTTGAATGGTCACCCTGGAATCAGCATTTTGTTGTATCTGGGGACCACGGTTTCTCACCCAAGAAAAATGCATAGGTCTTGAATGGCCACTACCTTGTTTACAGTACACACCAAGTTCATGCCCTTAAATTGGTTGGCAATTCACATAGAAATTGATTGGCATATTTAATAAAAGTTGTCCGTAGTTCAACCCACAATGTTGTGTTGACTGGTTATTTCATTGGTTGGGGAGCAAATTATTTCACATGGTGACATTATGAGAAACATTTATATTTTCAACTAACATTTTAGGTGTTATTGATATTTTTCTTAATATTAATATCCCTTCTTTTCTCCTGTTTGGGACCGCCTCACCCCCTACCAACCCCAGAGATCCCTCCGTTCTTAGGACCAAGATCTATTGGAAATTCCCAGTGTCAAGACCTTGCGTCTAACAGCAACCAGATGCAGAGCCTTTACAGCAGTGGCACCATCACTCTGGAATACTCTGCCACCTGAAGTCCGTGCCTTGCGGGACTTATCAGCTTTCCGCAGGGCTTGTAAGACATACCTGTTTCGACAGGCCTTTGATTTTGATATTGCTGTTTTTAAATTGTTTTAAATTGTTTTTAAATTGTGTTAGATTTTAGCCATTCTTGTAAGCCACTCCGAGCCCCAGGGGAGTGGCAGCATATAAGTTCGAATAATAAATAAATAAATAAATAAATAAATAAATAAATAAATAAATAAAGAAAGAAAGAAAGAAAGAAATACATACATACATACATAAAGGCAAAGATAAAGATCAAGTTTCCCCCTTGGCATTAAGTCTAGTCATGTCTCACTCTGGGGGGTGGTTGTTGTTGCTGTTCATTCATTCAGTCGTCTCCGACTCTTCGTGACCTCATGGACCAGCCCACGCCAGAGCTCCCTGTCGGCCGTTACCACCCCCAGCTCCCTCAAGGTCAGTCCAGTCACTTCAAGGATGCCATCCATCCATCTTGCCCATGGTCGGCCCCTCTTCCTTTTGCCTTCCACTTTCCCCAGCATAATTGTCTTCTCTAGGCTTTCCTGTCTCCTCATGATGTGGCCAAAGTACTTCAACTTTGTCTCTAGTATCTTTCCCTCCAGTGAGCAGTCGGGCTTTATTTCCTGGAGGATGGACTGGTTGGATCTTCTCACAGTCCAAGGCACTCTCAGCACTTTCCTCCAACACCACAGCTCAAAAGCATCTCTCTTCCTTCGCTCAGCCTTCCCTAAGGTCCAGCTCTCACATCCGTAGGTTACTACAGGGAATACCATGGCTTTGACTAGGCGGATCTTTGTTGCCAGTGTGATGTCTCTACTCTTCACTATTTTATCGAGACTGGACATTGCTCTCCTCCCAAGAAGTAAGCGTCTTCTGATTTCCTGGCCACAGTCTGCATCTGCAGTAATCTTTGCACCCAGAAATACAAAGTCTGTCACAGCCTCCACGTTTTCTCCCTCTATTTCCCAGTTGTCAATCATTCTTGTTGCCATAATCTTGGTTTTTTTGATGTTAGCTGCAACCCGGCTTTTGCGCTTTCTTCTTTCACCTTGATTAGAAGGCTCCTCAGCTCCTCCTCGCTTTCGGCCATCAGAGTGGTGTCATCTGCATATCTGAGGTTGTTAATGTTTCTTCCAGCAATTTTCACCCCAGCTTTGAATTCATCAAGCCCCGCACATCGCATGATGTGTTCTGCATACAAGTTAAAAAGGTTGGGTGAGAGTATGCAGCCTTGCCGTAGGCCTTTCCCAATCTTGAACCAGTCTGTTGTTCCGTGGTCAGTTCTTACTGTTGCTACTTGGTCCTTGTACAGATTCCTCAGGAGAGAGACAAGGTGGCTTGGGATGCCCATCCCACCAAGAACTTGCCACAATTTATTATGATCCACACAGTCAAAGGCTTTAGAATAGTCAATGAAGCAGAAGTAGATGTTTTTCTGAAACTCCCTGCCTTTCTCCATTATCCAGCGGATATTGGCAATTTGGTCTCTCGTTCCTCTGCCTTTTCTAAACCCAGCTTGAACATCTGGCAACTCTCGCTCCATGTATTGCTGGAGTCTTCCTTGCAGGATCTTGAGCATTACCTTACTGGCATGAGAAATAAGGGCCACTGTACGGAAGTTTGAGCAGTCTTTCGCATTTCCCATTTTTGGTATGGGGATATAAGTTGATTTTTTCCAGTCTGATGGCCATTCTTGTGTTTTCCATATTTGCTGGCAAATGGCATGCATCACCTTGACAGCATCATCATTTAAGATTTTAAACAGTTCAGCTGGGATCCCGTCATCTCCTGCTGCCTTGTTGTTAGCAATGCTTCTTACGGCACATTCAACCTCACTCCTCAGGATGTCTAGTTCTAATTCACTCACCACACTGTCAAAAAGTATCCTCAATATTATTATCCTTCCTATACAGATCTTCTGTATAGTCTCGCCACCTTCTCTTGATCTCTTCAGCTTCTGTTGGGTCCCTGCCATCTTTGTTTCTTATCATACCAATTTTTGCCTGAAATTTACCTCCAATGTTTCTAATTTTCTGGAAGAGGTCTCTTGTCCTTCCTATTCTGTTGTCTTCTTCCACTTCCATGCATTGCTTATATAAAAATAGTTCCTTATCTCTTCTGGCTAACCTCTGGAATTGCGCATTTATCTGGGCATATCTCCCCTTATCACTGTTTCCTTTTGCTTTCCTCCTTTCTTGGGCTACTTCCAGTGTCTCAGCAGACAACCATTTGCCTTCTTGGTTTTCTTTTTCTTTGGAACGTACTTTGTTGCCGTCTCCTGAACAATGTCTCGGACTTCTGTCCATAGTTCTTTTGGGACTCTGTTTACTAAATCTAGTCCTTCAAATCTGTTCTTCACTTCCACTGTATATTCGCTAGGAATGTTAGTGAGATCATATCTAACTGGTCTGTGTATTTTCCCTGATCTCTTTCGTTTTATTCTAAATTGGGCAATAAGAAGTTCGTGATCTGAGCTACAGTCAGCCCCAGGTCTTGTTTTCACCGACTGGATGGATGTCCGCCACCTTTGGCTGCAAAGGATGTAGTCAATCTGATTTCGGTGCTGACCATCTGGTGAAGCCCATGTATAAAGCCGTCTTTTAGGTTGTTGGAAGAGAGTGTTTGTTATACATAGCGAGTTTTCCTGGCAAAATTCTATCAGCCTGCGTCCCGCTTCATTTTGTTCTCCCAGACCATGCTTGCCTGTGATCCCAGTTGTCATTTGACTTCCCACCTTGGCATTCCAGTCTCCTGTAATGAAAATAATGTCTCTTTTTGGTGTATTATCCAGTAGGTCCTGCAGATCCTCATAGAACTGATCTACTTCTGCTTCTTCAGCAGCTGTGGTTGGGGCGTATTTTGGATCACTGTAATGTTGAAAGGCTTTCCTTGCACTCGAATTGAGATCATTCTGTCATTTTTTGGGTTGTATCCAAGCACCGCTTTAGCGAATTTCTTATTAATTATGAAGGCTACTCCATTTCTTCGATGTTCCTCTGGGGGTGGTGCTCATCTCCATTTCTAAGTCAAAGAGCCGGCGTTGTCCATAGATACCTCCAAGGTCCTGTGGCTGGCGTGACTGCATGAAGCGCCAACCTAGCAGTTTGAAAACATGTAAATGTGAATAGATCAATACTCTGGCCTCTGTGAAGGCTTGCTGAAACGAGCAGCAGCTGAGAGCTTAGGATAAAAGGGCTTGGAGAAGAGTGGCTCTTGGTAGCAAACAACCATTGTATTTTAGATTCAGATCTTGGTTTTGCTGTCCTTTAGTTTGGATCCAAGGTTTCCAGGACTATGGCACAGCTGGCTGGGTGTCAGCTGCATTAAGATCACTACTGACCGAAAGGTCATGAGTTCAAAGCCAGCCTGTGCCTCAAAGAACCCCTGATATTCCTGACTTCATGACTCTGTCTTTGGTGTGGACTTTATGGAGTCTGGTTCTTATTTGTGGTAAGAATATCTGGCACTTGACGTAACAATGGCTTTGGCTTCCTTTGCAAGAAACCTTTGCATTTGACCTTGGAACCCAGGCAATGAATCTTCAATGTTTGTCTTTTGGACTGTTTATAGTATTCCTGACAATTGAATTTTGGACTTTGGCTTTAACTCATTCCACTCTGTTTGAGCTTTATGTTTATGCTTTCCAGTGGAACTTTAAAAGAATTGATAGTTGAGTTTTTCTGTTAATTAACTCCTCCCCTGACAATCTTAACTTCCAAGGTGGATCATAGAGGAAGATACATTTGGACAATAGTGGTCAATTTCATTCCATGCAGCTTTATCTTATTTGAAGAAGATCATGTTATATCTACTTGCCAAGAGTTGTTGTAGGTGGTGGTGGTGGGGAACCCCAGAGTGTTGAACATTATCCTCTTGAAATGGGGCTTATGGAAAAGATTGTCTCAGAGCATTCCATTTCTTTAAGTTACTCATTCCTCCCTTAATTCCTCATTTAGGATTTGTCTCACCATTCTAATCTGTATTCAAGACAATGTGTTGCAGCCTAGCACCCATCCTCCTGCACACACAATTTAATGAACTGCCAGGATTTGCTTCGTTACCTCAAAGACTGAACTAGAAATACAAGGAAGAAGGTAATTATCATGTTCTCCAGTCACACTGTTTCTCAGTTACTTTTACCTTTTTTCTGTAAGGAGAGGGGGAATTAATTTGGTGCATGAAATGGGTATTTTAGAGCCAGAGGGAATAGGGCGCTCTTATTAAGGAGGGGGAAACCATCTTCCAGCTGCTTTTCAGACTTCTGCTAGTTGAAAGTATTTTACTATTGGAAGCTAATGTTATGGTGGTAAATAAATAAGAGCAAACAACAAGTGACGTTAGCACGACTTTATAAGGAACAGGAGGACATTGTTATCCATTCCAAACTCATGGCAGCTTTAAACAAAAATTTAAAAATAATTAAAAATTTACAAAGTACAATAGTTAAAAGTGATTAAATTATCAAAAACTTAAAACCAGTTAAAATATAAAATATTATTTTAGTGATTCATTGTGATCAGATTGGACTACTGCAATGCACTCTACGTGGGGCTGCCCTTGAAAACGGCTCGGAAGTTCCAACTGATCCAACCAGGCACGTAGCCGGGGGGGGGGGGGGCTGGGGGGTTCAGCCCCCCCCCCTCCGAAATTCTCATGGTGGTTCACGAAAAGACCTTACTGGTGCATTATTTAAACTGCTATGTTTATTCATATCATGAACTGATCACTACACTCAATATATCCCATATGCATGGGGGTATTGGGGTAATGATACAAAAGGTTTGCTAGGGTAACCCTCTTTCACTCAGGCTCAGCCCCCCCCCACTCAGCCCCCCCCCCCCGAAACGAACTCCTGGCTACGGGCCTGGTCCAACGAAGCAGCAGCTAGGATGTTAACTGGGGCCCCTTACAGAGAGAGGTCAACCCTCCTGTTCAAGGAGCTCCACTGGCTGCCGTTTATTTTCCGAGCCCAATTTAAGGTGCAGGTGCTTACCTACAAAGCCCTGAACGGTTTGGGACCATCCTACCTGCGTGACCGCATCTCCGTCTACGAACCCACGCATTCACTTCGGTCATCTGGAGAGGCCCTGCTCGTGATCCCGCCTGCATCGCAAGCGCGTTTGGTGGGGACACGAGACAGGGCCTTTTCTGTGGTGGCCCCCCGACTCTGGAACACCCTCCCCAAAGATCTTAAACAGGCCCCTACATTGGCAGTCTTCAGAAAGAACTTGAAGACCTGGCTGTTCCGATGTGCCTTCCCAGATTAGGAAATCTCCAATACTAAGTCCCATAAGCACTTTACTAGAACTAAGATTGCTGCACACCGCACACTGCACTTGCCCTATAATGCCTTATATACCACCTGTCACATCAGCACTTTTAATTTTGTACCCATTACTCTGGCCCGGCCCAGTTTTATTGTGTCTTAGTGTATTGTTTATTGCTTGTCGTTTATATTGCTTTAATTGTTTTTAATTCCCTTTAGGTATTGTATTGTGTTGTTTTTTTGAGGCCTTGGCCTTTGTAAGCCGCATCGAGTCCTTCGGGAGATGCTAGCGGAGTACAAATAAAGTTTAATAATAATAAAAATAATAAAATCAACTGTTAATCCTCCTCCTTGTCAGTCGCAAGGCTGGATGGGGCACAGGTTCGCAACTTGGGGATCCTCCTGAACTAATCACTGAGCCTGGAATCCCAGGTTGCAGCGGTGGCCAGGGGAGCGTTCGCACAATTAAAACTTGTGCGCCAGCTGCGCCCGTACCTTGGGAAGTCAGACTTGGCCACGATGGTCCACGCTCTCGTTACATCTAGGATAGACTACTGCAACACATTCTACATGGATCCAGGTATACATTTTAGGGATGTTAAAAAATGTGTCAGCCTTATTCTTTTTTTTTAATTTGTCTCTATCCCACCAGAATTGGTACATTGTTAAAGATCTGTATCTACTTGTAAGATTTTTTTGAGAATCTTAGGCAGATGGATGTGTATAAGATGGTAACCAGGGGGTAATGATTAAATGCTTGAACATACTGAGGTATACATATTCAATAGTATTCCTGTGTTTTTGTTTTATGCAATGATAACTCAAGAGTAGAGGTTTTTTGGAGGGAATGGGGAGGTGGTTGGACTGGGGAAAATACTTGTATTTTTTATTTTGAATTTGGAAGACTTAATGTTTCTCTCTCTCTCTCTCTGTGTGTGTGTGTGTGTGTGTGTGTGTATTCATTCGTTTGTGGGATTAACATAACTCATAAACCACTGGTTGAATTGTCATCAAAATTGGACAGCATACACTTAACAACCCAATGTATGTCCTTCACTCAAAAAATTTGATTTTGTCTTTTGGGAGTTGTAGTTGCTGGGATTGATAGTTATCCAACAATCAAAGAGCATTTTGAACTCCACCCATGATGGAATTGAACCAAACATGGCACACAGAACTCCCATGACCAACAGAAATCACTAGAAGGGTTTGGTGAGCCTTAACCTTGAGTTTGGGAGTTGTAGTTCGCTTCCATCCAGAGACCACTTGGGACTCAAAAAATGATGGATCTGGACCAAACCTGGCATGAATATTCCATATGCCCAAATAGGAACACAAATGGAGTTTGGGGGAAATAGACCTTGACATTTGGGATTTGTAGTTACTGGGATTTATAGTTCACCTACAATCAAAAAGCATTCTGAACCCCATGAACAACAGAATTGGGGCAAACGTCCCACACAAATGCCCATGATCAACAGAAAATACTTAAGGCCATCCAGTCCAACTCTCTTCACCAAGGCAAGAAAACATAATCAAAGCTCTCCTGACAAAGAGCCATCCAGCCATAGATATAGATAGATATGATTCTCACACACACAGATATAGCATCCTAGATTTTGAAGGGACCCCTGAAGGACAATTGTATGTTGCATGTTCCAGAGTAGGCAAACCAGACAATCTCCACATCAACATTGACAAATAAACAGCAAGAAATACTGTTTACCCACAAACATAAAAAAATACATATATTAGAAACCAACACTATCTCATTACTTTATTTTCCAGATAACCAGACTGGACCACAGCAAAGCATGGCAGGGGACGGCTTGTGTGTGTGTGTGTGTGTGTGTGTGTGTGTGTACTAGCTGTCCCCTACCACGCATTGCTGTGGCCCACATGGGGGTTCTGTGTGGGAAGTTCATCCCAATTATATCGCTGGTGGGGTTCAGAATGCTCCGTCATTGAAGGTGAACTGTAAATCTCAGCAACTATAACTCCCAAATGCCAAGATTCTATTTTCCCAAACTCCACCAGTGTTTACATTTGAGCATATTGAGTATTCATGTAGAGTTTGGTCCAGATCCATCATTATTTAAGTCCACAGTGATCTCTGGATGTAGGTGGACTACAACTCCAAAACCAAAGGACACTGCCCACCAAACCCTTCCAGTATTTTCTGTTGGTTATGGAACTGTGTGCCAAGTTTGGTTCAATTCCATCGTTGGTGGGGTTCAGAATGCTCTTTGATTGTAGGTGAACTATAAATCCCAGCAACTACAACTCCCAAATGACAAAATCAATTTTTTGAGTGAAGAACATACATTGGGTTGTTAGGTGCCTTGTGTCCAAATTTGGTGTCAATTCGCCCAGTGGTTTTTGAGTTCTGTTAATCCCACAAACGAACATTACTATATTAGGGCTGGGCAACCACGGAAAAATTTGTTTCTAAAATCGATTCGTTTTTTGGGGCTTTTTGCATTTTGATTTTTAAAAGAATTCCGAAATTTTTCTTTTAAAAAGTTCGATATTTACGAAATTTCGTAAATTACAAAACAATTACGAAACAATTACGAAACAATTACGAATCGATTCGTTAATGGCGGACGCGACCGCGCAATACGCTAAAAAACCTCCAAATGGGACAGGGGGAACTTCTGAAGCTTCCCTCTCCCTCTGTTGTTGACTGTTGATGTGATATTTATAATTTTTTTTCACTGATTAAACAAACAACAACTATAAAACTTGCCCCAGACATGCGGAAATAATAACGAAACGATTTCAAAACGATAATGAAACGAATACAAAACGAATCCGAAGCAATTACGCAACGAATTGAAAAATTCGTTTCGTTTTTTAGTTGCTCCTGAATGGTTCGTTATCGCTTCGTTATAAAAAAAAATGAATTTTTAACGAATTACGAAATTACGAAACGAAATCGCCCAGCCCTAATATATATATATATATATATATATATATATATATATATATATATATTAGGGCTGTCCAACCACAGAAAAATTTGTTTCTAACTCGATTCGTTTTTAGGGTTTTTTTGCATTTCGTTATTTAAAAGAATTCCGAAATTTTCCTTAAAAAAAGTTCGATATTTACGAAATTTCGTAAATTACAAAACAATTACGAAACAATTGCGAAACAATTACGAATCGATTCGTTAATGGCGGACGCGACCGCGCAATACGCTAAAAAACCTCCATATGGGACAGGGGGAACTTCTGAAGCTTCCCTCTCCCTCTGTTGTTGACTGTTGGTGTGATATTTATAATTTTTTTACTGATTAAACAAACAACAGCTATAAAACTTGCCCCAGACATGCGGAAATAATAACGAAACGATTTCGAAACGATTTCGAAACGAATACGAAATGAATACGAAGCAATTACGAAACGAATTGAAAAATTCGTTTCGTTTTTTAGATGCTCCTGAATGGTTCGTTATCGCTTCGTAACAAAAAAAATAACGAATTTTTAACGAATTACGAAATTACGAAACGAAACCGCCCAGCCATATATATATATTAGGGCTGGGCGGTTTCGTTCGTTAATTTCGTAATTCGTTATTAATTCGTATTTAAATTAGCTTACGATCCGATATTGAGCCATGCAGGAATAGTGTGAGGAGTAAATTAGATTCAAAACAATTTTTTCAATTTATTTCGTAATTATTTCGCAATTGTTTCGTAATTATTTTTGCATGTCTGGTGCAAGTTTTATAGTTGTTGTTTGTTTTATCACACCAACAGTCAACAACAGAGGGAGAGGGAAGCTTCAGAAGTTCCCCCTGTCCCATTTGGAGGTTTTTTTAGCATATTGCGCAATCGTCCGCCATTAACGAATCGATTCGTAATTTTACGAAATTTCGTAAATTTTGAAATTTTTAAAAGGAAAATTTCGGAATTCTTTTAAAAAACGAAACGCGATGGACCCCTAAAAACGAAACGAGTTTAGAAACAAATTTTTCCGTTGTTACCCAGGCCTAATACATACATACATTTAAACTGAAAAAAAGGTTTCCCCCCCTTCCTGAATTTGCATTTGTTTTCAAATTGCCATTTAGTTGTTTTCCATTTTGAAACACCTTGTAAATCTCACAAGTGCGTAGTCTTTCAAGGCAAAATGAGCTCCATTCTGTTTAGATTGTTGGGAGGTTTGAAAGGAGTATTTCTGTACACAAATGTGATTCTAACTAATTTCTTTTCCAACCTCATTGTTCTGTTATAGTGCTTCAAACCAAGGACCTCTAAAGAACTTCCTGGCATGGCCACCACATCACTGAATATGTCACACATTCCAGAAATAAAGAACTTTCTATCACTAAGAAGATGTGTTTTTGTCAGTCCATTGTTAGCATTGCCAAGCTTAGAAGTCAGTGCATCATTCTGATAAGCCCAGGCTGAAAAAAAGTTGAGAAAACCCAGCTGCAGTCATGTTAGCTTGTCAAATATCTAGCTTTCATTCCAGCTGTTAAAGCTAGGATGCCCAAAAATTGGCTTTGGAAAGAAAGTCTGTTGTTGCTGCAAGTTCACTTGACAGCTATGAAGAGGGACTACTGAAGTTTTCATGTATGATGCTTGACACAATATTTCCCTCTCTCCTCTCCTGTAAAAAATGTTCATTTGGAGAAGAAGGTATATTACCATTTCCTTCACACACAGATCAAAGATAAGAATGGTGGTAGTTAAACTAGGGCATCCAAAAACTCTTGTCATTGTTTGGAAGGAAACTTAGACATGGTTAATATTTAAAAAAAATTCTTCTGTAAAGTTTTAGGTCATATGGTACACTTGATTCTTCTATTGCATCTCCTTCCTTCTCTCTGCTTTGAATTACTAATTCATATCTTTTTTTCCCCCTTTTATATACACTTCAGCTTAATTATTATTCAGTTTTACAGTACATTTAAACAAAAGCTGTAGTGGAGCCTCATAAAATATTTATTAATAAATGTAAAGTATTCAAGGCCTAAAAATAATCTCCCACATGAATTTATGGAACAATAGGTTATTTTTTTTTCAGTGTGAGGACCTTGATAGCCAAGCTTTCTTTGATGCTTTGCTTTATTTTATTTAAAAAAGTAAAAGAAATATTGTAAAAGCTTTGTTTAAACTGCCAAGAATATCGAACTCAATCTGAGGGATTTTCTTGGTTCAAGAATTAAAATAAGGGTTTTCCTTGCCATTAAGTTCAGTCATGTCCAACTCTGGGGGTAAGTGCTCATCTCCATTTCTAAGCCAAAGAGACAGCATTGTCCTTAGACACTTCCAAGGTCATGTGGCTGGCATGACTGCATGACCCTTCCCGCTAAAGCGGTTCCTATTGATCTATTCACATTTGATTAGGCTTGTGATCAAGAAAAAAATTGTTCTAAACTCGTTTTGTTTTTAGGGGGCCCTTGCGTTTCGTTTTTTTAAATAATTCCGAAATTTTCCTTTTAAAAATTTCGAAATATACGAAATTTCGTATAATTACGAATCGATTCGTTAATGGCGGACGGGATTGCGCAATATGCTAAAAAAACCTCCAAATGGGACAGGGGGAACTTCTGAAGCTTCCCTCTCCCTCTGTTGTTGACTGTTGGTGTGATAAAACAAACAACAACTATAAAACTTGCACCAGACATGCAAAAATAATTACGAAATAATAACGAAACAATTACGAAATTAAATTGAAAAAATTGTTTCGAATCTAATTTACTCCTCACACTATTCCTGCATGGCTCAATATTGGATCGTAAGCTAATTTAAATACGAATTAATAACGAATTACAAAATTAACGAACGAAACCGCACAAGCCTAATTTGCATGCTTTCGAACTGCTAGTTTGGCAGAAGCTGGAGCTAACAGCGGGAGCTCATGCCACGCCACATATTCGAACCTGCGACCTTTCAGTCAGCAAGGTCAGCAGCTCAGTGCTTTAACCCACTGCACCACAGGGGGCTCCAGAATTTTTAAAAAACTGTTCTGAAAATGGGTTGTTGTAGATTTTTCTGGGCTATATGGCCATGTTCTAGAGGCATTCTCTCCTGACGTTTCACCTGCAACGTAAGGAGAGAATGCCTCTAGAACATGGCCATATAGCCCACAAAAACCTACAACAACCCAGTGATTCTGGCCATGAAAGCCTTCGACAATACATTTTTCTGAAAATATTGACAACAAAGATAACATTCACTGACTTACAATAAAAAAATTACAGATTCCTTCAGTTGTTGTTCTGTTGAAATTCATTGGGTTCGACACTTTTAGGAACTGCAGTTTTTGGAATAACAGATTCAGGAAATGATTTCTATCATTTTTAAATGGCATACTATTTGCTTTTCTGTGGTGATATTCTGTGGTTATTTTTTTTAGGTGAAATGTTTTACATATGGCCAAATGAGATTAACATTGTTTAAGGTTTGTGTGTATACTGTGTGTGTGTGTGTGTGTGTATCTTATATAAATAAAAGTGTAATGTTCGTTTGTGATACCATCAGAACTCAAAAATTGACACCAAATTTGGACACAAGACACCTAACTGGCCAATGTATGTCCTTCAATCAAAAAAATTGATTTTGTCATTTGGGAGTTGTAGTTGCTGGGATTTATAGTTCACCTACAATCAAAGAGCATTCTGATCCCCACCAACGATGGAATGGAACCAAACTTGGCACACAGTTCTCCCATGACCAACAGAAAATACTGGAAGGGTTTGGTGGGCAGTGTCCTTTGGTTTTGGAATTGTAGTTCACCTACATCCAGAGATCACTGTGGACTAAAACAATGATTGATCTGGACCAAACTCTACAAGAATACTCAATATGCCCAAATGTGAACACTGGTGGAGTTTGGGGAAAATAGAATTTTGACATTTGGGATTTATAGTTCACCTACAATCACAGAGCATTCTGAATCCCACCAACGAGAGAATTGGGCAAAACCTCCCACACAGAACCCCCATGTGGGCCACAGCAACGCATGACAGGGGACGGCTATTGTGTGTGTGTGTATATATATAGGATAAGGTAATTAGTCTTTGACCAGTCATGGTTCTAGGTCTACATTAGAATTATAGTAATAGTACCATATGAATCTAAAGAAATGCAGTAGCGGTTTGAATGGGAAGGTCTCAGCCAAAAGGCAGCTATCTAAGGGCACTTCCATACAGCCATAATCCAGAATATCAAGGACTCTGGAAAGAAATTGCTCAATTCATCATAATCCTTCTACAATGACCTGGAGACTCAGGTAACACACAATCGGCTTGTATCACAGCTCTGGTTCCCTTTTTTGTGTTTCACATAATATGATCTGGGAACATTTCTTCACCTATTCCCTGAGCCAGACCCATTCTTGGAATCCTCATTGAGATGGTCATCATCTAAAGCACCCATTGTTTATCTGGACTATCACCACAGGATTCACAAGAGCTAGGACATTAATCCCATTATCGACATGTTTTTCCAATTATGCCCTTCTTGGAGAAAGATCAACTTTATAAAATCAATGTAATGGAGCCTGATAGACTCCCAAAATTGTGCCTACTAGAACAGATAAAATCCCAACTACCGACCTCCTGGATTACACAACTGACAAATTATATAAGAAGTTGTGGGCTTCCTGTCTCCTGCGCCTCAAATGACCAAGTAAGAAAGAATTTTGGATATAGAAGCTATACAAAGAATTTTGGATATAGAAGCACAAAAAGATATAGCCACCCTCAGTAAGACTGCTAACCTAAAATGGCTGAGTCAATATAAACGTACCTTTCAAACTGCTAACTACCTAAAAATGCTGTACAGGAGTTGATTATAAATTGTATGATTTTAACTGTATTTGTGTTTAGATTGGCTGCAGTAATGCTGGAGTGGCCTAAGTCAGAGGAGTCCTCCATGTACGTTGCCATGGAGACCGATGCAGGAGAGAGGGAAGTGGGAGGAGCTTAGAGGGAAGAGTTTGAAAAAACAACAGTTAAAAATCAGTTAGGGTTTAGGTTTAGAGGAGTGAGCAGTCCGGGTTTAGGTTCAGGAGAGTCAGGAGTTAGGTTCAGAGGAGTGAGGAGTTAGGAGTTGGGAGAGAAGGAAAGGAAAGGTGGCGGAGTGACTTGTGAAGCAAAGCTTTGAGGCTTTGAAAAGCTGGGTTTGGCTATTGGAAGTTTCTCAGGCTAGTGCAGCCGAATGGTGAAACATAGCTGGTATTCTTTTAGTCTAAGGAGAGGCTAAAGAATGTTGTTGTTCATTCGTTCAGTCGTCTCCGACTCTTCGTGACCTCATGGACCAGCCTACGCCAGAGCTCCCTGTCGGCCGTCACCACCCCCAACTCCCTCAAGGTCAGTCCAGTCACTTCAAGGATGCCATCCATCCATCTTGCCCTTGGTCGGCCCCTCTTCCTTTTGCCTTCCACTTTCCCCAGCATAATTGTCTTCTCTAGGCTTTCCTGTCTCCTCATGATGTGGCCAAAGTACTTCAACTTTGTCTCTAGTATCTTTCCCTCCAGTGAGCAGTCGGGCTTTATTTCCTGGAGGTTGGACTGGTTGGATCTTCTCGCAGTCCAAGGCACTCTCAGCACTTTCCTCCAACACCACAGCTCAAAAGCATCGATCTTCCTTCGCTCAGCCTTCCCTAAGGTCCAGCTCTCACATCCGTAGGTTACTACAGGGAATACCATGGCTTTGACTAGGCGGATCTTTGTTGCCAGTCTGATGTCTCTACTCTTCACTATTTTATCGAGACTGGACATTGCTCTCCTCCCAAGAAGTAAGCGTCTTCTGATTTCCTGGCTACAGTCTGCATCTGCAATAATCTTTGCACCTAGAAATACAAAGTCTGTCACGGCCTCCACGGTTTCTCCCTCTATTTTCCAGTTGTCAATAATTCTTGTTGCCATAATCTTGGTTTTTTTGACGTTTAGCTGCAACCCGGCTTTTGCGCTTTCTTCTTTCACCTTGATTAGAAGGCTCCTCAGCTCCTCCTCGCTTTCGGCCATCAGAGTGGTGTCATCTGCATATCTGAGGTTGTTAATGTTTCTTCCAGCAATTTTCACCCCAGCTTTGCATTCATCCAGCCCCGCACATCGCATGATGTGTTCTGCATACAAGTTAACAAGGTTGGGTGAGAGGATGCAGCCTTGCCGTACGCCTTTCCCAATCTTGAACCAGTCTGTTGTTCCGTGGTCAGTTCTGACTGTTGCTACTTGGTCCCTGTACAGATTCCTCAGGAGAGAGACAAGGTGGCTTGGGATGCCCATCCCACCAAGAACTTGCCACAATTTATTATGATCCACACAGTCAAAGGCTTTAGAATAGTCAATGAAGCAGAAGTAGATGTTTTTCTGAAACTCCCTGCCTTTCTCCATTATCCAGCGGATATTGGCAATTTGGTCTCTCGTTCCTCTGCCTTTTCTAAACCCAGCTTGAACATCTGGCAACTCTCGCTCCATGTATTGCTGGAGTCTTCCTTGCAGGATCTTGAGCATTACCTTACTGGCGTGAGAAATAAGGGCCACTGTACGGAAGTTTGAGCAGTCTTTCGCATTTCCCTTTTTTGGTATGGGATATAAGTTGATTTTTTCCAGTCTGATGGCCATTCTTGTGTTTTCCATATTTGCTGGCATATGGCATGCATCACCTTGACAGCATCATCTTTTAAGATTTTAAACAGTTCAGCTGGGATCCCGTCATCTCCTGCTGCCTTGTTGTTAGCAATGCTTCTTAAGGCCCATTCAACCTCACTCCTCAGGATGTCTGGTTCTAATTCATTCACCACACCGTCAAAACTATCCTCAATATTATTATCCTTCCTATACAGATCTTCTGTATAGTCTCGCCACCTTCTCTTGATCTCTTCAGCTTCTGTTAGGTCCCTGCCATCTTTGTTTCTTATCATACCAATTTTTGCCTGAAATTTACCTCCAATGTTCTAATTTTCTGGAAGAGGGCTCTTGTCCTTCCTATTCTGTTGTCTTCTTCCACTTCCATGCATTGCTTATTTAAAAATAGTTCCTTATCTCTTCTGGCTAACCTCTGGAATTGTGCATTTAACTGGGCATATCTCCCCTTATCACTGTTTCCTTTTGCTTTCCTCCTTTCTTGGGCTACTTCCAGTGTCTCAGCAGACAACCATTTTGCCT
This sequence comes from Anolis sagrei ordinatus, assembly GCF_025583915.1. Lineage (NCBI taxonomy): Eukaryota > Metazoa > Chordata > Lepidosauria > Squamata > Anolidae > Anolis > Anolis sagrei. The sequence goes on along the minus strand of NW_026847993.1, from coordinate 17,841,509 downwards.
TCTTGGTTTTCTTTTTCTTTGGAACGTACTTTGTTGCCGCCTCCTGAACAATGTCGCGGACTTCTGTCCATAGTTCTTCTGGGACTCTGTTTACTAAATCTAGTCCTTCAAATCTGTTCTTCACTTCCACTGTATATTCGCTAGGAATGTTAGTGAGATCATATCTAACTGGTCTGTGTCTTTTCCCTGATCTCTTTAGTTTTATTCTAAATTTGGCAATAAGAAGTTCGTGATCTGAGCTACAGTCAGCCCCAGGTCTTGTTTTCACCGACTGGATGGATGTCCGCCACCTTTGGCTGCAAAGGATGTAGTCAATCTGATTTCGGTGTTGACCATCTGGTGAGGTCCATGTATAAAGCCGTCTTTTAGGTTGTTGGAAGAGAGTATTAGTTATACACAGCGAGTTTTCCTGGCAAAATTCTATCAGCCTGCGTCCCGCTTCATTTTGTTCTCCCAGACCATGCTTGCCTGTGATCCCAGTTGTCATTTGACTTCCCACCTTGGCATTCCAGTCTCCTGTAATGAAAATAATGTCTCTTTTTGGTGTATTATCCAGTAGGTCCTGCAGATCCTCATAGAACTGATCTACTTCTGCTTCTTCAGCAGCTGTGGTTGGGGCGTATATTTGGATCACTGTAATGTTGAAAGGCTTTCCTTGCACTCGAATTGAGATCATTCTGTCATTTTTTGGGTTGTATCCAAGCACCGCTTTAGCGAATTTCTTATTAATTATGAAGGCTACTCCATTTCTTCGATGTTCCTCTTGTCCGCAGTAGTAGATCTGGTGGTCATCTGATGTGAAGTGGCCCATTCCAGTCCATTTCAGTTCGCTGACCCCCAGAATGTCTATCTTTAGTCTTGACATCTCACCAATAACAACATCCAATTTGCCCTGGCTCATAGATCTTACATTCCAGGTTCCTATGGTGTGTTGATCTTTAGAGCATCGGATGCGTCGTTCACCTCCAGTACCGTCGGCCGCTAGCCTTCCTTTCGGCTTTGAGCTAGCTGCGTCATCACATCTGGGGCTAGTTGAACTTATCCTCTGCTCCTCCCCAGTAGCATTTTGGCCAACTTCCGACCTGGGAGTCCCATCTTCCAATGGCATACCGACATATCTCTGGAATAGTTTACTTAGTATTTGATCTAGGGAGGATCAAATAAGGGAAACATCCCTGTATTGAAACTTTGTCTGAAACAAGTGCTCTACGTCAGAAAGATACTGTGTTACTTGAAAGAATGAACTGTTAAAGTTACAAGTATTATTCCAAGTGCAACAAGGAAAAGTTACGTCTTGCAACCACACGCTGTGTACTTAATAAAATTGTTAACTTTTATTTGAAGATTGCCTCAGCTCCGTCTATTCTGTGTCCAAAGTGCCATTTCTCACAATATTACAACTTACCTCACGTGGTGGCAGAAACGCAGGGAAAAGTAACCAAATAAATCTACATTCTTCTCTCCAGTCACGCTACAGTATATACAGTGTAATTACTACTAAGTTATTACTTTCTTAATAAAGGAGGAGGTGCAATTGAACAGCCTCCCTTCCAACTTGATGGTAAATTTGGTTCCTAATCGGCAACCTCCATTGCAAATCGGCCAGTTCTTCTTAAAATTGGGAACTGGGGTAAAATCTCCTGAATACTGGTTCCTTTCAAATTGGTGGCAACAATAAATCATCCCTCCGCTCCCTTGCTTCTTTTCAAAATGCAAATGCCAAAACATCTCAGGGAGGTATTCACTCAAGCCAGATTTGATCAGCTTGAGACAATGGTTAGATACGGGAGATTTAACAGCATCCCTTATAATGAACGGAGTTGTATCTGCGGGGCACCTGAAATTGAGGATATAGCACACATATTATTTGATTGCAAATTGTATCAAAAGGTGAGAGACTTCCACCTTGGTCCATATATCAAACGGACAATGTATTGGGATTCTCACATCAGAACAACATATTTTATGTGTGGCCAAGACCCAAAAATAACATATAAAACAGCTCTGTACTTAAGCAAAACAATACGTCTGAGAACCACATATGTAGGGCTGATTGGGGTAAATTGTAGGGGTGATAATGAAATATGATGTATATACTCAGCTTGATCAGTTTATCAGTTTTATCATGTCTTATCATATGTATTTACTGTATTATTATAAGTGTCTTATTTTAACTTATTACGTGGAGTGTGATCAGGTCTTGTCAGGCCTTGTTGTTCTGTTTCTTATTGTGATATGGCCTAAGGGCTAATCAATAAAATTACTACTAGTAATATTATATGATTCCACATCCAGTGTAGTCAGGAGATTGGGAGTGATGCTCCCATCATCGAAGAGCCATTATATTTCCTTTTTTCAGCCATGTCTTTGGTTGCAAGTGATGATCTGGGATCCTGGAAAATGGAGAATTTCCATGTGTCACACATAGATGTATATAAACTTGTTCACTCTTGATAATATGAATGGATCTGATCAGTTCCCTCCACATTCTATGTGTAATCAAATGAATAATTATAGGAGTTGTATGCTTACCCCTAAGGAACTAGCCCATTTTGGGGAACACAGTTAAATTTCCCCAAGGAGTAGGGGAAGATTAAACTTTAAACCTCAATAGAAACATTCTGCCTCAAAGATATTGAACTCTATGATATAAAACAGAATGTTTGGGGAGGGGGGTGGCACACAAACATCCCATTTATGCTTTAATCACATACAACATGATTATAGCTTTGACTTTGCCCTTCCTCTGCTGTTTTCTATTCCACTTTGAAAGTTTTGCCTTTTTTTAATCTTAAGCTGTTCATCTGCTAAAAGCATATTTATCCACCTCTGTTGTTTACTGTCATTAATAGCAATTGCACTTTGCTGTGTGTCCTTGAAATGACATAAATACTCTCTCTTTCACACAAATAGACAGAACGAAATGGGGAGGGGTGCAGGCAAACACACAAACAGAGGAGAAAAAGCTTTGCAAAGACTATAATTTAATAATGCAGTATAGTGTGAAGAGAGTGGTTATGAATCTTAGAAATGCTTCTAAATCGCCGCATTATATGTTTGAAACTTCTCAAAAGAACATGCAACCTTTTTGTTTATTTTCTGTTTTTATTTATTTCAGACTGCAAAAAGATTGGAAGTATTGCATTCTGTCAAAACAAAGTCTGCTGCTGTGATAAAATGCCATTTTACAACTGGATTAACAATTTTTAATAATGCGCTCACCTTATCTCAATGGGTTTTTACATTCCCTTGTTTGTACTGTACACATTGGAAGGAACTGATTTATAGTTACCCAAATTACTGTACATTTTTGTTTTATTTTTTTTAAAGAAGTGGCATTTAGTGAAAAGAGAAGAAAATGAAAAGTTTCATCCTTTTACAGGTTTTAACATATACATATATCTAAAAGTATGGCAAATTCCACAGCTATTGATATTGATAGCCTTCAGAGGTATCCTTAAATTATTATGAAATGAGGCCCACAAAATTAGAAACATTTTTTAGTGGGGTACAAGCAGGGGCGGCCCTAGGTAATTTTCAACGGTAAGCAAACAGTATTTTGGCGCCCCCCCCCCAACCAATCATTGATATATATTTTCTGTTTGTTGTGGGAGTTCTGTGTGCCATATTTGGTTCAATTCCATCATTGGTGGAGTTCAGAATGCTCTTTGATTGTAGGTGAACTATACATCCCAGTAATAGTTCACCTTGCCGCATTTGCTCCCTTGCCTGGCCCGCTTTGGGTCCGGAGGCGTGCCTGAAGACCGGGTGCACCAAAAGTCACCTCTTCTCCTGACTTTCTCCTCAGCCATTGGGACCGAGAGAGAGAGAGAGAGAGACAGACAGAGGTGGAGATGCCCACCTTTCCTGAAGGTAGGCGCAAAAACAAAGGAGGGAGCGGAGGTGGGAGATACCTCCAGCTGGAGGGTCTCTCTCTCTCTCTCTTGGTCCCAATGGCTGAAGAGAAAGTCAGGAGAAGAGGCGACTTTTGGTGCGCACGCTGGGGTCTTCAGACACGCCTCCAGACCCAAAGCGGGCCAGGCGCGGCGGCTCCGCCCCTTGGCCCACCCGCGGATTGGGGAGAGGAGAGGAGGTGGGTGGAGCGCCGGGGGATCGGGAAAGGGAGCCAGTCATGGGGAAGGGATCGAACGCGGAGAACGATTGAGCACCGGCTCTGCTCACGCACCCGGTGGCCGGGTGGAGAAGGAACGAGAGGGGCTAGGCGAGGCTCAAGGGCCCGGCCCCTTTGGGAAGAGGATCGCCCGACAGTGAGACAAGAAAGCCGAGGCTCCCCATGGACTGCTAGGGCTGTTGTGAGCCGAGGGGGCGCTCCTCAAGTGGGGTCGAGGGGCATTTACAGAGGCGCCTCTGCACCCCTGGCAAAAAAAAGTGTTCTGTGACCGCTTATTTCGCATAATGGATGAGCCGCCCCTGGGTACAAGTCTGCACTAATTATCTTCAAGAAGGAAGGAACAAATAATTTTAGCAAATTGCTTTCAAATCTGAGAAAATGCCTGAAAACATTGCAAATAATTTGCAGTTCAGGACTCATTTGACACAAAATTCACGTTTTTTTTTTGTAAAGAAAGCAACTTTTTTCAGTTTTTTTCACAAAACTCCCTTGAATTCTATCAGGAAGGACTGAAGACCGGAAGGACTGAAGACCGATAGGTCACAGGTACGAATCCGGGGAGAGCGCAGATGAGCTCCCTCTGTCAGCTCCAGCTCCTCATGCAGGGACATGAGAGAAGCCTACCACAAGGGTGGTAAAACATCAAACATCCAGGTGTCCCCTGAGCAACATCCTTGCAGACGGCCAATTCTCAACACCAGAAGCGACTTGCAGTTTCCCAAGTCGCTTCTGACATGACAAAAAAAATTTCTAATTTTGTGGGCCTCATTTCATAATAATTTAAGGTAATATCGCCAAGCTTAGCCCATGTAACTCCTTTGTTTCACAGCCCCAACCCTTCTACAGTATCCAGCTAGTAAAAGTGTACTTAGCAAAGGGCATGGTGAACATCTATTGGAACTTGCTTCCTTCGAATAATAATAAAAAAAACTGTATTTATACCTCGCCACCGTTTATATGCTAATAATATACTATATTGTATGTATTAGGGCTGGGCGGTTTCGTTTCGTTAATTCGTAATTCGTTAATAATTCGTTAATTTTTTCAATTACAAAACGATAACGAACCATTCTGGAGCAATTATAAAAAAACCGAATTTTCAAAAACGTTTTGTAAATGCTTCGTATTTCGATATTGTATTCGTTTCGTTATTGTTTTGAGGTCGTTTCGTTATTATTTCCGCATGTCTGGGCCAGTTTTATGGTTTAATTAGTGAAAAAAAAAATAATATCACACCAACAGTCAACAACAGAGGGAGAGGGAAGCTTCAGAAGGTTTTGGAGGTTTTTTAGCGTATTTCGCGGTCGCGTCCGCCATTAACGAATCGATTCGTTATTGTTTCGAAATCGATTCGTTAATTTTTTACCATTTACGAAATTTTGTAAATATCGAACTTTTTAAAAGAAGGAAAATTTTGTAATTATTTTAAATATCGAAACAAAAAAACCCCAAATACAAATCGATTTTAGAAACAATTTTTTCCGTTGTTACCTAGGCCTAATGTATATATGTATGTATATTTGAAACTCAAAGGCTCCTTCATACCTTGGTGGATGTGGGCCAAACTTGCCACACATAACCTTCACTACCAAAATTAAAATATCAGAGCTGTTATAAGTGTAGAAATCCACCAATTTGTTTTTTCCCAGTAAACATTTAAAATAATTTCCATTTCTAGCCAATGAAAACTCAAACTATACCAACCACAAGAGAGCAGTAGAGGATTGCTATGGATACATTCCAAAACAGGTCTTCTCAGAAGGCCTATATATTGATATTACCAGAAACAAACTCTAGAGGGTAGTATAAATATATGTATATTGAGATGGGGCAGAGAGAAAGGCTTAACTATTGGCCTTCCAGTAAAGCACTGGTTGGGGCTGAAACTGCCAAAGGATGAGACAAAAGTCCACCCCTAAAAACCACAGCAGTGATTTATTTATTTATTTAAAACATTTATATTCAGCCCTTCTCACCCTGAAGGGGACTTAGGGCAGACCACAGCATATATATGGCAAACATTCAATGCTGGGTCAAGAATTCATTATGCATATATAAACATTAAAAACATTTATCTCAATATTAAAATACACAATTAAAAACCATCTTGGTCACCTGCCCACTCCAGATAAGTAAATCAATCATTTTATGAAGTGTCTCTTCCAGGAAGAGATCAGATCTATTTCTTTTAAGTGGTTATTCAATGAGCCTGAGAAGCCTGAGAAAAACTAAGTTTTTACTAAGTACATCTGCACACGTCTATTCACAGCAAGCTACAGACAGGAACTCCAAGGCAAAAACAACAGTCTCTGAACATCTGCTTATCTGACTTCTGGCTGAGACCACTTCCTCCCTCTTCTTCCCAGCCAGAGAACACGTTATCTCATTTCTGTCAAGGTTACAGTTTCACAGCCTCAGCACAGTGTTTTCTAATACACAATAGAGCAGAATAGAATCCATCTTGAAATCCATCTTAATCCATCTTGAATTACATAGTAGCACATTGAAAAACACACATACAAACTAAATAATCCTGACAGGTATTGGGGTAATGATACAAAAGGTTTGCTATGGTAGACCCTCTTTCACTCAGACTCAGCCCCCCCCCCCCCCGAATCAAACTTAGCCTCCCCCACCCCACCCCACCCCGAATCAAAATCCTGGCTATGGGCCTGTCTGAGGCATTTATGTGTCTGAAGTTCGATAGAACTTGGCATGCCTAAACAGGACTGGGTTTTACCAGCACTTAGATAAGGGTGTGTCTGAAAATCTTGTGTATGCCATTGTGTGATCCATTCTGGAAGCAAGTTCAATTATAAATCCCATAAATAAAACATTATTTGCAGTGTTGTTCATTACTCTTAGTACCATTTTTACCTGCATGTGCGCTGTATAGAACACTGGGTTGTATGAAGAAGCCTTTCTGCTGGAGCTCTCCAAGGAAGCAAGCATTTTCCTTTCCATAATGAAGCCCATAAACAAGAGCAATGATGTCGCCTGGTATATGGATGTGGAGTCACAATGTAGCAACTTTTCATTAGAATTAGAGCATTTAGAGACAACTATATTATAGGAGCATTGGGTAACAATGGTACTGTTAAGAGCCAGCTGTCAGCATTTTCATTATAAACCCAATTTTTCAGAGGTTGATAACTGTTGGATACCCCTACTCAGGAATGAAGAGTGGCCATGAAAGTCTCCGCAAGGGAGACATATTTTAGCTAGTGAAAGTTGGGCAAATAAAACATGGAAAATCTAACTCCTTGAGGATTTCTAGTAATAGTTTATTTCTAAACTATAGTTTTGTGCAAAAGAGACATTTCAAAGTAGCAAGAAAAGTCATTTAAGTTGAAAGAAACATGGAGCGACACCACAAATATATTTTAACTGGTTCTAAACTGGTATGAACAGCTGATGTCAATTCTGCTTTATTTTGTTTATATCTAATTATCTTGACCTTATCTTCAAAATTAGGATAAGTATAAACTGTCTTATGTAATAGTAGTAAAATCGAACTGTTAAAAACTGTATCTTTTGTGATATTTTTATTATACACAAAAGCATGATTCACATTGTAAATCATATATAAGTATTAATATGAATAAACTACAAATTACTTTAGCCTATACTGTATAAAGATAGCAACAAAGCAAAACAGAGAGGTAAACAGAGGTTGACTTTCAATCTCTCTGCTATGGATATTATTTGTCTCCTAAACCTAATTTCGCTCGTATAAGCTATATTATTTTTATTATTTGTCAAACTAGATAACATTTGTAAACTTTGACTGTTAAAATTGTAAATGGTACGTAAATTTAACTAATGAGGTATGATGGAAATTAATTTTAGTGGTGTGTTTGTTCAAGGAAATGGGCAATAAAATAATTGTGTTTGCTTTGCTTCACAATACAAATTAAAGGGACAGTATAATTATAATATGTGTACTTTGTGAATTAGATGAATGTGCTGTTGTAGACCCAAACTGAGCAGACAACCAGACAGATGGATTTCATTATTTTAAAATATGAATCATAAAGGAAAAAAAATAACACAGATACTGAAAAGGAATGGACAGAATGTTCAAAAATATCCAAAAATTCTGTTGATGAAGAATATGTTCTAGTGAATCTCTTTGTTGACTTAGTCTGTGAAAAATTCACAAAGTGTTCTTGCCATACATCAAGGGAACCACTGACCGCATAGGAAAGCTGATGAGGAAACACAACATACAAGCTATCTACAGACCCATCAAGAAAATCCAACAAATGCTACATTCAGCAAAGGACAAGAGAGATCCTCTCACTTCTGCAGGAGTCTACCGTGTACAATGCAACTGTGGACAAGTCTACATAGGGACCACCAAAAGCAACAGCGTGGCCCAAACACGAATCAAGGAACATGAAAGGCACTGCAAACTACTCCAACCAGAGAAATCAGCCATAGCAGAGCACCTGATGAACCAACCTGGACACAGCATTTTATTTGAGAAAACAGTGCTGGACCACTCTCACAACCACCATGTCAGGCTACACAGAGAAGCCATTAAAATACACAAGCATGTGGACAATTTCAACAGAAAGGAGGAAACCATGAAAATGAACAAAATCTGGCTACCAGTATTAAAAAACTCTAAAATTACAACAGCACAACAACAGAGAGGAAACAAACAAGGACATCTAATCACCTCTCAACAAAAGTTTGCTCTAGGCACTGTCAGGCCATTATATGCAAATCAAGGTGGTCAGTTGAAACATTCACACCTAGCCCCAACAGGCAAGAGTCCTTTGTCTCACCCTGGTCATTCCACAGATATATAAATCCTTTTTCCTAGTTCCAAAAGACCTCACTACTAGGGCTGGGTGGTTTCGTTCGTTAATTTCGTAATTCGTTATTAATTCGTATTTAAATTAGCTTACGATCCGATATTGAGCCATTTTGGAATAGTGTGAGGAGTTAAATAGATTCAAAACATTTTTTCAATTTATTTCATAATTATTTCGTAATTGTTTCGAAATTGTTTCAAAATTGTTTCGAAATTGTTTCATAATTATTTTCGCATGCCTGGTGCAAGTTTTATAGTTGTTGTTTATATTATCACACCAACAGTCAACAACAGAGGGAGAGGGAAGCTTCAGAAGTTCCCCCTGTCCCATTTGGAGGTTTTTTAGCATATTTTGCGGTGCGCAATTGCATCCGCCATTAACGAATCGATTCGAAATTTACAAAATTTCGTATATTTCAAAAATTTTAAAAGGAAAATTTCGGAATTCTTAAAAGAAACGAAACGTGATGGACCCCTTAAAAAAGAATCGAGTTTAGAAACAAAATTTTCCGTGGTTACCCAGCCCTACTCACTACCTCTGAGGATGCTTGCCATAGATGCAGGCGAAACGTCAGGAGAGAATGCCTGTAGACCATGGCCATATAGCCCGATAAAACCTACAACAACCCAATTCACAAAGGGGTTGCTTCTGCTGTTTTGCTGTTGTAATTTTAGAGTTTTTTTTAATATTGGTAGCCAGATTTTGTTCATTTTCATGGTCTCCTCCTTTCTGTTGAAATTGTCCACATGCTTGTGGATATAGAGAAGCCATTGAAATCCACAATTTCAACAGAAAGGAGGAGACCATGAAAATGAACAAAATCTGGCTACCAGTATTAAAAAACTCTAAAATTACAACAGCAAAACAGCAGAGAGGAAACAACCAGGCACATCTTAACACCTCTCAACAGAACATTTTCCCAGGCTCAGCCAGGCCTTCAAATGCTAATGAAGGTGGTCAGTTGAAACATTCACACCTAGCTCCAGCAGAGAAGAGCTCTTTGCCCACCCCAGCCATTCCACAGATATATAAACCCATTGTCCTATTTCCAACAGACCTCACTACCTCTGAGGATGCTTGCCATAGATGCAGGCGAAACGTCAGGAGAAATGCCTCTAGAACATGGCCCTATAGCCCGAAAAAACCTACAAGAACCTAGTGATTCCAGCCATGAAAGCCTTCGACAATACATTGTTCCTTATTTGTTTTCCCAATATATGTTTTTTAGCCTGTCATTCTACCTGATTGTAGTTCCTGTTTCTGTTCCTCTTTGCTTTCCTAATACGTCTTTATAAACTGTCATTCTACCTAGTAGTTAATTCCCAACCTCTTACTATTTGATGCTAGCATATGTATATTTTTATCTTCCTTTCCCTGAGCCATTCCTTAACAGGAGTCCAGTTTGTTGCTGACACAGGCATGTTATGAGCGGTTGACAAGATGTATGTTAAGTGGTCCATGTTTATTATATATCTATTATTGTCTCTTATTTATTATTTATTTACAGCAGGGGACTCAGGGCGGATTACAGCATACACATATATGGCAAACATTCAATGCCAATTTTTGACATACATACATATACAGACATACACAGAAGCTATTTATCTTTTCTGGCCGCCAGGGGAGCTGTCGCTTTCATCGTCCATCTGCGACACTGATGAAGTACTTCCGCATTCCCCGCATGCTTTTTTTTTTTTGCTGGAGTGCGTTGCTGGAGTCTTTTTTATGGCCTCATAAATTAGTTAATTTAGCCTCCCCACACTTTAAGGTGGTACCTAATTTTCCTACTTGACAGATGCAACTGTCTTTCGGGTTGCAAAGGTCGACAACAGGCTACACAATTGGTTGGAAACCCACTCCAACTCGGGCTGGCTTCGAACTCATGACCTTTTTGGTCAGAGTGATCTTAATCTGGCCAGAGTGGTCCATGCCTTGGTCACCTCCAGATTGGATTACTGCAATGCGCTCTACGTGGGGCTGCCCTTGAAGACGGCTCAGAAGCTCCAACTAGTCCAATCCAACGGGCAGCAGCCAGGATGCTAACCGGGGCTCATTACAGAGAGAGGTCAACCCTCCTGTTTAAGGAGCTCCACTGGCTGCCGTTTATTTTCCGAGCCCAATTTAAGGTGCAGGTGCTTACCTACAAAGCCCTGAACGGTTTGGGACCACCCTACCTGCGTGATCACATCGCTGTCTACGAACCCACACGTTCTCTTCGGTCATCTGGAGAGGCCCTGCTCGTGATCCCGCCTGCGTCGCAAGCGCGCTTGGCGGGGACGCGAGACAGGGCCTTTTCTGTGGTGGCCTCCGACTTTGGAACGCCCTCCCAAAAGATCTTAGACAGGCCCCCACATTGGCAGTCTTCAGAAAGAATCTGAAAACCTGGCTGTTCCGATGTGCCTTCTCAGATTAGGAACCCCAATACCAAGTCCTAGAAGCACTTTATTGAACCAAGATCATTGCACACCGCACATTGCACTTACCTTATAATCCTACATTCCTTCTGCCACTTCAGCACTTTTAATCCTGTACCCACTACTCTGGCCGGCCCAGTTTTAAAGTGTCCTGATGTATTGTTATTGTTTGTTGTTTATTTTGCTTAACTGTTTTTAATTTGCTTGATATTGTTCTGTTGTATTGTGTTTTGAGGCATCGAATCCTTTGGGAGATGCTAGCGGGGTACAAATAAAGTAATAATAATAATAATAATAATAGTAATAAGTATACTTTACAAACACTTTAGAAATGAAGTGCCAGCAACCCCCAGTTTTGTCATGACTTTTGAACCATTTTTAATGGCTCACACATTCCTAAAACCTACATAAAATACTCAATTTCTAATGTTTTCCCCTGCTGTTGTATCTGCTACGAGCGTTGTCTCACAATCCTGGCTTCTCTAATGGCATCGCTTGTGCAGATATAATTGTAACGAAATGAATGAGTCATTGTTAGTTCTTCATGTTATATAAAAAGAGCTCGTCCAAATAAGCTGCTTTGGTGGTCATACATTTTTAGCTGTAAGCTAAGTTTTCATTTAAACCAGTGAGCTCGAGGTTAAATGTTCTCTATCCCATTTCCAATATCCACCCATCAAAACTCCTTTTTTTCCCTCAGTATGAACACGATCTCAACATCCCACAGTAATAAGGGCCATGCCACCTTGAAATAATATCAAAACACTTACCTGCAGAAGAACTTTCCTGGCTGGTCTCTTTTCTTATTTATTTCTCTTTTGTGAAGCTATGCACAAACTATTCTTACCAAGAAAGAAAAGGCCAGTTAGTGTGAAAGGGAGAGACAGAAAGAAAATCTCTCCATACAAGAGGCCAAAGAAAGCAACTAGAAATAACTGATTGGCCACTTATAACACTTCACAGAGAGAACAGAGAATGATTTATCCTTTTTTTTTTCTTGGGGAAAAAATAGAACAATGTTTTTTTTAAAAAAAAATATCAAAAATGGCTGGAGGTAAAAGGCTTCCTAAAGAAAAAAAAAGATTTCCTTGTATTACCACATTTTATTTTATTTTTCTTTAAATCTCTTCCAGCTATAGCAAACTGCCTCCTCCTGCTGAGAGGAACAAAACTAGCTTGCCTCAGAGGTAAGTGACATCTTATTGAAATTCTATATTTTCTTGTAGTAGTTGTTGCTAGGTGAACATTAGTTGCTTCCATCAACACAGAAAAAAAAACCCAGAAAGGTACATATTGTGCATACGACACACCTGATCTAGTGAGCTCTGATGCCTCAGAAAATGCACAAGGTCTTACTATATGAAATTATGAAAACTTCCTTTCACCAGCTCAATCTAAACCTGAATATCTTCTAAAGTGCTATTGAGGTCATCATTAGTGATTATTATTATTATATTATTATAACTTTATTTGTACCCTGCTAGCATCTCCCAAGGGATTCGATGCGGCTTACAACGGGCCGAAGCCCACACAATACAACAATACAACAATACAGTACCTAGCAAATAAACAGTTAAGCAAAAACAATAACAAAAGCAGTACAACAAGACATTATTAAAACTGAGCCGGCCAGGGTAGGGGTACAGGATTAAAAGTGCTGATGTGTCGGAGGGATATGGGATTATAGTATAAGTGCGATGTGCGGTGATCTTGGTTCTAACAAAAGTGCTTCTGGGATTTGGTACTGGGGTTCCTAGTCTGAGAAGGCACATTGGAACAGCCAGGTTTTCAGATTCTTCCTGAAGACTGCCAGTGTAGGGGCTTGTCTGAGGTCTTTCGGGAGGGCATTCCAGGGGCGGGGGCCCACCACAGAGAAGGCCCTGTCTCGTGTCCCCACCAAGCGCGCTTGTGACGCGGGCGGGATCACGAGCAGGGTCTCTCCAGATGACCGGAGTGAACGTGTGGGTTCGTAGACAATGATACGGTCACGCAGCTAGGGTGGTCCCAAACCATTCAGGGCTTTGTAGGTAAGCACGCACCTTAAATTGGGCTCGGAAAATAAACGGCAGCCAGTGGAGCTCCTTAAACAGGAGGGTTGACCTCTCTCTGTAGTGGGCCCCAGTTAACATCCTGGCTGCTGCCCGTTGGACCAATTGGAGTTTCCGAGCCGTTTTCAAGGGCAGCCCCACGTAGAGCGCATTGCAGTAATCCAGTCTGGAGGTGACTAAGGCGTGGACCACCCCGGCCAGATCAGCCTTAGCGAGGTACAGTCGTAGCTGGCGCACAAGTCTCAGTTGTGCAAAGGCCCTCCCGGCCACCGCCGACGCCTGAGCCTCAAGCGTGAGCGATGAGTCCAGGAGGACTCCCAAACTACGGACCTGTGACTTCAGGGGGAGTGTAACCCCGTCCAACACAGGTTGCCACCCTATACCCCTATCTGGTTTACGATCGACCAGGAGGACCTCTGTCTTGTCGAGATTGATCTTCAGCTTGTTCGTCCTCATCCAGATAGACACAGCGGCCAGGCACTCGTCTAGCACCCGAGAGGCCTCCTTGGAATTAGGTGGAAAAGAGTAGTAGAGTTGTGTGTCATCTGCGTAGAGATGGCACCCAACTCCAAAACTCCGGATGACCTCTCCCAGCAGTTTCATATAGATGTTAAAAAGCATGGGAGATAGAATAGAGCCTTGCGGGACCCCACAGGTCAAGGGCCAGGGGTCCGAGCAGGCATCTCCCAGCTTCACCATCTGGGTTCGTCCCTCCAGGAAGGACCGGAGCCACGACAGCACCGAGCCCCCGAGACCCATCCCAGAGAGGCGACCCAGAAGGATACCATGATCGATGGTATCGAAAGCCGCTGAGATGTCCAAGAGAATCAGCAGGGTCACACTCCCCCTGTCCAGTCCTCTACGGAGGTCATCCACCAAGGCGACCAAGGCTGTCTCGGTGCCATGACCAGGCCTGAAACCAGACTGTGCCTGATCTAGGTAATTGATGTCATCCAGGAAGCCCTGGAGCTGTGATTCAATACATGTTAAAGGAAATTCCAAGGGCAGGGAGGTTGCATGACCACATATTCAAATTCTGTAAATTTTAGGACTACTTTGAAGGTGGCTGAGCTGAAGGAGTGGGTAATCTGACTTATAGAATCATAGAATCAAAGAGTTGGAAGAGACCTAATAATAATAATAATAATAATAATAATACTAATAATAATAATAATAATTGTATTTGTATTCCACTCTATCTTCCCGAAGGGACTCGGGGCTTATTCAAACATAACAATGGCAAACATTCAATATATCCATGCTCTACATTATATTAGAGTGGAAGGGAAATTCTTTTTCATACACACCCCCTAACACACATCCCAAAGTCATGTAGGGTGAGGAGGGGCAACACCCTTGCATTTGAAAACTACACACACACACACACAAAGAGAGAGAGAGCGAGGGTTTTCACAGACAGCAAAGAGAAAATGGATTATATTGTTTGTTCTCCCATGTGAGGATAAGTATAAAACAGCAAATCCCTAATATGCATGCACACAGTTTTCTCAATCAGTGGCATGAAAATTTCCAGCGCTAATCAAAGACAGCTATTGCTCCTTTCTAGCAGCATATCTGTCTGTCTGACTTTGAGATGGAAAGCATATAATCTTGCAGGTACTACTGGACTGCCAGCCACACTAGCCCTAGCCAGCATAGATAATGATGAAAAATGCTGGGAATTGTTGTCAAGAAACATCTGGAGGGCCTCATAACAACCACAATAGGCCTGTTTGAGGAGCTCCATTGACAGCCGTTCATTTTCTGGTCCCAATTCAAGGTGCAGGTGCTTACCTACAAAGCCCTAAACGGTTGGGGACCCGCCTACCTGCGTCTCCGTATATGAACCCACACGATCTTTCCGATCATCTGGAGAGGCCCTGCTCACGATCCCACCTGCGTCGCAAGTGTGATTGGTGGGGATGAGGGACAGGGCCTTCTCCGTGGTGGCCCCCCGATTCTGGAGCTCTCTCCCCAAGGATATCAGACAAGCCCCAACATTGGCAGTCTTTAGGAAGAGCTTGAAGACGTGGTTGTTCCAGTGTGCCTTCCCAGAATAGGAAACTCCTAGCATCATGTCCCAATTGCACTTTACTAGAGATTAAGATTGTCTGCACACCGCACTTATCTCCAAAAACCTATCCATCTCACCTGTCATGTTCAGCATTTTAAAATTTTAATCATTACATTTGGCCTGGCCTTAGTTTTAAATGTGTCATGGTGTTATTGTCTAATGTTTATTGCTATTGTTTTAATGTTTATTGCTTGTTTTATGAGTATATTTATTGTTGTATTTGTTATGCTGTAGTTTTATTGATGTGTTGGGCCTCGACCTCTTGTAAGCCGCACCGAGTCCTTTGGGAGTTGTTAGCGGGGTATAAATAAAGGATCCACCGCTAGTATATGACGCCCCAGAGACTAGGTCAGATGTACAAAAAAGCCAGCAACAAGTGCTGGAAATGTGCAGATCAGGTAGGCACCTTTTTCCATCAATGGTGGTCATGCCCCATAGCCCAGAAATATTGGAAAGGAGTCAATGAAACTTGTGAGGAATGGGAACTTGGCGTAAACGAGGACATACTGCTCACATATTTAACGACAGCAGCAAGAATAGTCTTCTCCAGGAAGTGGAAATCAAATGAAATCCCAACGGAACAAGAATGGATGGATAAATTACTAGAAATAAGAGAAATTGACAGACTAACATATGCATTGAAAGAATCAAACGGCCGCCCCTTGAAAAGGACGGACTGGTGTCCATTAAACGACTTTCTCTTATATTAAGAGAAAGGGATAAACATAGAGAGATGAGAGAGCAACCCAAATAAGAAATGATCTAGAGCTTAAAGGGACAGGCTTCGGATTGCAAGATGCAAAGAAGAAACAAAATCGAGAACGTGGTGAAAATGGAATAGGAAGTCAAACCCACCCCCTCCACCCCTTCTCCCCCCATTCTCTTCTCCTTTCCCCACCTCCGTCCCCCCCCCTCCCCCTGTAATGCACTCTAACTTTCCTCACCTTCTCCCCCGCTGCTTTCACCCCAACCCTTCTGCATTTCCTACCCCCTTTCCCCAGTTTTTAAACTTCATTGTATAGTCAACCTTTTCCCTCCTCCCCTTTGTATTCTTGTTATATTTTGTAACTTTTTGTAAAAGCATTCTAATAAAAAATATTTATTTAATAAAGGATTATTATTATTATTATTATTATTATTTAGGTTGCAGTTCTATACCAGTTCAGTGAGATTACGCAACACCTCTGCTCTGCCACATAGAATCATAGAATCATAGAATCAAAGAGTTGGAAGAGACCTCATGGGCCATCCAGTCCAACCCCCTGCCAAGAAGCAGGAATATTGCATTCAAATCACCCCTGACAGATGGCCATCCAGCCTCTGTTTAAAAGCTTCCAGAGAAGGAGCCTCCACCACACTCCGGGGCAGAGAGTTCCACTGCTGAACAGCTCTCACAGTCAGGAAGTTCTTCCTCATGTTCAGATGGAATCTCCTCTCTTGTAGTTTGAAGCCATTGTTCTGCGTCCTAGTCTCCAGGGAAGCAGAAAACAAGCTTGCTCCCTCCTCCCTGTGGCTTCCTCTCACATATTTATACATGGTTATCATATCTCCTCTCAGCCTTCTCTTCTTCAGGCTAAACATGCCCAGCTCCTTAAGCCGCTCCTCATAGGGCTTGTTCTCCAGACCCTTGATCATTTTAGTCGCCCTCCTCTGGACACATTCCAGCTTGTCAATATCTCTCTTGAATTGTGGTGCCCAGAATTGGACACAATATTCCAGTGTGGTCTAACCAAAGCAGAATAGAGGGGTAGCATTACTTCCCTAGATCTAGACACTATGCTCCTATTGATGCAGGCCAAAATCCCATTGGCTTTTTTTTTGCCGCCACATCACATTGTTGGCTCATGTTTAACTTGTTGTCCACGAGGACTCCAAGATCTTTTTCACACGTACTGCTCTCGAGCCAGGCGTCCCCCATTCTGTATCTTTGCATTTCATTTTTTCTGCCAAAGTGGAGTATCTTGCATTTGTCACTCTTGAACTTCATTTTGTTAGTTTTGGCCCATCTCTCTAATCTGTCAAGATCGTTTTGAATTCTGCTCCTGTCCTCTGAACTATTGGCTATCCCTCCCAATTTGGTGTCGTCTGCAAACTTGATGATCCTGCCTTCTAACCCTTCATCTAAGTCATTAATAAAGATGTTGAACAGGACCGGGCCCAGGACGGAACCCTGCGGCACTCCACTCGTCACTTCTTTCCAGGATGAAGAGGAAGCATTGGTGAGCACCCTCTGGGTTCGTCCATTTAACCAATTCCAGATCCACCTCACCGTAGTTTTGCCTAGCCCACATTGGACTAGTTTCCTTGCCAGAAGGTCATGGGGGACCTAGTCGAAGGCCTTACTGAAATCCAGGTACGCTACATCCACAGCATGAGATTTCCTGGCTGAACTGCAGGACCCAGTGCTGATATTTTAGAGGCAGGAGAAGAAAGTTTGTCCAGGTAGCATCAATGAATCCAGAAGAAACTCAGAAGTGTGTGTGCCAAACTTGAACATTTGCTTTATAGAACAGTGAAGCTGCAGTGACTGAAATTGCTATAAGGGATGGACATCAGTGCTAGCTCACTGGAAACAAACGTACTGGAAAAATTGCACTGAAAAATTGGAATCCCTACATTTTCTAAAGGACAAAAAGGACAAAGGGAAAGAAGGGAAGGCAAAGAACAAGACTTAGAAGCATTTGAGCTTCAACTGAAGTTCAGTGTCTGGAATAGTAGTAGTGTTGAAGGAAGCCTTTTAAGTGGCTTTACATAAAAAGGGAGGAAGGGTGCAGCTGTAGCTTGGCTACAGCATAACCAAGAACATTGTACAACATTGCCCAGTCTGAGAAAAACTTCCAAGGGCTTTTCTTCCCCGTCTTCCATCACAAGGAGGGATGTGTCTATTAGTCTTACTTTACTCATCCTTTGTCATCTTTCCTACAGTCTTTCGTATGTTGAGAACTAAATTAGGGGAGAAATTTCCTCAAATAGCCTAATAAAATGTTTATCTCTGATTGTTTTTAATTTAAAAAATTTTCATTGTTCACTGGTTTGATGTTTTTAGATATTATTTATTTATTTATTTATTTACTTTATTTGTATACCGCTGTTCACAGCCATTAGGCGACTCACAGCGGTTCACAACAAGAACAGCAGAAATTCCATGCTATCATAACACAGTATAAAAAAACAGATTAGCATCATAACATATTATAGAAAAGTATACAATTAACAACAATATACAATTAACACCAATAGCCATTCGCTAGCGTCTCATCACTAAAAACATGATCCAGATCCGTCATCCATTGTTCCATTCCTATGTTCATTACATTCATTGCACTAACTATTTGAACGCCTGCTCAAACAACCAGGTTTTCACTTTTTTGCGGAATACCATTAATGATGGAGCTAGTCTAATGTCCGTGGGAAGGGCGTTCCACAGCCGCGGGGCCACCACCGAGAAGGCCCTATCTCTCGTCCCCGCCAGCCGTGCCTGCTGAGGCAGGCGGGATCGAGAGCAGGGCCTCCCCGGAAGATCTCAAAGTCCTGGTGGGTTCATAGGCAGAGATGCCGTCGGATAGGTAGCTTGGGCCGGAACCGTTTAGGGCTTTAAAGGCCAACGCCAGCACTTTGAATTGAGCCCGGTAGCAAATCGGTAGCCAGTGGAGTTGGCGCAACAGGGGGGTTGTATGCTCCCTGCGCTCCGCTCCTGTTAGAATCATGGCTGCCGAGCGTTGGACTAGTTGAAGCTTCCAAGCCGTCTTCAAAGGCAACCCCACGTAGAGAGCGTTGCAGTAGTCTAAACGGGATGTAACCAGAGCGTGGACTACCGTGGCCAAGTCAGACTTCCCAAGGTACGGGCGCAGCTGGCGCACAAGCTTTAGCTGTGCAAATGCTCCCCTGGTCACCGCCGAAACCTGGGGTTCCAGGCTCAGCGATGAATCCAGGATCACACCCAAGCTGCGAACCTGCGTCCTCAGGGGGAGTGCGACCCCATCCAGCACAGGCTGTAACCCTATGCCCTGTTCGGCCATAATGTAATGTGATGTTTTATTTTTATATGTTTTTTTTAAAATTTTTTTAATTTCTTCATACAGATAACAAAACAATACAATATGAACCTTAGCCATCTAAAAGATAACGTAAAAACTGTTTACAATCTTTCTGGCTAGGATACAGCTTCCAATTGTGACTCCCTTTACCATATATCTTAATTAATTACCCCTTTAAACCCCCACCCCACCCACCCACCCTTACCACCCTCTTCCCACCTCCCTCCCACCCCCATCTGGGTTACTTGAATCAATACATTGATTTAATTGTCTGGAAGGCCTGATTTAAAGTTCTGTACCTATCTTTTCCTTCCGTTTTGTCGATTAAACAAGACCATTTCCTAAACCAATCTTGTCTTGACTGAATATTCAAATATTTATTTTTCTTTTCATAGGTAAAATCATTAATTAAATATTCAGAGTGATATGACCACCAGGTTTACAGGTCCCATCTTGTTTTATCTTTCCAACTTCTGGCGATTGTGGCATGTATAACGGCTATCATAAATTTTAATATATCTGACCATCAGATGCCCCATTGGATAGAATAATTGGCTGGAAAATAGAAAAAAGAGAGGCATTATAGGGGAAATATATAAGGAACTAATAGCCTTATCCTATAATACAAAATATACTTTAGTAGAGGCCTGGAAACAGGATATAAACTTCAATGAAAACTTAGTAAACTCCTGGATCAATAAAACCCCAAAAAATAAACATTTAAGAATAAAAGAAACACAAAAGAAAATAATTTCAAAATGGTATAGGACCCCCTCTCAATTGGCTCACATTATGAAAAACATTGCTGGCATATATGCTGGGAGATTGGTACTTTTTCACACATGTGGTGGGACTGCTCTGAAATTCAAAAATACTATAATACTGTTAGAGAAGTAATAGAGGAAATGATAGAGCAAAAACTGCATTGGAATAAAGCTCGATTTTTGTCCCTCAACATAGAGGTAAAGGAGGGGAACAACGAATGGCCAAATGTTTATCTCTGATATCCTGGTGATTCACGAATTCTCTGTGTATCAGTTGGGCTATTATCTCCAGCATCTAATGAACTCCTAATTTTAAGAACAGTTTTTCTCTCATCCATATAAGTTGGCAGAAACATCATGAAATTTCAGCCCATGCTCCAAGAAGTCAAGTCATTCCTGGAGCTGGAGAAGGAGATAACTTTGGTGGCCCCTCGGCTTTGGAACGCCCTCCCTATAGAGGTACGATCAGCCTCCTCGCTGATGGTGTTTCGGAAGAGATTGAAAACATGGTTGTTTAAACAGGCATTCGGTTAATCCGTTGCAATCGAATTGTGATGACTAAAGGACTGGTAATTATGGACGACGAATCTTGGATTGTGATTTTAATTACGAGATGCATGGGATTATTATTGGTGGCCCAATAATTTGTATTGTATATGTGTTGTATGTTTCAAATTGAATACTGTTTTTAAATGTTGTAAACCGCAATGAGTCGCCGACTTAGGCTGAGATATTAGCGGTATACAAGCGTATAAATAAATAATAAATAATAAATAAATAAATAACTAGCACATTCTTATGCAATCTCCTTTGCCGTGAGTGCATAACAGCACATCTTCACACTATTTTACCCTCTCATGCACTACTTGGTTCTGAAGGATACCTTCTCATGTTTTAGTGGCCCTTCAGCATCAGAAGGAGGGTGATGAGCTTTATCCTGGGAACTTCTTTCTACCAGATGCTTTTGTACATTCTGGGAGGAAGGAAAGCATAAGATGTAGCCTATATGTATAAATATGTATGTATGTATGAATAAATATGTGAGAGGAAGCCATCTGTTGCTTCTGACACTTTGTGACCTCATGGACCAGCCCATGCCAGAGCTCCCTGTTGGCCATGGCATGGGCTGGTCCTTGAGGTCACAAAGTGTCAAAAGTGACTGGATGAATAAACAACAGATGTTCCTTCAAAGTCAAGCCACTCACTTCAAGGATACCATCTGTAATGGATCTGACTTACCTGGGAAAATTGGTATGTGACCTATGAAGGAAGGGCTGAGGAAATACATAAACAAAAGTCACACAGAAACTATGTTTAAAGTAACATCTTCATAAGAGAAGAATCAATAACTATCATTGTAACCATCAAGCATTCATACTGTATATATAAATGAGTGAAGACAGGGGAGGCCAGGGGACAGTTCCACCTTGTCTCCTGTGTTATGCTAAAATATAATATAATATAATATATTGTATATACATATAATGTTTATAATGTAATATAATGTAATACAGTATAATACTAATAATATGATATAATAATTATATATTTTATATTACATGTAATATTACTAATAATATTACAATATAATTGTATAGTACAATATAGTGATATATAGCGCTGATATTGTACTGTGCTAATGGTATAATGTATTGTGTATTGTATATATATATATATATATATATATATATATATATATATATATCTTATAAGCTGCTCTGAGTCCCCTTCAGGGTGAGAAGGGCGGCATATAAATGAAATAAATAAATAAATACATGAATAAATAAATAAATAAATATACTCTTGAAACCATCACGCTTATGTCACTCGAAGGATACAAATAAACCAACAGTTATTATTTTGCCTTAAGCAGAGTCTCACTTTCAATCTCTAACCCCCAACTTAAATAATCAAGGCTCCTGAACAGAAAAGGTGGCAAAGATATTTAAAACACTCTCACCTGATGGATTCATTCCTTTATGTTTTCCGGTGGCAGCAGAATTAAACATCCTTTATATTTGTTGGTGGAATATCTACACAGGCTGCAGCCTGACCCCTTTTCACACCATCCATCCATCCATCCATCCATCCATCCATCCATCCATCCATCCATCCATCCATCCATCTTGCCCTTGGTCAGCCCCTCTTCCTTTTTCCTTCCCTTTTCCCCAGCATCATTGTCTTCCCCAAGCTTTCCTGTCTTCTCATTATGTGGCCAAAGTATTTCATCTTTGCCTCTCATACCCTTCCCTCCAGTGAGCAGTTGGGCATTATTTCCTGAAGTATGGACTGGTTTGTAGGGCTGGATAACAACGGAAAAATTTGTTTCTAAACTCGTTTCGTTTTTAGGGGGTCCATTGCGTTTCGTTTTTTAAAAGAATTCCGAATTTTTCTTTAAAAATTTTTTCGTTATTTACGAAATTTCATAAATTTCGAATTGATTCGTTAATGGCGGACGCGATTGCGCAATACGCTAAAAAAACCTCCAAATGGGACAGGGGGAACTTCTGAAGCTTCCCTCTCCCTCTGTTGTTGACTGTTGGTGTGATAATTAATTTTTTTATCACTGATAAAACAAACAACTATAAAACTTGCACCAGACATACGGAAATAATAACGAAACAATTTTGAAACGATTTCGAAACGATTTCGAAACGACTTCAAACCAATTACGAAACAATTATGAAGTAAATTGAAAAATTCCTTTCGATTTTTAGTTGCTCCTGCATGGCTCAATATTGGATCGTAAGCTAATTTAAATACGAATCAATAACGAATTACGAAATTAACGAACGAAACCACCCAGCCCTACTGGTTTGGTCTTCTTGTGGTCCAAGGCACTCTCAGAATTTTCCTCCAACAGTAGAGTTCAGGAGCGTCAATCTTCCTTCACTCAGCCTTCCTTATGGTTCAGCTCTCACATCCATAGGTTACTATGGGGAATACCATTGCTTTAATTATGTGGATCTTCATTGCCAGTGAGATGTCTCTACTCTTCACTATTTTATTGATGTTGGTCATTGCTGTCCTCCCAAGGAGTAAATGTCTTCCGATTTCCTGACTGCAGTCTGCATCTGCAGTAATTTTTGCACCTTTTCCAATCTTGATCTAGTTGGTTGTTCTGTGGTCTGTTCTTACTGTTGCTACTTGGCAGATTGTACAGATTCCTAAGGAGACAGAACAGGTGACTTTGCATCCCCATGCCACAAAAAATATGCCACCATTTATGATGACCCACACAGTCAAAGCCTTTAGAATTGTCAATAAAACAGAAATAGATGTTTTTCTGAAACTCCCTGCCTTTCTCCATTATTCAGCAGATATTGGCAATTTGGTCTCTTGTTCCTCTGTCTTTTCTAAACCCAACTTGTATGTCCGGCAGCTCTCACTCCATGTATTGCTGAAATCTACCTTGCAGGATCTTGAGCATTACCTTACTGACATGTGAAATAAGTGCCACTGTACGAACGTTAGAGCATTCTTTAACATTTCCCTTTTTTGTTATGGGGATATAAGTTGATTTTTCCCCCATTCTGGTAGTCATTCTTGTGTTTTCCATATTTGCTGGCTAATGGCGTGCATCACCTTGACATCATCATCTTTCATGATCTAGATGATGACATAAGCCCCTTTGTGAAAAAATATACTTTGCCATGGTTTGAATGATGTTTGTCATTTTTTTTCTATAGCGCTGAGTTATATTCCATCAGTCTGTTCCAGTTAATAAGTCAACTAGATTGCATATCCTAAACCAACTCCAATTCCCAAGTGCCCTGTGCTGCAGTAGTTAAATCTGAATAGTTGTAAATTGTGTGGATTATTTTTACAAGATGCAGATGAAAAAGATCTTGGAGTCCTCATGGACAACAAGTTAAACATGAGCCAACAATGTGATGTGGCAGCAAAAAACGCCAATGGGATTTTGGCCTGCATCAATAGGAGCCTAGTGTCTAGATCTAGGGAAGTAATGCTACCCCTCTATTCCCTTTGGTTAGACCACCTGGAATATTGTGTCCAATTCTGGGCACCACAATTCAAGAGAGATATTGACAAGCTGGAATGTGTCCAGAGGAGGACGACTAAAATGATCAAGGGTCTGGAGAACAAGCCCTATGAGGAGTGGCTTAAGGAGCTGGGCATGTTTAGCCTGAAGAAGAGAAGGCTGAGAGGAGATATGATAGCAATGTATACATATGTGAGAGGAAGTCACAGGGAGGAGGGAGCAAGCTTGTTTTCTGCTTCCCTGGAGACTAGGACGTGGAACAATGGCTTCAAACTACAAGAGAGGAGATTCCATCTGAACATGAGGAAGAACTTCCTGACTGTGAGAGCCGTTCAGCAGTGGTACTCTCTGCCCCGGAGTGTGGTGGAGGCTCCTTCTTTGGAAGCTTTTAAACAGAGGCTGGATGGCCATCTGTCAGGGGTGATTTGAATGCAATATTCCTGCTTCTTGGCAGGGGGTTGGACTGGATGGCCCATGGGGTGTCTTCCAACTCTTTGATTCTATGATTCTATGATTCTATGTCATTCTGGCCAAACTTTGTTGATATAACTCTGGTAAAGGCAGGTAAATAGTTAAATAGGCATAGAAGCACAAAGGAATAATAAAAATTATGTGATGGATTTGATTTAAAGACACTTATTACAATCAACTTGACTTACGTTAGCCATGAAAAGCTTATAGATGTATTTTGTTTTGAAGTGCTATAAAGCTAAAAGGTACATTTTGTGCTTATCAATGGATTACAGATATGAATGAATAAAAAGAATTTGTAAATGTATGGAAACAACTAGCCATCCCAACAAGGGGGATTTGCAAAATAACATATTTCCCACTTTCTGAAAATGTTACTCTTTTTTAGGGGTAGTAGAAAGATATGCATGGAGTCACAACCACATTTCCATCAATTTCCTCAAATGCTAGACAAGCAGAGCTGATAAGAAGTCAAAACTTTTGAAACAAAGGTAGTGTCTTTGGATGGTGACCAGGCTCACTCCCCTCATGTTTTGTTTTCTCATTTAGGGATAAGGTGGGTGAACTGGGAGTAGATTGTGTTTCCTGTAATACATAGATAATATATTATAGAAAATGTATTGAATAATATAGTTGTGTGTATAGAAATCCACACCAAAAAGACAAATCAAGTGGAAAATACCTATTTGATATCTCAATTTTGTTTCAATATATACAAGCAATTTAGAAAGTATTTCAGAATTCTAATGCTAATATTTGCAACCAATTATCATCTCAAAATCTGCGTGTCTTTCAGAACCATTTCACCTTCTTGGATGGAGGAAAGAGCTATTATCGCCTATTATTTCAATCAAATGGTTGACTATTATGCAAAGCTGAAACAAAAGGGGTTTTCATAATTGCATATTTTTCTGACTGTTACTAAAAGGAGACACATAAGAAGAGTTCTACAGCATCTTGGTCATACAGATTTAGAATAGGGATGGAAGTATATGTGTGTGTTTGTATGAGCGCATTGCTGAATTGGACAGTTTCAGTGAAATCGCTATTTTTGAAGCTCTCGAAACTAGGACTGTAAACCAAAGTCAACTTAGAATCATACCATCATAGAGTTGGAAGAGACCTCAACGGCCATCCAGTTCATCCATTCTGACATGCAGAATACGCAACCAATGCCCTTCTGATGGATTGCTATCTCTTTAAAATCATTCAAAGTATGATACTCCACCTTATTCTCAGGCCGTGTATTCCACTGTCCCATTTATTTTATTTATTTATTTATTTGCTTTATTTCTATACCGCATTTTTCAGCCCTTAACAGGCGACTCAATGCGGTTTACATGGTACAATTATCAAACAGTGTCAGTGCAATTAAAACATAACAATGCAACAAACAGGATCAACAGCATCAATCCACAACAGTTAACAATCAACAAGACAAATCAACAAAACAGACATAACATAACGCCTCAGTTGAAATCAGATCCGTTCTCATAATCCTTGTGCCATTCCTATGTTCCATTTACCGTCTTCCTATGATTGGTTGCACTGCTTAACCAAACGCTTGTTCATAAAGCCAGGTCTTAACCATTCTCCGAAACGTCAGCAGCGAAGGTGCCTGTCTGATGTCTGCCGGTAGGGCATTCCATAGCCGAGGGGCCACCACTGAGAAGGCCCTGTCTCTCGTCCCCGCCAAGCGCGCCTGTGACGCAGGCGGGATTGAGAGCAGGGCCTCCCCAGACGATCTTAATGTTCTGGTCGGTTCATAGGTGGAGATGCGTTCGGAGAGGTAAGCAGGGCCAGAACCGTTTAGGGCTTTATAGGCTAAAGCCAGCACCTTGAATTGTGCCCGGTAGCGGATTGGCAGCCAGTGGAGCTGGCTCAGCAGAGGAGTGGTGTGCTCCCTGAGTGCCGCTCCCGTTAGCAACCTGGCTGCCGAGCGCTGGACCATCTGAAGCTTCCGGGCAGTCTTCAAGGGCAACCCCACGTAGAGCGCATTGCAGTAATCAATCCGGGATGTAACCAGAGCGTGGACTACCGTGGCCAAGTCAGACTTCCCAAGGTACGGGCGCAACTGGCGCACAAGTTTGAGTTGTGCAAATGCTCCCCTGGACACCGCCGAAACTTGGGGTTCCAAGCTTAGCGAAGAGTCCAGGATCACACCCAAGCTGCGATCCCATGGCTCTTACTGTCTGGAAGTTATCCCAGATGTTCACGTGGAATCCCTTTTCCTATAGTATGAATTCATTCTTCCACATCCTTATCTCTAGGGCAACAGAAACAAGTTTGCTCCATCTTTTCTATAGCATCTTTTTAAATATTTTAACAAGGCTTTCATCTTACCTCATAACCTTTTCTTTCCTTGACTAAACATACCCCGATCCCTAAGCCACTCTTCATAGGGCATCCTTTCTAGATCCTTTCTTTTCTATTTTGGTGACCGTCCTCAAAACATCTTCCAGATTGTCAATTTCCCTCTTGAATTGTGATGTCCAGAACTGAACACAGAATTGCAAGGGAGAACTGACCAAAGCAAAAATAAAGTAGTACTAATACTTCCCTCAGTGTTGCCACTGTACTTTTCCTATTAATACATTGGCTTTTTTAGCTTTCGCATAACACTGTTGACTTGATGTCAAATAACAAGTATAGAAAATGTGTTAAAGTGTGCATAAATTTCTATGTGAATGATTTCACATCACAGTATAAGAAATACAAACAGACAGCAATGCAGTTGGGATTTGGAGTAACACCAGAAGACAGGGGAAGTGTGATGATTACCTTTTCCTCTCCTTTGCTTCAATTTCCCCTGTTCATAGATTTTCCCAATAGTGTATACACCTTCCTTTGTATTAATTTTTTGGGTGGAGCATAACATCCCCCAGAGACCAGCCTTAGTTGGTCTATTCCATTTCCCTGTATAGAGCTCTCTTGCTAGACCCCTTTTTTCTACAGTCACTAGAGGCTTGGGGCATTGTCTGGTAATCCTAGGCCAAGCAATCCAAAAACAGGACTTCTTAGCACCTGCATTTAGCAGTATGTTTATACCACCAGTTCAAAGGACAACAGAAGTTTTTGGCCAGCCTAAGCTTCACAAGCAAGAAAATTGGGTCAGTTTATAACCATCGCTTTGCACCAGAGGAAAAGACTTTCACATATTCCAGAAAGACGACTGTAACTAGCAAAATCTCCTTTTGTAATGCATTGCTTTAAGTTACCTTATGATAGTTCCGGATGGAGTTAACCCTTTATTCATCACATTTCAGTAAACTCATTTATTTATCTTTTCACTTCTTCACTTCACTTCACTTTATTTCTTAATTAGTCGCTCTCCACCAAGGTGCTCCGAGCGACTTACAATCTAAAATAGCATTTACACAATATAAAAACATTCAACATAAAAACAATTCAACAGTGACTATTTGGCAATTTAAGTCTGATTACTTAAATGCACAACCAAACAGCCAAGTCTTGAGTGCCTTTATAAAAGGTCACAACTCCGACATTGCTCTTATGTATGGAGGCAATGAGTTCCACAGAATTGGAGCATAGGTCAAAAAAGCTCTACGCCTTGTAGCTTCCAGGTGTACCTCCCTAGGGCCTGGTATATATAGGAGATTTTCCTGGGTGGATCAAGGTGACCACTGATGGAGAAAAGGAATGAGGCGGTCCCTAAGATATACAGGTCCTTGGCCATTTTGAGCTCTAAATGTCAGGATCAGTATCTTGTAAGAGATCCGATGTTCTATTGGTAGCCAATGCAGTTGTTGCAGAATCGGTGTAATATGGGATCTTATAGATGATCCCGCTAGCACCCTGGATGCTGCATTATGGACCATCCAAATCTTCTGGGTTGTTGACTTCGGAAGGCCGGCATATAAGGCATTGCAATAATCCAACCTCGTGGTGACTGTTGCGTGGATTACTGTTGCCAATGCTTCTACCGAAAGGTAGGATGCCAATTTCCTTGCCTGGTGAAGATGAAAAAAGGCCTGCTTACTTATGGCAGTGATCTGGGCCTCCATTGTCAGCGATGAGTCCAACACAACCCCAAGGCTTTTAACAGTGGCAGACGGAACCAGAACTTCCCCATCGAAATCAGGCAGAGACTGGGTTAATTCTGGTGGCTGGCTGGGCCAGAGTGTCTCAGTTTTTGCAGGATTCACTTTTAGTCTGCTCACTCGCAGCCAACTCATCACTACTTCCAAACACAGCCTAAAGTTCTCAGGAATCACGGTTGTCCCAGGTTCGAGATGCAAGAGTAGATGGGTATCATCTGCATACTGGTAGCACTCTATGCCAAAGCTCCGCACCAGTCCAACAAGTGGCCGGATGTAGATGTTAAATAACAGGGGCGAGAGGATAGCACCCTGGGGAACTCCACAGCAAAGGCAGGAGCTCTCAGAGCTTTGGCCTAACTACTCCACCTTCTGTCTCCGGTTCCGGAGGAACAAATTGAACCTTTTCAGCTTGCCTAAAGTGTATCTGTCTGCTAAGGGTCTTAATCTTAACAGAAGGTATCAGATAGACCCCTACTAAAGCAAGGCTTGCTGCCTACTAAAGCAAGGCTCACTCTCTCGCTGCCATCACAGCGAGAGAGTGAAAAACATTGGTTTGGAGTTTTTAGGTGTGCATGTTGGGGGTTGGGGGATGTAGTAAGGCCTACTTTTTGTGTGTTTTTTAGTTCGGTTCATAGAATATTGCTGAACAAAGGTCAAGCAGTTTGTCCATCAGGCCTGAGATTGTCCACTAGAAGCATCTTTCCAGAATTTCCAACGAAGAAAGGTCACTTGCTACCTGATCCTTTTAACTGAAGATGACAAAGGCTGAGAGTTATTCTGCACGCAAAGCATGTGCTCTGTTGCTGAGCTACAGCCTGTCCCCATAATTGCATATAGTTCCCTGTGGTGAATAGGTATGATGGCAAAGTTCTGCATAATGAATGAAACGATCTTCTGGATTAAGACAGGGCAGAGCTTCCTTCTTTGGAAGAATTGACTTTCTAAATAGTTTAGACCAGGAGTGTGCAGTGGGTGGACCAGTTATCCTGGCAACATTTTTGTGCATTTTTCCCCTAGAAGCACAAACTGAAAACAAATGTCGCTGTCAAGTTTCTCCTATGCCTGATTAGGGAGGCTCATGGCCTTTTAATTGGTAATACTACGCTGTTCCCAGGGCTCTAATAGTGACACATGGCTAATTACTGACCCTTTCAAATGTTGAGTGTGCTGACCTTATCGTGCTCTCTAAGGTATCATTTGTTGTTTAATTACAGCCTTCAGTGACTCCAGCCCTGGCCTGTTCTGAGAACCAACAAGGTCCTGTGGGAGCAGGAATCTTTGCATTCTAACCTGCTTCTAGAATAAAAATGTTGCCTAGCCATTGGACTAATTTTGTATCTCTGTGCAGTGGCCTGTGATCTGAAATTCCCAGACTAATCTGGGGAGAGTGCCTTTCAAGCCAACTCCAATACTTTACCCCCATCTTCTCTCATCTGCTACAGGGGAAATACAAGGAGGCCCAGTACTCATAGGCAAACGGGGCTGGTGGAGGAGCTGGCCAACACATTTGGAATAGTTACTAGGCTTAGGCGGTTTCGTTCGTTAATTTCGTAATTCGTTATTAATTCGTATTTAAATTAGCTTACGATCCAATATTGAGCCATGCAGGAATAGTGTGAGGAGTAAATTAGATTCGAAACAATTTTTTCAATTTATTTCATAATTATTTTGTTATTATTTCAAAATTATTTTGTAATTATTTTGTAATTATTTCGTAATTATTTTCGCATGTCTGGTGCAAGTTTTATAGTTGTTGTTTGTTTTATCACACCAACAGTCAACAACAGAGAGAGGGAAGCTTCAGAAGTTCCCCCTGTCCCATTTGGAGGGTTTTTTAGCATATTGTGCAATCGCGTCCGCCATTAATGAATCAATTCGTAATTATACGAAATTTCGTAAATTTCAAATTTTTTAAAAGGAAAATTTTGGAATTCTGTAAAAAAAACGAAACGCGATGGACCCCTAAAAACAAAACGAGTTTAGAAACAAATTTTTCCGTTGTTACCCAGGCCTAATAGTTACATAGCACAGGCATCTTGGAGCTGCACTACTCCGAACTGTCATCCTTAGATCCTTAGGAGAATGTCTCCTTAGAGCAGTGGTTCTCAACCTTCCTAATGTCGCGACCCCTTAATACAGTTCCTCATGTTGTGGTGACCCCCAACCATAACCCTAACATTATGAATCGCCATGTAAATAATGATCTGCAGGATGTATTTTCATTCACTGGAGCAAATTTGGCACAAATACCCAGTATGCCCAAATCTGAATACTGGTGGGGTTGGTGGGGGGATTGATTTTGCCATTTGGGAATTGTAGTTGCTGGGATTTATAGTTAACCTGTAAACAAAGAGCATTCTGAACCCCACCAACGATGGAATTGAACCAAAGTTGGCACACAGAACTCCCATGACCAACAGAAAATACTGGAAGGGTTTGGTGGGCTTTGACCTTGGATTTGGGAGTTGAAGTTCGCCTATATCCAGAGAGCACTTTAGACTCCAACAATGATGGATCTGGACCAAACTTGGCACAAATACTCAATATGTTCAAATGTGAACACTAGTGGGGTTTTGGGAAAATAGACCATGAGATTTGGGAGTTGTACTTGCTGGGATTTATAATTCACCTAAAATCAAGGAGCGTTCTGAACCCCAACAACTTCCCACACAGAGACCCCCATGACCAACAGAAAATACTGTGTTTTCTGATGGTCTTTGGCAACCCCTCTGACACCCCTTCGCGACCCCTCCAGGGCTCCCGACCCCCTGGTTGAGAAACACTGCCTTAGAGGCTTTCTTTGAGGAAAACACAAACTATAATATATCAAAGAAAAAGAACTAAAGAGAGCCTCCTTCATACATTGCCCACTAATTTTCTAGAGGGATGGCAATTATATTTAAAATATGGGACCTTCCCTTCTTGTAGTTTGAAGTGATCCTCATAGAGCTATAGTGTAATATCTTCCCTTAATTCCTCGCAATAGACAGGAATCTAATGAGCCTCAGATCTCCTAAAAGCTCCTTGGAGAAGAGAAAACTGAGATGTGACATAATAGTCAAATTTAAATATCTGAAAGGATCTCAATTACGAAATAGTGCAAGTTCCTTTTTTGCTGCTCCAGGAAGTAAAAGACAAACTAATGGAGTCAAATTATGAGAAAAGAGATATCACCTAAATATTACAAAGAGATTCTTAACTATAAGAGCTGTTCAAAAGAGGGGTGGACTTCCTTTGAAGGTGATGGTCTCCATCTTTGGATGTGGTTAAACAGTAGGTGGATGGATATCTTTCAGGAGTTCTTTTGCTACATATTTTTACATGGCAGGAAGTTGGGTTAGATGGCCCTTGTAGTCCTTCCAGCTTCATTATTTTATGCTTATTCTTATTCCCTTCAAGTTCTTGTTTCCTTAGTTATTGGGAAGAAGATAGAAATTAAGAACCTTCAATTAAGGATCAAGACACTATAGATAACTTGAAATAGGCTTTATTGTTCACTAGGGCTGTCGGTTTCTTTCGTTAATTTCGTAATTCATTATTTATTCGTATTTAAATTAGCTTATGATCCGATATTGAGCCATGCAGGAGCAACTAAAAATCGAAACGAATTTTTCAATTTATTTCGTAATTGTTTCATAATTGGTTCGAAATCATTTTGAGATTGTTTCGAAATCATTTCGTTATTATTTCCGTATGTCTGGTACAAGTTTTATAGTTGTTGTTTGTTTTATCAGTGATAAAAAAATAAATTATCACACCAACAGTCAACAACAGAGGGAGAGGGAAGCTTCAGAAGTTCCCCCTGTCCCATTTGGAGGTTTTTTTAGCGTATTGCGCAGTCGCGCCTGCCATTAACGATTCATAATTGTTTCGTAATTGTTTCATAATTTACGAAATTTCG
This sequence comes from Anolis sagrei ordinatus, assembly GCF_025583915.1. NCBI lineage: Eukaryota > Metazoa > Chordata > Lepidosauria > Squamata > Anolidae > Anolis > Anolis sagrei. The sequence goes on along the minus strand of NW_026847993.1, from coordinate 17,808,778 downwards.
TATATTTCGAACTTTTTTAAAGAAAAATTTCGGAATTCTTTTAAAAAACGAAACACAAAACCCCCCTAAGAACGAATCGAATTTAGAAACAAATTTTTCCGTGGTTACCCAGCCCTATTGTTCACAGTTATCTTTCTAAGGCATTAAACTTGATGTTCCAAAAGGGCTAAAGAAAATATACATTACAGTTTCTGGAGTCTTGGGTCCAAGGAGTTTTCCAGCTGAGTAGCTTCAAAGTTCCCTCTTTCTCAATGGCTATAAAATCGGAAATTTCACAACCCCAGTCCAATGACCTATATTGAAGGCACAAAGTCTTCCTCTTGATGCCAAAGGACTGGTTTGAAGGCGCTTAAGATGCCTCAACATCATCCAGATGAGCTGGGCATGAAGTATAAATCTTAAGAGTATAAACTTAAGACTTAGTGTAAACAATAATATGCGTAGTCTGTCAAATGCTATTGTTGTAACTTTCAACAGGAAGCTTAGGCAATGGAACTGTGGTAGCTCAATGAGTTAAACCAGTGGTTCCCAATCTTTTCTTTACAAGGGACCACTTTGACCAGGGGCCACTCTCCAACTTTAGTACAAAAAGGGTTACAAATCAGTTTTTGGTCAACTTTAGATTCAGTTTGGTTATTTGGGGTCCTGATTCAGAAAACTGCATTGGATAGACCACATCCGCTCTAGTTTCTGATACAGAACATATGCCACCCAATAGTCACTATCTGCTTGCCCACAGAAAACCATATTTAATAAGCCTCAGCGCTATAAGAGGGTTTTGCAAGATCCAGTCATTCTCATTGCAACAGTGTAGTAACACTGAGACCATGGACCATACTTTAGTTCTTGCGGACCACTGGTGATCCATGGACCACAGGTTGGGAACCACTGGGTTAAACCCTTGTGCCAGCTGAACTGCTGAACTGAAGGTTAGCAGTTCAAATTTGCAACATGCTGTGAGCTCCAGTCTGTCAGCTCCAGCTTCCTATGCGCGGATATGAGTGAAGCCTCCCACAGGATGGTAACACATCTGGGCATCCCCTGAGCAACATCTCTTTTGTTGTTCATTCATTCAGTCATCTCCGACTCTTCGTGACCTCATGGACCAGCCCATGCCAGAGCTCCCTGTCGGCCATCACCACCCCCAGCTCCTTCAAGGTCAGTCCAGTCACTTCAAGGATGCCATCCATCCATCTTGTCCTTGGTCGGCCCCTCTTCCTTTTACCTTCCACTTTCCCCAGCATAATTGTCTTCTCTAAGCTTTGCTGTCTCCTCATGATGTGGCCAAAGTACTTCAACTTTGTCTCTAGTATCCTTCCCTCCAGTGAGCAGCCGGGCTTTATTTCCTGGAGGATGGACTGGTTGGATCTTCTCGCCATCCAGCACTCTCAGAACTTTCCTCCAACACCACAGTTCAAAAGCATCTATCTTCCTTCACTTAGCCTTCCCTAAGGTCCAGCTCTCACATCCGTAGGTTACTACAGGGAATACCATGGCTTTGACTATGTGGATCTTTGTTGCCAGTGTGATGTCTCTACTCTTTACTATTTTATTGAGATTGGACATTGCTCTCCTCCCAAGAAGTAAGCGTCTTCTGATTTCCTGGCCACAGTCTGCCTCTGCAGTAATCTAGAGCAAAATCTCTAGAGATGGCCAATTCTCTCACACCAGAAGTGACTTGCAGTTTGTCAAATCGCTTCTGACACAATAAAAAAAATAGGCAATGGTTTAGAAAATGGCAATCTAAGAACATTTCATATGTGCTCCATCCATAGAATTGATTATTTCTTCACATTGTAAAATGTTATGATTTGCTATAATACAAGAATTATATTCTGATTGCAGCATCATTCACCCACAAAGTCCGATTTAGTAGGCCCTTTTTGTGAGCTATGTGCAAGGGACGAAGAACGACTTCAGAGGGAATAAAAAGAGATCTCATTACAGCATGCCTTTTTACTTATTGTCAGTGTTTAATTAGTATGAGTGTGTTCATATTTATACAGAAAATGATATGGTCCTAATATAATTAGAGGTCAGCAGCAAATGCCATTTAATTTAGCTGTGGTATGACTAGCAGGGAAAGAAATGTGTTGGACATAATGTTCCTCAAAACCACAAATGGTTAGATTTCAAAAGTGAGAAATAATCGTACTGTTGCAGTTCTTTCTATAATGGACAAACTAAATGTTGCACAACGATTGAAAACTTGGGGTCATGAATGGGGGGCTATTTAATGTACTACACTTTTCTGATGAACATTTTATTTCTTCATACACCCCTACTTCCCTTGCACAAAACCTGGAATAAACAGAATGTCCAAATTTACTTTGAATATCATGCCTATTTTATCAAGGTTATATTGAATGTTGTTCCTAACTTCTGTGGCATCTCACCAATTTTAGCATCCTGTATATAATTCACAATGAGGAGGTAACACAATGAGAATTAAATGACACCTACACTGTACAATTAATGGAGTTTGGCATCATTTTAATTGTCATGGCTCAGTGCTATGGAATTATGGGATTTGTAATTGGGGAAGCAACATAACTCTTTGGCAGAGAAAGCTCAGGGCCTTGTAAATCTGATTCGCCATAACATTGATCCATGGCAGTTAGTGGTATCAAGTAGGCTTGGGTAACAACGGAAAAATTTGTTTCTAAACTCGTTGCGTTTTTAGGGGTCCATCGCGTTTCGTTTTTTTTAAAGAATTCCGAAATTTTCCTTTTAAAAATTTCAAAATATACGAAATTTCGTAAATTTCGAATCGTTTCGTTAATGGCGGACGCGATTGCGCAATATGCTAAAAAAAACCTCCAAATGGGACAGGGGGAACTTCTGAAGCTTCCCTTTCCCTCTGTTGTTGACTGTTGGTGTGATAAAACAAACAACAACTATAAAACTTGCACCAAGCATGCGAAAATATTTACGAAATAATAACGAAAAAATTACGAAACAATTTCGAAATAATAACAAAATAATTATGAAATAAATTGAAAAAATTGTTTTGAATCTAATTTACTCCTCACACTATTCCTGCATGGCTCAATATCGGATCGTAAGCTAATTTAAATACGAATTAATAACGAATTACGAAATTAACGAACGAAACCGCCCAAGCCTAGTATCAAGCTATATTAATTTGGTAATGTAGATTCATCCTAGGCCATTGTAAAAATGTGAACTACATGCCCAATTCTGCAATGTTCCTTTAAAGCTCACAAAAAATGAGCGTGCCCAGCAGATTCATTGTGATGGGGACCATGCTGGGGAATTGTAAGCTTAAAACTCAGTACCGGTAACTTTTTGTCAAATGCCATTTTTAATTCTCCAGAATCCTCGGTTACCCAACAAAACTGTATTTAATTTTGTTGTTTTTTATTCAATCAGTCGCTTCTGACTCTTCGTGACTCATGGGCCAGCACATGCCAGAGCTCCCTGTCAACTGTCACCACCCCCAGCTCCTTCAAAGGCAAATCAGTCATTCCTTCCATTTTCCCTAGCCTCATTGTCTTGTCCAAGCTTTCCTGTCTTCTCATTATGTAGCCAAAGTACTTCATCTTTGTCTCTAATATCCATCCCTTCAGTGAGCAGCTGGGCATTATTTCCTGGAGTATGGACTAGTTTGATCTTCTTGCAGTCCAAGACACTCTCAGAATTTTCCTCCAACACCACAGTTCCAAAGCGTCTCTCTTCCTCCACTCAGCCTTCCTTATGGCCCAGCTCTCTTATCCATGGGTTACTACAGGGACTACGATTGGTTTAACTATGTGGATCTTTGTTGCCAGTGTGATGTCTCTGCTCTTCGCTATTTTACGGAGATTGGTCATTGCTCACCTTCCAAGAAGTAAATGTCTTCTGATTTCCTGGCTACAATCTGTGTCTGTAGTAATCTTTGTACATAGAAATGCAAAGTCTGTCACTGCCTCTACATTTTCTCCCTCTATTTGCCAGTGATCAATCATTCCGGTTGCCATAATCTTGATTTTTTTCATAATAACAACAACAACAACAACAACAATAATAACTCAGCCGCTATCAAGACCTCAAAATTGAACTGCCAAGGCTCTGGCATAAACCAGTACATGTGGTCCCAGTGGTCATTGGTGCATTGGGTGCCGTGCCAAAAGATCTCAGCCAGCATTTGGAAACAATAAACATCAACAAAATCACAATCTGTCAACTGCAAAAGTCCACCCTACTTGGATCTGCATGCATCATTTGAAAATACATCACACAGTCCTAGACGCTTGGGAAGTGTTTGACTTGTGATTTTGTGATACGCAATCCAGCATATAGATCTCGTTTGCTGTGACATATTGTGCTTTTATGTCAATTAATAATAATAATAATAATAATAATAATAATAATAATAATAATATTTATTTATATTCCACACTATCTCCCCAAAGGGATTCAGGGTGGATTCCAAACATAACGGGCAAACATTCAATGCCCAAATACAACAACAATACGTCCATGCTAACAAAATTTATACAACCCAATATATAAATATAAAATATAACTTAACAAACTAAAATTAAATAAAAAGCACAGCCTGTTATAACAGACATAAGACAAAACATCAAACATCAAATGGAAACATTAATTTCCCATTTCTTTGGGGCAAATCGATTAATCATTGCTCAAGATATCTATTGAGCTGGTGGGGTGAGCAGGGCATAGATACAGATGGCAACTATTAATTAGAGGTATAATGGTAGTATTACAACGACTATTCCTCCTCCTCGTAAGCCAGTGAGCAAAAGTATGTCTTCAGCTGTTTTTTGAAAGCTGAGGGAGGCCATCTTTAACTCCTTAGGAAGGGAGTTCCAGAGGTGGGGGGGGGCAGCCTTTCTCTCATTCCCACCAGCAGTGCTTGAGACAGGGGTGAGCAGTGAAACATTTTTAAAATGTTTAACTGCAACCCAGCTTTTGCACTTTCTTTTTTCACCTTGGTTAGAAGGCTCCTCAGCTCCTCCCCACTTTCAGCCATCAAAATGGTATCATCTGCATATCTCCCAGCAATTTTAACTCCAGCCTTGGATTAATTAAGCTCCACACGTTGCATGATGTGTTCTCCATACAAGCTGAATAGGTCAGGTGAGAGTAGCCCTGCCACACTCCTTTCCCAATCTTGAACCAGTCTGTTGTTCAGTGGTCTGATTATACAGATTCCTCAGGAAACAGACAAGGTGACTTGGTATCCCCCGTATTTAATGATATCCTCTGTATTTAATATGAGCAGTATAAATGCGAGTTTTTCTGTCAGTAGATATTTGTCTGATTTAACTAATCTTAGTGAATGTTAGTGTACCAATGGTTCTTTTGTTGAAACTATTTTTCTATATTGTTAAAAAGTGACACAGTTGTTTGATTTTTGAAACCCACTAGGATTCACATAATATGCACCCAGAAACATCAAACTGACAACAAACAATATGGGAGAGGGATAAACCTTATAAAGGATTCAGTGAAACATGCAGTCATTCAATTGCCGAAAAACCATCCAGTGTATCAAACTGTCAGTCAATCAGCCCACAATAAATAAGTGAAGTATCAGTTGATCAACAGGCAATTTGGGGATCAAACTTTTGGAAACCCATTTTAGAACTTTTCAAACTAGTTCTGAAGAAAAACTTTGAAATAATAATCTGGAAACCACAATTGATACACAATTGATAACACCTACACCTCAAGAACTTCCTATCTTGTTCACCTATTACTTTCATGTCAATTTCTCTTAATATATGCATTTATTACACAATGTTGTCTAATATTCATTTTACCCAAACAATTTCTGCTATATAATCCATTTTTGTTCACTGGATATCCTACTATGCAAATCTTGTGAAATCATAAAATCACAGAGTTGGAAGAAACAACAAGGGCATTAAATGCAACCAGCTATCTATCTATCTATCTATCTATCTATTTATCTATCTATCTATTTACAGTATTTATATACCACTTTTCTCAACCCTGGGGGGACTTAAAGCAGTTTACAAAGAAATATTTACAAAATAATAATAATAATAATAATAATAATTATTATTATTATCTTTATTTGTACCCCGCTAGCATCTCCCAAAGGACTCGATGCGGCTTACAAAGGCCGAGGCCTCAAAACACAACATAACAATACGCAACCTAAGGCAAATTAAAAACAGTTAAAGCAATATTAAACAACAAGCAATAAACAATACATTAATACACAATAAAACTGGGACGGGCCAGAGTAATGGGTACAGATTAAAAGTGCTGGTGTGACAGGTGATATGTAAGGATTATAGGGTAAGTGCAGTGTGCCAGCAATCTTAATTTCTAATAAAGTGCTTCTGGGACTTGTTGTTGGAGTTTTCCTATTCTGGAAAGGCACATCGGAACAGCCAGGTCTTCAAGTTCTTTCTAAAGACTGCCAATGTAGGGGCCTGTCTAAGATCTTTGGGGAGGGTGTTCCAGAGTCGGGGGGCCACCACAGAAAAGGCCCTGTCTCGCCTCTCCACCAGACGCGCCTGCAACGCAGGTGGAATCATGAGCAGGGCCTCTCCGGATGAACGAAGTGAGCGCGTGGGTTCGTAAACGGAGATGCGGTCACGCAGGTAGGATGGTCCCAAACTGTTTGGGGCTTTGTAGGTAAGCACCTGCACCTTGAATTGGGCTCGGAAAATAAACGGCAGCCAGTGGAGCTCCTTGAACAGGAGGGTTGACCTCTCTCTGTAAGGAGCACCAGTTAACATCCTGGCCGCTGCCCATTGGACCAATTGAAATTTTGAGCTGTTTTCAAGTGCAGCCCCACGTAGAGCACATTATAGTAGTCCAATCTAGAGGTGACCAAGGCATGGACCACCCCGGCCAGATCAGCCTTTGCGTGGTACGGACGCAGTTGACGCACAAGTCTCAGTTGTGCAAAAGCCCTCCCGGACACCGCCGACGCCTGAGCCTCAAGCGTAAGCACTGAATCCAAGAGGACTCCCAAACTGCGGACCTTTGGCTTCAGGGGAAGTGTAACCCCGTCCAACACAGGTTGCCACCCTATACCCCGATCAGGTTTATGATCGACCAGGAGGATGTCTTAAATACGAAAACCAAATTACAAATCAACACCACAGTAAGCATAAAATCAATAGGTCAATTCACTATAAGATAAGAAAAAAAGACATTTAAACATGAAATATAAGAATTAAAACACCTAATAAAAAACATTAAAATCACATGATCCAAGTGCATAGAGAAGGCCATTCCAATGTCCGCATTCTTTATTTGCTTCTTGTACTGTGTTATTATTATTATTATTATTATTATTATTATTATTATTAACTTTATTTATACCCCGCAAAATCTCCCGAAGGACTCGATGCGGCTTACAATGGCCAAGGCCGCCAACAAACAACAACATACGAATATAAAAGTAAAACTCATAAGCAAATAATAAACATCAAACAAACAATAAAACTCTAAAAACAATGACACTTTGACACATTTAAAAACCTAAATTAGTTATTGTACTAATCAAAAGCTTAGTTCAATAACCATGTCTTTGGTCTCTTTCTAAAGGCCAGGAGGGAGTGCACTGATCCAGAGCCAGGGAGCCACCACTGAGAAGGCCCTGTCTCTTGTCCCCACCAACCACACATGTGATGCAGGTGGGATCGAGAGCAGGGCCTCCCCAGAAGATTTTAACCTCCTTGATGGTTCATAGAGGGAGATAGGTAAACTGGTATGGAACCATTTAGGGCTTTATAGGCTAAATTCAGCACTTTGAATTGTGTTCGGTAGCAGACTGGCAACCGGTGGAGCTGGCGTAATGGAGGAGTTGTGTGTTTCCTGTATGCTGATCTGATGAGAAACCTGGCTGTTGCCTATTGAACCATTTGAGGCTTCTGAACAGTTTGGAATTTAATTTTGGGACTTATTCTAAAACTAACCTTTCTAATACTTTTTTCATTTTCATCTATAAGAAACTCCCATTTATCTGGTGGGTTAGGGACCAACGCATTGTCAGAAAGTGGAGTCAAGTATAAGTTTGAGCTTTTTTTATGGTTGCAGATGCAGTTGGACTGGATGGCCTTAAGTATTTTCTGTTGGTCATGTGGGTTTTGTGTGGAAAGTTTGCCCGAATTCTGTCATTGGTGGGGTTCAGAATGCTCTTTGATTGTAGGTGAACTATAAATCCCAGTAACTACAACTCCCAAATGCCAAAGTCTATTTTCCCCAAACTCCATCTGTGTTCCTATTTGGGCATATGGAATATATGTGCCAAGTTTGGTCCAGATCCATCATTGTTTGAGTCCACAGTGCTCTCTGGATGTAGATGAACTACACCTCCCAAACTCAAAGCCAATGCCCACCAAACCCTTCTAGTGTTTTCTGTTGGTCATGGGAGTCTTATGTGCCATGTTTGGTTCAATTCCATCATTGGTGGAGTTCAGAATGCAATTTGGTTGTAGGTTAAATATAAATTTCAGCAACTACAACTCCCAAATGAAAAAAATCCATTTTTTTTGGAGTGATGGTCACTCCTTGGGTTAGTAGGTGTCTTGCAGCCAAATTTGGCAGCAATTCATCCAGTGGTTTTTGGGTTATGTTAATCCCACAAACAAAGATTACATTTTTATTTATATAGATTATGAATACTGTATAATATTATAAGAAGAATTACATAATACAAAATTACAGAATTACATTATCTTAAATGTTTAGGACCAGAGATTTTTTTGAATTTCACTTTTTTGTTTTTTTGATACCTTTGTTTGCATACATACATATAATGAATGAGAAATAAAAGGGAAAGGAGGCTAGCCACACACCCAGTGCACACTGAGATATTTTCAGTGACCTCTCAGGCTTTGTCTACACTGCCCTGTATACCAGGAACTGATCTCAGATTGTCTTCTTATTCCACATCCAGACCTACTCCACCATTTCAGAAATTTGGTGTTCCTGTAAATAAATGAAAGGGAAAACTGGGCCTGTCCTCTGCCAATTCAGTATGGCTCCTGGTGCTTTTTTCAACTTTACATTACAGTATAAATCACATAACACTCCTCGGAGGAGGAAACTGGTAGGCCAATGAAGGGAGGAGGTCCGACCTGCACTGATGATTTAATGCATTTTCAAACTGGTATTGAAGAAAGTGGTTTCTTTGAGTAGGTGGCCCCTTTTACACAGCTGTATAAAATCCTACATTATCTGCTTTGGACTTGGTTATATGGCAGTGTGGACTCAGGTTTTTGGTTTTTGGTTTTTTTTTTTGGTGTGAGGAGCGACTTGAGAAACTGCAAGTTGCTTCTGGTGTGAGAGAGTTGGCTGTCTGCAAGGACATTGCCCAGGGGACGCCTGGATGTGTTACCATCCTGTGGGAGGCTTTTCTCATGTCCATGCATGGGAAGCTTGAGCTGACAGATGGAAGCTCAACCCATCTCATGAATTTGAACCACCAATCTTCAGGTCAGCAGTCCTGCTGGCACAAAGGGTTTAATGGCTATGAGATAACTCAGTTCAAATCAGATATTATGGATTATCTGCCTTGTTATTCTGGGTTATATGGCTGTGTGGAAGGTCCCAATGATTACATAGGAAATTCTAGAACCAGCCTGAGGCTCAGATGGTGATTACACAAACCACAGGCACTAATGTATATGGTTTTTGTGGAGGTTTATTGTGTGGAAACTGCAGTGTGAATGCTTTGAATTGCATGAAATGGCCAGTGTAGATGGGGGTTTAGAATATAATTGAAAAAGTGATTTATTCTTTTCAGAATACAAGAAACAGAGGCTGTTCTAGAGAACTTAAAACAGATGAGATATAAAAAAGTATATCTGGGCCTGTGCTTTTCTATAGGACATATACTTTAAGCCCAACGGGAAGCCAGGGGGCCTCAAAGAGGGGTTCTCAGGGATATTTCTGAAGTGATGGTCTTTAGAGTCTTTAATGATACAACAAAGTCTTTATTATGGAACAAATAACAAATCTTCAAAGGTTCAAACAACACTTTAAGGCTTTCTTAGTCTAGTCTTCAATGGACTGGTACCTGACTTTGATTAACTAAACTTTCTCTGTAGGAAAAACCCTTTTTAACCTCTCCCAGGCTGCTTTCTATCTACGCCTCATCGGTGTGGGTGCTACTACTGAATCCAAGTGTGTCTGGGTATCGAGTAGACCTACCAGCCGAGGCTTGAAGATATTTCAGCTGGAGTTCCATGGATCTGTAATGCTGTCCTCCCTCCGAGAATTCTTTGAAACTTCAGGGCTGTTTTCCTTCTGTCTCTTGGAATTTCTGATTCTGTATCCCCGGTTGTTCCTTTTCCCTGGATTCTCTTAAGAAAGGAAGCTTTTCTACGGGATGAGCTGGTCTACGTCCTAAAGCTCAGCTACCTTGTGTGAGACTGACCAAAATGGCTCCTTTCCCTCCCAGAAGCCTGATCAAGGGGCGGAACCAAAACTTAATTAAGATGGACAGGAGGCCTGCCCTATAACTGCAAACTTTAACAGAAAGAAATAAAGTTGGAGCTCCTGGTACAGCACAATATCATAACAACGGCAAATTTGTTTCTTTGCAACTGCATTGAATTATCTTTATGTAGTTATGGATGTCAGTTCTTTTGGATCCTAGTTATATTCAGGTCCTACAAGATGAGAGTAACAAAGTATCTCAATATCGTTTCAGTCAATAACTACGATACAAAGAAAAATATTTCTTTTGAAAAATAGATCTCAGTATATAGCTCAATAGCTGCAATACATCACACAGTTTGAGAGCTTCTATGAAGATTTTTTGAACAATATAAAACATGCCAAAATGCATGTCTGCTCAAGAGCAGGTTGCACTGAATTCATCAAGAGTTGCCCCCAGAAAGAGAATTGCAGTCTCAATCACCAAAATGACCTTTCTTGAAATGATTAGCAGGCATGGCACGATTCCTTAAATAACACAGAGATACCATTATTTTTATTAGAGGCAGGAGATTTTTATACAAGAGGCAAATGACATATTTCAAAAACCAAATATGAAATTTTTATTCTTTATGGGTACACAGCACTGAAATTCACGGAGCTGAGATGTAATTAAAAGGAAAGATGATCAGAAAACTCTTGGAGTAAAGCCAATAATGCTTTGTACTAACCATATTTCAAGTAGTGTGCTGATTTTCTGTTTCCCCTGGCAATAGAAAAAAAAAAACCAAAACAGGTCTGTGTTTGGCTCCAGCTTACATTAAGGTCCCTTCTACAGTGCCATATAAAATCCATATTATCTGCTTTGAACTGGATTATATGACTCATATAATGACTCATACTATGTTCTCTGCACTTCATCCAATTCCCAGGCCCTATGGCAGCGTTTCTCAACCTGGGGTCTGGACCCCTGGGAGGGTCACGAGGGGATGTCAGAGGGGGTCACCAAAGACTATCACAGTGTTTCTCAACCTTCCTAATGCCATGACCCCTTAATACAATTCCTCATGTTGTGGTGACCGCCAACCTTAAAATTATTTTCGTTGCTACTTCAAAACTGTAATTTTGCTACTATTATGGCTCGTTGTGTAAATATCTGATTTGCAGAATGTATTTTCATTTAATGGACTAAATGTGGCACAAATACCTGGTGAGGTTGCAGGGGGAGGGAGGATGTATTGATTTTGTCATTTGGGAGTTGTAGTTGCTGGGATTTATAGTACACCTACAATCAAAGAGCATT
>NW_026847993.1:17774502-17795577 GCF_025583915.1 Anolis sagrei ordinatus | reverse complement strand
CCAACCTAGCAGTTTGAAAACATGCAAATGTGAGTAGATCAATAGGTACCACTCCGGTGGGAATGTAACGGCACTCCGTGCAGTCATGCTGGCCACATGACCTTGGAGGTGTCTACGGACAACGTCAGCTTTTCAGCTTAGAAATGGAGATGAGCACCAACCCCCAGAGTTGGACATGACTAGACTTAATGTCTGGGGAAATCCTTTATGCCCCATTTGTTTGATATAGGTTTTAAAGCTGCTTTGAAATGCAGTTTCATATTTACTTTTACAGTTGAATCTTTCCCTGTTGCTATATTTAAAATATAGCAATAAAAAGCTGGGTTTAGAAAAGGCAGAGGAACGAGAGACCAGATTGCCAACATCCGCTGGATAATGGAGAAAGTCAGGGAACATCTATTTCTGCTTCATTGACTATTCTAAAGCCTTTGACTGTGTGGATCATAATAAATTGTGGTAAGTTCTTGGTGGGATGGGCATACCAAGCCACCTTGTCTCTCTCCTGAGGAATCTGTACAAGGACCAAGTAGCAACAGTAAGAACTGACCACGGAACAACAGACTGGTTCAAGATTGGGAAAGGCGTACGGCAAGGCTGCATACTCACCCAACCTTTTTAACTTGTATGCAGAACACATCATGCGATGTGCGGGGCTTGATGAATGCAAAGCTGGGGTGAAAATTGCTGGAAGAAACATTAACAACCTCAGATATGCAGATGACACCACTCTGATGGCCGAAAGCGAGGAGGAGCTGAGGAGCCTTCTAATCAAGGTGAAAGAAGAAAGCACAAAAGCTGGGTTGCAGCTAAACATAAAAAAAAGATTATGGCAACAAGAATGATTGACAACTGGAAAATAGAGGGAGAAAATGTGGAGGCCGTGACAGACTTTGTATTTCTAGGCGCAAATATTACTGCAGATGCAGACTGTGGCCAGGAAATCAGAAGACGCTTACTTCTTGGGAGGAGAGCAATGTCCAATCTCGATAAAATAGTAAAGAGTAGAGACATCACACTGGCAACAAAGATCCGCATAGTCAAAGCCATGGTATTCCCTGTAGTCACCTACGGATGTGAGAGTTGGACCTTAGGGAAGGCTGAGCGAAGGAAGATCGATGCTTTTGAGCTGTGGTGTTGGAGGAAAGTTCTGAGAGTGCCTTGGACTGCGAGAAGATCCAACCAGTCCATCCTCCAGGAAATAAAGCCCGGCTGCTCACTGGAGGGAAGGATACTAGAGACAAAGTTGAAGTACTTTGGCCACATCATGAGGAGACAGCAAAGCCTGGAGAAGACAATGATGCTGGGGAAAGTGGAAGGCAAAAGGAAGAGGGGCCGACCAAGGGCAAGATGGATGGATGGCATCCTTGAAGTGACTGGACTGACCTTGAAGGAGCTGGGGGTGGTGACGGCCGACAGGGAGCTCTGGCGTGGGCTGGTCTATGAGATCATGAAGAGTCGGAGACGACTGAACGAATGAACAACAACAACATATTTAAAATAAAGGTAGACCTGCAAACCTTGCTGAAAACATTTTGAAAGCTGGCACAGAAACCTAAAAATAAATGTTATACAAATGATAAAAATGCTGGACGTACTCTGTTCCCGCACAATGTGTTCCATCATTTGCCAGTAGAGTATAGCCAGAGGGCAGAAGTGATCTACTGAGGAGTAAGCACAATTGTGTTAAGTGGAATATATATATATATATATATATATATAGAGAGAGAGAGAGAGAGAGAGAGAGAGAGAGAGTAGTATAGTTTGAGTAGATTTTAGCTGCAAACCCATATATATATATATGGGTTTGCAGCTAAAATCTACTCAAACCATCACTGAATCCATTAGAAAATGCAGAACTTGAATAATAAACATGTTGACCTAAATAATTGCTGTCATAGAGCAGCTCCGCCTGACACTGGCCTTATAGGACTACAGTATGTAAAGGCTTCTGATTTCCAGCTTTATATTAACTCATTTGCTATATAAATAATCGAAAATCATCAGGATGTCTTTTTAAAGACATAGGTTTCTTTTTAGAAACTAGAAAATATTGCAATTAAGAAGTCAAGTTTTAAATTTGGCAGAACAAATGGACAGCACATATAAAATGCATTAAGAACGTATGTGAACTCTGCATCAGATTCCGTGATAGCTGTAATCCATTTAGAATTTTTCAAAGATGCCTAATTTTCACCTTTTAAAATGTCTTCTTTCTTTTCTTTTCATTATAATTAAGCAATAATTTCATTTAGCTGGCCAAAGCAGATGGAAGGCTACACTTGACATTTTCAAAATAAGAATATCAAGCTATGATAATTAATATACAGTTTCATAGCTGAGCATGAAGTAATGGCAAGCTTTTCTTTGAAAGCATAATTAGGATTGGGTACATATGTGAGTGCAGTCACACACAGAATGATGGTGAAAAATTGATGATGATGATGATGATGATGATAATAACTTGCTGTACCCGCCACGTGTTGCTGTGGCAAACCTTCCCTCCCTCTTTCTCCTCCTTCTCTTTCTCTCTCCTTCCTTCCCTCCCTCTTTCCTTCTTTCCCTCTTTTTCTTTCTCTTCTTCTTCCTTCCTTCTCTACCTGTTTCTTTTCTTGCTTCCTTTGCTGTTTGGTTTCATCCTTCTCTTTCCTTCCTTCCGTCCCTCTTTCGTTCCTTCTCTTCCTTCCTTCCTTCCTTCCTTCCTTCCTTCCTTCCTTCCTTCCTTCTTCCTTTACTTTTTATTTCCTCTTCTTTCCTTCTCCTCTACCTTTCTTTCTTTCCTTCTCTTCCTTCTTTCCCCTCCTCTCTTTCCTTCCTTCTCTAGCTTCCTTTCTTTCTTTCCTTCTCTCCTTCTTTCCCTCCTCTCCCCTTCCTTCCTTCTGTACCCTGCTTTCTTTCTTTCCTTCCCTCCTTCTTTCCCTCTTTCTCTCCCTCCTGTTTCATGTCGTTTTAGTTGCCCTCGGCGGCCCCCCGCAGCTCCCATGCCCACCCCGAGCGTGAGTGCTTACATCGGTCTGATGGGCTTTCTCAGGCTGGGCTCATCTAGAGGGAGGCAGGCAGATGGCAGTGCGCATGCGGAGGGAGATTTGGGGGCAGGGGAAGCTGGGAAATGGAGTCCTTCCTCGTCGTATTTCTCCCGTGGCAGTGCACATGCGGAGGGAGATTTGGGCGCGGGGGAAGCTGGGAAATGGAGTCCTTCCTCATCGTTTTCCTCCCGAGGCCTCTGCGCATGCTCCGTGTTTTTCGGGTATTGTGCGTTTGTGTTGTTGCATATTGGTGTTTGGGTTGTTGGTCATACCTTGGGGGAAGAGATATTAGCAGGGCAAATGTGGTGAGATTTTGTCCAGTGGTTTAGCCGTTTTTGACCGCCTAATTACGATCTTAAGGTATATATATATATATATATATATATATATATATATATATATCACACCAAAACACGGTATGACACAGCAAATGAGATATATATGCTGGATTTTGTATCAAGTCGAACACTTCCCAAGCATTTAGGACTGTGTGATGTATTTTCGAATGATGCATTTGTCACGAAAAATCATTGCAGCAGGCATGTAGCTGGAGGGGGGGGCTTCCGCCCCCCCCCCCCCGAAATTCTCATGGTGGTCCGCGAGAAGGCCTTACTGGTACATTATTTAAACTGTTATGTTTATTCCTATCATGATCTGATCACCATGCTCAATATATCCCATATGCATGGGGGTATTGGGATAACGATACAAAAGGTTTTCTAGGGTAGATCCTCAGCCCCCCCCCCGAATCAAACTCACCCCCCCCCCAAATCAAATTCAGCCTCCCCTGTCCTGCAGATTTGATAAATGTAAATTTAATGATGTGTGGGATGTGAGGGCGATCTGGCTGCAACATCTGTCACCCCATTGATCGCCAGGGTTGATTCGGCTGATCTGCCTAGCTAGGCGGGTGTCCCCTTCCTCCCTCACCACTCCATGTGCGTCCCTCCTGAAGCTGCACACTCGGTGGAAGAGGACGACATCCCAGGTATAGAAGGAGTGTACCGAGGTCTTCGGTCCCGGGTTAATGATGTGTGGGAATGAATGGAAGAATAGAATATGAATGTATGGATTGAGCTAATAATTTTGGAGACACCAGTATAATATTAAGGCCTGGAATGACTAATTACCTGCTTTCTGGACTGTGATTAAAACCTGCTAATAAGAAGTGAAAAGTAAACTCTGATAAGAATTGGGACAGTGATAACAGAAATGTTTACAATGTTAAGAAGGAAGTCAACATAAGATCAACAGCAATCAAGAAGATCAACATCTGGCCAGGAAACTGAGATGGAGTCAGGATGGAAAACATCTATCATTAATTTACAACTTTGGGACTACATCAGCAGAATATTCCTATAAAAGACTCAATCTAATGATGCTCAAAGTGTGACAGACAGAGATACTGTTCACCCACTGTGCTCTGCACCATGGGAAGGAGAGAGATGGTGTACCTATGGAGAGTGTCAGATATGCTATGGGAAAGCATTATTCTGGTCACTTTGGGGCTTCTTTCTCAAGGGAGGAGGAAGAAGTGCACTTCTGGAGTCTTAGATTTTGTACAGGGAGTCAGATTCTGCTGTATGGAAAACAGAGATCTGGTCCTTGGCATGGTGCTTAGGGAAAGGATGCATTTCAGCATTTTGAAGTTTTGGCATTATGGAACTATACATTGGCAGGCTGCAGAGAAGTGGGGTCTGGCCTAAAGGTGCTTCTCCAAGGAGGGAGAAATAATATGGTGATATTTGAATGCCTGAGGATGAATGTGTGTACATGTGGTGTGATTGCTGAGTGAAAATGTAATTCCCCTTTGTAATTCGAAAGTCCCACAGTATTTTTGTGTGTTCATTTTCTGCTACCTTTGCAGGTTTTTGATCCCACCAGTTCTTTACTACTGGCAGGTGGTACTTGTAACATAAGTTCCAATGAATCATTTGGGCCACATAATTGTGCCTCTGTTTGTAGTCCGTCTGTGCAATTTTCTTTCAGCAGCTGAGGATATTATCAATGGTTTCATCAGCTTCCTTGTACAATCTGCATTTTGGGTCATCAGCTGATTATTATTTTTGTTGTTCATTCATTCAGTCGTCTCCGACTCTTCGTGACCTCATGGACCAGCCCACGCCAGAGCTCCCTGTCGGCCGTCACCACCCCCAGCTCCTTCAAGGTCAGTCCAGTCACTTCAAGGATGCCATCCATCCATCTTGTCCTTGGTCGGCCCCTCTTCCTTTTACCTTCCACTTTCCACAACATAATTGTCTTCTCTAGGCTTTCCTTTCTCCTCATGATGTGGCCAAAGTACTTCAACTTTGTCTCTAGTATCCTTCCCTCCAGTGAGCAGTCGGGCTTTATTTCCTGGAGGATGGACTGGTTGAACCTTCTCGCAGTCCAAGGCACTCTCAGAACTTTCCTCCAACACCACAGCTCAAAAGCATCTATCTTCCTTCGCTCAGCCTTCCCTAAGGTCCAGCTCTCACATCCGTAGGTTACTACAGGGAATACCATGGCTTTGACTAGGCAGATCTTTGTTGCAGTCTGATGTCTCTACTCTTTACTATTTTGTCGAGACTGGACATTGCTCTCCTCCCAAGAAGTAAGCGTCTTCTGATTTCCTGGCCACAGTCTGCATCTGCAGTAATCTTTGCACCTAGAAATACAAAGTCTGGATTATTATTATTATTATTATTATTATTATTATTATTATTATTTTCTTTGGAATTCCACAGAAAATACTTTGAGATAAAAATGGTTTTAAGAGTTCATGCTAGAAAAACACTGTAGCAATTTTTAGTCAAAATCTTCAAAGTCTCTAGAAACTATGATGTAGAAAGCCCTGAGCAGCAGACAATACCCATTTGGGAGTTTATCTAATAGCCTCTCTTACACAGTCTAGGTAGTGAAATGCAGGAATTTTGTGACACTTCCTCACCGCTACAAACATTAAAATTCTGTGGATGCTTTGCCTAACAGGCATGAATCTCAAAATTCATTTCAAATATTAAGACTGTGAAATTGCATGCCACTTTTAATTAAGTGATGGGCAAGAGTCCATGGACATAACTTTGAAGTGGGCCACCAACAAGGAAGTAATTTGAGTCCACTGTTGATTAAACCCCTATTAGGTTGCTTTTAGTTCAGGTTGGTTGTGACTTCCAGGGGTACATTCAAACAATTATAACACTGTCATTCTACTTTGACTGCTAAGATTCCATTCTATTTAGGCAGAGACTATCAGAATTCTCAACAGAGTGCAACAGTGCCTCATCAGACTACAAACCCTATGATTCTGGATGGAAGCAATGCTGTTAGTGGATAATAGTTTGTAACTATGTAGTGTTAATAGGCCCTGGATCCTATCACATTTCTCTGATCTGATGAAAAGCATCGAGATATCTCCATAACCCTCAAATCTCATATGAATTGTCCTACTCTAGTCTTTTTTTTTTGCTAGACTTGGAGACTCTCCAAAGGAAAAATGTCTAATTCCTGTACAAGCCAATTTTATTTTGGAGAATTATACATATTCCCAATTTCAATGTGTTCTCAGGGAACATCTAAGATTATCAAGAACATTTCATTACCACTGTCTAGGTCAGTCTAAAATAATTTAGTATTCTTCTAAAAAGAAATTTACTACTTCATTGTTATTTATTTGTGTTATAACAGAATTAGCAAACACAAAATACAGTGTCCTTGCCCCCACACTATCTTAACTACTTGGAAGGTGAACTAGCTTCATAGGGAACAGATCAGAGACTATACAGTTGAATCAAACAAGAATGTATTAACTGACAAGAATTTTAGACTTTCTCTTCTCCTTAGTCTCACTATAAAGTCTTTGTGAGGAATGATAAAGTATTTGAGGGATAGACACAGTTATGGCTGAACTGTGGCTCTTGAATCTTTATTTCTTCTTATTGTCTCTTTCTTGTATGGTGTTCAACTGTCTCTAAGGTGTCTCAAAGTTTCACTCTGACTGGACGTGGGTACAGCTCCACCTGTACTTCAATGTAGCTCCAACTGGACATGATATTTTGAAGATCTTCCAACCTTCTTCTCTCTTCACCTTCCAGTCACAAAAAGAGCTGACTCTTCAAAGAATCAGAAGTGCCTTGCCTGAGGCTCCAACCCTCAGAAGATTCTTAAAGGAGCAGGGTGACTGAGACTTCAAATACAAATAGGTTGTCTAGACTGATCCCCCCAGAAATGACATAAAATATTAATCCCGCTAACTAAAAAGGGTTTAACTAGAGATAAACAGTGAGGGTCTTTATGGGGCATGACAGCCATTGTGTTATTGCACATTTTGCTGTAGTATATTATCCAATACACCAACTTAACGTTGTCATCCATCCATTTAAGTTTTTTAATGCAAAAACAAAGTTCCTGGAGTAAAACTACTACTTCCAAAGTAAGGATTGCACAATTAAACATGAAATTACACTTTCAAACTAGGAACATGTTTTTTTATGATGATGGTGATTATGATTATTATTATTCAGAGGCTGGATCGCCATCTGTCAGGGGTGCCTTGATGGTTTCTATACATATTTTGCTACCCGGTCCACCAATTTAACATAATTATCCACCCATTTAACAATGTTTTGGCATTAAAACAAAGTTTCTGGTGTAAAACCATTTCTTTCAAAGTAAGGACTACACAATTAAACAGGAAATAATACTTTCAAACTAGGAACATTATTATTAAGAAAAGTTGCTTGTAAAAACAAAAATCCATTGATAAGTGAAATGTTCTGAAATTTGGTGGGCTAAGAGTGGTAAATGTTTTCTAACACTGGTGTGAAGTGTCATCCCAACATCTGTAAAATGAGGGAGAAAGGAGCCCTTGAAGTTTCCCCAATTATAGTAATTATGCACAAGTAGTATAACAAAATAGTAACAAATGTTTGTTACTCTTGTTATAGTAACATTTTTTCACTAACTATAGTTTAGAAACACTTTAGAAATGAAATACCAGTGCCCCCTGGTTTTGTGATGACTTTCGAACCATTTTTTTAATGGATAGCAACTCACTAATTATGATGTGTGTTCATCCTCAGCAGTTTTATGCTTACAGTCAGACTCTTACCTGGAAATTCATTTAACCTGAAATAATCTTGACTTGATATTAATTAATTAGTGTTGCTTTGTACAAATCATTTTTTAAAACTGGTTTTCTTCATTCTTCCCGTTGCAAAATTTTTCAGCAAACTCCTTAAATTCAGAATGACATCATTCTGTGATTGTCGTGCGCTTACACACATTCTGTATACACCATGGCTCATAAAGCCTAATGAGAATAAGTTCATTAAATTAATCCCAATAATTAACAAACTTGCTGCCTGCTCCTTAGATGTCTAATTTTGTGACAGAATTTTGGCATGCAGCTTCCAACGTGAAAGCAGGAAATGCATCCAAAAAACCTCTTTAAAAGACGAGAGATTCATCTTCATTAGAATTTCGTCATCTAATTTACTATCCACTGCAGATATCTATTCACAAGGTGACAATTCTGCAGAGTTTTTTTTAAAAAAGTTGACCAAAGAGAAGAGAGTTTGTGGAAGCAATTTTTCATTCACACACAGCTGTCTCTAACAGGGTGGTGACAAGCAATGGTTCATGCTATCTTCCAGATAATAATTCTGCTATGGAAGGGTAGACACCTCCACATTTATTTTTAAGCATTCACCTGCCCTTCAAAAATGGGAGTCAATTACAACTATCAGCCAGAACGATGGGACGAAACGGGAGGCCACCATGAATACTAGGAGTTGTAGGCTATAGTACAGAGGAAAAAACTGCCAAAATTTCATAAGACTTGTAATTTTACAAGAGCTTTGGCATTTTCTGCCAAAGACTGCTGGTGCCTCACCAAACTACAAATCCCAATATCCCATAGCATTGAGCCATGGCAGTTAAAACGGGGTCAAACTACATTCATTCTACTGTTCATTCTCAGTATGATATGCTTAGCATGATGTAACATTTACTTTCTAGGTATAGTCATTTTTGGTGGAATTCAATATCAATCAAAAAGATTCAAGGCATTTTAAATATAACCAGGTAAATTTTGATATGGTCATTCCAGTTTTCCATCAGGTTACTATAACTATCTTATCCTAGCCATCCCTGCCACGAGTTGCTGTGGCCCAGTCTGATGATCTGGAAAATAAAGTAATGAGAAAGTAATGGTTTCTAATAGGGCTGGGCGGTTTCGTTCATTAATTTCGTAATTTGTTATTAATTCGTTTTTTTTATAACGAAGCGATATTGAACCATTCAGGAGCAACTAAAAAACAAAACGAATTTTTCCAATTCGTTTCGTAATTGTTTTGAAATTGTCTCGAAATCGATTAGTAATTGATTCGATATCGTTTCATTATTATTTCCGCATGTCTGGTGCAAGTTTTATAGTCGTTGTTTGTTTTCTCAGTGAAAAAAAAATTATCACACCAACAGTCAACAACAGAGGGAGAGGGAAGCTTCCTGTTCCATTTGGAGGTTTTTTTAGCATATTGCGCTATCGCGCCCGCCATTAACGAATCGATTCGTAATTGTTTCGAAATCGATTCGTAATTGATTCGTAATTTACGAAATTTCGTAAATATCGAAAAAAAATTAAGGAAAATTTCGGAATTAATTTAAAAATCGAAACGCAAAAACCCCCTAAAAACAAATCGAGTTTAGAAACAAATTTTTCTGTGGTTGCCCAGCCCTAGTTTCTAATATATGTAATATGTACGTTTTCTTGCCCTAGTGAAGGGAGGTGGACTGGATGACCTTAAGTATTTTCTATTGGCCATAGGGGTTCTTTGTGGGAAGTTTGTCCCAATTCTATCATCCATGGGGTTCAAAATGTTCTTTGATTGTAGGTGAACTATAAATCCCAGTAACTACAACTCCCAAATATCAAGGTCTATTTCCCCCAAGCTCCGTCTGTGTTACTAGTTGGGCATATGGAATATTCGTACCAAGTTTGGTTCAGATCCATCATTGTTTGAGTCCTCAGTGCTCTCTAGATGTAGGTGTACTCCAACTCCCAAACTCAACATCAGTGCCCACTAAACCCTTCTAGTGATTTCTGTTGGTCATGGGAGTCCTGTGTGCCACGTTTGGTTCAATATCATCATTGGTGGAGGTCAGAATCCTCTTTGATTGTAGGTTATCTATAAATCCCAGCAACTACAACTCCCAAATGACAAACTCATTTTTTTTTAGTGGAGAACATACATTGGATTGTTAGGTGTAACTTGTTCAAATTTGGTTCCAATTGCCCCAGTGGTTTTTGAGTTCGGTGAATACCACAAACAAACATTATATTTTTATTTATATAGATGAAGTGATGTAGAGCCTACATATAGAGGATAAAATAATCTATGTGTTATCAAGGTCAAAGTATTTTAAAGGTATGTGAACGGTGTTTCTGTGCAAAACCCCAATTATTTATGTAAAGACACATTATCAGCACAAAATCCATGGGATGTTTAAAAAGTTGGCTATTTTTTCAATTAAAAGAGGTTTTTGTGTTTCTGAATTTATGTATTTATATGATACAAAAGATATTTTGCATGTCACTGTATAGACTTGATTATTTTACTGAGTTAGGTGGGAAAACTTAAATTCTGGGGCAAATTGTAATGAGATGGCATGAGACAATTCTGCATGGACACTTTATTCCAGTGCTGATCTGGAGGATTGAGATATGGTCTGGCACCAGGATGGTTTTGACTGCCACCCTCCCAGTCCTTAGAAGGTTAAAGGTAGTCCCTGGGATGCTGTGTAAGCAGGAAGCAGCTCTCAACAGCCAGTAGGCTGCTATTAATATTCCCATTCTTTTTGGTCATTGCAGCAACCATCAGTTGTGACATGGCTAATGTCTATTGTGAATTACCTGGAGTGACATCAGCCAGGGTTCCAGAATGATGTGGGAGATAAGAGGAAGACAGAAGGAATTGCCTCCACCTTTCCCTCCATTTCTTTGGTCACTGCCCAAGTTTCATTCCAGATGATGAGCAAGAGACATCACCATATTATGTTCCTTCGACACCGCTATGACTAGAACTGGAATAGAATGGTGAGTGCCATCCCCTGTCTCCAAGCCACTCAAACTCAGAGATTACATGATGGCCATGTAAATAGTTGTGGTCAGTTTTATCTCAAGCCCAAAGTTTGTCAGAGAAAATTTAAAACAAACTGTGATGTTGAAGGTCATGGTTGAAGGCTATATTAACCAAATCAATTATTTGCATCATGTGGTTGTAATGGACTCATACCTTTGTAGGCCAAAGCTGAAGCCTAAAAGTCAGTAAGCCAGCCTCCATGTTAGTGAGGGAAATACAAGGAGAGTCAGATCAGCAGAGGGGAGGAGTTTAGCTATCCCAGGATTGGCTAGGACAGATGGGAGGAGCTGGATCTGTGAGTGTAAAAAAGGCAGGCAGCTTCTGACAGAAAGAGAGATTGGATTTTGGATCTGAAGGGAGAGGGTGGATTTTTGAATGAGCTGAAGATTTCCTGAGGGAGAGTGTTTTGTTTACTATTTATTTATTTATTTACTATTCTTGTATACCGCTGTATCTCAAGCCCGAGGGCGACTCACAGCGGTTTCCAAGCAGCAAACAACAAAGACAATAAAAACAGCAATAATTAATATACCATAACAGTTAAATTACACATTTCCATTACTAGCTAATAAACAAACATCAATA
This sequence comes from Anolis sagrei ordinatus, assembly GCF_025583915.1. Taxonomy (NCBI): domain Eukaryota; kingdom Metazoa; phylum Chordata; class Lepidosauria; order Squamata; family Anolidae; genus Anolis; species Anolis sagrei. Next base: position 17,783,849 of record NW_026847993.1, on the reverse strand, counting down.
CACAGTTATCACAAAACCCACCCCCGATCGCCTCATCATCCAAGCGTGATCCAAATTCGACATCCATTGTTCCATTCCTATGTTCAAATTACCAGAATTGCACTGAATTACTCAAACGCCTGCACAAACATCCAGGTTTTAAGGCAGGTGTGGCTATAGAGTGGCCTAGAGGGTCAATAGCCACATGTGAACTGGTGTGGCTGAAAACACACAGGTTGTTTGTACACTCTAAAGGACAGGTATTCTAGGAAAGCTAGATACACTGAGGGGACAGATAGGTTTAGTCTGTCAGAGGGAAATTGCTCATGTTGAAGAACAGATACCCAGTTGGGGAGTCCAGTAAGCTTGTTAGGACTTAGAAACCGTTTGAGAAGATTGTGCTGTGCTAACCATATACGCTTATGTAACTCTAAGAAGAATTCAGTTGTTTGTTCCAGTATACATAAATAAACTTTGTTCTAGTTCAACTTTCCATAAGGTCTTCACATTGATTCATTCCATTACGTCCGTTCCAGTAATCTCTAACATCTTTTGGCATCAGACACTTTAAAGGGAGCAAAAGGAAGGGCTGGGGCACAACAAGCTTTACCTCAGACATAACATCAAGTTAAGTTCTCAAAATCTATTTGAGTGGTGGCAGTAATTCTTCAATACACATCGAGCTTTGTGACAGGTGTCCAGTTGGAGCCTTAGAAAACAAAGTCTTTCACTCCGTTCCTTCGAATTGGTACCAACGGCTGAACAGTCATTCAGTCCAGTTTACATTGGTGAACAGCTGAGAGCAATATAACAGCCGAAGAAATGTGAGAGTGTGTTTGCTAGGGAATATATTTATTTATTTATTTATTTACTGCATTTGTTGACCGCCGTTCTCAGCCCTAGGGCGACTCACGGCGGTGTACAACATATAAAAACAGTTTACAATAAGGCAATATCACAACAGAATATCAACATAACTATCAATAATACAATTATACTAAATCATCCGCGCCGTCTCATCGTAGAATCATAAACCAATCTCGTTATCCATATTCCGTTCCAATCATCATTGCCAATTGTTGCAGCACTTAGTCAAACGCCTTCTCAAATAACCATGTCTTTAGGCTCTTGCGGAATGTCATAAGGGAGGGCGCCTGTCTGATGTCTACAGGGAGGGTGTTCCACAGCCGGGGGGCCACCACCGAGAAGGCCCTATCCCTCGTCCCCGCCAGGCGTGCCTGTGAGGCAGGCGGGATCGAGAGAAGGGCCTCCCCAGACGATCTCAAAGTCCTCGTGGGCTCATAGGCCGAGATGCGGTCAGAAAGGTATTTTGGGCCGGAACCGTTTAGGGCTTTGTAGGCCAACACCAGCACCTTGAATTGGGCCCGGTAGCAGATCGGCAGCCAGTGGAGCTGGAACAACAAGGGCGTTGTGTGCTCCCTGCGTCCCGCTCCTGTTAGTAACATGGCTGCCGCATGCTGGACTAGCTGAAGCTTCCGGGCCGTCTTCAAGGGCAGCCCCACGTAGAGAGCGTTGCAGTAGTCAAGGCGGGATGTGACCAGAGCGTGTACTACCGTGGCCAAGTCAGACTTCCCGAGGTACGGGCGCAGCTGGCGCACGAGCCTAAGCTGTGCAAATGCTCCCCTGGTCACCGCTGAAACCTGGGGATCCAGGCTCAACGATGAATCCAGGATCACACCCAAGCTGCGAACCTGCGCCTTCAAGGGGAGTGCGACCCCATCCAGCACAGGCTGTAACCCTATACCCTGTTCGGCCTTGCGACTGACCAGGAGTACCTCTGTCTTGTCTGGATTTAATTTCAATTTGTTCGCCCTCATCCAGACCATTACAGCGGCCAGGCACCGGTTCAGGACCTCGACAGCCTCCTTAGTAGCAGGTGGAAAGGAGTGACAGAGTTGGACATCGTCTGCGTACAGATGACACCGCACCCCGAAACTCCGGATGATCTCACCCAGCGGCTTCATGTAGATATTAAACAGCATGGGGGACAGTATAGAGCCCTGTGGAACCCCACAAGTCAAAGGCTGTGGTGTTGAACAGGTGTCCCCCAATAACACCTTCTGGGTGCGGCCCTCCAGAAATGACCGGAGCCACTGCAAAACAGTGCCCCCGAGGCCCATTTCCGCAAGGCGCCCCAGAAGGATACCGTGGTCAACGGTATCGAAGGCCGCTGAGAGGTCCAGGAGCACCAACAGGGACACACTCCCCCTGTCTAGCTCCCGGCGCAGATCATCCACTAAGGCGACCAAGACCGTCTCAGTTCCATGTCCCGGTCTGAAACCAGACTGTGCCGAATCCAGATAATCCGTGTCTCTCAAGAATACCTGGAGTTGTGAGGCCACCACGCTTTCCATGACTTTGCCCAAAAAGGGGAGATTGGAAACAGGCCGAAAGTTGTCAAATTTAGTGGGATCCAATGATGGTTTCTTCAACAGCGGTTTTATAATAGCTTGTTTTAAGCTCGCTGGAATTTCGCCTTCCCGAAGGGAAGCGTTAACCACCACCGTTACCCACTCAGCCAATCCCCCTCTGGCCTCCTTCAGAAGCCAGGATGGGCAGGGGTCTAGGATGGACGTGGTGGGCCTCATTCCTCCAAGTATCTTGTCCACATCCTCGGGTTTCACAAATTGAAAGTAAGTATTATTCCCCAGAGCTCAGGCTGATTGTTACAGTGGTCACCATAGAACTGATTCACCCCCACTTTTAGATAAAGGGTCAACATAGATGTGCCCATAGAAGGAAAAACAGGGAGGGAAATCCTAGAATAACCAAATAAAGGCAATTGTATCAATACAGCCTATCCAGTTATGACTCCCTAACTAGACATATTCACAACTTCTGCCACGCCTACTTTTCAACAAATGAAGCTGCAAAAGGGATCTTTGATGTGATGAACTGAAGTCCCCAGTGAGCCTTATTAAGAATATGGTACAGGGATTGCTGTGACTCAGCTGGAATCACAGAGTGATGGTGTCAATGATTCTGATGGGGATGATGAGATTCAGATTCAGAGTCAAATGCAAAGCAAGGATGTGCCTGTGTTAGACGAGGAAGAACAGGATCAGGGGGCAGGAGTTCAGTTGTTTCCCACAGCAAGAGTTGACGATGGGGAAAATGAAACTACTGAGACTGAATGCCAGGTGCACGGTGAAGGAATTTGGGGGGATAGTTCTCAGCCAGCTAATGAGGGATTTGACATCGATGGGGTCGGTGAGTTAGATAGGGCTGATTGCTTGGAACTGAAAGTGCGAAGGACTGTCAGGATCGCTGGGAGGTGAGAGAGAGAGGCCCTTGAGGCCCGAGGCCATAGAAATGCCTTCATGCTGGCCCAAGAGTATTAAACGGTCTGGTTGGGTGTGCCTCAGTGTCAGAGCAACTTCACACTTTAACCAAGAGCCTTTGGGATTTATCTTGTAGCTTTCTATGTTCATGTTTTTGGACTTTGCCTTGTGCTTATGGGACTTTGCCTTGCCTATGCCTTCATGGATCTTGTTTGCCTATGTTACCTTGGATTGATCTTTTGAAATATACCTTTGCTTTTTGAACTTCTTATCTTTTATTTTAATAAAACTTCAAAGACAACTGCTGGTGTGTTCTTTGGTGTCTTAAGCAAGGTGTTTCTACACTGAGGTGTGACAGGGATTCCCCTTTTCAGATGCAGTGCTATTTTCTTAGTTTAGAGCAGTGGTTCTCAACCTGGGGTCCCTAGATGGTTTTGGCCTACAAACTCCCAGAAATCCAAGCCAGTTTACCAGCTGTTAGGAGTTCTGGGAGTTGAAAGCTAAAAACGTCTGGGGACCCCAAGTTGAGAACCACTGGTTCAGAGCTATAGTTCTCAACCTTTGGTCCTCCATGTGTTTTGGATTTCAACTCTCAAAATTTCTAACAGCTGGTAAGCTGGCTGGGATTTCTGGAAGTTCACATCCAAAACAACTCAAGGGCCAAAGGTGGGAACCACTGGTCTAGAAGACATAAATATTAGGCTTGCGTAACAACGGAAAAATTTGGTTCTAAACTCGTTTTGTTTTTAGGGGGCCCTTGCGTTTCGTTTTTTTTAATAATTCTGAAATTTTCCTTTAAAAAATTTCGAAATTTACGAAATTTCGTAAAATTACGAATCGATTCGTTAATGGCGGATGAGATTGCACAATATGCTAAAAAAAACCTCCAAATGGGACAGGAGGAACTTCTGAAGCTTCCCTCTCCCTCTGTTGTTGACTGTTGGTGTGACAAAACAAACAACAACTATAAAACTTGCACCAGACATGTGAAAATAATTTCGAAATAATTATGAAACAATTACGAAATAAATTGAAAAAATTGTTTCGAATCTTTATTACTCCTCACACAATTCCTGCATGGCTCAATATTGGATCATAAGCTAATTTAAATACGAATTAATAACGAATTACGAAATTAACGAACGAAACCGCCCAAGCCTAATAAATATGCATTAATCAAAGCAGTTATTTAAACACCAGATGGTATCACAATCATGGCTTAATAAAGGTGTGTGATGCAAAACCAACACGCATGATAAGAGTACCCAGTTCTTATGAACACCTGCCAGAATCCAAGACTCCTGAGAAAACCTGACAAAGCCACATTCCCTGGTTAACAGCCTCAGTTTATTCAGTTTTTCACCTTGTCTAGAGTCATTTTAGGTGTTAGTACACACACTGAAGGAAAAGCAAAGTGGTGTCAAACAATGTGTCATTGCAGCATTTAGAAACAAATTGAAGTCATGTTGAAAGTGGCAGACATTTGGTTGCCATTGTGTACACCGAAGAGACGTGTCAGCTCTGGAGCCCTCAGACATATTAGCACTATTACTCATTGACTTTACCTTTGCTTGTAACATCACCAGTGGTGCCATTTTTCCATTTCTGAAATCTCCAGTGGTCCAGAAATTATCAAATCAAACGTGTGCTATTTCTTCTCACACATGGTCAGTTTCTGAAGTGAGAAAAGAATGAGAGATTAGATTGGTGTGCATGTGTTTGTGTGCGCCAAGAACAAAGCAATCTATTGATAAAGTTCTCACAAATAATAGAAAAGCTGGATAGGGGTTTGAACTGTAATTTTGGTTCAATTCAATATGTGTGACTTTGAAGGAATCAAAAGATTCTCATAAGCCTGTTCTGTTTCTCTGGGGAAAATGGATAAGTGGATTTAGAGGAGGGGGGGAGTCAGACAAGATGAGAAAACTGGAAAAGAATTCATGAATAACTGAGAGAGCTAGTGAATTTTAAGCATGAAAAAAACTTGTTAGAGTTTGTAGACTGGACTAATTGATCATGTAAGATAGGCGCTTCCCTTTGAAAGTTTCACTGCAGCACAAAGCACCAAGTGGTGAAGCCAGCATTAAAAGGAGAAACATGCCATCAGTTTTCAAAGTATTGGAAAGAACAGTTTTCTGGATTGTAGGTGAATTATTTCCCCCTTTATTTGGAAACTGGTGATAGAACATTTTTACAGTCATCGGTTAATCACATATCTGTAGCCTAAAAATGCTTAGATTTCCACCAGTAAATTGGGTCCAGGTATACATTTGGCTCCAAGATTTAGCTTTCTCCTCCCTACCAGCTGGGAAGGGAGGGTTATTTGATGTTCTCCAGTGAAGGAGACTAGTTAGTAGTTCTGGTAGAAACTATTTTTAGTGGGCTAGGCTGGATATTATCGAGAGGCAGTCCCATCAGTCCCTCCAGTCCATTGTGAGCGCTGAGAGATGAACAGCAGACAGGGCCGTAGCCAGAAAAAAAATTCAGGAGGGGTTGAAATTTTCGGGGGGGGGGGGGGTTGAAAATTTCACAAGGGGGAGGTTGAACCTGCCTCCTAGCTCACGCTGAAGCAAAGAGGACAGCAGGGGGCAGAGCAGCCTTCAATAGCCTGCAGCTCCGCCCCTGTCAACCACCTCCACCAAGTCTGGCCTCCTTAATGAGAGCATTCAACCACCCCCCCAAGAAATAATAATAATAATAATAATAATAATAATAATAATCCTTTATTTGTACCCCGCTACCATCTCCCGGAGGACTCAGTGCGGCTTACAAGAGGCCGAGCCCAAATACAACAGTAAAAACAACAACAATACAGCAAAATAACTCAAAAACAAGGCAATAACATTAACAAAACACCATGACGCAATTAAAATCTGTGGCAGGACCAAATGTAATAATTAAAATTACAAAGTGCTGAGCATGACCAGGTGAAAAGGTTAGGTGTTTGGAGGGGGATGGGCATGCAGATATCCTGGCTGGGGCTTGCCTGATGTCCTAAGGGAGAGAGTTCCAGAGTCGAGGGGCCACCACCGAGAAAGCCCTATCCCTCGTCCCCGCCAATTGCACTTGCGATGCAGGTGGGATCGTGTGTAGGGCCTCTCCAGATGAACGAAGAGATCGTGTGGGTTCGTACACAGAGATGCAGTCACGCAGGTAGGCGGGTCCCAAACAGTGTGAATAAATTGTCAATATTTGCCTGAGATAGTGGTTGCAGTTCTGGAGGGACTCTTAATTTTTTGCATCTCATAGACTTAGCATGGGGATTTGGTTAACCAGTTAAAATTCATGAGTAAACCAGGTTTTTAAAATCTGAAACATTTCGGGGGGGGGGGGGGTGAACCCCTAACCCCCCCCCCCCCCCCCCGCTACAGGCCTGACAGCAGAGCCAATGCAGGATGAGTGAGGACTACTCAGCTGATGAACTGTGAATTATGAATTAGGGATGCTTTACAAGTAACATCCAATTAATTGGGAGCCTTATGGTTTGGTGTGTATTTTGATGGGCATTCTCTGTCCAGATGTCCTGCTGATATATCTAGGTGGTAATGACATGGGTCTGCTTGAAGGTAAGGCATTAATTTTACAAGCTCTGGCAGATATGTGGGGTATTTTGTCAGTTCTTATCTCTCAGCAGAATGTAGCCAGAAAAAGAGTGGACCAAGAAGTGTACAAAGCCGGGAATGAGGGGTTGGGATTTTATATCTACCACAAAGAGATTGCCTATCATAGGAAGGATTTTTTTTTCAGGCAGATGGTATCCATCTCTAGGAGGAGGACAACCAGAAGTCCATTGCAGTTTTGAAGCACTTTACGCCATTTTTCATTCGATTCGGGAAGTGAGTCAGAAGTAATGGAGTGTTTTTAATTCAGTCTAGCCTGCTGGGAGGCGAAGCCTAAACTGCTTGCCTCCCGTCCAATCAGGGGATAAGTTTTGAGGAGGGGAGGGGTTTCAGCAGCCATTGCTCTATATAAAGGGAAACACATGGCTGAAAGGCTCATTCTGAGCCTGGGAAGGGAAGGGAAAGGGAAGTTGTGTTGTCGCTGATGGTGTGGGCCTGGGGTGGAAGAAGAGCAGGGCAAGCAGAGAAAAAGTGCTGGGAGAAGGGCTGTTACTTGCCTGGCTGCTTGCCTTGCCACTTGTGTGTTAGGGTGGGTGTCGCATAGTGTAGGGGTGTGTGGGTGTGTGGCGTGGTGTGGGTGGAAGGAGCACGGAGGAAGGAAAGGAAAAGAGAAGGTTTCTTTGTATTCTTTGTTTGGAGCCACGAGCCAGGGGAGAGAAGGAACTTGTGTGTGTGTGTGTGTGTATTATTTTGCCACCAAAATCTATATCTCCCATTCATTCCTTTAAGCCCAGTTTGAATTCCAAAACACTCCAAAGTTGTGAAAAACCCCAGGGTTGCAGCAGGTCTCTCTGGGCTCTGTGTAAGTTTGTTTGATTGATTGCTGTACATTGCCACAAAAGAAACTACATCTCCCATCACTTCAAGCCACTCTTGGACCCAAAAATCCCCTTTCCAAAGTTGTGAAAAGAGCCAGGGTTGCAGCAGGTCTCTCTGGGCTCTGTGTCAGTTTGTTTGATTGCTGTACATTGCCACAAAAGAAACTACATCTCCCATCATTTCAAGCCACTCTTGGACCCAAATATCCTCTTTCTAAAGTTGTGAAAAGCCCCAGGGTGGCAGCAGGTCTCTCTGGACTCTGTGTCTGTTTGTTTGATTGATTGCTGTGCATTGCCACAAAAGAAACTCCATCTCCCATCACTTGTGCAATCGTGTCCGCTATTAACAAAGTAATTCCGAAGTTTCAGAAATTTCAGAAAGTTACGATATTTTTTTAAAAAAAATCAGGATTCAATTCCGAATTGAAGCACCAGCCCCCCCATCTGAAATGAGTTTTGAACCATTTTTTATCAACCAAGCCTAATTGTTGTTGTTGTTCATTCGTTCAGTCATCTCCGACTCTTCGTGACGTCATGGACCAGCCCACGCCAGAGCTCCCTGTCGGCCGTCACCACCCCCAGCTCCTTCAAGGTCAGACCAGTCACTTCAAGGATGCCATCCATCCATCTTGCCCTTGGTCGGCCCTTCTTCCTTTTGCCTTTCACTTTCCCCAGCCTAATATCTAGCATTAATTGTTTCTTTTGTTAAAAACTGTAACCAAGAAACTTCAAACTTTAACTTTTTAAAAAACCATATCAATGCTATGTATTTAACTACTAGATTTTTATTCTCTTTTACTTCCAGAATCCTGGTGGTATATATTTTGATCATAACGTTGGAAAGTGGGTTAGTGTGAAGGATCTTAGTGTGAAGCAATCTCAGCGAATATCATGGCCAGGTGATAAGTTTGTTCTCATCTGGTCATGATATTCTTGACTACTAGGATGGAGCCATCTAGTTCCTGTTCACCATTCTGGTCACTGGCTGCCCTTTAACACATCCAGTTTCAAATAATCAGATTTTAAAATACCGCTATGAGTCATGTTTAAGATAGGAAAGCAGAGTAATAAGAATAAGAATAGTACAAAAAAGAAACCAAATATGTATGTGTGAGAATCAGGTCTAGAAGAATCCTCATGTCAATATGGGAATTCCATAAAAATCTGAAGTGCAGTTTTATACCCAAACCATGTTTTTTCCCTCTTCAGCTTTACCCCATGGGTGGGAGGAACTACTAATGCAAACACTTGAAGCGATTTCAGATAAATTATTCCATGCTTGCAGCCATATTTGAAGTCAACCGTATGAGCTCAGCATCAAAGGAAGATTATGTTCTTCTTAGCAAGAACCTTGTATGAGAGTATTATTCCACAATGTTATGCTTGTGAATCCAAAATAACAGTAGGTGTCAAATGAAGAGTGTATTATCCAGAGTTAGTGAAGAACAGAAATTATTTGAACATCATAAACACTGGAAAGAGGAAAGAAATATTTGATCAGGCAGTCCAACTGTTTTCTGATGTGGATTAGTTTCCTGCAGAGCATTCCCTAGTTTTAGCTGCTTCTGCCAAAGAACTTTTGGCAATAAAGGTACACAGAACATAGTTACTAAGGGCACACAACCACA
>NW_026847993.1:17587857-17756293 GCF_025583915.1 Anolis sagrei ordinatus | reverse complement strand
GATGCAGGCGAAACGTCAGGAGAAAATGCCTCTAGAACATGGCCATATAGCCCGAAAAAACCACAAGAACCATCTGTAGTCTGCAGTATATACCCATTAACTATAGCTGCTATATTAAGATTTACATTTAAAGTTGTTGTTGTTCTTCATTTGTTCAGACGTTTCTGATTCTTTGTGACCTCATGGACCAGCTCATGCCAGAGCTGGGCTCTGTCGGTGGTGGTGACACCCTGTCGGCTGTCACCACCCCCAACTCCTTCAAAGTCAATCTAGTCACTTAAAGGATGTCATCCATCCATCTTGCCTTTGGTCGGCTCCTCTACCTTTTTTCTTCCATTTTCCCCAGCATAATTGTCTTCTCTAAGCTTTTCTTTCTTCTCATGATGTGGCCAAAGTACTTCATCTTTGCCTCTACTATCCTTCCCTCCAGTGAGCAGTCGGGCTTTATTTCCTGAAGTATGGACTGGATGGATCTTCTGGCGGTCCAAGGCACTCTAAGAACTTTCCTCCAACACCAAAATTCAAAAGCATCTATCTTTCTTCACTCCTCCTTCCCTATGGTGCAGCTCTCACATCCGTAGGTGACTATGGGGAATACCATTGCTTTAACTATGTACATCTTTGTTGCCAGTGTGATGTCTCTACTCTTCACTATTTTATCGAGATTGGACATTGCTCTCCTCCCAAGAATTAAGCGTCTCCTGATTTCCTGGCTGCAGTCCACGTCTGCAGTAATCTTTGCACCTAGAAATACAAAGCCTGTCACAGCCTCCACATTTTCTCCCTCTATTTCCCAGTTGACAATCATTCTTGTTGCCATAATCTTGGTTTTTTTATGTTTAGCTGCAACCCAGCTTTTGGACTTTCTTCTTTCACCTTTATTAGAAGTCTCCTCATCTCCTCCTCACTTTCGGCCATCAAAGTGGTGTCATCGGCAAATCTAAGTTTGTTAATATTTCTCCCAGCAATTTTAACCCCAACTTTGCATTTGTCAAGCCCCACACATCGCATGATGTGTTCAGCATACAAGTTGAATATTTATTTATTTGTTTGTTTCTCGCACTTCTACCCCGCCCTTCTCAACCCCCGAGGGGGGACTCAGGGCGGCTTACAAAAGGCACAATTCAATGCCAACACAACAATAAGATAAAATAAACATATATAAACAGTAATTAAAACAATTCAAACAATCAATTATACATCATAATCAATCTAGTGCTCAACGTTTGCCAGCTCAGAGTCCGTAAATTCATTCCACATTGTCAAATCCATCAATTCTAGTTGTCGCTTGTCCTTTGTCTATCTGCCAGATTACCCAAAGCCTGTTCTCATATCCATGTTTTTAATTTCCTTCTAAAAGAGAGGAGGGATGTCGATGACCTAAGGGGCCACCACCGAGATGGCCCTGCTCCTCGTCCCCACCAACCTCACTTGTGATAGAGGTGGGGCTGAGAGCAGGGCCTTCCCAGAAGATCTTAAGCTCCGAGGCGGGACGTAGAAGGTGATGCGTTTGGACAGATACGCTGGGCCGGAACCGTATAGGGTTTTGTAGGTCAAAACCAGCACTTTGAATAGTGCTCGGAACTGGATCAGCAGCCAATGGAGCTGACATAACAGAGGGGTGGTATGCTCCCTGTATGACGCTCCGGTGAGTAATCTGGCTGCCGCCCGCTGGACTAATTGAAGTTTCCAAACAGTCTTCAAAGGCAACCCCACGTAGAGTGCATTGCAGTAATCTATTCGGGATGTAACAAGAACATGGACCACTGTGGCTAGATCAGACTTCCTAATGTACGGGCACAACTGGCGCACAAGTCTTAATTGTGCAAAAGCTCTACCGGCCACCACCGAGACCTGGGGTTCCAGGCTCAGAGATTAGTCCAGGATCACTCCCAAGCTGTGAACCTGTGTCTTCAGGGGGAATGTAACCCATCTAACACAGGTTGTAACCCTGTAGGTTGGGTGAGAGTATACAACCCTGCTATATGCCTTTCCAAATCTTGAACCAGTCTGTTGTTCCATTTAAAGTTATGTTTGAAAAAGATTGAGTACCCATTTCGCAGTGATTTCAAACAAAGAATGCATAGACTGATGGAAGGCTTTGTTGAGAAAGGTCTGTATATTTCACAATACAGGATGAGTACGTGAAAGCACTACTAACACTGTAGTGATATCAATAGGTTATGCAATGTCCTAAAACCTAAAGGGACCAGAATCTGTCAGACAGTCCTTCTTATTACATAGTTACACATTTGACTTACTTCTGCAACAAGCTTTGGTCCCTTGAACTTCTCTTTTCTTGTAAAAGCCCTGCTTCATATGAAAGTTTATTAATTTGCTATTTTGTTTGGGTATGGTTCATTTGGCGACAGAAATGACTTTGTATTTACCACTTATTGATTCTTGTTTAGCTGAGTGAAGATCTACAGAAAAAGAAACATTTCATTTTTCAAGTCGTCCCAGAGGACGCGAGCAGGTTAGCATTATTTAAGAGGTTAAATCGTTCTGTTAATTGACTCCATATTTAGATATTATGTATGCATATTTTAATTTGTTCTACATGAGTAAGCCTGCCACAATGATGATTTCACTCTCTCTTTTACAGTACTAATAATAATGGCCTGTCTTATTTGAAAGAACTAATTGCTCTCAATTGATTTGACCTCAGTGATAGAAAAGTATTTTTTTTTTCACTTCTAACTTCTGATGTTCAACCTTGTGTATTTTTGTAGAAGTGGAATCTTAAGGTCACATTTCACTGTTCAGTTTGTAGGCTATGGTTTCTTAAACAGAGCAGAAGTGCATTGGATGAGATTCATGATGGAACTCACCTTCCAACTATTGGGGGGGGGGGTGATTTTGTCTGTGGTGTGTGTGTTGTTGTTGTTTTTTACTTTCATGAGAGTGTCATATCTGGTTAGACCACACCAGGAATAATGTGTCCAATCCACAGGAAAGGAGATTCCATCTGAACATTAGGAAGAACTTCCTGACTGTGAGAGCTGTTCAGCAGTGGAACTCTCTGCGCCGGAGTGTGGTGGAGGCTCCTTCTTTGGAAGCTTTTAAACAGAGGCTGGATGGCCATCTGTCAGGGGTGATTTGAATGCAATATCCCTGCTTCTTGGCAGGGGTTTGGACTGGATGGCCCATGAGGTCTCTTCCAACTCTTTGATTCTATTATTCTTTTATTTGATTTGTTCAGTAGTGATAGTGTTTACAGAAGTGCTGCACATGTCGCCCCAAATTTCTGATCTGTGGCATCCATACACAGATCAGCTGCAGCACATTTTATCTTTGATTTTAGATTTTTTCCCCTCATTTCAAAGCATATTTTTCATGTGGATGTGTGCTGGAGTGTACACTAAGATGCAAAGTTCCTCAACCTCGATTAATTACAGAAGCATTTCATTTTTTTTTTCTGAAGGAGTGAGGGCTTGAATAGAACTTCATTTGAGGAGCATTGGAAGAAACAAAGTGTATACAGAGCATGGCCTTCATTTTAATTCAGTTCCAATGATGCATCTTGAAATGAGGCCACTACACTGCAATATAATGCAGTTTCCGAATGCAGATTAATTGCGTTGTATTGGATTATTCTTAGGTAATCCCCTAGGCTTGGGCGGTTTCGTTCGTTAATTTCGTAATTCGTTATTAATTCGTATTTAAATTAGCTTACGATCCAATATTGAGCCATGCAGGAATAGTGTGAGGAGTAAATTAGATTCGAAACATTTTTTCAATTTATTTTGTAATTATTTTGTAATTATTTCGTAATTATTTTGTAATTATTTCGTAATATTTTCGCATGTCTGGTGCAAGTTTTATAGTTGTTGTTTGTTTTTATCACACCAACAGTCAACAACAGGGAGAGGGAAGCTTCAGAAGTTACCCTGTCCCATTTGGAGGTTTTTTTAGCATATTGCACAATCGCGTCCACCATTAACGAATCGATTTGTAATTATACGAAATTTCGTATATTTTGAAATTTTTAAAAGGAAAATTTCGGAATCATTAAAAAAAACGAAATGCAAGGGCCCCCTAAAAACAAAACGAGTTTAGAACCAAATTTTTCCGTGGTTACCCAAGCCTATAATCCCCCATTGTCTGAGTAGGATTGCCTTCCAAGATCGATGTACTGGCGGTGGGTCCGTAGGTGACTGTGAAGAGCTATTCTTTTTTTCTTTTTTTTTTAAAAATATTTTTTTTCCCAAGGGGCAGAAGGAAGCCCGCCCTGTAAAAGACACTTTTATTTTTGTTCAAATATATGAATTATATATATAGATATATAAATATAAATATATATAAATATATATATGTGAAGAGCTATTCTTGATCTGCATGTTCTCCCACAGTGAGAGCATTGGTTTCCAGTTGGAAGACAGTCCCGGTTGGGGTTGGCTTGACGCGCCTTCCTTTTGGCACAATTCTCTCTTTTGCACTCCATTTGTGTCTCTTTAAATTCTGCAGCACTGCTGGTCACAGCTGACCTCCAGCTGGAGTGCTCAAGGGCAAGGGCTTCCCAGTTCTCAGTGTCTATGCCAGAGTTTTTAAGGTTGGCTTTGAGCCCATCTTTAAATCTCTTTTCCTGTCCACAAACATTCAGTTTTCCATTCTTGAGTTCAGAGTAGAACAACTGCTTTGGGAGACAGTGGTTGGGCATCCGGACAACGTGGCCTGTCCAGCGGAGTTGATGGCAGAGGACCATCACTTCAATGCTGGTGGTCTTTGCTTCTTCCAGCACACTGACGTTTGTCTGCCTGTCTTCCCAAGAGATTTGCAGGATTTTTCGGCAATGCTGATGGAATCACTCTAGGAGTTACATGTGACATCTGTAGATAGTCCATGTCTCGCAGGTGTAAAGCAGGGTTGGGAGGACAATAGTTTTATAAACAACCACCTTGGTATCCCTATGAATGTCCCAGTCCTGCCAGCTCCCATTATAGGACACACTGCAATATCTGGCAGTGTTTTGTCTTAAAGGAGAAGGCAAACCAGTTCAGACACGCACCTACGGCAGCAACGTATGAGACTTCCCATGTTGCCTTGGATCAATGCGGGAAGCCAGGTTGTGGATGCTTGCCCTTGTGGGATGGGAACATGGGTGAGTTGGGCAATGTGGGGCATAGGGTGAAGCCCCTGGATGTGCACCACTAGAATTGTTATGATCCATGGTGATTCCAATGACACATGTAGATTGTCACTGAAATTCACCAAAACTCCATCTTTACTGCCATATAATAGAAAGTGGAATAGAGGAATAGAGGTTCAGATGATCCTTCTTTTTATTATATCATTGTCAGAAATTTTGCTCTGTGTAAGGAAGTAAGAAATTGCATTATACAGTCAATGTAAACTCATATAACGCAATTTATATAACTTCTTAATTTATATATAACTTCTCAACCCCCTAGGGAGGACCCAACCCATCTGGTTGTTTCCACCTATATTTGTCCTCAGAATAAAGCACTTTCTCCTCTCCCCTATGAAGGCCAAATCTCATTGCTCCTCCTTCTCGGGCTCCTCTCTTATAAATGCACTTTTAATCCCTATCTCACCCAGGTTTTTAACCTTTTAACGTTTTATCTCATACAACTGGCCTGCCCTTTGTGTTTGATTTTATTGTGCCAATTTATCTTGTTTATTTTATTTGTTATTTTATATATTTTGTTATGATGTATTTCCTTGTTATTCTGTGTTTATGTTGTATTATGTTGTATTATTTTGGGCTTGGTGTCATGTTAGCCGCCCCGAGTCCATCCTCAAATTATTCATACTGTTCTGTCACGCACTGGGCCTGTAACAGCTGTACCTTTCTATAGGACGTATACTTTAAGTCCAGCGGGAAGCCAGGGGGCCTCAAAGAGAAGTTCTCAGGGATTTTTCTGAAGTGATGGTCTTTAGAGTCTTTAATGATACAACAAAGTCTTTATTATGGAACAAACAACAAATCTTCAAAGGTTCAAACAACACTTCAAGGCTTTCTTAGTCTAGTCCTCAATGGACTGGTACCTGACTTTGATTAACTGTACTTTCTCTGTAAGAAAAACCCTTTTTAACCTCTCCTAGGCTGTCTATTATCTAGGCCTCGCTGATGTGGGACCTACTACTAATTCCAAATGTGTCTGGGCATTGAGTAGACCTACCAGCCAAGGCTTGTAGATATTTCAGCTGGAGTTCCGTGGATCTGTAATGCTGTTCTCCCTTCGAGAATTCTTAGAAAACTTCAGGGCTGTTTCCCTCTGATGCTGTGAGGCTGAGAGGCTGTGAGCTCTCAGCCAGAGCTTTTCTGTTTCCCCGGATGTTCCTTTTTCCCTGGATGCTATTGAGAAAAGAAGCTTTTCTACGGGACGAGCTGGTCTACGTCCTATAGTTTAGCTTCCTTATGTGAGACTGCCCAAAAAATGGCTCCTTTCTCTCCCAGAGCCCTGAACAAGGGACGGAACCAAAGCTTAATTATGATGGACAGGAGGCCTGCCCTATGACTGCAAACAGATAGCAGAAAGAAAATAAAGTTGGAGCTCCTGGTACAGCCGTAAAAGGTAAAGGTAGTCCCCTGACATTAAGTCCAGTCATGTCTGACTCTGGGGTGTGGTGCTCATCTCCATTTCTGAGCCGAAGAGCCAGCGTTGTCCGTAGACACCTCCAAGGTCATGTGGCCGGCATGACTGCATGGAGCGCCGTTACCTTCCCGCCGGAGCTGTACCTATTGATCTACTCACATTTGCATGTTTTCGAACTGCTAGGTTGGCAGAAGCTAGGGCTGACAGTGGAAGCTCACGCCGCTCCCCGGAATCGAACCTGCGACCTTTCGATCAACAAGCTCAGCAGCTCAGTGCTTTAACCCACTGCGCCACCGGGGGCCCTGTGGTACAGCCGTACCAGCACAATTATTATTATTATTATTATTATTATTATTATTATTATTATTACACATAACAGATTTCAAGTTTTAAAATAAGAAAATACATTCAGATTCTATTCTTTTTGGGAATCTCAGAATTACAAAATTTCCAGATTATGATTTTTTTAAAGAAAAATGAGGGTAATTTACAAATTTACATATTTCTGCAAAGAAAACTCTACATACTCTCAGTGAAAGAGAGAAGGAAATAGAGAATGTATCATTTCTTTCGTTATGTTAAATATTGGACGTATTGTTCGTGGCTACAAGAGTTTATTATTTCTTACAAAATAGTGATATCTATAAACAGGCATGTGTGGGTGTCTGTATATGTGTACAATTACTTCTCCAAAGGTAATCCATTGTGCTGATTAGAAGTGAACGTATGCGGCGAAAGAGCCTTCCAGTTTAAATATAGTTCCCCATACGTGCATTTCTATGTAGGCTAATTCAAAAAGGCCATCAAAATGGATTTTAAAAGGAGGAAGATAAATGAATACCTCCTTACTCGAACAGCCAACTTTTCAGTCAAGCTCTTTTTCCCCCTGGATGCCTGCAACTGCAGAGCCATTGAGGATTCCAGCAATAGAAAAGTCTATTAATTTGCCATGTACTTGTTGATGAAAAAGCTATCAGGATTATGGGCTGAATATTTCTAGTCTGGGGAAAGGAAGGAATGCAATTAATCTCTGTGAACTAAAATATACCTTTTTTTCATTAATCTTTTATTGTAAATGAGCAAAGTAATTGAACCAATACCACACTGTCAGACTGAATGCAATGCCAGTGGGATATGCATGAGAGAGCACATACTGATTGAGTATTAAATATCTAACGGCAATAATTTATGGTTCATTACCTCTTTTTGGAGTTTCTTAGTTGCCAAGTGCTTGAATTTTAAGCAGTCCGACTTTCATGAGAAGCTGCTTTCAAATGCTGAAGACAGCAAAAGGCACAAAAACCCACAGACAATCTACTTAATTTGGAATGGCTTCATACTTAGTTGAACCAGGGTCTTTAGCCTGCTGGAAAACCCGTTTAGAATTTGCAGCGTGGATTAATACAATTAAAGATCTAGCCACGAATATTTGAAGGATCGTCATTTGTTGTGTTGGTTTCCTTTAAAAGGGAGAGGGGGTTGCTTTGATAGTTGGGTAACGATAACATATCTGACAAATAGGTCGCTGTCTATTCATCGTCTGTATATTACAATGGGCTTCAAATCAAGATGGTCATCTTCTAGACAGGGGTCCACATTCCTTCTTCACTCCCTCTTTTGTTCACGTCCATTGTAGAATACTGTATGATAGATCTAGAGATTAGAACAAATCCTTTGAGAAATGGCAGCAGCGTTATCTCTTTCCTTTCTTCCAAATTCCTCTGATATTTTGCGTGCTATAAAAGAAGAAAAGAAAAATCATGTCCCTTTATATGCCATAAGAGAAATGGTTCCACTTTTTTTCCTAGTCCCTTACAGCAGACTCTACATTCACCCTGAATTTCTCTATTGGGTCCCACCAACACTTCCATATAATGCAGTTTGAGACTGCATTATATGGTCGGTGTAGATTCATATAATGCAATTTCAACACTTTCACATAATGCAGTTTAAAACTGTATTATATGGTCAGTGTAGAGTCGTATAATAATAATAATAAATAATAATAATAATAATAATAATAATAATAATAATAATAAATTATTTATACCCCGCCACCATCTCCCCAAGGGACTCGGAGCGGCTTACATGAGGTCAAGCCCAACAACACATCAATAAACAAAAAAAAAACCAATACAATTAATATAATGCAATTTCAACACTTCCACATAATGCAGTTTGAAACTGTATTATATGGTCAGTGTAGACTCATTTAAGGCAGTTTCAACACTTGTGTATAATGCAGTTTGAAACTGTATTATATGGTCAGTGTAGATCCGCCTAGTCAAAGCCATGGTATTCCCTGTAGTAACCTACGGATGTGAGAGCTGGACCTTAGGGAAGGCTGAGCGAAGGAAGATCGATGCTTTTGAGCTGTGGTGTTGGAGGAAAGTGCTGAGAGTCCTTGGACTGCGAGAAGATCCAACCAGTCCATCCTCCAGGAAATAAAGCGCGGCTGCTCACTGGAGGGAAGGATACTAGAGACAAAGTTGAAGTACTTTGGCCACATCATGAGGAGACAGGAAAGCCTAGAGAAGACAATTATGCTGGGGAAAGTGGAAGGCAAAAGGAAGAGGGGCCGACCAAGGGCAAGATGGATGGATGGCATCCTTGAAGTGACTGGCTTGACCTTGAAGGAGCTGGGGGTGGTGACGGCCGACAGGGAGCTCTGGCGTGGGCTGGTCCATGAGGTCACAAAGAGTCGGAGACAACTGAACGAATGAACAACAATACTTGTATAATGCAATTACAGGACTTCCACATAATGCAGACTGTATTATATGGTCAGTGTAGACTCATACAATGCAATTTCAACAGTTCCATATACTGCAGTTTGAAATGGCATTATATGGTCAGTGGAGACTCATATAATGCAATTACAGCACTTCCACATAATGTAGACTGTATTATATGATCAGTGCAGAGTCATACTATGCAGTTTCAACACTTCTGTATAATGTAGTTTGAAACTGTATTATATGGTCAGTGTAGGCTCGTATAATGCAATTCAATGTAAAAATTGCGTTATATGAGTTTACATTGGGGTAAAAATACCCAAAATAAATAAATAAGTAAATAAATTGGGTGGTCACTCTCCGAAGGCACATCAGAAGAGCCTGGTTTTTAGCTCTTTCTTGAAGACAGCTAGGGTGGGGGCTTGCCTGATCTCCCCAGGTAGTGAGTTCCAAAAGTGGGGGGGCACAGTGGAGAAGGCCCTCTCTCTCGTTCCCAGAAGTCGAGCCTGTGATAAAGGAAGGGATGAAAGAAGGACCTCTCCAGAGGATTGAAGAGATCATGCAGGTTTGTGGTAGGTGATGCGGTCACAAAGGTAGTTGGATCCCAAATCGTTCAGGGCTTTATAGGTGATGACCTGCACCTTGAAGTGGGACCGGAAGATGAATGGCAGCCAGTGGAGCTCCTCAAACAGGACACTTTTTTTGGGTGGGGGGTGGGAGTAAGGGCACTTCCACACAGCGCTTTAACCCAAGAACACTCACATTTTAAAAATATCTGTGCTTTCTGGGCTGGGTGTCCAGATATTCTCCTGGACACTCTAATCCTCTCTCCCAAAAGCCACCAAAAAACACTTTTAAAAGTAAAAGAACTCACCCGGCCTCCATAAGAGTGGTGCCAGAGCTCTCCTGGTGCTGAACCAGGAGAAAGGGGTGGGGAGAGGAAAATTGCTCCTGGTGCATCATTTCTACAAACCAGGAGAGCTCCAGCACCACTCTAATGGAGGCCAGATAAGTTATTTTACTTTAAAGGGTGGGGGTTAGGGGCTTTTGGGGAGGTGTTTTCATGGTTTTCTGGGCTAATTTAGTCTGGAAAGCTACTGTCTGGACTGTCCCCTCAAAAGTCCAGAAATTTTGAGGGAGTAGTCCAGACAGTAGAAGTAATAGGTTTATCCTGCATCCTCCAAGATGATGCAGGATAAATCTACTAACAAATTAATTTGTCACAATCCAGGGTTTTCTGGTTTGTGACAAATTAAATCAGGTTTGCCTAAGACGTCATCTGGACAGCCCCCCTTTAATTGTGGGAACTCCTGCATTAAAGGGGCTGTCTGGAAGCTCCCTAAGAATTATAGTTGGAAAGTGATATAATAACAGCTCTCCCTTTTTGTGTATGATATGTATTTCTGCTTTCGCAAAATACAGCACACACACACTTATATATAGACACCTTCTTACTTGTTTAATATAGATTTTCTGTTTCGAAAAAACAGAAAATCAAACAGTGGCACCAATCTTTGGAAATCATGTGATAAGCAATCTTATTGATTTCAGAGTATTTCCCCAAGCTTTACATTAAACATTTTCAGTATTATTTTAAAATAGCAGACACTTAGTTACTGTTAGGGGAAAATATATGAAAATACAATAACGTTTGTTGGTTACACAACACAGCTATCTTTATTGCCATTTTTTTCCTAAAATATTTCTTTTGCCATCCTACTGGAAACGTATTCAAAATGGATAGCAAACATGAAAATATCTCTCAGAAAATTTAAATAATAACTGAAACTAATCTAAAACATTTTCCCAAAAAAGTTGACAAGAATCTGTTCAAAATACAATGATTGGACTTCACAATTATTTATGAATTATTATTTATGAATAACCTTGAATGCAACTACAATGCAGAATTAATGTAGTTTTACTCCACTTTAACTGTCATTTCTTAATGCTGAGGATTCAAGGGAGTTGTAATTTTACAGGGTCTTTAACTTTCTCTGCTGCTGTGTGTCAGTGCCTCACCAAACTATAAATCCTAGGGTTCTATAGCATTGCACAAGTTAAAAAGTTGTCAAACTGCATTTATTTAACATGTGGATGCATCTCTACAGTTACACATTCATAGAACCATTGAATCCTAGAGCTGGAAGAGACCTCATGGCCCATCCAGTCCAACCCCTTGCCACCCTCTACGTGGGGTTGCCTCTGAAGACTGCCCGGAAGCTTCAATCAGTCCAACGTGCGGCAGCCAGATTGCTAACAGGAGCAGGGTACAGAGACCATACGACCCCTCTGTTACGCCAGCTCCACTGGCTGCCGATTAGCTTCCGTGCACAATTCAAAGTGCTGGTTTTGACCTATAAAGCCCTAAACGACTCTGGCCCAGTTTACCTGTCCGAACGGATTCTCCCCTATGAACCATCAAGGCTATTAAGATCTTCCGGGGGGGGCCCTGCTCTCGGTCCCACCACCCTCACAATCACGGTTGGTGGGGACGAGAGACAGGGCCTTCTCGGTGGTGGCTCCCCGGCTTTGGAACTCCCTCCCACTAGAGGTTAGATCTGCCCCCTCCCTCCTGACGTTCAGGAAATCACTAAAAACCTGGCTCTGGAAGGTGGCATTCGGGGACTGAACCTAGAACCTTTCCCGGTGATGAATTATGATGAACTGTGACTATGAGCATGACTATGACTTTGACTGGATTGACGATTTGGCGTAGGAAACTGTAATGATGTAATGATGATGTTTTATTGTACTGTGTTGTGTTATTTTGATATGTAATGATTTGTACTTGTTGCTCTTTTATATGATTGTATTTTATATATGCTGTAAACTGACCTGAGCCCCTCGTCGAGGTTGAGAAGGCCGGTATAGAAAACCTCTAAATAATAAATAATAAATAATAAGAAACAGGAAAATTGCATTTAAAGCACCCCCAACAGATGGCCATCCAGCCTCTGTTTAAAAACCGCCAAAGAAGGAGCCTCCACCCTACTCCAGGGCAGATGCTATAATTCGATACCACAATGAACATAAACAAAATTAAAAGAAAATTAAAAAAAAATTAACACACATTATAAAAACCCTGTAACAAGCATTAAAAGCATGAAAGACCAGTAATTTCCTATTAGCTCATTTTCCAAAGACATTGTCAAGCCGTTCCATGTTCATTCTTTCCTGGGTTCCATATAAATACACATGTATATAATCAAGTGTCATGGACACACATGTTATCCTATACACATACACATAACCTAGTGTTGCTGTATGTTTACTTCTTTGAGAATAGGTTCAACATGGAAAGAGAGCAGTTTACTATGCTAGAAGAATATCATAAAGATTTAAGAGCATATTGATACATTGTGAGATGCTGGTTCAACAGCGTGGGCAAATGCACAGGGGAAGTCTATCAGTTCAAAAAAAATTCCTTGAAGCCTTGAGAAAAAAGGAAATCTACCTTCAAGAAAGCAGGTGAAATCTTTCTTGAAGCAGTCTGGGTTTTTTTTTTTTGAGTGGTTGGCAAAGCAAATGTCAGAATTGGCTCATCACTTCAGAGAAGAAGGAAAGGAAAATTCAAAGATGGTCCACAACATTGGTAGAAAGAGGGCTGTGGCATTTCACGGGACAGGTGAAAGAGACAATTTTCAATTTTTCTTCTTGCTAAGAGGAAGATTTCTTTCCTGCTTTCTTTTACTTAATAGAGCACATCCAAGAAAATAGTTCTAGTCCAGCTGCTTGACTGCTGTGCCACAAGTTTCATGGAGTTCCCACATGGGGAAACATTCAAAAATATAATTCATCACAGAGTCTGAAGAGGATTTGTTCTTTAAAGTTTGAACTAGAGAACTACTCAATGAAAAAATTCTACTTCTTGACAACTTTCTTAGCTCTCTATATCACTTAATAGGCAGCTTATTAATATGACTCTGTGTAGCTTAAGGTGGGTGAGAAGTATTCTATTCATGCACTCTTCTCTTAACAAGAGAATCATAAGGATACTTGGGGAATTCAGTATCTGTGAACTAGAGTTATGAGCTGACCCAATCTAATATGAGGAATTCATATTTCTGTGACCATTCAAAAGCATTTTTCTCCCCCTGCACAGCAGAACACGAGACAGAAAGTAGTTCTACTTTGAAGGGGGTGGAGCTGATGAAAGGCCTTTCCTCATTCTGTTCCTGAACTTTGACCCACCACACCCACCCATTAATAGTATAATTTAGGCTTGGGCGGTTTTGTTCGTTAATTTCGTAATTCGTTATTAATTCATATTTAAATTAGCTTACGATCCAATATTGAGCTGTAGAGAAGTGTTCATTATACTGTGTTTCAAACTGTGTTTAGGCTTTACATTGTGGCCAGGGCCTAGCTGAGAGAGAGATAGGTTGCCATGGTGACAAGCCAGAGGAGGTGGGCGGAGCTTAGGTAAAAAAAGTTTGAAAGCGACAGTTTATTTTCAGTCAGGCGGATGAGACCCTGAGGAGAGTAGCAGAGTCAAGGAGGCTCTGTGGAGTAGTGTAAATTCAGTTAGTTCTTAGGTTTTGTGAATATTATTCCAGCTAGGAAGCTGAAGGTGGAAACTCGTTAGATTGCTTGAGTAGAAAAGAATCTAACAAGAAAGAGTTTCAGGGATCCCAGTGGTGAAAATCTGGAGATCGTTGGTTTGATCCGGTGAAGGACAAACAGTTGTAAATATTCACAATAGGGAACACTGAAATAATAAAGTACCTCACTGTAGAAAGAGTTAAAGGATTGTAACATCGGAAGACTTAATGTAACTCAACCAAGCCATTTTGTATCCATCAAGCTTGTGCCAAGTTCAACAGTTTAATTTTGCAACAATTTACGCTCTGATAACAATAAACCTGTTCTTTTTGTGTTTTAAACTTGCCTCCTTCACTGATTTCCACGTTTGAAGCATTCCACACTACCCAAGGTGCCTCACAACACAGATAAGGATAACCAGAGATCATTTTTACCAATATCACTTATATTATGGTGGCAATTTAAGCTAGAAGTCTCAAATCTTTATTACATCTGTGTGGTGATCCTATTTATTTGGGATTTTACACCATTATTTCATTTTGGAGACTTCCTCACATATTTTGGTGGCAGCAAGTGAACGGTTTTAAATTTTTAGTAACAAGCGGTGGGAGTCACGGCTTCGCAGCCATGTTCTCCTGGAGGAGTAAATTAGATTCGAAACAATTTTTTCAATTTATTTCGTAATTATTTCGTAATTATTTCGTAATTATTTCGTAATTTTTTTCGCATGTCTGGTGCAAGTTTTATAGTTGTTGTTTGTTTTATCACACCAACAGTCAACAACAGAGGGAGAGGGAAGCTTCAGAAGTTCCCCCTGTCCCATTTGGAGGTTTTTTTAGCATATTGTGCAATCGCGTCCGCCATTAACAAATCGATTCGTAATTTTACGAAATTTCATATATTTTGAAATTTTTAAAAGGAAAATTTCAGAATTATTAAAAAAACGAAATGCAAGGGCCCCCTAAAAACAAAACGAGTTTAGAACCAAATTTTTCCGTGGTTACCCAAGCCTAGATAATTTATTGGTTGCCTTAAGGGATTGGGTAGGATTTTTTTCCCTCTTATGTTCTAGGAGGGTTTTTTGCCTACACTATACTGTTTTCAGGGGCAAATTGGGATGGTGTGGTTTTAGATTCCTCAACAGAAAACAGTTAGGGGAATCTACAGTTTGGTGTTCACCCTAGGCACCCTCCCTTTGGGGTGAATGCCATAAATTAAAACACTCACCTGTGGTTCATTTTGATGAGGTGAGGTGAAACCAAATGGTAGCCCCCTGACTCTGGAACTCACTCCCTAAGGACATCAGGCATGCCCCAACTTTAGGAGGAGCCTGAAAATGTGGTTGTTCCAGTGTGCATTCCCAGAATAAGGAAACTCCTAGCAATATGTCCCTAACTGCACTTTATTAGTGATCTAGGACTGTCTGTATGCCCCATTCTTTTCCGAAATTCTATCCTAGTTATATTTCACCTGGTCTTACTCAGCATTATTTTTAAAATTTTAATTATTACATTTGGCCCAGCCATAGGTTTTTAAATGTTATTGTGTTATTGTTGAGGTTTACTGCCTATTTTTTGTTTATGAGTTTTATTTTATTGTTTTGTATTACTGTTGTTGTTTTTGCTGATGTATTGTGGGCTCGGCCTCACGTAAGCCGCACCGAGTCCCTTGGGGAGATGGTAGCGGGGTACAAATAACGTCAGGACCCAGAAGCCTTAATTAGAGCCAAACACAAGATAAGAGTTCGAAACACAGCTTTATTATACAAAAATAGTTCTTCAAGCACTTAACTTCAGTGCAAAAGTGTCTCTGTAGTAATTTGGCATCAAAAATAAAGCGATACCAGAAACAAAAATATAACCCGGATTATAGCGCTGCCTTATAATCCGGATTAAACTCAAAGTTAAGCAAATCACTTGTAAATTGACACAGCACAAAACACAGTCACAGAAGATGGAAAAACGAGGTCCCAAAACTAAGAATTGTTCAAGCACAAAGTTATTAAAGTGCAAAGACCAGAAAGCCAAAAATGTAGTAAAACTGGTCCGTGGTCAAGCCGTTGGTAAACAAATGCTAGAATGCAGGAATCACTGAGGAACAGGAATACAGGAACACACGAAGCTGTAGCCCAGGACCCAAAGTCAAGAGTTGGCAGTACAAAGAGTTATGTCCAATAAAGACACTTTGCCTTCTGCAAAATGTCATGCAGACAGACCCCACTTTTATCTCAAAGTTCCTCATCAGAGCTTGATGAGCTCCTCACCCTGTCCTCATCGCTCTCAGCTGACTCCAACCCCGCAGCTGAATCCGAGCGCCCATCCCTCCACCTCTGCCAGCATCTGCTAAGACTTAGATCCTGCCAAGAGGTCCCTGGCTGCCAATCCTCAGTGAACCCCTCAAATTCCTCACTGGAGGTGGGTTGGCAAATGTCCCTTATTTGTTGAACACGGGTCCAATCCAATTCCTCCTCTTCCATATCACTCCCAGACCCAGAACTCCTTTCAAACCCCAGGAAATCCTCGTCCTCTGTTGGCGCACTAAGTATTTCCTGGATGCGCTTCCTCTGCAATTCCCCTTCAGACTCCGGCTCGCGAGCAGCCCTCTTTACACCTCTGCTCCCTTCCCCATCCCCCATCTTTCAATCAGAGAAGCCTTGAAATGTGTCAGTATCACTTGGGGCCATAATGATTTCCCTAATGCGCTTACACTGTTGTTCTCCCTCCGACTCCTGAGCAGACCTTTTCTCCCTGCTACTAGGAGTAGCAACGCTATCAACACGCTGAACTACAACAAATAAAGTATTATTATTATTATTATTATTATTATTATTAATATAATAATAATAATAATAATAATAATAATAATAATAATAATATATCTTGAATTTGTCGCTTTTCACATTATATTTTCACAATTTGGGGGTGATGATAAAATATCACAGGTTGTCTTCATACTAACCAGTGTAGTTCAGAAATTCAACTCAGGGCTTTTAAAAATTGCATCCATATCTCATTTGGCCAGATCTACTGGTCTAGCAATATATTGGTCCCAAAGTATGTTCTTAGATTACATTTCAACAGTCTCTACTGTGCTCCTTGTTCATGAATTTTATGAAAGCATTCCTAAAGAACATTACATTTGCTACATTCTTTCAGGGTTCATTTATTTATTTATTTATTTATTTATTTATCTATTTATTTATTTACTTTGCTTGTATACCACAATTTCTCAGCCTTGTAGGCGATTCAACGCAGTTTACAACAAGAGCAAAAGTCAATCCAACAGCATACAAAATTTAAAAACCATTAACAGCATAATATACAAAATGACACATCAATAACAACACATTAACGTCTCGTAACTAGAATCGTGATCCAATTCGTCTTCCATAATTCCGTTTCCTATATTCATCGTGTACATTGCATTGTTTAACCAAACGCCTGTTCGAACAGCCAGGTTTTTAGTTTTCTTCGAAACACCATTAACAAAGGGGCTGATCTAATGTCCATGGGAAGGACGTTCCACAACCGAGAGGCCACCACAGAAAAGGCCCTGTCCCTCGTCCCCGCCAGCCATGCCTGTGATGCAGGCGGGATCGAGAGCAGGGCCTCCCCAGAAGATCTTAGAGTCCTGGTGGGTTCATAAGCAGAGATACGTTCGAATAGGTACCTTGGGCCAGAACCGTTTAGTGCTTTAAAGGCCAACGCCAGCACTTTGAATTGAGCCCGATAGCAAATCGGCAGCCAGTGGAGCTGGTGCAGCAAAGGAGTTGTATGCTCCCTGCGCTCCGCTCCTGTTAGTATCATGGCTGCCACACGTTGGACTAGTTGGAGCTTCCGAGCCGTCTTCAAAGGCAATTTTAAAATGGGTTAGGCAGATTGAGACTTCAGCAAAATGTCCAAAAATAAGATGTGAGGGGTCAGGAAGTGCCAAATGGTTTCTTATACTAACTGAAAACCAAAAAAAAAGCAAACAAACAGCAATTAAACTGAGAATGTTCTATCATGATTATATTGGTCCGCAGTGTTGACCTATATTTGCAACAGTTTTGCATAGCTGTGGGGTGGGAAGAACATAGATGATAATCCTTCTTCAAGTCTTGTAAGAAATATAGTCTATCTGAACAAAATGGGATCCTTTAAGGAGTTTAGCTGAGATCAATCACTTCTGTTGCAATGCTAAGCCTTCTTAAAGAGTACAATATAGAATAAACTTCTTATTAACATGATAAGAGTAAAAAGCACGGCATTCCAAAAAAAAACAAAACCCCTTTAGCTAATTCTAAAATAGCAGATATTTATGTCGTGCCCAGGAGGTCATGCCTTATTCATTTTCCCATGACCTCTGAACATTAGCAGATGCTGCTAAATCAACAATTTGTAAGACATTCTGAGAGGCTTTTTGGCTGAAAAGTAGAGTACAAAATACTGCAAATAAATTCTGAGAAATAAAACAGAAGGTCACACTTTTGCCACTTCTGATTTTTCCCCCCTTTTTTCTTTTTCTTAAATGGACCAAACAAAAGAGAAACCACTTAATAAAATCTTCTTATTTGCCTTGACCTTTTGGAAGTCTCAATTGATGTGTGCTTTCACTCCATTTTCTCCTTGGATCCTCTGACGTGAATGACAATTGCATTTCTGGTGTTTAGCAACCTACATTCTATAGTAAAATGGGCACTATTTCAATAATGTACACAATTGTATGTGCTATATGCATAAAGGTTGTATAAGTCATGGGCATTGGAACAGAATCAAAGAAAGGATTGCAAGAAGCTATCTAGCATTGGGTAGATCATATCAAAGTTTTAGCCATTAGCCAACCTAAGTAGCAACATACCATCAACAGGCTTTCTTTCTGTGTTTTTAATTTATTTAATATTTTTGCATACATTAAGAGAAGATGAAAGAGTAAGACAGAAAAGAAAATGAAAATATAATCAAATGATAGACAAAGTAAAAGATGGACATCTATATAAATAAAAATGTAATGTTAGTTCGTGCTACCATCAGAACTCAAAAACCACTGGGGGAATTGACACCAAATTTGGACACAAGACACCTAACAGTCCAATTTATGTCCTCCACTCAAAAAATTGATTTTGTCATTTGGGAATTGTCGTTGCTGGGATTTATAGTTTACCTACAATCAAAGAGCATTCTGAACTCCACCAATGATGGAATTGGGCCAAACTTAGCACACAGGGCTCCCATGACCAACAGAAAAAACTGGAAGGGTTTGGTGGACATTGACCTTGAGTTTGGGAATTACAGTTCACCCACATCCAGAGAGCACTGTGGACTCAAACAATGATGGATCTGGACCAAACTTGGCACGAATATTCCATATGCCCAAATATGAACACAGATGGAGTTTAAGGGAAATAGACCTTGACATTTGGGAGTTGTAGTTACTGGGATTTATAGTTCACCTACAATCAAAGAGCATTCTGAACTCCACCAATGATGGAATTGAACCAAACATGGCATACAGGACTTCCATGACCAACAGAACACACTGGAAGGGTTTGGTGGGCATTGACCTTGAGTTTGGGAGTTGTAGTTCACCTACATCCAGAGAGCACTGTGGACTCAAACAATGATGGATCTGGACCAAACTTGACACAAAAATTCCATATGCCTAAATATGAAGACAGATGGAGTTTGGAGGAAATAGACCTTGACATTTGGGATTTGTAGTTACTGGGATTTATATTTCACTACAATTAAAGAGCATTCTGAAACCCAAAAACAACAGAAATGGGGCAAATGTTTCAACCCCCATGACCAACAGAAAATACTTAAGGCCATCCAGTCCAACTCTCTTCACCAGGGCAAGAAAATGTAATCAGAGCCTTCTTCACAAAGAGCCTTCTTCACAAAGAGCCATCCAGTTATAAATATAGATAGATAGATATGATTCTCACACAGAGAGAGAGATATAGTATCATAGATTTGAAAGAGACCCTTAAAGAAGGACTATGATATGTTACATATTCCAGAGTAGGCAAACCAGACACTCTCCACATCAATACTGATAAAGAAACAACAAGAAATACTGTTTACTCACAAGCATAAAGACATTACATATATTAGAAACCAACACTTTCTCATTACTTTATTTTCTAGATCACCAGACTGGGCCACAGCAACGTGTGGCAGGGGACAGCTAGTAAAGCCATAAATTCTACATTTACCTACTTGGAGACTCTGAATTCAACAAATAAATCAATAGGTTTATTGTAGTGGGAACTAATTAATATGATTCAAACTTTGTTGTTGTTTATTCGTTCAGTCACTTCCAACCCTTTGTGACCTCCTGGACCAGCCCACACCAGAGCTCACTGTTGGGTGTGACCACCCCCAGCTCCTTCAAGCTAGTCACTTCAAGGATAACATCCATCTTGCCCTTGGTTAGCCCCTCTTCCTTTTTTTCCTTCCATTTTCCCCAGCATCGTTATTTTCTCCAAGCTTTCTTATCTTTTCATTATGTGGCCAAGGTACTTCATATTTGCCTTTGATATCCTTCACTCCAGTAAGCAGTCAGGCTTTATTTTCAGGAGTATAGACTGGATGATTCACACTATATAGGTTAAAAGAAATCCTAGTAAGGAAAAAAAGCTAATGAAGATCACTGATATGCCTTAGTCTTCCATAGTGAACAATACTCCCAGACTGGCTAATTTATACATCTCAAAGCAATAAAACTAGAGCAACAAAATTAAAAATCTCCAGTGACCTCATGTGGAACAAGAGTCAAGGTAGAGGTAAAGGTTGTCCCCTGACATTAAGTCCAGTCAAATATACCCATAAATGAGATCATATAAAATTCTCATAAATTGGGTGTCTAGACATAACAAGTCTACTTGATGGTCATCATGGACCCTTTTACACTGACTGATAATGCAGCCCAGTATGGAGACCAGCTATTATCACTGCATCAACATCTATTCCATGTTGTCTTCTTCCATTTCTGGTGGATTTCAGAAGTGCTAATGCTTTCTCACCACAACACTTGGTAGTGACCAACCTGACAAGAGATATGATCAGATCAGACTGACTGTTTCCAGGGAATTTGATGTGTTTATTGTTTGGAAATTTGAACTTGCACTGAGAACATCCCTGGAAGATGCATGAAGTATAGAAATCTGTTCCATCTCCTCTCTAGTAGGACTCACCTGGTTCAAGGGTGAAGGGTAACATTAACATTTAGTACTGTAGTCAGTGGAAAGCAGGGTGGTGCTGGATAGTTTTCCAGCTACATACAACTACAAGTCCATCCTCTGGGATTTCCTCCATAGGTTCCAGAGGATGATCCATCACTATAGAGCTGAATATTTCTCATCTGCTACATGCGCTCTACTGGACATTAATCAACTATGTCAGTTCCTTCCTAAAGTAGGTGAGTGGTAAACTCTTTCATCTTTAGGGCTAAAAATTAAATGTATTTATATGGCTAAAATAATATCAACCTCAGCATATCCAGATCCAATCCAATGTTCTAGCCACGGAAAACTATGTTGTGTTTGTGTATTTTAAATAGAATTGGAATAGGGGAGAAGGATATATTCTGAATATGAGATTTAGCCAATGAAATGTCTAACACACAGCTAGAAATGAAAATGAATGTATCTCCCTTTTCTTTGAAATGGCTGATGAAATACACAGACAACAATTATTGAAACCTGAATGGGCAAAACAATTCCCTTAGAGTTAATGACATTATTGACAAAGTTGCCATATATTTCAGAATGAGACAACTGACAACTGAATCTAAAATCCCCCATTCTTCTCTTTTTCTCATCTTCTTTCAAAATCCTTTTCCAAGTACTCACTCATCAATCTCGTCTTGTTTTTTTTCTTTTAGCAGGGAATAAGCAGGGAATTCTGACCCCACTCCTACAGTACATTCCCATGATCAGTGGTAGTCACGATCTTTGTGAACCTGAAAGAATATGGCCAAGATGGATTATAAAATACCCAGAGACACAGATGTTTAATTCATTATCACGGGGCTAGCATTGTTTTTTGCTCCACAAAGACTCCAATGTACACAATTCCTGTGTCTTTAATAATATACAGGTGCTTCTTTCTAGCAGCTACAGTAGTGGGGTAAGATTCCAAAGAGGGGCGGCTCATCCATTATGCGAAGTAAGCGGTCGCAGAACACCTTTTTTTGCCAGGGGCGCAGAGGCGCCTCTGTAAATGCCCCTCGACCGCCACTTGAGGAGCGCCCCCTCAGCTCACAACAGCCCTAGCAGTCCGGGGGGAGCCTCGGCTTTCTTGCCTCGCTGCCAGGCGATCCTCTTCCCAAAGGGGCCGGGCCCTTGAGCCTCGCCTAGCCCCTCTCCTTCCTGCTCCACCCGGCCACCGGGTGCGCGAGCAGTCCGGCACTCAATCGTTCTCCGCGTTTGATCCCTTCCCCATGACCGGCTCCCTTTCCCGATCCCCCGGCGCTCCCCCCGCCTCCTCTCCTCTCCCCAATCTGCGGGTGGGCCAAGGGGCGGAGCCGCGGTGGGCCGCTTCGGGTCCGGAGGCATGTCTGAAGACCCCAGCGTGCGCACCAAAAGTTGCCTCTTCTCCTGACTTTCTCTTCAGCCATTGGGACCAAGAGAGAGAGAGAGAGAGAGAGAGAGTCCCTCCGGCTGGAGGTATCTCCCACCTTCGCTCCCTCCTTTGTTTTTGCGCCTACCTTCAGGAAAGGTGGGCATCTCCACCTCTGTCTCTCTCTCTCTCTCTCGGTCCCAATGGCTGAGGAGAAAGTCAGGAGAAGAGGTGACTTTTGGTGCACACGCCGGGGTCTTCAGGCATGCCTCCGGACCCAAAGCGGGCCAGGCAAGGGAGCAAGTGTGGCAAATGTAGTTACTGGGATGTATAGTTCACCTACAATCAAAGAGCATTCTGAACTCCACCAATGATGGAATTGAACCAAATATGGCACACAGAACTCCCACGACGAACAGAAAATATATATCAATGATTGGTGGGGGGGGGGGGCAAAATACTGTTTGCTTACCGTTGAAAATTACCTAGGGCCACCTCTGACTCCAAATACCATGGTTTGAATCACTGTTTGGCCATGATAATCCATTGGGTGACTTTAAGCAAGTCACACTCTTTTTGCCTAAGAGGAAGACAAACTCCTCTGAATAAATCTTGAATCAAACACTCTTGTGATAGGTTTGCCTTAAAAACTCCCCAAAAGTTGAAAATAACTTAAAAGCACAGAACAGTTCCCTATTTTGCCGCCTCTGGAATCTACAGGATAGGAATGAATATGTATATGTATGCTGGCTAGTGCTTCTCAGTATGGTACAAACTGAGATTTCCCTGGAAGCAGAGTAAATTGACTTGCTATATTCCTATACATAGCATCATTTTTCAAATAATGCATCATGTGGCATCACAAGTCACTGTTTGTGTGACCTCACAGAACTGGGGTGCTGCCTTGCTTGCATACTATATTCAGTCAGAAAAACCGATTGCATACTATATTCAGTCAACTGCCTTGATTCTTCTTTTCTTTTGTTTTCTAGATGATTTTCCCAAGAGAGAGGGAAAAAGTCTTATTGATTAGTCTCACTGAATAGTGCTTTCAAAAGTTCTGCGGTTGTGTTTTCTCTCACTTTCTCTGCTGTCTTTTCCTTAAATGTGGTTGTGCATAACAGAAATTGGTATGGCCTTTTCACCCCTTTTTGTGTTCTATACCATCATTATTTTTCTTATTGTACAAAGAAATCTTTCCCCTTGCAATTGGGCTCCTACTAGGGTCACACATGGCACCATGCAAGCTCTTTGTGGTTCCATTCTCTATCTTCCACAGAGGAAAGAGGGTTTGTTTCCCTTATCTGGCAGACCCAAACAATCTCTCCAAACCTCATAACCTATGCTAGATTTAATTTCTTCCACTAGACTCCCTTGTTATCTATTTGCATTGATGACACTAAAAAGGGGATTCCCAAACCTTTTCAGACAGAAGCCCTTTTTGAAGAAAAAGTTTCTTTTGGAACCCCAAGAAATAATAATAATAATAATAATAATAATAATAATACTTTATGTGTACCCCGCTACCATCTCCCGAGGGACTCGGTGTGGCTTACATGAGGCCGAGCCCACAACACAACAATAACAATAACAGCAATAATACAAAAACAATACAAAACTCACAGCAAAATAAGCAAAAACAATAACAATAACACGACACATTTAAAAACCAATGGCTGGGCCAAATGCAACAATTAAACATTTAAAAAAGAATGCTGGGCATGAACAGGTAGCATGTAATTGGAGTAAAGGTTTTGAAGAGGGAAGAAATGTGCAGACAATCGAAAATAATTATTAAAGTGTGTTTGAGGACATATTGCTGGGAGTTTCCTTATTGGCACACTGAAACAGCCACATTTTCAGGCTCCTCCTAAAGACTGCCAGAGTTGGGGCTTGTCTAATATCCCTGGGGAGTGAGTTCCAGAGTCGAGGGGCCACCACCGAGAAGGCCCTCTCCCTCGTCCCCACCAATCGCGCTTGCGATGATGGTGGGAGTGTGAGCAGGGCCTCTCCAGATGATCGAAGAGATTGTGTGGGTTCGTACACAGAGATGCGGTCATGCAGGTAGGCGGGTCCCAAACCGTTTAGGGCTTTGTAGGTAAGCACCTGAATGAACGGCAGCCAACGGAGGGTTGACTGCTCCCTGTAAGGAGCTCCAGTTAGCAACCTGGCCACCGCTCGTTGAACCAGTTAGAATTTCCAGGCCGTTTTCAAGGGTAGCCCCACATAGAGTGCATTGCAGTAGTCCAATCTGGAGGTGACTAAGGCATGGACCACCCTGGCCAGATCCGCCTTCACGAGGTATGGTCGCAGTTGGAGCACGAGTCTTAATATGTGAAGTCCCTCCCGGCCACCGCTGACGCCTGAGCTTCAAGCGTAAGTGATGAGTCCAGGAGGACACCCAAACTGCGGACCTGTGACTTCAGAGGGAGTGTAACCCCGTCCAACACAGAAACATTCCCCTCTTCCCCACCTTTCTCTCTCTCTCTCTCTCTCTCTCTATATATATATATATATATATTGTGTGTTAAAATTTTTATAGATGGGTCATGCCAGTGGCAGATGGATGGAGAATATTTGTGTGAACTAATTGGGAGGGAAAGCATGAACAAATTCCTATACACACTGCACGCATCTTGTTTGTGCAAAAAGGAAAAAAAGAAAAGAAAAGAAAAGGAAAAGAAAACAAGAGAAAGAAAGAACTATACAATATTTAAAATGAAGAAGAATTTTAACCAATATAAATTTAACAGTGGAAGACCTCATGGGCCATCCAGTACAACCCCCTTCTGCCATGCTGTAAAAGTATAGGTTTGGAAAGCAAGAAAGGTGAAGGGGAAAAGATATGGGTTGTGAGGAAGTTGTGGAAGAAAGGCTTTTGGTAACAAGGAAAGTGGGGAAAGTCTTTGGTCAGCACGGGAGACGAGGAAAAACACTTTTGGTGGCAAGGTAGGCAGGGATGGGGAGGAGCAGGAAAAAGGAGAGAAAGCTTGAAGGTGGAGGATGAAGAGGGGAAGGAAGGAAGAAGCCCTTCAGTATGCTTCAAAGAGCCCCAAGGGCTCCACAGAGCACAATTTAAGAACTGCTGCACTAAAAATGTATTCTTCAGTGTATTATAGCCATTAATTAATTGCCATGACTCAATGCAATGAAATTCTGGGTTCTGTAATTTTGTGAGATATATTTACCCTGTGGCAGTTAAAGTTGTGTCAAATCGCTATAATTCTGCAGGGTGCATGGTCTTCTATTTTAGCTTTTGAAGAATAATATGCATATATATCGTTGAACATACAACAGTTTTGTTACTGCTGTATTCTTCTGGCAAAATTATTTCTCCAGTTTTCTTTATTACCTTTCACATATTCCTCAAATGGAAACAGAGACAGACAGAAGGAAAGAAAGGCTAATGGCAGCTGCAAGAATTTATGTTGATTACAATTCTGTATAATTATTTTAAAGTTGTGGCCTAAATCTGATAGACTTTCCATCTATCAGATTTAGGAATACATCATTTACATTAATGAAGAGTAATTAATTACATGGCCTACACCATTTAGGAGTAGCAGTTTGTGCAGAAGTCATTGATACTATGTATGTGTTTAACTGTTAGAGTATATATTTGTGTTTGTAACAGTAGCTAAAACTAGAGTTATCTGGTTTGAATCCACAGTGAGCGTTGCCAAGGAGACCAGGCAGGCTAGCTCAGGAGAGTGAGAAGTGGGCGGAGCCAAGCAGAAAAAGTTATGTGCATCTTTGGAAAAAGGGGCAGTGTGTGAGTGAGTGTGGAGGCTTGAAAAGCCTGGAAGAGAGGTGTGTGTGAGCAGCTGGAGGTTTTTCAGTCTAGAAGGGCTGAAGAGAAAAACCTGGCCAGTTTCTTTAGTCAAGGAAGACTAAAGGAAGCTTGTTAAGATCCCTAGTCAAGGAAGGACTAGAGATCAGAGATTTGATCAAGGAAAGATCAAATTGGAAGGCTATTCATAGTAGGAAACATTGTTCACTAAAGAGCTTCACCTCAGTAAAAGTTAGTCACGAGCTGTGTTATTTGGAAGAGTGGACTGTATTACAAACCAAATGATATTCAAAGTTATATAAGTTATTTAACAGCCTGCAACCATACGTTTTGTACACAATAAACTTGTTATCTTTTGTTGAAGACCATCTCATCTCAATTAATCTGCGTCTGTCAAGCCAGATCTCATCGGTGGTACCTCAAATACCTCACGTTGGTGGCAGTTACCTTAATTTACAAGTAATAATTGGCCTCCTCTGTAATATATTCTTATACACAATTGAGGGGTGCCTCAAATACCTCACGTTGGTGGCAGTTACCTTAATTTACAAGTAATAATTGGCCTCCTCTGTAATATATTCTTATACACAATTGAGGCCTGAGATTAATTCCCTCCATAATCATCCACACCTGTACAATTGGTTCGTGCAAACTGGACAATTGGTAACAGCGGTGGAGATCTTCAAAGATAAAACCCCTATACCCTGTCCATCGTTGCGTTCACACCTGTACAAGTTGGATTTACGAGGGTTATCTGGAAAGTAAGGTTACAAGACATGTAGCTCTCACAGGGAAATTTCGTGAGGGAAGTTGATATCATTGCCATGTAGCAGGAACGAGCAGTGCCAATCGTCAATAGCTCAACGACTGGCATTGTGGTGAAGGTTAGAGATGAGCATCCTCATTCCATTTTCCTTCAAGTACGAAGTTCACTCTGTAATATGCTACCTAAATGATAAGGGCATGAATGGTGCTGTGATTCATCATGAAATCGTTTCAGTTTATGGAGAAGACGTAATGTCAAGACAGCATATGACAAAATGGGTATGGAATATTTTGTGAGACCATAAAGAAACTTCACAGAGCCATCCAAAACAAACATCAAGGGATGCTGATGGAGGGAGTCTGTCTCCTTCATGACAATGCGTGCTTGAACACTGCTCTTGATCTCCATCTCCACCATAACTGGCAGCAAGAAGGACAAAGGAGGGGTGGCAGTTGGGCCCCTGCTCAGTGGTACTGAACCAGCTTTGGCATGGCTGGGTATGAGAGCCCCCCTCCTGCTGATTCTGGCTCACATTATGTATCTGTGTAGAACAGTCCTTAGCATTTCAGATTCTATTGGGTTAATCTTTGGTTCCTACTAATGTCATCATTTCCACAGGAAAAATGGCACGACTGAACCAGAGTACTGATGTTGGATGATATACACCAAGACTGTCATCCCAGCGGGACTACTATTGCAGATAGAAACAAGGAAGATTCAACAAAACAGCATTTGGCACAGCATTTGTGAGCATCCATCCTGTATTCTGAAGCTCATAAAGAGAGTCTGCAAGTATGCTAAATGAGGTTCAAGAGCTGCAACAGATGTTCACCTTAATGTCATTGGGATTATTTGCAATGCCAACATTTGCCACTGCCTTGCGCCAAAGTTTTATTACCATCTAATGAGATTGGACAAATTAGCCTGTAGAATATTCAGATAGAAATAGGTGGATGATGAGGAAATAGAAAATAAATTTTGTAGTAAAAAATATGAGTTCAGTATTTTCTTTGTTAATTGGTACCTTGATAGATGCATTTGTTTTGGAAAGTGGCAATTTTTGCTTCGGTTTGAAAATGAAGTCATTATGGACAACACAAAATATCATATTCTGTCTCCTAGAAAGGATTAGGTAGAATGGGAAGCTCTTCCTACCCAGAAGAATTCAATGACTAGCTTGGATAAGTGGAATCAGTCCAGGATCTAAAGCAGGATTGGATAGCCTCCAATCTTTTGGCCACATCTGTCTTGGCATATCAGTCTATCCAACCTATTAGGTCCTACTCCTTTGCTGAATGCAAGAAATTGGATAAGATATAAAAGCCAATGATTTGTGAACTCAAGGATGGAGAAAAGGAGAAGGCAACGAATAATAATAATAATAATAATAATAATAATAATAATAATAATAATGTATTGTCGAAGGCTTTCATGGCCGGAATCACTGGGTTGTTGTAGATTTTTTCGGGCTATATGGCCATGGTCTAGAGGCATTCTCTCCTGACGTTTTGCCTGCATCTATAGCAAGCATCCTCAGAGGCAGTGAGGTCTATTGGAACTAGCAAAAAGGGTTTATATATCTGTGGAATGACCAGGGTGAGACAAAGGACTCTTGTCTGTTGGAGCTAGGTGTGAATGTTTCAACTGACCACCTTGATTAGCATATAATGGCCTGGTTGCAAAGCAGGTTCAATTTACTTAGAGCAGTTCCAAAACACATCCATTACAGTAAGCGCCCAGACATGAAGTACACAGTACGCAGGACAAAGGAAGTAGAAGTGTAAACAATTCTGCAGCTGCTTGGCAGATACCAGACATTCCCTAATTTTCTCACAACTCCACACAGAGAGTGTCTCAGGGTTACTTTCTCACAGCCTCTAACATAAACATACATCACAGCAATACAATCTTGTGGCATCCATATTTCAACTGCATGAAATTACATTTAAAACACATTACATCAACATATACTGACAAAATTTTGAAACAAGAAAATAAAATGTACATATGCGTTTGATTTAAAAGAAAATTGGTTGAAAATGATGCACAGATGGTTCATCACACCTCAGAAACTGGCAAAATGCTGTCCAAAAGTCAACGATAGATGCTGGAAATGTGAAGAACACATTGGAACATTTTTCCATATGTGGTGGACTTGTAAAGTGGCAAAATCCTATTGGAGAAATATTCATGAAGAAGATTGGAAGTCAGAACATACAATACACTTTATCAACTCCCCTCTCCCTTCCCCCATTCCACCTCCCAACCCCCTCTTTCCATCCCTACCCTGCTTCCACAAACCCTTTCCAACCCTTTCAACCCCCTCCCATCCTCCCCCACTATTTCTTTCTTTTTAACCTATTGTGTAACTGTTCCATCTTCCAGGAGCATGGTTTAGGTTGCCTTTTAGCTGCATGGGATAGCATTCCTTTGCATTTCCCCAGGTTTGCTATAGACCTAACAGTACCAGAATCTAGAAAGCCAGGCAGCAGGTCCTCTGCAGTTATTGGCTTAGAAAGTATTTCTTTGGGTTTGGAGTCCGCCCTTTTTCCTGGGGTTGAGATCTCAATTTTGGAATCTCCTTCAGTAGGGAAAAGAATGACTGGAACGGAATATGGAATATGAGATTGGTTTACGATTTTACGATGAGACTACGTGGATGATTTAGAGTAATTATTGTTGTATTATTGATGTTATGTGCTTATTGTGTTGTATGAGGATTGTATTGTAAACTGTTTTTATATGTTGTACACCGCCGTGAGTCGCCCGAAAGGGCTGAGAACGGCGGTCAACAAATGCAATAAATAAATAAATAAATAAATAAGAACCTCAGATGTGCTGTTGGTCAGACAGGGAGCTCTGAAAAACCCAGTGTGAGTACTATTGAGTTATAGATAGATATAGAGATAAAGAAAAGAAATTGAGCAATTGAGTCATAGATAGATATTGAGTTATAGATAGATATAGAGATAAAGAGAAGCTTATTGAGAATTGAGTATAATTGAGATTGATAGATAGATAGAATAGCAACTGAGTTATAGAGAGAGAGATATATTAAGATATTGAGATAGTAATTGAGTCATTGAGTTATTAAGAAAGGCAATTGGGTATTACTGAGCATTACTTCATCTCCAAAACTGACCTTGTGCTTAGATAGGGAAAGACCTGTTCTTTCTAACCAGAGCAGCTCAGGGTTAGGGTGAAACATCTCAGGATTTTTTCTACCATTTGGAGAAAGGTTACCTCAGTAATTGAAGAAAAAGGGAGAGGAAGAACATCTCTATGGTTTCTCAAATTGACTGTTTGTGTTGTAACTTTATCAAGCTCTGCCAAGTCTGCCAAGGACTTTGGAAATAAATATTTTGTTAATATTCATATCTTGACTGGCATCAGTTGCTGAAAGTATTGAGTTATTGCTTCAAAGAAAGACCCCCAGCAGTTCGCCCAGATAAAGAGAGAAGCACATCTTTAACGTTATAGGGTCTGAGTGTGACGGCATAGTAACCAAAACCTAATAAAAATTATTTCAAAAAAAAAGAAAGAATGTCTGCTCTGTTACGTGTTTAATTCTGGTCTGTAGTAGGACTAATTAGTGTAGTACATGCTGAAGCACATGTAATTTTAACTCTTTTTCAATATGTCAAAGGTGACTCATTCATGACCCAAGTCAATTAATCTAGCTGGTCCACTAAACATTTTGCCCGTTTCAAGCCCTGAGCCCCAAAAGGAAGGATTAGCCTGATTTTGTGTTCTGGTCAATAATTGAAAGGTAAGCATGGCTTTATTTGCAGGTACAATTGTCTAGATATAGAATACTGAAGGAATGATGAGCCAGGAAAGAAGACCATAGTTGTAGGGGAAAAAATCCCATAATTGTAAGCATGGCTTCATTTGCAAGTACAATTGTCTAGATATAGAATACTGAAGGAATGATGGGTCAGGAAAGAAAACCATAATTGTAGAAAATACATATTTCCCTTAATTGATGTTTTTATCTCTAGACTAATAGCTGAAGTAGTGTGGTGTAACCACAAAAAGGTCCATTTGTGTCCCCTTTAAGGCACAAGATACAGATTCCTGACTTTTTTTTGGCAACATTGGAGTTTCCTGAAGGAGAAAGCTTCTTTTTGCTAAAACAAAAAGCTATAATTGCTGGCAAGGGTGCATGCCAGATATTGGTTTGGCAGGG
This sequence comes from Anolis sagrei ordinatus, assembly GCF_025583915.1. Lineage (NCBI taxonomy): Eukaryota > Metazoa > Chordata > Lepidosauria > Squamata > Anolidae > Anolis > Anolis sagrei. The sequence continues at coordinate 17,725,165 of NW_026847993.1, read as the reverse complement.
GTCAAGTGGCAAGACAAAATAGTGTTCCACTTGGTCCTTGAAAACCTTGGTTCTGACTCTAACCAGCCCTTTTAATTTATACAACCACACAAAAAGTACATCTGTTTTCTCATTTCCCAGCACAGACAGTACCCTGAGTTACAAACATCCAATTTACATATGACTCATAGTTAAGAATAGTTGAGAGAATGGGAAGAAACAGAAATCTACTCCTCAGAGGGGATCTTCATCCCTGAAAGAATGATCATGTAGAAAAGTGTCTCCATTGAAGCTTTATTGCCAATCCTTGTTTTCATAATAAACCTTTTTTTTTTCAAAATCTAATTATCACAGGAATAGAAAATGAGGTGACATTTTCTGAACAGGAATACAGATAGCAAAACAAACACCACAAAGGAAGGTGCTGATCCTTCCCTATGCCATCTAAAGTGTGTGCGCGCACACACACACGAGGGTTATCTGGAAAGTAAGGTTACAAGATTTTTTTAAAAATACAAAGAATGAATATATTTTAATAAAATTTACATGGATTATAGCAAAGGTATTGTATTATTTTTTCACATAATCGCCATTCAGTTCAATACATTTTGTCATCTGTGGAATGGGTTCTTGATGCCTGTGTTTCCCTCTGCCTTTTTCAGTCAGTTTGTCCCTTCGATTTTCACCTCATCGTGAGAACAGGGCTATGAGAGGGGTGGCTTAAAACATCCCAACCAAATGAAGTCAACAACTCTTGTGTTGCATGAGCAGTGTGCGGACATGCATTGTCATGAAAGAGACAGACTCCCGTGGTCTGCATCCCTTGCGAAGCTAAACGGAATTATGGAACTACTTGATAACGCAATGGAATAACGATTTTTTTAAAAATAATCTTTATTCAGTTTTGAAATTCCATTAAAATATAGATGTATATTAAATTAGAAAAAAAAAGAGAGAGAAAGGAAACAAAAAAGAAACAAAGAACAGGAAATAGATTTTAAAAAAGAAAATAAGTAAAAAAGATTGTTAGACTTCCTGGTGTCTTCCGGAGATCTGTAGTTCTTTTCTCTTCTTCCTCCCTTCCCCTTGTCCTGTATTCCTCCTCTCATCTCATATTCTTGGTCTTCCTTTTTCCTTTTCCTCCTTTCTTCCTTAGCTAGATCAAAATCCTTTAGCTTTTTTGTCTAAAGTATTTTCCCAGTTTGTCTCATGCAAATTTATTCCTTTACTTCTTGATATGAGAAAGGTAAGTCTGTCCATATTCTTTAATATTTTTGCTAGTCTCTCATTTTCATCTGGTAATTCTCTTTGTTTCCATTTTCTGGCATAGCATATCCATAGCTGCTGTTGCCATTAAAAACAGACGTTTGTCAGTATTTTTTTCTAGTCCCAGATCATGAATTCCTAATAAAAATAGTTCTGCCTTCCACAGAATCTTTATCTTTAGAATTTCTTGTAGTTCTTTCTGTACTCCTTTCCAATATTCTTTAGCTTTGTCACAGGTCCACCACAGGTGAAAATACGATCCTTCCTTTTCTTTACACTTCCAGCAATGGAATAACGATTTGACATGGAGACACTCATGATAATGATTTAAGGCTTTGTATGGTTTTTATATTTTTATATATGCAATTGTTTTTAACAGAATTTGATTGTTTTTACTTGTTATAATTGTTGAGACATTGAATTGTTGCCAATTTGTGAACTACTCCGAGTCTCCTCTGGGCTGAGAGGGACGGTATATAAATATAGTAAATAAATAAATAAATAAATAAATTCTTCATGATCTCACAATATATTCCATACCCATTTTGTTACTTGCTGTCTTGACATTATGTCTTCTCCATAAACTTAAACAATTTTGCAATGAATCACAGCAGCATTCATGCCCTTAGCATTTAGGTAGCATATTACAGCACGGACTTTGCACTTAGAGGAAAATGGAATGAGGATGCTCATCTCTAACCTTCACCACAATGCCAGCCGATGAGCTACTGACGACTGGCACTGCTTGTTCGCTTCAGCTAGCTTTCTGCTATACCGCAGTGATACCAACTTCCCCCACAAAAATTCCCCGCAAGACCTACATGACTTGTAACCTTACTTTCCAGATAATAATAATAATAATAATAATAATAATACCGCGCTACCATCTCCCGAAGGACTCGGTGTGGCTTACAAGAGGCCGAGCCCAAATACAACAATAAAACAACAACAACAACAACAACACAATAACTCAAAAAACAAAGCAATAGCAAAGAATAGCAATACATTAACAACATCCAATGACGCAATTAAAATAATGGCCGGGCCAGATGTAATATTTAAAATTAAAATTAAAAATGCTGGGCATGACCAGGTGGGGTGTTTGGAGGGGGATGGGCATGCAGATATCCTGAGTCTCTAATAAAGTGCATTGGGACATAATGCTAAGAGTTTCCTTATTCTGGAAAGGCACACTGGAACAACCACGTTTTCAAGCTCCTCCTAAAGATAGCTAGTGACGGGGCCTCTTATATATAGACTACACAGAAACTCTTCGAATGTCATTCATATTTCGGATGTTCTGTATATTTGAAGCCATTTTTGAAATAAATAAATAAATAAATAATAAAATAACACTTTATTTACCCCGCTACCATCTCCCGAGGGACTCGGTGCGGCTTACATGAGGCTGAGCCCACAACACAACAATAAACAATAACACAACAATAAACAATAACAGCAATAATACAAAAACAATACATAACTCATAAGCAAAATAAGCAAAAAAAAAACAATAATAACACGACACATTTAAAAACCTATGGCTGGGCCAAATGTAATAATTAAAATATTAAAAAAATAATGCTGGGCATGGATAGGTAACATGTAATTGGGATAAGGTTTTGGAGAGGGAAGAAATGTGCAGACAATCTAAAGTCATTATTAAAGTGCATTTAAGGACATCTTGCTGGGAGTTTCCTTATTTTGGGAAGGCATACTGAAACAGCCACGTTTTCAGGTTCCTCCTAAAGACTGCCAAAGTTGGAGCTTGCCTAATGTCCCTGGGGAGTGAGTTCCAGAGTCGAGGGGCCACCACCAAGAAGGCCCTCTCCCTCGTCCCCACCAATTGCACTTGCGATGGTGGTGGGAGTGTGAGCAGGGCCTCTCCAGATGATCAAAGAGATTGTGTGGGTTCGTACCCAGAGATGCGGTCATGCAGGTAGGCGGGTCCCAAACTGTTTAGGGCTTTGTAGGTAAGCACCTGCACCTTGAATTGGGACCGGTAAATGAACGGCAGCCAATGGAGCTCCTTAAACAATTGCAGCAAATGATTAACCCTAAAACTGAGGGAGGAGCCCCATTAGTATTCCCATTCGTGTGAATAGGTGAATAACTTAACAAAAAAACCCCTAACAATTTTTTGGAACTCCTTAATAGTCTCGACACTGACCCCTCACAATTTTTCCAAAAAACTTTAGAATCAAAACAAGGGCCACTCAATTTTCTTTAAGACAATTGAAGCAGTTTTTTTAGTCATGCACACCCCATATATATATATATAAGGCTTGGGCGGTTTCGTTCGTTAATTTCGTAATTCGTTATTAATTCGTATTTAAATTAGCTTACGATCCATGCAGGAATAGTGTGAGGAGTAAATTAGATTCAAAACATTTTTTTCAATTTATTTCATAATTATTTTGTAATTATTTCGTAATTATTTTGTAATTATTTCGTAATTATTTTCGCATGTCTGGTGCAAGTTTTATAGTTGTTGTGTGTTTTATCACACCAACAGTCAACAACAGAGGGAGAGGGAAGCTTCAGAAGTTCCCCCTGTCCCATTTGGAGGTTTTTTTAGCATATTCCGCAATCGCGTCCGCCATTAACGAATCGATTCGTAATTATACGAAATTTCGTATATTTCAAAATTTTTAAAAGGAAAATTTTGGAATTCTTTTAAAAAACGAAACGCAAAGGACCCCTTAAAACAAAACGAGTTTAGAAACAATTTTTTCCATTGTTACCTAGGCCTAATGCAAACCCTATATATATATATATCAAGAACAAATCTACAAAACCTATGTTGTTCATAACTTGGGAATTGCCTGTAATGGAAGTGCCTGTAATGCTTCCTTCTACACAGAGTAGTTGCATTAACATCTGTAAAAATGTACTCAGGCGAAAGCAAATATTCCACTTTAAATAGCCTGAAGGTTTCCACTGTATCATAAATGGGGGTGGAGGTGTCCTTTAAAATGTGATGGGGCATTTATTGTGACCATGGCATGGCAGATTTAATCATTCAGTGTCAATTACCATGTGGCAGGACTGCAACTACAAAAGTAATTTACCAACTTTAATTAAAGTGATTTCTAGCTAATTTTTGGACAATATCCCTCCAATTACAGAGGGCATCTGTTATAATGAGATCTTTGGCAAATGCCTATTTCCTTTAAAGACTAGGTGCATGTACAATTAAGCCTACATAATGTTTCAATGTGTTTGAGAGAACACTGATGACCATAGTGTGTTACAAGCTTAGAAAACTGTGATAATGAAGCACAAAAGTACTGGGGAAGAAAAAATAAAGTAAGAACGTTTCCATTAAGAACCCATTCAAGCCCATCATTTTCATTAGCCAAGTGAAAATTTTTCAAGCCAAAAAGGACAACCTGACAACTGTACTTCAATAAATATTCTGACTAAATAATGAATCCATATTACAAGTAAGGATGACCAAATATGTCAGTTTTGCTTTACCCACATTTTTAACTTCCCTCCTCTGCACAGCCAGGGGCAGGGAAGTGGTTTTGTTACGTCTTCCGAAGGGGACCATTCCTGGAAATAGTTCCTTGAAACTATTTCCAGTGGGCATGGCTACACGAGAAAGCAGTCCACCCTTTGGAGCTCATTCGGAGCTCAGTGCTGGACCTTGATGGCTGTTTCACATTGAGATCTGTGAGTTGTTCCTGGATAAACCTACCCCTGACTCTACCACTGATTTCAGTACCTGGAAACTATTAGAAGTGTGATCTCATGAGTATGGCACGTCAACAACTTAAATCAAAAAATCGTTTTCTAAGATCTACAGAGACACTCACTGGAACACCCCAGCAAGCAAGAGTCCAAAAGTGGCAGGCTCAAACCCAGAGCCTCAATCATTGGCTGATACCAAATGAGAGACTCCCCCCTGGGCACACAGAAGACTGGGCGACTTGGAAGGTGCTGAACACACTGCGCTCTGGCACCATGAGATGTAGAGCCAACCTTCAGAAATGGGGCTACAAAGTGGAATCCTCTACATGCAAGTGTGGAGAAGAGAAAACTACAGATCACCTGCTGCAACGCAACCTGAGCCCTGCTACATGCACAATGGAGGACCTGAAGGCAACACCAGAAGCACTCCAAGTGGTCAGATACTGGTCAAAGGACATCAACTACCAAGCTTGCAAACTCTGTGTTTTTGTATGTTTGCTCTGTTAAAAAATGTAATACAACTGTTTGGTTGCCTGTCATGATAAATAAATAACATGAGTATGGCAGACCCTGTGATACTTGGTTGCCCCTTACACCGGTGATTTGGAAGGGCTTTAGACAAATCTGGCCCCAGGTCTGTGCCTCCTATTATGAAGAGCTCCTGTTTCATGCAAACACAGTCAATGCTTTCTTGGAGGGCACTTAGGGTTAGTGAGTTAGCATTGGGGTCAAAATCTGACCAATCTCAGAGGGCATTGATGTTTGTGGACCTACAGTTAGCACCTAAAAGTTGCACTTGTTGGTTACAAGGTCTAAAACTGATTAAAAAGCTAAATGATCCTCTATTGGGCTCACGAGCTGCAGCAATGTGGATTTGTGTCTGATCCAGGCAATGACAATATTGTTGTTGCAGGTAATGCTGCTGGACTCATCTTTTTTGTCACCAAGATAGTGTTCCACTCACAAAAATATCAGTTTTGGTCAGTTATTTCTGAAGTACTTAAAGTGCTGAGCTGCAATCATGGGCTACGATGTTACCAAGATTCAAATACTTGGCAGATGGAAGAATAAAGCTTATCAATCATATGTTTGCCCAGTTTCTTGTATTAACATTTATGTGTCTTTTCAGATATAGGTTAGCTGGTGGATAGAAGACGGGTCATGATCTGTGACTACAGTTACTACATTGGACAGGCCCAGAAATGGGGACATGAGAGAAGCCTCCCACAAGGATGATAAAATATCAAAAACATCAAGGTGTCCCCTGGGCAACGTCCTTGTAGATGGCAAATTCTCTCACACCAGAAGCGACTTGCAGTTTCTCAAGTCGCTCCTGACACGAAAAAAAAAATAATGTTGCAAACATTTCCTTAATTTGAAATAGTCATTGTCACAGTTCTTATCAGTTTTCTTTTATCAAGTTTTAATTTCAGTCCAGCAAGCAGGTAGTTAGTCATTGCAGGCATATGGTGTTTCCAAAATTATTAACTCCACTCATTCTTCCATTCATTCCCACACATCATATTAAAGTCACATTTATCACATCTGCACATTGAATTCCTTACTACTTCTTGGCTGGGGGTTAGAGTGGATGGCCCATGAGGTCTCTTCCAACTCTATGATTCTATGATTCTATTACAGACAGTAATTCTGCGGCCCTACTGGTCACAGAAAATCAGGAGACGCTTACTTCTTGGGAGGAGAGCAATGACCAATCTTGATAAAATAGTGAAGAGTAGAGACATCACACTGGCAACGAAGATCCACATAGTTAAAGCAATGGTATTCCCCGTAGTCACCTACGGATGTGAGAGCTGGACCATAGGGAAGGCTGAGCGAAGGAAGAGATGCTTTTGAACTGTGGTGTTGGAGGAAAGTTCTGAGAGTGCCTTGGACCATCAGAATGTCCAACCAGTCCATACTTCAGGAAATAAAGCCCAACTGCTCATTGGAGGGAAGGATAGTAGAGGACAAGATGAAGTACTTTGGCCACATAATGAGAAGAAAGGAAAGCTTAGAGAAGACAATATGCTGGGGAAAGTGGAAGGAAAAAGGAAGAGGGGCCGACCAAGGGCAAGATGGATGGATGGCATCCTTGAAGTGACTGGCTTGACCTTGAAGGAGCTGGGGGTGGTGACGGCCAACAGGGAGCTCTGGCGTGGGATGGTCCATGAGGTCATGAAGAGTCGGAAATGACTGGCTGACTGAATGAACAACAACTGATCACAGCTGATGTTGAGGCTCAGCGTCACGGCACCGTATCTACTACCAGTTGTAGGAGAAGGAGGAGTGATGCTGAGTCAGAGATGGATCAGCGTCAGCTGAAGCGTATTCGGGACATTATTTTGGCACCTAGTGATGTGGAAGATTTTGCAGGGTTCGGCCCTGAGGACTTGGTAGAGTCAGATTACCGAGGAGTAAAGCGGGTGGCCAGTGAGTCTGACAGTGATAGCGATACTCTGTCTAAGAGACTTAAAGATACAGCAGACAATTCCAGTTCAGGGGAACTGGAAGCTAGTGAGGATGAAATGGAGGAGGAACTGGATTGGACTCTTGTTAAAAACATTAGGGACATATGCACCCAAGCTACGTCCAGTGATGAGTTCGAGGGGTTCCAGGATACCTGGAAGGAGGGTTCATCCTGGCAGGATCAGGCACTGGATCAAAGATGGCAGCATTGGAGGGGCCAAGAGGCAGCAGCTGTAGAAAATGATTCAGATGCAAGTAATGAGGCTCAATCAAGTGATAGTGACTGTGAATAAATTGAGCACGCTGGGAGATGTTACTTTGCAGAAAACAAAGTGTTGTTTACGTGCTTTGTGCTGCCTAACTCTGCTTGGGTCCCTGGTATCCAGTTTTCCTGCCTTGTATATCCTGACCTTGGAACCGTTCTACGTGAGTGACTTCATCCTGCTCCTGACCTTGGAAACGTTTTGGACTACGCATCTGCTTATCGGACCTTGTTATTGTTCTGAACTCTGCTTTATTAAGAGTCTGTTTTGATTTTGTATTTGCCACACGCTCTTGTTTACTCCTGCTTTCCTTTCGGCTGAGCTCAAGTCCTGGAAGATCCGGATTATCTACTCTGAAGGCTCTTTTTGATTTACTAATTACACTGCTGTTAAGTGCCTCTTTCAGTTTGTATCTCATTAAAGACTACTATTATCACTTCAATTGCTGTGAAAGACAATCTCTGTTACCTAAGTCTCAACAGCTGACTTCTTTTTAGAGCGCTCAAAGGCCAGAGCTTTCCAGTTTTCAGAGTCTATGCCACAGTTTTTGAGGAAGACTGTCCATCAACATTACGTTTCCACTTCTTGAGTTGGGAGTATAGTAACTGCTTTGGGAGGTGGTGATCCGGCATTCGGACAATGTGGCCAGTCCAGTAGAGCTGATGGCATAGGAGCATTGCTGGTGGTCTTTGCTTCTTCCAGCACAGTGACATTTATCCATCTATCTTCCCAAAAGATTTTCAGGATTTTTCAGAAGCAACAGTTCCAGGAGTTGAGCATGATATCTCTAGACAGTCTCCGTTTTGCAGGCATATAAAAGGGTTGGGAGGACAATAGCTTCATAAACAAGTGCCTTGGTATTCATATGGATGTCCCAGTCCTCAAACACCATCCACCACCAAGAAAAGACACAGGCATTTTAATCGTCTCATTTCGAACTACTTTAGAATGAGTCATAACTAGACCCAAGCATGTTCTATCACAACCAGGTAGCATGGATTTTCCTACCCACTTCTGATGGTCACTGGGGGGAGAAAGGCTACAAATCTATTCAATACAGAGTCATTACAGCTCATAGAAAGGGCAAACTACTTGACACCTATGCAATGATGCACCGTGTTAAAAGCCAACTATCTTATTAAGAAGAGAAAAAGCATTAAATGGAAACTAGATATAGTAGCTTGCGGGGAATGAGTCAGAAGCATATAATGAAATCAGGTTGGCTTCGTTCATTGCTGCAACACAGTGTACAAATAGTTTATTACAGCACAGTCTGTTTTTTTTACATTCTCTCACTTTGTTCACACATATGTTTTTTGTGTATATGTGTGTGTGTGCATGCACAAATGAAGAAGGGTGAGAAATATGTGTTGTTTGGAACTTCGTTGTAATCCAGCATTGCCGTTTACCAACTTTCAATTTCTTCTTGCTAAAGCCAGCTGGTGCTTGACTTGCTACTGCTTAACTTGCAGCATCTTTCCCTGATTTACAGCCAAACACCCTCAACCAGAAAGCAATTTTTGGTAATTAGTAGCAGGATGCCTGAAAGACAAGAGCGGTAGAGTTCTTTTAATTTTGCAGAGTTGATTTTATTTGCCTGCCTTTGCTCTCCAAATAAACTTCAGTAATGTTAATGGTAGCCAAGCCATTTGCAATTACTGGGATTGCAATATTGGGAAGGGAGGAGAGCAAAGGAATTGAATTTCACACTAGATCTCCTCCTCCTTCTCCTCCACTCCTAGTACTTAACAGCTTTTATTGAGATAATTTAGTTGAAGGGCACTCAGGTGTTGAAAGAGATTAGCAAGTAATGAAATTGGCTTTTGCCTGGATCTTCTTTAATTCATCAGGTTTTCTGGGACAGAAAGGTAGGGTTAGCTAGGTGACAGGATGGGGCTGCATGGACAAATCAGACCTGTACATTGTGTAGTTTAAGTTACCTGAAGTCAATGGTTTGGGCTACATACAGTGGAATGCAGAAAGGACTACTCGGTAGACCAGTGGTCCTTAACCTTCCTAATGCCGTGACCCCTTAATACAGTTCCCCATGTTGTGGTGACCCCCAACCATAAAATTATTTTTGTTGCTACTTCACAACTGTCATTTTGCTACTGTTACGAATTGTAATGTAAATATATGATAAGCAGGATGGATTTTCATTCACTGGACCAAATTTGGCACAAATACCCAATACACCCAAATTTGAATACTGGTGGGGTTGGGGTGTGGATTGATTTTGTCATTTGGGAGTTGTAGTTGCTGGGAATTATAGTTCACCTACAATCAAAGAGCATTCTGAATCTCACCAAAGATAGAATTGGGCCAAACTTCCCACACAGAACCCCAATTACCAACATAAAATACTTTGTTTTCTGATGGTCTTTGACAACCCCTCTGATCAGGGCCGTAGCCAGAAAAAAATTTCGGGAGGGGTTGAAATTTTCGGGGGGGGGGGTTTGAAAATTTCATGGGGGGCTTAAAACTTGCCTCCTAGCTCACACTGAAACAAAGAGCACAGTAGGGGGCAGAGCAGCCTTCAATAGTCTGCAGCTCCGCCCCTGTCAACCACCTCCACCAAGTCTGCCCTCCTTAATGAGAGCATTCAACACCCCCCCTCCCCAAACTTGGTTGCTTTGCTACATCGGCTATTGCTGCAAGTAATGACAGTGTGAATAAATTGTCAATATTTGCTTGAGATAGTGCTTGCAGTTCTGGAGGGCCTCTAATTTTTTGCATCTCATAGACTTAGCATGAGGATTTGGTTAACCAGTTAAAATTCATGAGTAAACCAGTTGTTTTTTTTAAAATCTGAAACATTTCGGGGGGGGGGGGTTGAACCCCTAAAACCACCCCCTCGCTACAGGCCTGCCTCTGACATTCCTCTCCCAAGGTTGAGAAACATTGCTGTAAACCAATATCCCACAGTCTCCAGATTGGCCTATCTAGACATTTCATATTGAATACTATTCACAAGTCTGAAGTTTCATGATCTCCCCCCCCCCTTCCCCTTTGCCAGGCATGTAGCCAAGGGGGGAGGGTTGGGGGGCTTCAGCCCCCCCCCCCGAAATTCTCATGGTGGTTCACGAAAAGGCCTTACTGGTACATTATTTAAACTGTTATGTTTATTCATATCATGATCTGATCACCATACTCAATATATCCCATATGCATGGGGGTATTGGGGTAATGATACAAAAGGTTTGCTAGGTAGACCCTCTTTCACTCAGACTCAGCCCCCCCCCCGAAACTCAGCCCCCCCCCCCTGCCCCGAAACAAAATCCTGGCTACGGGCCTGCCCTTTGCCGTCAATTCCTATCCTTACTTCTCCAGATCCTTATCAATTTCCTGACCAGGAAGAATGGGAGTCAATGACAGCTCACAGACAAACTACATGCTTTTGAGGCCATGGCCCATGGTTAACCAATTGCTGAAGGTCGATGTTTACATGAGAGGGAGTGCATAGATCTGTCTCAGTTCCCTAAACCAGTGAACTGCTGAAGCAATATTTTCAGTCAATTCCCAAAGTCCATATGCCACTTTCTCTTCTGGGATAGCTCCTCTGTCCTCTCTGTGTTCCTCAGCCTGTTTACCATATTTTCTTAGTTTCTTCATCTTTTATCATTTTGACCCAGATTCCCTCTTGTTCTTCTCCCTTCCTTTCTTCTAGCATTGATTTCTTCTATCCAGTGGTCCAATTTACCATTGACTCTGCTGTCTTACCTTGACCCTTCCTTCGGACTGCTTCATCTCCTTCTTCCATTCCCAACATCCTCTATTCTCACAGTCTTTGTTTTAGATCTTTGTGTGTCTTCTGGCACCTCACTATGCATGCCTGTGTAGCATGAAGTTCAACAGTGACAAATGCAAGATACTCCACTTTGGCAGGAAAAACGAAATGCAAAGATACAAAATGGGGGACGCCTGGCTCGAGAGCAGTACGTGTGAAAAAGATCTTGGAGTCCTCGTGGACAACAAGTTAAACATGAGCCAACAATGTGATGTGGCGGCAAAAAAAGCCAATGGGATTTTGGCCTGCATCAATAGGAGCATAGTGTCTAGATCTAGGGAAGTCATGCTACTCCTCTATTCTGCTTTGGTTAGACCACACCTGGAATATTGTGTCCAATTCTGGGCACCACAATTCAAGAGAGATATTGACAAGCTGGAATGTGTCCAGAGGAGGGCGACTAAAATGATCAAAGGTCTGGAGAACAAGCCCTATGAGGAGCGGCTTAAGGAGCTGGGTATGTTTAGCCTGAAGAAGAGAAGGCTGAGAGGAGATATGATAGCCATGTATAAATATGTGAGAGGAAGCCACAGGGAGGAGGGAGCAAGCTTGTTTTCTGCTTCCTTGGAGACTAGGACGCGGAACAATGGCTTCAAACTACAAGGGAGGAGATTCCATCTGAACACGAGGAAGAACTTCCTGACTGTGAGAGCTGTTCAGCAGTGGAACTCTCTGCCCCGGAGTGTGGTGGAGGCTCCTTCTTTGGAAGCTTTTAAACAGAGGCTGGATGGCCATCTGTCAGGGGTGATTTGAATGCAATATTCCTGCTTCTTGGAAGGGGGTTGGACTGGATGGCCCATGAGGTCTCTTCCAACTCTTTGATTCTATGATTCTATGATTCTATGAAAATGATTGTAAAATGATTGGACTATATTCAGAGTTCCTTCCTCTGCTACATTATCACAATAATTCTGGACATAAACTATGATTTTCATTCTTCCAGGATTTTCTTGTTATTTAACCTATGTAGCATTTGTTCTTGACATATGCTGTAGTAGGCATCAACAGTTCTCTCTGTTGGTGGTTCTCAATTTCCTTGTCCTCCTCCCCCTGCCCCAATCTCTTTTCTATGACCAAGGAGGAGGTCATATTGTTGCCTGGAACATCCCATTCTGTTCAACCAAATACAGAGCTAGAATTGCACCTCATTAAGGGAATGGTGGAGAGCAGCCTAGCCTTGCAGGAGAAAAAAGTTCATAGCAAGGGAGCAGCCAATACTACAGACCCTCTTGTATCATTACCAAATGTGTTAATTCTAAGAATAAGAAAAGCTCTTTAGAATAATAAGGCTTGGGCAGGCTGATATCTGGAAATATGTTCTCTCACATAGTTTAGTTCTAAATTGTATAGGATTTCATAGGTCATAAGTAGATACATAGGTCATGTCATAAGCATACTGGTCACATTGAACTCCAAACTCAAAGTGACTATTTCCAAGCTGTTTCATTTATATTCATCATCATCATCATCATCATCATCATCATCATCTACTTCTCCTTGTGGATGAAGGAAGGCTACAACATTGCTAAAATGTATTATAATTTGGGGAACTTCAGGGACTCCTTTCTCCCTCATTTTTACATCTATTGGGATGAAACTCACAACAATGGTAGAATACATTTACTACTCTTAGCCCACCAAATTTCAGAACGTTTTACTCATCCACTGATTTTTAGGACTGTGTAGCAATGTGCTATAACACAATGCCCCTCATGCAAAGATGAAGTTTTTGCAGTTTAATAAACTTTTGCCATGTTTTTATGATAGAACCAATTAGGAAATGACATTTATTACACAGGAACAAGAACCATAGTGTAGAAATCATCAAAGCACCCCCAATAGATGGCCATTCAACCTCTGAATAATAATAATAACAACAACAATAATAAAGAAAACATGTTCCTAGTTTGAAAGTATTATTTCCTGTTTAATTGTGTAGCCCTTACTTTGAAAGTAGTAGTTCAACTCCAGAAACTTTGTTTAGGTGCCAAAAACTTTGTTAAACAGATGGATAATGATGTTAAGTTGGTGGACTGGATAGTTTACTACAGAAAAATGTGCTATAACATGATGCCCCTTAAGCAAAGACAAAGTTCTTGCAGTTTAATAAACTTCCACAATGTTTTAATGAAAAAATTAGGAAATTACATTTATTTATTATTTATGTATTTATAACATTTATATATATGCTGCCCTTCTCACCCCGAAGGGGACTCAGAGCGGCTTACAATATGTGTGTGTGTGTGTGTGTGTGTGTGTGTGTATGCATAGTACTGTATGTACAAACTTCTAACCCCAGAAGAAAAACGGTAATTTATTGGAACTCTGGCTAATTACGGAGGGGCAAATCTCTCTGATGTTGAGCAGTGCAGTACATTCTGGGAAATGTAGTTTAGGGCAGAGCCTGTTGAATTCTCTGGCATAGGGCTCCTCCTCCCATCCCAGACTACATTCTCAAAGTTCTGTGCTGTTCCCAGCAAACACTGCTCCCTCTTCCTTGCTCCTAATTGCGAAAGACCATTAATTTACAGAGGAAAGACAAGGGAAACACTAAGGTAGCCTTTTTGGCTTTGCTTTTTCAACTTTGCTTCCTTGCACTGAATATGGAATCGACTTTGGGAGCCTTCCAAGATTTACAAAACTAAAACAAAAAAAATAGCGTAAGTTTCAATTCTTAACCTTTTGGTGAGGGCCATGTCCATGTATCGGATAGTGCCTCGTATGTACAAATTTAACAAATTTAATCCAAATTATTAGGACTAATGAAAAATGCACACCACTAATACTGTGCTGTCGCATGCTGGGCTCCTATAAAAGACTATAAACAGGACCTAAATTCTGTGAGTCCAACGGGACACTGGGGTTACCTCAGAGAGGGTTTTTTTTTTTTTGGGATTTCCCTGAAAGATGGGCTTCAAAGTTTTTAAAGATGCAACAAAATCTTTATTACTGAACAGATAACAAATCTTCAATGATTGACTTCAAAGTTTTCTTAACAAACTATTAGCTTTCTCGATCTTGCCCCCAAGGGCAGGCAACTGTTTCTTCACTGATGGGAAAATCCCCGACCTCTCCCTGGGCAATCTGTCTTCTCTATTGTTAGCGTGGGGCCCCTACACCCGGTCCAAAATGCTTTACGGTTGTCGCGAAGGGCCCTTACCGAAACAGAGTCCTTTGCAGAACTTCCAGGAGGAGGAAGATGTTCACTTCCCAGTGATGGCTGGCTGAAGCGCTGTGGGACTGGATCCCTAGCAAGAGCTGTGAGGCTGTAAGTTCCTCAACAAACTGTAAAGTCCCCAGCAAAGGCTGTGCTGAGACTGTATATCCCTGGCCAAGCTATGGGGCTATTCCTCCCCGGCCAAGCTGTAAATGATAAAGCCTTTCACAGGAGGTCCTGGTTTACGTCCTGTAAAAAAGACTTCTCTGTGTGGACTGACCTAAAATGGCTCTGATTACCTCCAAAACCCAAAAAGGAGCGGGACTAGGGAACCTAATGATAATTGACAGGTCATTGACCCAATAACTGCAAAGTAAGAAAAGCCATCTAACTGCAAATGCACAGAACCTTAAAACACATGCAACAACCCACAAATGGCAAGGTAAGCTGGAGCTCCTCGTACAGCTGTACCAGAACAAATACACATATTAAAACATATTTCTACAAAATAAACCAGCTGACGTGCTAATCAATAAAACATACTACTTCTTTTATATAGGGTTATAAAAGCATACATGTGGTGGTTTTCACCTCTTGAAGGAACCTGTCTAAACTGAACCATATCCAATAACAAGTAGAAATAGAGGTAACATCCATAGGACCTATATCAATTACAGGTTCCAAGTCAAAGCAGTTTTGCAGTTTTGTCTATAAACTTTGCAAACTATTCACAGCAGGCTGCTTGAGTGGTCTGTGTTCTCTTGTGGGGCAGAGAACAGAAGAACCTTAATCATGCAAGGCAGCTGTACCAGACAACATTTTGCAGGTGCCATGAAGACAGGGTTTTTTTGGGGCGGAGGTTGTTCCCAATACTGCCACTACTGCCAATTTACCTGTCCGAACAGATTCTCCCCTATGAACCATCAAGGTTATTAAGATCTTCTGGAGGGGCCCTGCTCTCGGTCCCACCTCCTTCGCAATCGCGATTGGTGGGAACGAGGGACAGGGCCTTCTCGGTGGTGGCCCCTCGGCTCTGGAACTCCCTCCCAATGGAGATTAGATCTGCCCCTTCCCTCCTGACTTTTAGAAAGCTGGTAAAAACATGGCTTTGGAATACTGCATTTGCAGAATACTGAGTCAATAACTGCTGACCACACGGGCAGATGGCGATGAACTTATGATTTATTCTGACGAACTGACCTTTTGTAAGTTGTATAATTGTATTTTAATGTCTTTTTGTACTATTGTATTATGATGTTTACTGTGGTTTAGCTTATTGTATTTTAACCCTCTGCTGCTAGCCGGCCTGAGTCCCTCTTAGGAGGTTGAGAAGACCGGGTTACAAAAGCTTGAAATAAATAAAGAAATAAATAAATAGGACTTCCAATGAGCTTTAGTCCATGTTCAGTTACACTCATGCTAAGCTTATCACTGTTAATTCATTAATACCTCTTCCCAGGTAAAGAACGGTTCTTGCTTGATGAGGAAACACAACATACAAACAATCTACAAACCCACCAAGAAAATCCAACAAATGCTACATTCAGCAAAGGACAAGAGGGATCCTCTCACCTCTGCAGGAGTCTACCGTATACCATGCAGCTGTGGACAAGTCTACATAGGGACCACCAAACGCAGCATTGCCCAAACACGAATCAAGGAACATGAAAGGCACTGCAGACTACTTCAACCAGAGAAGTCAGCCATAGCAGAGCACCTGATGAACCAACCTGGACACAGCATATTATTTGAGAACACAGAAATGCTGGACCACACCAACAACCACCATGTCAGACTACACAGAGAAGCCATTGAAATCCACAAGCATGTGGACAATTTCAACAGAAAGGAAGAGACCATGAAAATGAACAAAATCTGGCTACCAGTATTAAAAAAAACTCTAAAATTACTACAGCAAAACAGCAGAGAGGAAACAACCAGGCACATCTTAACACCTCTCAACAGAACATTTTCCCAGGCTCAGCCAGGCTTTCAAATGCTAATGAAGGTGATCAGCTGAAACATTCACACCTAGCTTCAGCAGAGAGCTCTTTGCCCCACCCCAGTCATTCCACAGATATATAAACCCATTTTCCTATTTCCAACAGACCTCACTACCTCTGAGGATGCTTGCCATAGATGCAGGTGAAACGTCAGGAGAAATGCCTCTAGAACATGGCCCTATAGCCCGAAAAAACCCACAAGAACCTAGTGATTCCAGCCATGAAAGCCTTCGACAATACGGTTCTTGCTTGGTTATGGAGAGGATGCTCAGGATCAATCGAGTCAACCGTTCTTTCCATTTCTCCATTCCAAGGCAATGCCCAGAATAATGGAACTGTGTAAAGTTCCTCAGATTACCATCTTCATACTTGGCACAGAAAACTCAGTCTAGAGTATGTAGTTTCACAAAGAACCCAGCTATACACAGCTGGGACAGGTTTATCCTCTCTAATATGCTTCATCTAGTCAGGTGTTTCTAGTACAAGCCAAGTTGGCATGCCCATCAAATATCAAGTCCTGGATCATAGCTCTTTTCCCCATTTACCAACCTGGCATTCAGCAGCATCATTTTCAGCACAGGATATGCTTGCCAAGGCTATCCAAGCTAGTCATGGAAAGATTATTTGCTATCTTTCTGGATTTTATTTTAGGAAAAGAATTTACTGAAACTAAGGAAACCTGTTAAAAAAATAACACAGTGGTGAGAATTTGTCCCTTTTTTGTCCGGTATTTGTATATTCTGGTTGCAGAAGTACATGTGATTTGCTACTGAACAATAAACATATTTTTGTGCAATTTTGTTTAAAAAAATCACATTCTTCTGTCAAAACAAACAATTTCCAAACAGCCACTTTTTTGTACAGCATTGATCGTTTTTTTGCAACAACAAACAAACAAACCTCCCAGCAACTTTGCCCCAAAGTATTGAGTAAAACACTCCCCAGTAAAAATAATCATATGAGAGATGGTACAAGATTGCTATTTTTAATACAGCTCTTTGTGTGTGATCAGTTTTTTATAGAATAAAGCAATTTTACATTCACAACAAAACCAGACATGGTTGTGTAACCCCCTCCTCATTCTCGTATAAAACCTGCTATTTATTTCTGTAAAGAATAATTTCCTGCAGTACTTGGGGATGCGTGAATACCAGATGAGAATGGCACAGGACTATTTGTTTTGTCTACAGAATGAGGAAAACTCTGGGATTTATTCATTCATAATCTAGAAATCAAAATAGTCAAATATTTACACCTCCAATTGTGCCTATTTGAAGTTTGGGTCAAGACTCTCCCCTTTTTCTTGGAGCCAACTCTCCACTCCTTTTAGAGCCACACCATTTGGAGCCATGGAGAAGAAGAACTCAACAGGTTCCTGGACCATCTTAACAGCATCCATCCAAACATCCAGTTCACCATGGAAAAAGAAAATGAAGGAAGACTGCCTTTTCTAGATGTCCTAGTCATCCGCAAACCAGATCAACAATTGGGTCACACCGTCTACAGAAAACCCACACACACAGATAGATATATTAGGCCTGTGCGGTTTCGTTCGTTAATTCGTTAATTCATTAAACATTCGTTAATTTTTGCATATACGAAACGATAACAAAACATATTTTCAAACCCGGAAGGGTTTTTAAATATCGAAACGGCAACCCCCACAGTTTTAACGAGCTTTCGCCCGTTTCGTAAATGGGGCGGGCGGGGCGAAGGGGCGGCGCGAGCGCGCACCCAGTGAGCCAAGCCCCGACCCTGCCTGTTGGGCGCGAGCGCAACCGGCTCCCGATTGACTAACTGCCCGATTCACAGAATGGTATTATACGTACACTCATAGGCGCATGGAGACAGAGCCGGCGCTGCAGGAATCCCCTCCCCGGCTCCTGCGCTCCGGCTCCGGCTCCTGCGCCCTCCTCCTCCTCCTCCTCCTCCTCCTCCTGGCACTTCCTGCAACACAGCTGCGGAGGCCGGTTGTCTCTTTAAGGCGCCTCTCTCTCCCAGCTGTGTTGCTGGGAGAGAGAGGCGCCTTAAAGAGACAACCGGCCTCCACAGCTGTGTTGCAGGAAGTGCCAGGAGGAGGAGGAGGAGGAGGAGGAGGAGGGCGCAGGAGCCGGAGCCGGAGCGCAGGAGCCGGGGAGGGGATTCCTGCAGCGCCGGCTCTGTCTCCATGCGCCTATGAGCTCAGTGTACGTATAATACCATTCTGTGAATCGGGCAGTTAGTCAGACCCATCTCTTCTGATGACAAATGTCACACCTATCACATAGGAGTCCTTCCCATGTAAGCAACATCTGACCGAATTCATTCTTCTATACAACTGGGAAAGATACCGGAGTTCTGCTCCTAATAAAGATGGAAATAATATGTGAAAATATTCTAAAATGCAAAAGAATGTTTACTATCAAGTAACCCTGATGAAATGAATCCTGGATTGATAAGAAACTTTGCAGTTATACCCTTAACGGATCGACCCCGCGCCAATAACGAAGCTTGTTTTACGCATGCGCGGGGGTCCGCCATCTTTACAAAATGTTTTGTAAATATTTACGAAATTTCGTAAATACCAAAACTTTTTTTGGGAAAATTTTGTAATTATTTTAAATATCGAAACAAAAAAACACCCCAATTACAAATCGATTTTAGAAACAAATTTTTTCTTGATCAAACAGGCCTAAACACATGTAAACTTCAACCATCACCCAAGTCAAAAAAGAAGCACCATTAAAGCCTTGGCAGACCGTGCAAAAAGAATCTGCGAACCCCACCTCCTCCAAGATGAACTGAACCACCTCAACTGGGCTCTACATGGAGACTCCACCTCAGACACCAGAAGAGCTGCAAGACTGAGAACAAGCCACGAGAGTCAAAACAAAGATCCACCCAGAGGAAAAGTGTTCTTGCCATACATCAAGGGAACCACTGACCGCATAGGGAAGCTGATGAGGAAACACAACATACAAACTATCTACAGACCCACCAAGAAAATCCAACAAATGCTACATTCAGCAAAGGACAAGAGGGATCCTCTCACCTCTGCAGGAGTCTACCGTATACCATGCAGCTGTGGACAAGTCTACAGAGGGACCACCAAAAGCAGCATTGCCCAAACACGAATCAAGGAACATGAAAGGCACTGCAGACTACTTCAACCAGAGAAGTCAGCCATAGCAGAGCACCTGATGAACCAGCCTGGACACAGCATATTATTTGAGAACACAGAAATGCTGGACCACACCAACAACCCCCATGTCAGACTACACAGAGAAGCCATTGAAATCCACAAGCATGTGGACAATTTCAACAGAAAGGAAGAGACCATGAAAATGAACAAAATCTGGCTACCAGTATTAAAAAACTCTAAAATTACAACAGCAAAACAGCAGAGAGGAAACACCAGGCACATCTTAACACCTCTCAACAAAAGATTTTCCCAGGCTCAGCCAGGCCTTCAAATGCTAATGAAGGTGGTCAGTTGAAACATTCACACCTAGCTCCAGCAGGGAAGAGCTCTTTGCCCTACCCCAGCCATTCCACAGATATATAAACCCATTGTCCTAATTCCAACAGACCTCACTACCTCGGAGGATGCTTGCCATTGATGCAGACGAAACGTCAGGAGAAATGCCTCTAGAACATGGCCCTATAGCCCGAAAAAACCCACAAGAACCTAGTCTCCACTCCTTGTTTCTTTCTTTCAGTTATGTTTTCCAGTATTTCTTCCTTGTTTACTTCCCTTTTCATACTCTCTATATAGCAATGGATTCAAATTATAAGATCCCACCTAAACTGTAGGAGGAATATCTTGAAAGTGAAACCTATTCAGTAGTAAAATAAGCAGTTTCAAAAACTGACAAGGACTCTTCTTTGTTGGAGGTTTTTTTTCCCCAGAGGATTGATAGTCATATGCTGGTATATGCATAGAGAAGCTGACTCTTGAAACCCACTCCAGCTCTAAAGTTCAATGATTCCATGATTTTATAGCAGTATGTCTAACTACAGTTTTTTTTTCCCCTCAAGGACTTTTTGTCCCATTACAAGTAGGAACAACTATACTGATAGTTTTGCTTCTTCTACAGTTCACCCTACTGCGTTCTTCTGGCTGCCTCTCTACTTCCGAGCTCAATTCAGAGTGCTGATTTTTACCTATAAAGCTCTATATGGTTCTGCCCCAGCTTACTTGTCTGAGCAAAAGATTCCCCCAGGCACAACAAAAAACTGCCAGGCCATCAGTACTAATCAAGGTGGCCAGTTGAAACATTCACACCTAGCTCCAACAGATGAGTTCTTTGTTTCACCCTGGACATTCCACAGACATATAAACCCAATTTTCCTAGTTCCATTAGACATCACAACCTCTGAGGATGTTTGCCATAGATGCAGGCAAAACATCAGGATAGAAATATTATTAATAATAATAATAATAATAATAATAATAATAATAATAAGGACCAAGGCAGAGACATCTCCTGCTCATCCCCTGTTTGGGTATCAGCTAGCATGCCAACGACTTAAATCTTGAAATAGTTTTCTAAGATCTACAGAGACACTCGCTGGAACAACTCAGCAAGCGAGAGTCCAAAAGTGGCAGGCTCAAATTCAGAACCTCAACCAATGGCTGATACCAAATGAGAGACTCCCCTCTGGGCACACAGAGGACTGGGCGACTTGGAAGGCACTGAACAGACTGCGCTCTGGCACCACGAGATGCAGAGCCAACCTTCAGAAATGGGGCTACAAGGTTGGAATCCTCGACATGCGAGTATGGAGAGGAGCAAACCACTCACCACCTGCTGCAATGCAACCTGAGCCCAGCCACATGCACAATGGAAGACCTTCTTGCAGCAACACCAGAAGCACTCCAAGTGGCCAGATACTGGTCAAAGGACATTTAATCAACTACCAAACTCACAAATTGTGCATTTTGTCTGTTTGTTTGCTTTGTTCTGTTAGAAATGTAATATAATTTGACTGGTTGTCCTGACACGACAAATAAATAACAAAATAATAATAATAATAATAATAATAATAATAATCCCTTATTTATACCCCGCTACCATCTCCCAAGGGACTCGGTGCAACTTACAAGAGGCCGAGCCCAAATACATCAATAAAAAAGCAACAACAACAATACAGACAATAAATAAGCTCATAAACAAAGCAATAAACAGTAACAATAACACCACGACGCATTAAAACATATGGCGGGCCAATTGTAATAATTAAAATTTTAAAAATGCTGGGCATGACAAGGTGACATGTAACTAGGATGGGTATTTGGAGAGAGATGGAGCGAGCAGACAATCCTAGATCATTAGAAAAGTGTGATTAGGGACATATTGCTTAGGTTTCCTTATTCTGGGAAGGCACACTGGAACAACCACATTTTCAGGCTCCTCTTAAAGACTGCCAGAGTTGGGGCATGTCTGATGTCCTTGGGGAGCGAGTTCAAGAGTCAAGGGGCCACCACCGAGAAGGCCCTATCCCTCGTCCCCACCAATTGCGCCTGCGATGGAGGTGGGATCGTGAGCGGGGCCTCTCCAGATGAACGAAGAGATTGTGTGGGTTCGTACACAGAGATGCAGTCACGCAGGTAGGCGGGTCCCAAACCGTTTAGGGCTTTGTAGGTAAGCACCTGCACCTTGAATTGGGACCGGAAAATGAATGGCAGCCAATGGAGCTCCTTAAACAGGAGGGTTGATCTCTCCCTGTAAGAAAGCCTCTAGAACATGGCCATGTAGCCTGAAAAAACCTACAACAACCTAACAACAACAACAACAACAACAAACTTAATTTATATCCCATCAGCATCTTCCCGAAGGTCAGTAGCATTGGTAAGTGAGATGTCTTTTGTCTTGTTGCATGATGTAGAAAACATAGTACTAACTGTCTTTATAGCCAGCCTCTTCATTTGTGTTTGTTGTGTGGACTTAGCTTCACAAAGAGAAAAGTCAGGACTTTTGTGTAATGTCATTTGCACAAATGGTAGAAGTCTCAGTCTTCCACTGGAGTCAAAGTCTGTGGATGACACTGGAGATTCTTCATTATGTTTTCTTGCTACACTGAGATAACTGACCTCAGTTTAAATCTCAACAATAGCATGATTTTTAAAATCACTAAACAAGAATGCCATTAGGTTCTTGTGGGTTTTTTCGGGCTATAGGGCCATGTTCTAGAGGCATTTCTCCTGACGTTTCGCCTGCATCTATGGCAAGCATCCTCAGAGGTAGTGAGGTCTGACCTCACTATAAATCCCAGTAACTACAACTCCCAAATGTCAAGGTCTATTTCCCCCAAACTCCATCTGTGTTCATATTTGGGCATGTGGACCTCACTACCTCTGAGGATGCTTGTAGGCTTGGGTGGTTTCGTTCATTAATTTCGTAATTCGTTATTAATTCGTATTTAAATTAGCTTACGATCCAATATTGAGCCATGCAGGACTACTGTGAGGAGTAATTAAAAATCGAAACAATTTTTCCAATTTATTTCGTATTGTTTCGTAATTGTTTCATAATTGGTTCAAAATTGTTTCGAAATTGTTTCGTAATTGTTTCGTAATTATTTCCGTATGTCTGGTGCAAGTTTTATAGTTGTTGTTTGTTTTATCAGTGATAAAAAATAAATTATCACACCAACAGTCAACAACAGAGGGAGAGGGAAGCTTCAGAAGTTCCCCCTGTCCCATTTGGAGGGTTTTTTAGCATATTGCGCAATCGCGTCCGCCATTAACGAATCGATTCGTAATTTTACGAAATTTCGTATATTTCGAACTTTTTTAAAGGAAAATTTCGGAATTCTTTAAAAAAAACGAAATGCAAGGGCCCCCCTAAAAACGAAACGAGTTTAGAACCAAATTTTTCTGTGGTTACCCAAGCCTAGATGCTTGCCATAGATGCAGGCGAAACGTCAGGAGAGAATGCCTCTAGACCATGGCCATATAGCCCGAAAAAATCTACAACAACCCAGTGATTCCGGCCATGAAAGCCTTCGACAATACATTATTATTATTATTATTATTATTATTATTATTATTATTATTATTCGTTGCCTTCTCCTTTTCTCCATCCTTGAGTTCACAAATCATTGGCTTTTATATCTTATCCAATTTCTTGCATTCAGCAAAGGAGTAGGACCTAATAGGTTGGATAGACTGATATGCCAAGACAGATGTGGCCAAAAGATTGGAGGCTATCCAATCCTGCTTTAGATCCTGGACTGATTCCACTTATCCAAGCTAGTCATTGAATTCTTCTGGGTAGGAAGAGCTTCCCATTCTACCTAATCCTTTCTAGGAGAGAGAAAAACCCACAAGAACCTAGTGATTCCAGCCATGAAAGCCTTCGACAATACAAAGAATGCCATTATTTTCTCTAACAGGGTAATCTGATTGGAAAACTTTTAATAGTAGTAGGTCCAGTAATTACAACAATGAAAAAAAATCACTGGAATCAACTCATATGAGGAGAAGTCCTTCTGTGGCAGGATTTTGGTGAGAAACGCAAGTTTGAATGTCCTTGTTCAGAAATAGATTGTTTAAAGAAGACTTTGATCTTCAAAAGACAGTAGATCTGAAGGGATCTAAGGAACAATCAAGAAAGCACAGAAGGTAAGACATGCAATGAAAAGACTTCATAATTGCATTGATCAAACATCTCTCTGCAAGGTGACGACATAATTGTTCGGTGTTGCTCTTTTTTTGACATTAATCACCTGGTTTTATTACATCAAGGAAACATCCTTTCTTTTCCTTGTTATGCAAATGGACCTTTGGAACTTTAGATTCCTTGAGTATCCTGTTTTGAATTAATATTTGATTTGGTAGATTCCCTACTGGGCACAGAGATAATTATACAAATTGTAATGTTAATCCCTCGTATTAATAGTGCCATTGGAGAAAACAGCATTATATACTTGAGCTCTCCGAGAATAATAAGGATATTAATGGTGTGGTTGATACTTGGCAACACAGCCTCCCTTAGCCTCTGCTCACTTGGCAACTGGAACAACGAAAGAGCAATGA
Source organism: Anolis sagrei ordinatus (assembly GCF_025583915.1). NCBI lineage: Eukaryota > Metazoa > Chordata > Lepidosauria > Squamata > Anolidae > Anolis > Anolis sagrei. Next base: position 17,700,525 of record NW_026847993.1, on the reverse strand, counting down.
AAGCAGCACACATTTCTGGCTATGGTTCTACTTCTAAAGTATCAGAGAGAATTTGGCATTTAATGATATGCAAAGTGTTGTTCCTGCCTGATTGTAGCATAGTATGTATGCCTTCGAGCATGACTGGAAGTAATTTAACAACAGGAATAACAGGCATTTGGGAAGAAACTAATTCCATATGACTGCCGATTGCAAGCATAAGCCTTGTTCATTTTTTTAAAAAAAGAGCCTCTTCTTTATTATGCTGTAAAATGTGGGATATCAAGAGGATAACCGAGTGTCCTAATTTAGAAAGGATAGCCTCTCATTTGAATAACAGTCAGAGGAGAGTGCTTTATTGGAAAGCATAAAGACAAGTAGTTTCAGTGCGTTCAGGAACAGTCTTTCCTTCTCAGGAATGTATTTAATTAATTTACACCCCACTTTTTCTCCTGTAATGGGACTGAATCAAACACTATGTGGTGAAAACTATAAATGAACATCAATAAGAAGTATTCCATAAGTATAAATATTATTTAAAAAGGAAAAGTAAGGTAAACCATTACAATTCATTAAAAGACTCTCTCTCTCCCTCTCTCTCTCTCTCTCTCTCTCTTATATATATATATATATATATATATATATATATATATATATCCGTAGTAACCTACGGATGTGAGAGCTGGACCTTAGGGAAGGCTGAGCGAAGGAAGATCGATGCTTTTGAACTGTGGTGCTGGAGGAAAGTTCTGAGAGTGCCTTGGACTGCGAGAAGATCCAACCAGTCCATCCTCCAGGAAATAAAGCCCGACTGCTCATTGGAGGGAAGGATACTAGAGACAAAGTTGAAGTACTTTGGCCACATCATGAGGAGACAGCAAAGCCTAGAGAAGACAATTATGCTGGGGAAAGTGGAAGGCAAAAGGAAGAGGGGCTGACCAAGGGCAAGATGGATGGATGGCATCCTTGAAGTGACTGGACTGACCTTGAAGGAGCTGGGGGTGGTGACGGCCGACAGGGAGCTCTGGCGTGGGCTGGTCCATGAGGTCACGAAGAGTCGGAGACGACTGAATGAATGAACAACAACACACAATATATACACAAATATATAGAGAGAGAGAGAGAGAGAGAGAGAGAGGGTGGAGCTATACTGAGGAAGAGCGAACGGGATGAAACCCTGGCAGAAGCTGCCTTGGCGGCCCTCTCCAGCCCCAGAAGAAGAAGCCCATTCCCCCAGGAAGGGTTGTGGGCCTGCCGTGCTTCCGCTGCGCTTGATCGGCAGAATTTTGGATCTGGTGCACATGGGATGTTGTCCACATTGTTCCCTGAACATGGAATACAGTGTTCTTTCAGCACTTTGTATTGACCTCACTACCTCTGAGGATGCTTGCCATAGATGCAGGCGAAACATCAGGAGAGAATGCCTCTAGAACATGGCCATATAAATCCCATGACAGTCCATTTCTAAAGGACTGATGGAGTAATGATATTTTTATTTGCCAATGGAAGAGGGCAGCCATTCCTACCACTAAATAAGCATGGAAAAATAGTGGGTCAGAGAGAAGCATGTGTCCTGAAGAGCTTAGGATGCATCTATGCTGTAGAGTTAATGCAGTTTGACACCGCTTTAAGTAGCGGTTCTCAACTTGTGGGTTGCCAGATGTTTTTGCTTTCAACTCCCAGAAATCTTAACAGCTTGTAAACTGGCTGGGATTTTTGGGAGTTGCAGGCCAAAACATCTGGGGACCCACAGGTTGAGAGCCACTGACTTTAACTGTCATGGCCCAATGTTATGGGATTATTTTGACACCAGCACTCTTTGGCAAAAAAACTAAAATCCTGCAAATTACATCTCCCGTGATTCCAAAACATGCACATTTGTCAAATGTGAATTTAGTGAGTCTGTTACACTTATTAGATCAAATGTGGCAGAGTGTACAATTAGTGCCAGCTCCAATTATGACACGGTATAATGTGTCAAGGCACAAACAAATGTGATAGCACTACAAAAAAGTTTTCAAAAGGAGGTTAACACTTCGTTAAGTTGTCACTGACTTATCCTCAGATGAAGGTTTAAAAAGAAATGTTAATATTTTCATTCAGGATAAACTTCCAAGGACTTGTTGTTCAAAGAAAGTAGAAAGAATTTCAATAAGATAAATGAAATACCAGAAAACGAGATTGGCAAATGCCTGGTGGGTTGCAATTATTTATATATTTATTATTTACAGTATTTATATTCCACCCTTCTCACCCCACGGGGGACTCAGGGTGGATTACAATGTACACATAGATGGTAAACATTCAATGCCATAGACACACAACACATATAGACAGACAGTCAGAGGCTATTTAACATTCCAATTTTCTGGCCACCAGAATGTAGGCGAGGAAAAAACCAAGAAGTCATGAAAATGATTATTGGAAATTGCAGATGTTTTTGTTTGTTCTTTGGTTTGACTGAAAAAACAGTACACCACTTTTGAACACCATACAACCATACACGTAAAAGACAATGCCCTGAATAAATACAAAAGATCTTAGAATACATCTACACTAGGGATGTCAAACTAATTCTCACTGAGGGCCACATTAGCCTCATGGTTGCCTTCAGGGGGCCATTTGTAATTGTAGGACTGTAGAAATGTAACTATGCTGCCCTGGTTGTAGCGAAATTGCTACTCTATGTTAAATTTTTGGTGTATAGCTCTATGTTTACATATGGCAGATAGGGAAGAATAGGCACAGACAGGGTAGCAACAGCAGAGATAGGATTCATTTGCATATGGAAGCCAATTGGTCATATGCAGATTAGCGTAGGCTCAGGATTTGAAAAGGTTGCTAGGCCAAAATGACAGTTGGAGAGACCAGAGCTGAAGATTCCAAAGGGGCGGAGCCAAGGTTTAAAAATAGGCAGTTAGAGAGACAAAAGAGTTAGTTAGGAATTGCTGTTTGTGAGGGCAGTTAGGGATTCCTGTTTGTGAGAGACAGTTAGGAACTTCTGCGAGAGAAAAGAGTTAGGAACTCCTGTTAGAAATAAGAAATTATGAAGATGTGTTAAAGACTTCTGATATATAGAAGAAGTTAGTTAAATAGAGCTCAAGTTTTAGGAACATAAAGAAAGCCAGTGGTGCTTTAGTCAGAATATAATTTCAGTCAAGAGTGTGTAAAGCAAGTAACATGTTTGTGAATGTGAAACATTGAAAGTCTATTTCAGAAAAGTAAACCAAGTATACTATACTGACTGTAAGCCTCAAGATTGCAACAAAACACAAATGTAACCACAAGCGTTGGAGCCAGAAGTTATAAATAAACTGTGTTACTTTGTTATACAGAAGTGTGTCTCAGTGCCTGTACAAAGATTAAACAGCACACAGAAAATCCCAGCTAATATAAAAGAAGAAACTGAATCATTATAAGAGCAAAGAGGTTTATCTTAAATAAAGAAATAGTCTCCCTTGCTTGCTACACTGGTATTTGAATATTCATGGGCCACATAAAATTATGTTGTGGGCTGGATTCAGCCCGTGGACCTTGCATTTGACATGTCTGATCTACACTGTAGAATTAATGCAGTTGGATACCACTTTAACTAGAATAGTTCAATGGGAGTTCTAGTTTTAAAAGGTCTTTAGTCCTCTCTACTGAAAAGCATCACCAAACTGCAAATCCCATGGTTCCATAGCATTGAGCCATGGCTGTTAAAGTAGTGTCAAGCTACATTAATTCTATACTGCAGGTACACCCTGAGTCTGCCTGCAGAAAGAGAGCAAGAAAAAACCAACTGGAGCTCCCATGGAAAGGAGTTTCACAGCCTAGGAGCAGCCAATAAGGCTTTGTCCCATGACTTCATCAGACAGTGTGTGACAGAGAGAAAGCCATCACACAATATCTCAGTGAGTGGAGAGGGGAGCCCTGGTCTCTGAGAGGTCCCCTCTATCTTGTGGGGTTCCTCAGGGGGCCATTCTCTCCCCTCTGTTGTTTAACATCTATATGCGACCACTTGCTCAGCTGGTTCGAGGTTTTGGGCTTGAGTGTTACCAGTACGCTGATGACACTCAACTGGTGCTGAAGATGGAAGGCTGACTGGACTCTGTACCCGATTATTTCCATCAGTGCCTCGAGGCCGTTACTGGATGGCTGCGTGCCAGCAGGTTGAGGGTGAATCCAGCAAAGACGGAGATCCTATGGCTGGGTCAACCGGGCAGTGGGGATATCCAGCTGCCTACCCTGGATGGCGAGGCGCTACACCCATCATCATTGGTAAAGAGTCTGGGAGTCCTTTTGGACCCTCTGCTGACGATGGAGGCCCAGGTCTCCGCCGTTAGCAGAACCGCTTTTTTCACCTGCGGCAGGCTAGACGGCTGGTCCCCTCTCTGTCCAGGGACGACCTAGCTACAGTGATCCAGGCCACGGTCATCTCAAGACTGGACTACTGTTAGGCCCTCTACATTGGCCTTCCTCTGTCGGTGATCCGGAAGCTCAAGTTGGTACAAAATGTAGCTGCTCGGCTTCTTGCGGGAATTCCAATGAGATGCCACATAACACCAATCTTACTACAGCTGCATTGGTTACCAATTGAGCACCGGATCACTTTCAAAGTGATGGTACTCACCTTTAAGGCCTTGCATGGTCTGGGGCCGATGTACCTGAGGGACCGCCTCACCCCTACTAACCCCAGAGATCCCTCCGTTCTGAGGACCAAGATCTATTGGAAATTCCCAGTGTCAAGACCTTGCATCTAACAGCAACCAGACGCAGAGCCTTTACAGCAGTGTCACCATCACTCTGGAATACTCTGCCACCTGAAGTCCGTGCCTTGCGGGACTTATCAGCTTTCCGCAGGGCATGTAAGACATACCTGTTTCGACAGGCCTTTGATTTTTGATATTGCTGTTTTTAAATTGTTTTAAATTGTTTTTAAATTGTGTTAGATTTTAGCCATTCTTGTAAGCCGCTCCGAGCCCCAGGGGAGTGGCGGCATATAAGTTCAAAATAAATAATAAATAAATAAATAAAAACTCATGCTACTTCATATAGGTAGATATGATCTTTTAGATACTTTGCACCCAGACCATACATTATAACTGTATTCCCAATTAGCTTCTGACACAATAAATAAATAACTCAGACCATATAGGATTTTAAAGGCCATAACCTTCAATTTCAATTCTGCTCAGAAATGAACTGATAGTCAATGAAACAATTGCAACACAGAAGTTATATGATTCCTGTAACTAGTCCCAGACAGAAGCCTGGCCTCATGAAGGAAGATATAAAAGAGAAAGAGCTAAGAGTCAAAAGGCACGATAGAAATGAAAACATCACCAAGCAACTAGAGCATAGCAAAACAAGGAGAAGCAGTAGAGCAGAAGTCATCTGGAATTTTTAAGATGGTGTTTCAGCATAAGTTTTTGTGGACTGGAGCTCACTTTCTCAGGTGTATCTGAAGAAGTGGACTGGTATCTGCCAAAAATCATATACTTTTCAAGATGCTGCTTCTGCTCTTTATATAGAAACAGGCTGTTTCATTGAAGAGAACAGAGCAAACATTTGAGAGAGCGATTTTGGAAGTTAATGACACAATCCTAAGCATATTTATTTTGAATCAAGTCCTCCTGCATGTGAAAGTGCCATCTTTCTGATAAACCTGTGTCTCAAGTGGGGATCATTAAACTTATACTGATCAACAAGCTTCCCTTAACTCCAGATTTCTTTTTTATTATTATTTAAAACTAGCTGTCCCCTGCCACACGTTGCTGTGGTCCAGACTGGTGATCTGGAAAATAAAGTAATGAGAAAGCATTGGTTTCTAATATATGTAATTTCTTTATGCTTGTGGATAAATAGTATTTCTTGTTGTTTCTTTGTCAGTGTTGATGTGGAGATTGTCTGGTTTCCCTACTCTGGAACATGCAATATATAATAGTAGTTCTTTAGGGGTCCCTTTCAAATCTATGATACTATATCTCTCGGTGTGTGAATCATATCTATCTATATAGCTGGATGGATCTTTGTCAGAAGGGCTTTAATTACGTTTTCTTGCCCTGGTGAAGGAAGTTGGATGGTGTTAAGTATTTTCTGTTGGTCATGGGGGTTCTGTGTGGGAAGTCTGCCCCAATTCTGTCGTTGGTGGGGTTCAGAATACTCTTTGATTGTAGGTGAACTATAAATCCCAGTAACTACAACTCCCAAATGTCAAGGTCTGTTTTCTCCAAACTCCATCTCTGTTCATATTTGAGCATATGGAATATCCGTGCCAAGTTTGGTCCAGATCCATCATTGTTTGAGTCCATTGTAGTCTCTGGATGTAGGTGAACTACAACTCCCAAACTCAAGGTCAATGTTCACCAAACCCTTCTAGTGTTTTCTGTTGGTCACGGGAGTTTTGCATTGGTTCAATTCTATCATGCTATTTGATTGTAGGTGAACTATAAATCCCAGCAACTACAACTCCCAAAAGGTAATATCATATTTTTTTCCCAACTAGTCCATACTTCACTTCCTCTGGAGTATTGGCTATCCCTCCCTATTTGGTGTTGTCTGCAAACTTGATGATCACGCCTTCTAATCCTTCATCTAAATCATTAATAAAGATGTTGAACAGAACCGGGCCCAGGACAAAACCCTGCTGATGGCACTCCGCTCATCACTTCTTTCCAAGTTGAAGAGGAAACATTGGGGAGAATCACCCTCTGGGTTCGTCCGCTTAACCAATTACAGATCCACCTAACCGTAGTTTTGCCTAGCCCACAGATTTACCAGTCTTCATCTGCTCACCTCTAGAAAATCATGATTACTATATCTATGTGCTGATGAGGTCTATCCAAAGCAATTTTCTGAATCAGTGACCCCAAATAACCCCAGGAACAGGCTTACAAGACACCAAGTACCACCTTCTTCTTCTTTGTCTCCTTCTTCCTCCTCCTCCTCCTCCTTCTCCTCCTTCTTGGCTGAGATATATAATTAGGAACTGCCCTGAAAATATTATTTTCTGTTGCAGCATTGAGACAAAATGTATGTTGTTCTCCTTTTCCAGCTAGTATAGAGCAAGGAGTACTTTCTGCAGAGTATTGCTGGTCAAGGAAGCTTAAAAAAAACCCCTAATATCCAAGATTTTTCTTTTTAAAGTACATCTTTCCAGTTCTACTTTTTAAATTTTACTGTTAAGAGAATATAGCCACCAATTTAGAAAGTATGAGAGTGGTCATTTAATTTTTTTGTTAACCACTATAGTTTTGCACACTCTTAAACAATATACAGTAAGATTTGCTAGTAATTTCCTTCTTTGTGCATTAAATTACCATCCCAGTTTCTTCAGCAGCATGCCTAGATGATAGCTGGCAATAAAAAAAATGAGTGCTTCATATGTAATTAGAGTGATTCAGACCAAAAGTGTGCAATTCTTGCAAAACTAAATTAGCATTCTTTAAAAAATATATAACTTGGGTATTCAGTTATGAAACACTAGCAAAAATTGCTGGACTAAATCCATTAAAAAGTCTGAGAGGCAAATTCCAGTATTTAAAAAAATAAGGATGCGGGGAAGCAACACATACTTTAAACCAGAGATGGGCTCCCTGTAGTCCTATTGTTTTGTGTAGCTCTTACCTTCAGTTTGAAAAACTTCTGCAGAGGAACCAGTTGTGGGTGTCTGTCCCGCACAAAAGCAAGGAATGCCTGAATACTGGTGTAACATTTTGGTTTTTCCCTGTGCGATTTCATACTCCAGAGTGCAGCTGCATTAAGTGGCTTTCTCTGGGTTAAACTGGATCAGCCCATGTGCATTTTGTAGCCACTTGCAAGATTATCCGTACTCACACTGACCTAAATGGTCAGTGTAGATGGGGCTTAAGCACTCTGTTGTTGTGTGCCTTCAAGCTATTTCCAAATTATGGTGACAGTTGATCCAATCAATCATATGTTTTGGTAAGATTTATTCAAAGGATGTTTATCATTATACTGTCAAAGGCTTTCATGGCTGAAATCACCACGTTATTGTAGATTTTTTGGACTATATGGCCATATTCTAGAAGCATTCTCTCCTGATGTTTCACCTGCATCTATGGCAGGCATCCTCAGAGGTTGTGAGGTCTATATTGGACACTAAGCAAGGGAGGTTTACTCTACCACAGACATCAGAAAAGCTGCAAGGCCAAGAACAAGCCATGAGAGTGCAGTCACCCTATTATTTATTTATTTATTTATTTACTTTATTTGTATACCGCTCTTCTCAGCCATTAGGCGACTCAGAGCGGTTAACAACAAGCAGCGGCAAAAATTCAATGCAAACATCATACAGCCATTTAAAAAACAATTAACACAATAATACACTAAGCAATTAACATCAATAACCATCAATAAACATCAATAAACAACTCACTAGCGTCTCATAACTAAAATCATAATCCAAGCTCGTCATCCGTTGTTCCGATTTCCTATAATTCATTGTAATTCATTGCACTGCCTATTCAAACGCCTGTTCAAATAACCAGGTTTTCACTTTCTTCCGAAATGCCATTAATGAGGGAGCCAATCTGATGTCTGTGGGTAAGGTGTTCCACAGCCGAGGGGCCACCACCGAGAAGGCCCTGTCCCTCGTCCCCACCAACCGTGCCTGAGTTGCAGGCGGGATCGAGAGCAGGGCCTCCCCAGAAGATCTTAAAGTCCTAGTGGGTTCATAGGCGGAGATGCGTTCAGATAGGTACCTTGGGCCAGAACCGTTTAAGGCTTTATAGGCCAATGCCAGCACTTTGAATTGTGCCCGGTAGCAAAGTGGCAGCCAGTGGAGCTGGCGTAACAGAGGAGTTGTGTGCTCCCTGAGTGCCGCTCCTGTTAGTATCATGGCTGCCGAGCGTTGGACTAGTTAAGCTTCCGAGCAGTCTTCAAAGGCAGCCCCACGTAGAGAGCGTTGCAGTAGTCTAAACGGGATGTAACCAGAGCGTGGACTACCATGGCCAAGTCAGACTTCCCAAGGTACGGGCGCAGCTGGCGCACAAGCTTTAACTGTGCAAATGCTCCCCTGGTCACCACTGAAACCTGAGGTTCCAGGCTCAGCGATGAGTCCAAGATCACACCCAAGGTTTTGCAATTGTGGTGCTCATTGTGGGGCAAATGATTGTCCCTTCCTTCTTCCTGGTAATGTGGGCATCTCTGCTGTTTTCAGATGGCCAGAAGATCTCCTGTAGCTCTGGCAGCAGTGTTGGCATCACACACAGTAGAGTGATGGTCCAGTTGCTCAATGCAGTCTCTGCTTTCTTTCCTGCCATTGCTATGGGTTGGAAACAGTGTCTGTGACACTCTCCAGACTGGCCCTATATTAAGTGATCCACATAGATGAGTCCATAGTCCATCTCAACCTCTACACCTTGCTGGCTTACTAAAGTCACTTTAAGTACAAGAAAAAAGAAAGACAATCCTGTAGGAGATGTCAGTGCTGATAGACTCTGTGCAGGGACCTGAGGCCAGATACTGGTCAAGGGACATTTAATCAACTACCAAGCTTGCAAACTTTGTGTTTTGTCTGTTTGTTTGTTTGTTTTGTTAAAAAATGTAATACAACTGTCTGGTTGCTCCTGACACAATAAATAAGTTGAGAGGTTATTGATATGCCCAGCCTCCTTTTTAGGAAAGTAGCCACTTGAGTCTTTGAATTATTCAGAAGGTCTTCATAGTAGTGGGATTTCTTTGCTTTAGCATTCATTTGACCTCCTACAATGTCATTTTATTGCCCTAGTTTTCAAGCTCCAAATGGGGATTTGTTGAGACTGTGGGAAGATCTGGTGCTGCTCTACTGAGAATCAGACACACAATGTGTTCTTGGACTGGAATTACTACATCACAGGGCTATCAGTGCAAACTATTTAGCAAGATGAGTGTCATAGATCTTCAGGAAAAGACATATCTTTTTTTATGCTCCTTCCAAAATCAATCAAATCATTTATTCTGGTCATAGACCAGCACAGGAAATATAAGTCACAGTTTCATACAAACTTAGTATGTTTGGTACATTAAAAATATAAATATAAATACTGAAGCACAATAGGAGTGTAGGAGTGAAAGGGAAAACAGGGTAAAAACATACAATGCACAGGTCCATCACCAAATTGTAGATTCAGGGAAGAAGATTACTGGACACACAGTTAACTTTTGGGACTAGTCATCTCCTGACGGATTTTGCAACATTGTAGGTTGTAGCTGAATTAGTATCTACAAGTAGCAAGGAGGTACAAAATTGTCCTGAATGGCCTGGGTGCTTGTATATCAGAGGAAAGATAAGCCTGGCACGGATATCCCTGTAGAACGGGCACTGGGGGAACACGTGTACTATTGTTTTTATATGACCCGAGTCACAAGGGCAGAGTCTCTCTGGGAAAGAACTTCCAGTAGCGGCCTTCAAGTACAGCTGATGGGAGAGCATGGCATTGAGCCAGGGTGAAAGCCCTTCAATGAATAGGAACCACTAAGTTTGTTAAGTATGCCATAGGAGAGGCAAGATATCTGCTGTCTTCATTGATAAGCAAGGTTGGAATGGAGGCCAAATCTAGTTGGTGCTCTGTGTCTGTGATACGTTGTTTAATAAGTGCTTTGGCTTGATTGTAATCCATAGCGAATAGCAGACCTGGAGAAAACCCCAATGAGGAGATCTTGGATGCAACTGCCTGCTTCCATGTGGATTGGAAGTTATCCTCCATGGTTAGTGAGGCAAGACCAAGCGGTGAATGGGATAGTCTGAGCCAGAGGTTGAGTATGGCCAACCACAACCTGGTCTCCATCCTCATAAAGCCCATCTCTAGTCGCAGGGTGGCATTTAGGTATCTGCAAGGCCAATCTCAGAAACTTTGAGTGAACCAGCCCTAATGGGGCAAAACCGGGGAAGGGGGCCAGCTGAGTCCCATACAGGAGTTGGGCTAATGACTTAGCTTCGAACAATTTGAGTACTGCCAGTGTAAAGTGGCCCCCTCTTGACTTAAGATATTTGAATGGCAATAGAGCTCCTCTGCGCGGTGTTGGGTACTTGATCTCCATGAGCCCTTCTGCTACCATTAGGTTGAAGGACTACACCTAGATATTTGAAGCATGTGACTTGTTTAATTTTATGACCGTCTATGCTCCAAGAGTAACTCCTGGGTCTTTTAGTGAAAGCCATGATTTTGGTTTTATTGTAATTGAGTTGGAGCTGATCTGTGTTGCATTGTTGTATCAATGCTCTCAGAGCTCTTTTGAGCCCAATGGGTGTTCTAGAAAGTACAGCAGCATCATCTGCATAAAGCAAGATGGAGATGTTTCTTCCCTTTCAAAATGATTGGAGTATATTCAGAGTTCCTTCCTCTGCTACATTATCACAATAATTCTGGACATAAATTAGAATGAAAGACAACTACTGGTTCAAGTTAATCAGGGAGGCTGCATGGCTATGGAGAAAGATTAAGACTAAAATGATCAAGGGTCTGGAGAACAAGCCCTATGAGGAGCGGCTTAAGGAGCTGGGCATGTTTAGCCTGAAGAAGAGAAGGCTGAAAGGAGATATGATAGCCATGTATAAATATGTGAGAGGAATCCACAGGGAGGAGGGAGCAAGCTTGTTTTCTGCTTCCTTGCAGACTAGGACGCGGAACAATGGCTTCAAACTACAAGAGAGGAGATTCCATCTGAACACGAGGAAGAACTTCCTGACTGTGAGAGCCGTTCAGCAGTGGAACTCTCTGCCCCGGAGTGTGGTGGAGGCTCCTTCTTTGGAAGCTTTTAAACAGGGGCTGGATGGCCATCTGTCAGGGGTGATTTGAATGCAACATTCCTGCTTCTTAGCAGGGGTTTGGACTGGATGGCCCATGAGGTCTCTTCCAACTCTTTGATTCTATGATTCTATAATTCTATGATTCTATGACTTTTCAAATTGAAATCTCGTTACCATATTATTTCTAGCAAGAATACACATACTTGTTAGAAATAATCTTTTTTTTCAATTTTAGGGACATAGAAAGAGCTCTGATAAATGAGACCAAAGCTTCTTTGCAGATTACACAGTGATTTTATGCTCATCTAACCAAACTTGGTGGTGATAGGGTCCCCTTTGGACTTTCTCCTCCATTTCATAATTTATATTGGTTCTAAAGGGTATTTTTAAAGAACAAACCATTAACATGTCCTTTGTTTCATCGTTAATGAAAGGGACACAATGAGTTTGGGAACCTACTTTTGACTGTTCATCTAATCTAATAAGTTATTAATGTGATGTATGTACTTTGAAATATTTCTCTAATGGAGAAAATAATTGGTATACAGGATGCAACACATCTTCCTATTTTATATTAAAGGAAACATACTTACACATTAGAACGGTGTTTCTCAACCTAGTGGTCAGGACCCCTGTGGGGGTCGCGAGGGGATGTTAGAGGGGTCACCAAAGACCATCAGAAAACATAGTATTTTCTGTTGATCATGGGGGTTCTGTATGGAAAGTTTGATCCAATTCTATTATTGGTGGGGTTCAGAATACTATTTCATTGTGGGTGAACTATAAATCCCAACAACTACAACTCTCAAATGGCAAGGTCTATTTTCTCCAAACTCTACCAGTGTTCACATTTGGGCATACTGAGTATTTGTGCCAAGTTTGATCCAGATCTATCGTTGCTTGAGTCCACAGTGTTCTCTGGATGTAGGTGAACTACAACTCCAAAAATTCAAGGTCAATGTCCACCAGACCTTCCCAGTATTTTCTCTTGGTCATGGGAACTCTGTGTGCCATGTTTGATTCAATTCCATCATTGATGGAGTTCAGAAGGCTCTTTGATTTTAGGTGAACTATATATCCCAGCAATTCCAGCATTACCAAATGACAAAATCAATCACCCCCAACCCCAACATTATTCAAATTTTGGGCGTATCGGGTATTTGTGCCAAATTTGGTCCAGTGACTGAAAATCCATCCTGCATATCAGATATTTACATTACAATTCATAATAGTAGCAAAATTACAGTTATGAAGTAGCAACGAAAATAACGTTATGGTTGTGGTTCACCACAACATGAGGACCTGTACTAAGGGGTCACGGCATTAGGAAGGTTGAGAACCACTGCATTAGAAGGAAAGAAACCTTTGAATCTTCAGACTCTCCTTGGCTTGTTGCAATGTTGCTTCCACTAGGGGGCAAGGCTATCTCACTTTAGATCTAAGCAACCTCTGAACAATATATTTTCTGACTTGTGAAGATATTTTGGGTTAGAAGTACTGGAGACTATATTAGCCCAACAAGATGGTGAATGAGATCTTTTATCCAATAATGCAAAACTTCTTTAATTTTCCCAGTAAACTTCATCAGCCCTAGTAGGCGTGCCATCTCTGAGAATCTGTATAGGTTTCCTGCATGCACAAAAATACTTGTTTACAATGCCTCCTTTTTCCTTATTAGTCTCAGCTGTTCTAATAGACTTGATTGTATGTGTTACTGGCAGAGAAAGTTGTGAAGTCAATTTATATCACAGATATAACATACACATCTCATTTGGCAGATTTTACATACCCATATTTACTCAAGTCTAATGCACTATTAGACTGGATGCAGACTGCAGCCAGGAAATCAGAAGACGTTTACTTCTTGGGAGGAGAGCAATGACCAACCTCGATAAAATAGTGAAGAGTAGAGACATCACAATGGCAACAAAGATCCGCATAGTTAAAGCAATGGTATTCCCCATAGCAACCTATGGATGTGAGAGCTGGACCATAAGGAAGGCTGAGCGAAGGAAGATAGATGCTTTTGAACTGTGTTGTTGGAGGAAAATTTTGAGAGTGCCTTGGACTATGAGAAGATCCAACCAGTTCATCCTTCAGGAAATAATGTCAGACTGCTCATTGGAGGGAAGGATATAGAGATGAAGTACTTTGGCCACATCATGAGGAGACAGCAAAGCCGAGAAAAGACAATTATGCTGGGGAAAGTGGAAGGCAAAAGGAAGAGGGGCCGACCAAGGGCAAGATGGATGGATGGCATCCTTGAAGTGACTGGACTGACCTTGAAGGAGCTGGGGGTGGTGACGGCCGACAGGGAGCTCTGGCGTGGGCTGGTCCATGAGGTCACGAAGATCGGAGACGACTGAACGAATGAATAACAACTTAAGTCTAGAGATTTAAAAAAAAATACTTCTTGGGAGGAGAGCAATGACCAACCTCGATAAAATAGTGAAAAATAGAGATATCACAATGGCAATGAAGATATGCATCGTTAAAACAATGGTATTCTCCATAGTCACCTACGGATGTGAGAGCTGCACCATAGGGAAGGTTCAGCGAAGGAAGATAGATGCTTTTGAATTGTGGTGTTGGAGGAAAGTTCTGAGAGTGCCTTGGGTTGCCAGAAGATCCAACCAGTCCATATGTCAGGAAATAAAGCCCGACTGCTCATTGGAGGGAAGATAGTAGAGGCCAAGATGAAGTACTTTGGCCACATCATGAGAAGAAAGTAAAGCTTAGAGAAGACAATGATGCTGGGGAAAATGGAAGGAAAAAGGAAGAGGGGCCGACCAAGGGCAAGATGGATGGATGGCATCCTTGAAGTGACTGGCTTGACCTTGAAGGAGTTGGGGGTGGTGACGGCTGACAGGGAGCTCTGGCGTGGGCTGGTCCATGAGGTCACGAAGAGTCAGACAACTGAACGAATGAACAACCATATGGAGTTATTAGCTATCAAAAGTATTAGCAGCCTAGAAACAGAAAAAGTAATTTGATATGTCGATAGAGCAGCAAAAAGAGCACTCTGGGTAATATGACCGTTCAGTTGTTGCGTAGTTGCGGCCACTCTTCGCCCTTGCGTTGTTGCGGCCCACGGCATAAACGCGGCCCCCCTGTTACGCGGCACCACGCCCCACGCCACCCGCCTTGCCAAGTATCCCCAACCGCGAACAACGGATCGCTCCCCACGTTGCCTCCCCATCCTCATGCGACCGGCGCGCCCCTCCCCCCCCTTGCCGCGGCCTCAAATCCCGCCGCGCCGTCGTGCCCCTCCTCCGCAGCTACTTTCTCAGCGCCCCGCCTCTTCACACCGCGCGCGCCTGCGCCACACAACCCTCCACTGGCAGCAGCGCCCCCCTTGTGCCCCCCCCGCCCCTCCCCCCCCCCCCGCTTTGAAGTCCTTCTTTAAAAGCCAAATTGTTAGAGCACCATACCTTTCAGCAATTGAAAAGAAGACCTTGGGATACATCTCTGCTATAGAACGAATCCACAGCAGGTAACCTTGGTTCAATGCTATAGAGCAGGGGCCCTCAAACTAAGGCCTGGGGGCCGGATACGGCCCTCCAAGGTCATTTACCCAGCCCTCGCTCAGGGTCAACCTAACTCTAAAACAACTTGAAAGTCTCAACAACAACAATCCTATCTCATCAGCCAAAAGCAAGCCTACACTTCCCATTGAAATACTAATAAGTTTATATTTGTTAAAATTGATCTTCATTTTAATTATTGTATTGTTTTAAAGTGGTTTTTGTTTTTGCACTACCAATAAGATATGTACAGTGTGCATAGGAATTAATTCATATTTTTTAAAAAATATAATCCATCCCTCCAACAGTTTGAGGGATGATGGATCTGGACCAAACTTGGCACGAATATTCCATATGCCCAAATATGAACACAGATGGAGTTTGGAGGAAATAGACCTTGACGTTTGGGATTTGCAGGTACTGGGGTTTATAGTTCACTACAATTAAAGAGCATTCTGAAACCCACAAACAAGAGAAATGGGGCCAGGACTTTCATGACCAACAGAACACACTGGAAGGGTTTGGTGGGCATTGACCTTGAGTTTGGGAGTTGTAGTTCACCTACATCCAGAGAGCACTGTGGACTCAAACAATGATGGATCTGGACCACACTTGGCACGAATATTCCACATTCCTAAATATGAACACAGATGGAGTTTGGAGGAAATAGACCTTGACATTTGGGATTTGTAGTTACTGGGATTTATAGTTCACTACAATTAAAGGAGCATTCTGAAACCCACAAACGACAGAAATGGGGCAAACTTCCCACACAGAACCCCCATGACCAACAGAAAATACTTAAGGCCATCCAGTCCAACTCTCTTCACCAGGGCAAGAAAATGTAATCAGAGCCCTCCTGACAAAGAGCCATCCAGCCATAGATATAGATAGATAGATATGATCTCACACACACAGATATAGTATCATAGATTTGAAAGAGACCCTTAAAGAAGGACTATGATATGTTGCATATTCCAGAGTAGGCAAACCAGACACTCTCCACATCAACACTGACAAAGAAACAACAAGAAATCCTGTTTACTCACAAGCAGAAAGGAATTACATATATTAGAAACCAACACTTTCTCATTACTTTATTTTCCAGATCACCAGACTGGGCCACAGCAACGCGTGGCAGGGGACAGCTAATAATAATAATAATAATAATAATAATAATAATAATAATAATAAACTTTATTTGTACCCCGCTCCATCTCCCCAATGGGGACTCAGTGCGGCTTACATGAGGCCAAGCCCAAAACAACAATTACATGAAATAAAACAAAACTGAAAATGCAAATAATAAACAATAATAACGCAATTACATAAAACAAAAGACGGCATAGCAATATAAAATTACAATAAACACAATAAACACAATCACGGTAACATGGGCAAGCTACATGTAATGGATAAAAGAAAATTGGGTAGAAACAGATTAAAAACTCAGGCGAGATAAACACGAGATAAACAAGGACAGATTATTTGTGGAGGAGAGCTCGTTTTAGTGGAGGTCGTGGAGCAAAACTTTCCTATGGGGGGAATGCACTCCAATAACAAAAACGTTAAACTAAACACTAGTATGAGGATGTAGATCTACTCATCAAATGTGCAGCGGAAGAGCCAGGTTTTGAGGTTCTTTTTAAAGGTTTCTAGGGTAGGGGCTTTCCTAATCTCTCCAGGGAGTGAGTTCCAGAGTCGGGGAGCCACAGAGGAAAAGGCTCTCTCCCTTGTACTCACCAAGCGAGTCTGGGAGACTGGCAGGGGCAAAAGAAGGGCTTCCCCATAGGAACGGAGGGCCCGAGATGGTTCATGGAGAGAGATATGGTTTGTAGGGAAGCTGAGCAGGGACATGTTTCTATGCTTACTATGTTTGAGAAACTGCTATGTGTATCCAATAACATTAGCACAATACCACAGTAGTGTCAGGAAATGCTAACTGTTGCTTCATATGGTGAACTGTGTCAATATGGCTTCTTAATGAAACTTACAAACATACTGCTTCTCAGTCTTACCATATGTGGAAAGTCTCTGTGTGAAGCTCCTTTGTCTTTATGGCTACAGTCCTGTATCTGCCACATGATGACTGTATCTACCTCACTGTTTTGAGTGAATGCAAGCGCGTTTGGTGGGGACACGAGACAGGGCCTTTTCTGTGGTGGCCCCCTGACTCTGGAACACCCTCCCCAAAGATCTTAGACAGGCCCCTACATTGGCAGTCTTCAGAAAGAACTTAAAGACCTGGCTGTTCCGATGTGCCTTCCCAGAATAGGAAATCTCCAATACCAAGTCCCAGAAGCACTTTATTAGAACTAAGATTGCCGCACACTGCACACTGCACTTGCCCTATAATCCTTACATATCACCTGTCACATCAGCACTTTTAATTCCTGTACCCTTCACTCTGGCCCGGCCCAGTTTTATTGTGTTTTGGTGTATTGTTTATTGCTTGTTGTTTTGTTGTTTTAATATTGCTTTAATTGTTTTTAATTTGCTTTAGGTTTGTATTGTTATGTTGTGTTTGAGGCCTTGGCCTTTGTAAGCCGCATCGAGTCCTTCGGGAGATGCTAGCGGGGTACAAATAAAGTAATAATAATAATAATAATAATAATAATAATAATGCAAAGGGTTTTAATATTGCCATAATACAGAACGCTTCCCCTGCACAGAATTTTCACATATAGCAAATATACTTAGCAAGTATATACATTCTCTTGAAAAGAAGCAATTTCTTCATTGTTTCTATTGATAGTTTAGGAAAGAAACCTTGCACTCAGTTCCTGCCTCCACATTGGACTGATTTCTTAGCCTCATTGGCCACTGTTCCTGAATCAATGAGGGGTATTGTGGCAGATCCACTGTCATGATTCTGCATATTAATCATGCCAAAGAGTAAAAACAAAGAAGGGATTAAGGCCAAGTAGCGCAGATGGTCTGTAGGACTCTCACACACCAATTGCACACTGTTGGCACAAGCAAGTGACCAAAGGGTCTTGCTGGGGGATCTATTCTGAAGCAACACACAGGCTAGGAGGCTGAAAAACATTATATATTCCAAAGGCAGCCATTTAATTGTCTGCCTGATATACTTAAGTAAACAAACAAACAAAACAAACCACTTTGCAGAATGTGCCAAGTGTCACTCTGGAAGCAGAGTCACACAGCAGGGTATAATGTGTTACTTGATCTGCCCAGAGACCCCACATGCTCCAGCAACTCTTATGTACCAGTCTTGGTAAAATGTATCATTTTGACAATCTTGTAACTGTGGTTGGCCCTGGTAATTCATGTCTCCTATGTGGTGGGAGAGAGGGTTTCTCATGTCATCTTTTTCTGGTGCTATGTTGTTGGCATGATTATATTAGAATGAGAAAAAAGGCAGTGGGCACAGCAGCCAGGATGAAAATAAAGCACTAGAATCTTTGCAGCTAGATATGCCAAGGTAATCCCCAGTTATACTTGCCTATTCATCCTTTTTGGCACTGTGGTATAGAAACAGGTATCTTGTAGCTTCTTGCACAACACAGTTCACCTACAATCAAAGAGCATTCTGAACCCCACGAACGAGAGAATTGGGGCAAACTTCCTACACAGAACTCCCATGACCAACAGAAATTACTTAAGGCCATCGAGTCCAACTACCTTCACCAGGGCAAGAAAACGTAATCAAAGTCTCCTGACAAAGAGCCATCCAGTCATAGATATAGATAGTAGGGCTGGGCAGTTTCGTTTCGTAATTTCGTAATTCGTTAAAAATTTGTTATTTTTTTTTTATAACGAAGCGATAACGAACCAAACGAATACAAAACGAATTGTTTCGAATTCATTTTGTATTCGTTTTTTGAAATCGTTTCGTTATTATTTCCGCATGTCTGGGGCAAGTTTTATAGTTGTTGTTTGTTTAATCAGTGAAACAAATTATAAATATCACACCAACAGTCAACAACAGAGGGAGAGGGAAGCTTCAGAAGTTCCCCCTGTCCCATTTGGAGGTTTTTTAGCGTATTGCGCGGTCGCGTCCGCCATTAACGAATCGATTCGTAATTGTTTCGTAATTGTTTCGTAATTGGTTTGTAATTTACGAAATTTCGTAAATATCGAACTTTTTTTAAGGAAAATTTTGGAATTCTTTTAAATAACGAAACGCAAAAAACCCCTAAAAACGAATCGAGTTTAGAAACAATTTTTTCCGTGGTTGGACAGCCCTATATAGATAGATATGATTCACACACAGAGAGATATAGTGTCATAGATTTGAAAGGGACCCCTGAAGAAGGAAAATTATATGTTGCATGTTCCAGAGTAGGCAAACCAGACACTCTCCACATCAACACTGACAAAGAAACAGCAAGAAATACTGTTTACCCACAACATAAAGAAATTACATATATTAGAAACCAACACTTTCTCATTACTTTATTTTCCAGATCAACAGACTGGGCCACAGCAATGTGTGGCAGGGACAGCTAGTTGTTATAATAAATATTAAGTGGAAACAGTATTGTGAGTACCTCAAATATATGGTTTGCATCGCTGTGACTTTTCAGGATACTTTGTTCTGCACCTTGAGTTTATATTCAAACATGAGCTTTAGTATTGTGCTGCTATGCATGTCAGTCCACTGGATTTAACCTTTATGCAATAGTCATGTGAATCCACCTTATTTCCTCAGTATTTGTGCATGTGCTAGTGTGCAAAGGTTATTCTTTACGTGTTATCCTTCCTCCTGGATCACAGCCAATACATATTAGACTTTTCCTCTTATAGTCCAAACAGACTTTCCTACTTTCTTTTCTAACATTGCGTATTCATAGCAATAAGCCTTATTTACTGATTCCCTGCTGTGCTGAAAATAACATTAATATGTTCAGTTGAAAAATCATTTCCATTTTGTGATTATATTTCCTCACCTGAATGTTCCTGTCCTTCTGCAAGAGAATGCTTTGCGTTTTTACAATGGGACTTTAAAAACCAAAACTGATAAAGAGCTGTGGTGTATAATTTCAAGTCCATTTTTATGTATATTTATGCTAAACCTAAATCATGTTCTTGATTTCCATAAGTGGCCTGCATGAGATGGCAACCTTCTGCCACGATTTTTTAAAAATGTAGACAGCTTTGATGAACAAAATTGATAGGTACAAAATGAGCAAAAGAATACTGATGACACACACATAATGTAATGTTTGATCAAAAGTGGTGAATATATATCCAAAACTTTAAAGTGCTTTCCAAAACTTTGTAAGATATTCAAGGAAGAATGGGAAATTATAATTAATCTTGCATGTCTGTCCTGACTCTATGAACATTTACGCAGAAATCAGTATTGCCGTGTTTAGTTAAATTCATCTGCGTATGCTTAGCCTGGAGAAGAAAAGGCCGAGAGGTGAAATGATAGCCATATTTAAGTGTTTGAAAGGATGTCATATTGGAGATGGAGCAGGCCTTTTTCTGCTGCTCTAGAGACAAGGACACAGATCAATGAATTCAAACTACAGAACAAGAGTTTCCTCCTAAATATTAACAATAAATACCTAATTTATTTTATGTATCGTTTCAGGAGCAAACCAAACAGTTGTATTACATTTTTAACAAACAAACAAAACACAAAACACAAAGTTTGCAGGTTTGGTAGTTGATTAAATGTCCTATGATCACTTGGAGTGCCTCTGGTGTTGCCGCAAGAAGGTCCTCCATTGTGCATGTGGCAGGGCTCAGGTTGCATTGCAGCAGGTGGTCTGTAGTTTGCTCTTCTCCACACTCGCATGTCGTGGATTCCACTTTGTAGCCCATTTCTTAAGGTTGGCTCTGCATCTTGTGCCAGAGCGCAGTCTGTTCAGCGCCTTCCTAGTCGCCCAGTCCTCTGTGTGCCCAGGGGGGAGTCTCTCATTTGGTATCAGCCATTGTTGAGGTTCTGGGTTTGAGCCTGCCACTTTTGGACTCTTGCTTGCTGAGGTGTTCCAGCGAGTGTCTCTGTAGATCTTAGAAAACTATTTCTAGATTTAAGTCGTTGACGTGCTGGCTGATACCCAAACAGGGGATGAGCTGGAGATGTCTCTGCCTTGGTCCTTTCACTATTGGCTGCTACTTCCCGGCGGATGTCAGGTGGTGCAATACCGGCTAAGCAGTGTAATTTCTCCAGTGGTGTAGGGCACAGACACCCCGTGATAATGTGGCATGTCTCATTAAGAGCCACATCCACTGTTTTAGCGTGGTGAGATGTGTTCCACACTGGGCATGCCTACTCAGCAGCAGAGTAGCATAGCGCAAGGGCAGATGTCTTCACTGTGTCTGGTTGTGATCCCCAGGTTGTGCCAGTCAGTTTTTGTATGATTTTATTTTTAGCACCTACTTTTTGCTTGATATTCAAGCAGTGCTTCTTATAAGTTGGAGCACAGTCCAGATTGACTCCCAGGTATTTGGGTGCGCTGCAATGCTCCAGTGGGATTCCTTCCCAAGTAATCCTCAGAGCTCGGGATGCTCTGAGAGAATACATGAGGATACATGAGGATACATGAGAGAAGCCTCCTTGCAGGATTGCAAGACATCCGGGCGTCCCCTGGGCAACGTCTTTGTAGACGGCTGATTCTCTCACCACAGAAGTGACCAGCATTATAATTAATATTGCATGTCTGTCCTGATTCTATGAACATTCACGCAGAAATCAGTATTGCCATGTTTAGTTAAATTCATCTGCGTATGCTTAGCCTGGAGAAGAAAAGGCCGAGAGGTGAAATGATAGCCATATTTAAGTGTTTGAAAGGATGTCATATTGGAGATGGAGCAGGCCTTTTTCTGCTGCTCTAGAGACAAGGACAAAGATCAATGAATTCAAACTGCAGAACAAGAGTTTCCTCCTAAATATTTGCAATAACTTACTAATAGTAAGAGCCCAGTGGAATATGCCACTTGGGAGTGTGGTGGCGTCAACTTCTCTGATTTTTTTTTTTAAAACATCAGCAGTATGTGTGAAAAAGATCTTGGAGTCCTGGTGGAAAACAAGTTAAGCATGAACTAACAATGTGATGAGGTAAAAAAAAAACAATGGGATTTTGGCTTTCATAAATAGGTGTCTAGAGTGTAGATCCAGGGACGTCATGCTACCCCTCAATTCTGCCTTGGTTAGACCATAGCAGGAATACTGTGTCCAATTCTGGGCACTGCAATTGAAGGCAGATATTTTGTTTTTTTGTCATGTCAGGAGAGACTTGAGAATCTGCAAGTGACTTGCAGTGACTTGCAAGGCAGAAGGTGACAAGCTAGAATGTGTCTGGAGGAGGGTGATAAAAGTGATCAAGGGTCTGGAGAACAAGCCCTATGAGGAGTGGCTTAAGGAGCTGGGCATGTTTAGCCTGAAGAAGAGAAGGCTGAGAGGGGATATGATAGCCATGTATAAATATGTGAGAGGAAGCCACAGGGAGGAGGGAGCAAGCTTGTTTTCTGCTGCCCTGTAGACTAGGACCCAGAGCAGTGGCTTCATACTATAGGAAAGGAGATTCCACCTGAAAATTAGGAAGAACTTCCTAACTGTGAGAGCTGTTCACAGTGGATGTCTCTGCTCCAGAGTGTGGTCGAGGGTCCTTTTTTGGAGGCTTCTAAACAAAGGCTGGATGGCCTCTGCTTCAGAAGACATCAAAGCTACCATTATCCATGGTGCTTCATTGCTGAGATACCTTTTGAATAGAAGTGTTGTCACTACCATTCTGTAAAAAAAACTGGGTTGTTGCCCTTTTTAAGGCACAGAAGTTCAAAAAAGAAAGACTGACTGGATTATCACATTTTATGCATATTACTGTTTATGTAATTATTCCTTCTCCACATAATTCTATTTCATTTAGCAACTTCTATGCTGAAAAAAATACATTTTGGGACACCATATGCAAAGAACTACTATATTTGAAGGCATTATATTTCTGTGATGAGGATATAAAATGAGAAGATTCTACGTGTGAATTGCATCTATAATTATGGGAAATAATGGAATTTACTTGATGACCTTTTGGAATGTTGTGTTGTTTATATTTGGTCAACAGCAGTTTTAAAGGTAAAACCTTGTTGTAACTTGAATTAATTCATGGAATTTTGCCCTGAAAATGGAAGGAAGAAGGAACAATAAATAAATAAAGCCACAAAGCATCTGCCAAAGCAGGCCCAATGACAAAAGGCTACCTCTTGTTAGTCTGGTGACAGCTTCCAGATGTCACACAGTTGGAGGCATTTGCTAAAATCCATTTGAGCACCTGCAGATCTCAGAGGTGACAAATGCTAGATAAAAAATGTGTCTACCAGTGTTAAAGGGGAAAAAACCCACAGATGAGAAGTAAAAGATTTGTTCTCTTGCTTCGCCTGGTCTAACATCTTGGCTATTAGCTAAGTGCTAACCTTCATGACACCCATTTTCTCCTTTACTATATATGCCAGTCATTCTGTGCTTCTGTGATCCCATAGTATTTGACTGCTAGCAAGCTGTCCATTGTGATAATGGGAAGGATGTTTCTATAGGGAAGACCTATACAGAGCAGTAGTGAGTTGGAATTTTTTTTCTGTATACTACACAATGATCCTTCAGCTTCCTTACTTTTGGTGCACAGAAAAATACAGTGTGCATGCTACCATAACAAAGACACCAGATCACAACCATTGTTGCAGAAGGACGGGAGGAGCCCCCGGTGGCACAGGACTGAAGATGGACTGGTTGCAGGCTCCAATCCAGGGAGAGCACGGATGAGCTCTCTCTGTCAGCTCCGGCTCCCCATGTGGGGACATGAGAGAAGCCTCCCTCAAAGATGGTAAAGCATCAAACCATCCAGGTGTGCCCTGGGCAACGTTCTTGCAGATGGCAAATTCTCTCACACCAGTTTCTCAAGTCACTCCTGACACGAAAAAAAGCTGGACAGGAAGCATAGAATCATAGAATCAAATAGTTGGAAGAGACCTCATGGGCCATCCAGTCCAACCCCCTGCCAAGAAAAAGGAATATTGCATTCAAATCACCCCTGACAGATGGCCATCCAGCCTCTGTTTAAAAGCTTCCAAAGAAGGAGCCTCCACCACACTCTGTGGCAGAGAGTTCCACTGCTGAACGGCTCTCACAGTCAGGAAGTTCTTCCTCATGTTCAGATGGAATCTCCTCTCTTGTAGTTTGAAGCCATTGTTCCGCGTCCTAGTCTCCAGGAAGCAGAAAACAAGCTTGCTCCCTCCTCGCTGTGGCTTCCTCTCACATATTTATACATGGCTATCATATCTCCTCTCAGCCTTCTCTTCTTCAGGCTAAACATGTCCAGCTCCTTAAGCCGCTCCTCATAGGGTTTGTTCTCCAGACCCTTGATCATTTTAGTCGCCCTCTTCTGGACACATTCCAGCTTGTCAATATCTCTCTTGAATTGTGGTGCCCAGAATTGGACACAATATTCCAGGTGTGGTCTAACCAGAGCAGAATAGAGGGGAAGCATGACTTCCCTAGATCTAGACACTAGGCTTGGGTAACAATGGAAAAAATTGTTTCTAAACTCGTTTCGTTTTTAGAGGTCCATCGCATTTCGTTTTTTTAAAGAATTCCGAAATTTTCCTTTTAAAATTTCGAAATATACAAAATTTCGTATAATTACGAATCGATTCGTTAATGGCGGACGCGATTGCGCAATATGCTAAAAAACCTCCAAATGGGACAGGGGGAACTTCTGAAGCTTCCCTCTCCCTCTGTTGTTGACTGTTGGTGTGATGAAACAAACAACAACTATAAAACTTGCACCAGACATGCGAAAATAATTACGAAATAATTTCAAAATAATTACGAAATAATTACGAAATAAATTGAAAAAATTGTTTCGAATCTAATTTACTCCTCACACTATTCCTGCATGGCTCAATATTGGATCGTAAGCTAATTTAAATACGAATTAATAACGAATTACAAAATTAACGAACGAAACCGCCCAAGCCTACTAGACACTATGCTCCTATTGATGCAGGCCAAAATCCCCTTGGCTTTTTTTACCACCACATCACATTGTTGGCTCATGTTTAACTTGTTGTCCATGAGGACTCCAAGATCTTTTTCACACGCACTGCTCTCGAGCCAGGCGTCCCCCATTTTGCATTTCATTTTTCCTGCCAAAGTGGAGTATCTTGCATTTGTCACTGTTGAACTTCATTTTGTTAGTTTTGGCCCATCTCTCTTTGGATCTCCACTGTCCATTCATGCCTAAAATGGTTCAGCATAACTGGGCAGGGGCCCAACTGCCACACCCTCCTTTCTTTCTCATGAGAACTTACACTTTCCCCTGACCCTTCTCGATCAGAGTCTACAGTAACCTTATTGCCCAAAGTGTCTCCATTTTGCTCATCCTCATTGATCACCTCAGGTTCACTATCCAAGCCAGACCCAGAAACATTAGAAGGGGGAAACACAATCACAGATTCAGGCTCAAACACAGGCTCAGTCCCAACAGCCCTGTCTCTCGTCCCCGCCAGACGTACTTGTGACAAAGGCGGGACTGAGAGCAGGGCCTCCCGAGACGATCTCAAAGTCCTCGATGGTTCATAAGGGGAGATGCGATCAGATAGGTAAGTTGGGCCAGAACCATTTAAGGCTTTCTATTTATCAACTGGGACTATCCACTTTTGGCTTCTGTCAATCTTTGATGTGCAATCTTTGATGTGTTGCCCCTTCTTGCACCTCTCAGACAATAGTTGATTTTGGAGAAGTTAGCTGAACTTGTTCTCAGGCTCCACCCTTGGAGGTATTCTTAAAGGGGCAGGGAGAGGAAGGCTTTAAAGGGAAAGAAGCCATTTAGACTGACCCTCCCCTCCCATAGAACTATACATACAAGAGGGGTGGAAATAGGGGTAAACGATGAGAGTTCTTGTGGTAGCACAACAGAGAGGTCTCAGCTATGCAGATCCTCTAGCTGAGAAGTAAGTCAGCAACAAGACTGAAGGAACTCAAGGTTGGCACCTTGTTACTTGCTGTGATGTCAGTTCTAGACTTTTATTCCTAAACTCTGAACTTACCTTGGACCTTGGCTTAAGGATTCTGATTCAACCTTGAACTCTGTACTCTCTGATTTTCGGCTTACAACTCTGGAACGAACACTCAGCTTCTCTGTTGTGTTAGCCTGCTATTATCTATAGGACTATCAGAATGACCTTGGGCTTTTGATTAATGCTTTACTGCTATTTGTAGGTAGAGACTTCTGACATGAACACACTTCAAACACTGCTTTAAAGTGCTTTCTGCTGTTTGAAAATGGGAGTTCCCATCTTTAGAAAAGCACTGCTTGTAGAGGAGTTGCAAACTAGTTTTGAATTAATATAGGACCACATAATGCAATGGTAAATGATGCCATCTATGGTTGAGGAGGCTGCAGCTTGTATTGTGAGCTTTGTGTGATCATGCCCTTGGACTTAGTTTAGCTTATTATGTTATTTTAGTTTGTATTTATTTGTGTAGTTTTAACTTGCTTGCTGTTTTATATATTGAAATGGTGTATGTTAATATTTTAAAGCAGGAAATATTTATTTATTTAGAATATTTATATTCCATATTTTTATCAAGGCAATTTATATTGTCTGCCCCCAAGGTTACAATCTCAATAGGACATAGCACATAAGAAACTGGGAATTTTATTTTATTTACTTACTTAGGCAATCCCTCGTTGCCCGAGTAGGATAGTCTTTCAAGGTCAGTATACTGGTGGGTCTGTAGGTGACTGTGTATCACTATTCTTGATCTGCATCTTCTCCTGCAGCGAGGGCATTGGTTTCCGGGTGGAAGGCGGTCTCAGTCAGGATTGGCTTGATGCACCTTCCTCTTGGCACGTTTCTCTCTTTCGCCCTCCATTTGTGTCTCTTCAAATTCTGCACCCATACCTTGGGAAGTCTGACTTGGCCATGGTAGTCCACGCTCTGGTTACATCCCGTTTAGACTACTGCAATGCTCTCTACATGGGGTTGCCTTTGAAGATGGCTCGGAAGCTTCAACTAATCCAACGTTCGGCAGCCATGATTCTAACAGGAGCGGAACACAGGGAGCATACAACCCCCCTGTTGCCAACTCCACTGGCTACCGATTTGCTACCGGGCTCAATTCAAAGTGCTGGTGTTGACCTTTAAAGCCCTAAACGGTTCCGGCCCAAGCTACCTATCTGACCGCATCTCGGCCTATAGGGCTGGGCGGTTTCGTTCGTTAATTTCGTAATTCGTTATTAATTCGTTATTTTTTTTATAACGAAGCGATATTGAACCATTCAGGAGCAACTAAAAAACGAAACGAATTTTTCAATTCGTTTCGTAATTGTTTCGTAATTGTTTCGTTATTGATTTCGTTATTATTTCCGCATGTCTGGTGCAAGTTTTAGGGTTGCTGTTTGTTTTCTCAGTGAAAAAAAATATAATTATCACACCAACAGTCAACAACAGAGGGAGAGGGAAGCTTCAGAAGTTTTTTTAGCGTATTGCGCGATCGCGGCCGCCATTAACGAATCGATTCGTTATTGTTTCGTTATTGTTTTGTAATTTTTTTACCATTTACGAAATTTCGTAAATATCGAACTTTTTTAAAGAAAAATTTCGGAATTCTTTTAAATATCGAAACGCAAAACCCCCCTAAAAACGAATCGAGTTTAGAAACAAATTTTTCCGTGGTTGCCCAGCCCTACTGCCTATGACCCCACCAGAGAGATCTTGAGAGATCTTCCGGGGAGGCCCTGCTCTTGATTCCACCTGCCTCACAGGCATGGCTGGTGGGGACGAGAGATAGGGACTTCTCGGTGGTGGCCCCTCGGCTGTGGAACGCCCTTCCCACGGATATTAGACTAGCTCCATCATTAATGGTATTCCACAAAAAAGTGAAGACCTGGTTATTTGAGCAGGCGTTCGAATAGTCAGTGCAATGAGTGTAATAAACATAGGAATGGAACAATGAATGATGGATCTGGATCATGTTTTTAGTGATGAGACGCTAGTGAATGGCTATTGTTGTTAATTGTATATTATTGTATAATGTGTTATGATGTTAACTGTTTTTATACCGTGTTATTGTAGCATTGAATTTTTGCTGTTCTGTTGTTAACCGCTGTGAGTCGCCTAAGGGCTGAGAACAAATAAAGTAAATAAATAAATGAATAAATAAATAAATAATTCCAGGAGTTGCATGTGATGTCTGAAGATAGTTCACGTCTTACAGGCGTATATCAGGGTTAGGAGGACAATAGATTTATAAACAAGCACCTTGGTCTCCCTGAGGATGTCCCGGTCCTCAAACACTCTCTGCTTCATTTGGAAAAAAGCTGCACTCGCAGAGCTCAGGCGATGTTGTATTTCAGTGTCAATGTTGACTTTTGTGGAGAGGTGGCTGCCAAGGTACTGGAGATGATCAACATTTTCTAATGTTACACCATGAAGTTGCATTTCTGGCATTGGAGAGTGATTGGCTAGTGACTGCTGGAAGAGCACTTTGGTTTTCTCCATGTTCAATGACAAGCCGGGCTTCTTGTATGCTTCTGCGAAGGTGTTTAGAGTGGCTGGTAGGGAATTGTATTGAGATGGAGAACATCCCTTAGAAACTAGCAGCTCTTCTTTCACTTAGAGGTCAGAGCAATGATAGTAGGAACACTGAAGGCATGACTTCCACTGAATTTTAATATTATCATATGCTAAAAGTCCATACATTCATCTTTATGTTTATGAAGTGGTAAGAAATAAAATATCAACGAAGGCCCAAGGAGAGTCAATCTATATATATATAAATGCTTTGTGCATAATGAGTATCTTAAAAACAAAAAAACCAATGAACGAAATCACACCAAATTTGGCAACAAAATGTCTCACAACACAAGGAGTGACCATCACTCAAAAAATTGTGATTTTGTCATTTGGGAGTTGTATTTGCTGGGATTTATAGTTTACCTATAATCAAAGAGCATTCTGAACTCCACCAATGATGGAATTGAACAATACTTGGCACACAGGACTCCCATGACCAACAGAAAAGACTGGAAGGGTTTGGTGGGCATTGACCTTGGGTTTTGGAGTTGTAGTTCACCTACATCCAGAGAGCACTGTGGACACAAACAATGATGGATCTGGACCAAACTTGGCACAAATATTCCATATGCCCAAATATGAAGATGTATGAAGTTTGGGAGAAATAGACCTTGACATTTGGGAGTTGTAGTTACTGGGATTTATAGTTCACCTATAATCAAAGAGTGTTCTGAATCCCACCAACGACAGAATGGGGCCAAAATTCCCACACAGAACCCCCATGACCAATGGAAAATACTCAAGTCCATCCAGTCCAACTCCCTTCACCAGAGCAAGAAAACGTAATCAAAGCCCTCCTGACAAAGAGCCATCCAGCCATAGATATAGATAGATATAATTCACACACACGCATAGTATCATAGATTTGAAAGGGACCCCCGAAGAAGGACAATTATATGTTGCATGTTCCAGTGTATTTATTTATTTATTTATTTATTTATTTATTTATTTCGGTCATTTCTACCCCGCCTTTCTCACCCTCTAGGGGGGACTCAAGGCGGCTTACATCCGGCACAATTCGATGCCCACAATTACAATAAAATGCAATAGCAAACACAATAGATTAAAAACAGACAATTAATACAGTACAATATAACACAATACAATATCAACTAAAACCGCTCTAAAGCCTGCGTTCATCGTGTTCTAAAATCCGTCAATCCATTTAGCATTGCCATAGTCCTTTCCAACTCTAGTCATCATTACCTTGTTACCCTGCCAGACTACCCAAATACCTGGTCCCATATCCATGTCTTCAGCTTTCTCCTGAAGGAGAGGAGGGATGTTGACAACCTAATTTCCCCGGGGAGTGAATTTCACAGGCGAGGGGCCACCACTGAGAAGGCCCTGTCTCTCATCCCCACCACCCTCACTTGTGGGGCCGAGATCACCACTCCATTTTAACACACTTAGGACTCCATTTTAACACACTTATCTCATAAAATGTGAAAAAGGCATAATCACTATGTATCAGTGGACACATAAGCTATATGGCAAATAAGCCGAGTAGAGGTGTGAGTCATTATTTCTGATCTAGGGTAGTTGCGAAGACCCAGCCACATCTTTGTGCAGTTTTTAGGCGCGCTCAGAACTGAATTGTGCTCGGAGACGGATTGAACCGGCAGCCAGTGGACACAGCAGGGGGGTGGTGTGCTCCCTGTATGCCGCTCCGGTAAGCAATCTGGCTGCCGCTCGCTGGACCAGTTGAAGTTTCCGAACAGTCTTCAAGGGCAACCCCACGTAGAGTGTGTTGCAGTAGTCTACACGGGATGTAACAAGAGCCTGGACCACTGTGGCCAGATCAGCCTTCCCAAGGTACGGGCGCAACTGGTGCACAAGTTTTAATTGCGCAAAAGCTCTCCCGGCCACCGCTGAGACCTGGGGTTCCAGGCTCAGCGATGAGTCCAGGATCACTCCCAAGCTGCGAACCTGTGTCTTCAGGGGGAGTGAACCCCGTCCAGCACAGGCTGTAACCCTATACCCTGTTCGGCCTTACGACTGACCAGTAGGACCTCTGTCTTGTCTGGATTCAATTTCAATTTGTTAGCTCTCATCCAGTCCGACACAGCAGCCAAGCACCGGTTCAAGGTCTGGACAGCCTCCTTGGTGACAGGTGGGAAGGAGTGACAGATTTGGACATCATCTGCGTAGAGATAACATCTCATTCCGAAACTCCGGATGATCTCCCCCAGCGGCTTCATGTAGATGTTAAACAACATTGGGGACATAATTGAACTCTGTGGGACTCCACACAACAATGGTTGTGGGGTCGAACAGGAGTCACCCAGTAACACCTTCTGGGACTGACCCTCGAGGAAGGATTGGAGCCACTGCAGAGCAGTACCCCCAAGTCCCATATCTACAGGTGCCCCAGAAGGATACCGTGGTCGACGGTATCGAAGGCCGCTGAGAGGTCCAGCAGAACTAACAGGGACACACTCCCCCTGTCCAGGTCCGGCGAAGATCATCTACCAAGGCGACCAAGGCTGTCTCAGTTCCATGTCCCGGGCTAAAACCAGACTGTGCCGGATCTAGATAATCAGTTTCTACCAGGAATTCCTGGAGCTGTGTAGCCACCACACGTTCCATGACTTTGCCCAAATAGGGGAGTAGGCAAACCAGACAATCTCCACATCAACACTGACAAAGAAACAGCAAGAAATACTGTTTACCCACAAGCATAAAGAAATTACATATATTAGAAACCAACACTTTCTCATTACTTTATTTTCCAGATCACCAGACTGGGCCACAGCAACGCGTGGCAGGGGACCGCTAGTGCTTTATAATCAATCATAAATTTCTATCATTTTCCATCTTACTCATTACATCACTTTTTTTCTCATCCAATCAGGCCTACAGCTTACTGTAAAATATTATTAATTCTACAAATTGATAGGTAAAGGAATTCCTCTCTCCTGAGATTGTTAGCCGTTGAATACAAAGCATATATGTGTTCGGATAATGTATGACGAGTTCCTATTTGAGTCCACTTATAGATCATTCCATTTATTCCATTAGGAAATAAAGAATTGCATTGCCAGCCTTTGAGATTATGTATTGTTAATGTTAGCTTTACTTTTGCATTAATCGTATCCATTATGCATGAACCAACTCAGAGGGTGAGGGTGTGCAGCAATTTGTGGTTTGGAGACTAAATGGCTGTCTGAGGCTGCTGAACAAGTTTTGTGAGGGTTCATTTCTGGAGAGATTGGTGTGAAACACCTACTCTGTGCCAAATGCATTTTGAGGTGGAAAGAAGAGCACCCTATTTTATTGCTCCTGTTGTCAACATTGCATGTCCTTTGGAATATGAGCCTGGAGTGTTAAGCTTGTTGTTGTTCATTCGTTCAGTCGTCTCCGACTCTTCGTGACCTCATGGACCAGCCCACGCCAGAGCTCCCTGTCGGCCGTCACCACCCTCAGCTCCTTCAAGGTCAGTCCAGTCACTTCAAGGATGCCATCCATCCATCTTGCTCTTGGTCGGCCCCTCTTCCTTTTGCCTTCCACTTTCCCCAGCATAATTGTCTTCTCTAGGCTTTGCTGTCTCCTCATGATGTGGCCAAAGTACTTCAACTTTGTCTCTAGTATCCTTCCCTCCAGTGAGCAGCCGGGCTTTATTTCCTGGAGGATGGACTGGTTGGATCTTCTCGCAGTCCAAGGCACTCTCAGAACTTTCCTCCAACACCACAGCTCAAAAGCATCGATCTTCCTTCGCTCAGCCTTCCCTAAGGTCCAACTTCTCACATCCGTAGGTTACTACAGGGAATACCATGGCTTTGACTAGGCGGATCTTTGTTGCCAGTCTGATGTCTCTACTCTTTACTATTTTATCGAGATTGGACATTGCTCTCCTCCTAAGAAGGAAGCGTCTCCTGATTTCCTGGCTGCACTCTGCGTCTGCAGTCATCTTTGTGCCTAGAAATACAAAGTCTGTCAGTGCCTTCATGTTTTCTCCCTCTATTTCCCAGTTGTCAATCATTCTTGTTGCCATAATCTTGGTTTCAATCATTCTTGTTGCCATAATCTTGGTTTTTTTTGACGTTTAGCTGCAACCCAGGCTTTTGCGCTTTCTTCTTTCACCTTGATTAGAAGGCTCCTCACTGCTCCTCCTCGCTTTCGGCCATCAGAGTGGTGTCATCTGCATATCTGAGGTTTTAATGTTTCTTCCAGCAATTTTCACCCCAGCTTTGCATTCATCAAGCCCCGCACATCGCATGAATGTGTTCTGCATACAAGTTAAAAAGGTTGGGTGAGAGTATGCAGCCTTGCCGTACGCCTTTCCCAATCTTGAACCAGTCTGTTGTTCCGTGGTCAGTTCTGACTGTTGCTACTTGGCCCTTGTACAGATTCCTCAGGAGAGAGACAAGGTGGCTTGGTATGCCCATCCCACCAAGAACTTGCCACAATTTATTATGATCCACACAGTCAAAGGCTTTAGAATAGTCAATGAAGCAGAAGTAGATGTTTTTCTGAAACTCCCTGCCTTTCTCCATTATCCAGCGGATATTGGCAATCTGGCCTCTCGTTCCTCTGCCTTTTCTAAACCCAGCTTGAACATCTGGCAACTCTCGCTCCATGTCTTGCTGGAGTCTTCCTTGCAGGATCTTGAGCATTACCTTACTGGCATGAGAAATAAGGGCCACTGTACGGAAGTTGGAGCAGTCTTTCGCATTTCCCTTTTTTGGTATGGGGATATAAGTGTTAAGCTAGATATTCTGAATCTTGTCTGTAGCATAGGGACATGGCATGCATGGGTGTGTAAAAGCAAACAGCTGATCAGTGCACCCATTTAAAATTCCAGCCTGTTATTCACTTGACTCTTCTTATTTAAACTTTCATGAATATCTGTTTCTTTTTCATCACTTGATAGCATGGAGATGAATGTGTGAATTCTTGGCATCAGTTAAAATTAAAATGTCATCTCTGGTAATTAAACCATCGTGTCAAATGCACACATAGGCATCATCACTTATTGCAAGAATCAAGATATTATCAGCATGTATGTATGAAATATTACGGCAATGTTGGTCCATGTCATTGCCTAAAAATCTAAATTAAATGTAATATCTGAAATTTGATTTGGTGAATGCTTATATATATTTCCCTCAATTTATGGAGGTTTTTTTGACTTTGCTATGGATGGACAATAGGGCTGGGCGGTCTCGTTTGTTAATTTCGTAATTCGTTATTAATTCGTATTTAAATTAGCTTACGATCCGATATTGAGCCATGCAGGAATAGTGTGAGGGGTAAATTAGATTTGAAACAATTTTTTCAATTTATTTCGTAATTATTTTGTTATTATTTCGAAATTATTTCGTAATTTTTTTGTAATTATTTTGTAATTATTTGCGCATGTCTGGTGCAAGTTTTATAGTTGTTGTTTGTTTTATCACACCAACAGTGAACAACAGAGGGAGAGGGAAGCTTCAGAAGTTCCCCCTGTCCCATTTGGAGGTTTTTTTAGCATATTGCGCAATCGCGTCCGCCATTAACGAATCGATTCGTAATTATACGAAATTTCGTATATTTCAAAATTTTTAAAAAGAAAATTTCGGAATTATTAAAAAAACGAAACGCAAGGGCCCCCTAAAAACAAAACGAGCTTAGAACCAAATTTTTCCGTGGTTACCCAAGCCTACTATATACAGCAGAGTTACATTGCAGTGTCTGTCTCCGGCAAAAGAGGAATCAGTAATGGCGATGCTCAGCCTTCTTCACAAGCAATAGGCACGCCTCCTTTACATTCCATGGAAAGCATCCAGCCTCACACACAGGAAGCAGGAATTGATACACATATACCTTTCTAGGATTCATACAAAATTTATTTATTTATTTATTTATTTATTTATTTATTTATTTATTTATTTACCATTTCTACCCCGCCCTTCTCACCCCCGAGGGGGGACTCAGGGCGGCTTACACAGGCAACTATTCAATGCCAACAGTATCAAAACAACAATATAAAAAAAGCAATATAAAATCCATTACATAACAATTAAGCAGTGATATTAATTAAAATTACATAACCACATAGAACATACAGGGACATACAGGGAACACACCACCCCCTTGTTGTGTCAGCTCCACTGGCTGCCGATTCAGTTCCGAGCACAATTCAAGGTGCTGGTTTTGACCTACAAAACCCTTTACGGTTCCGGTCCAGCGTATCTGTCCAAACGTATCTCCCTCTACGTCCCATCCTGGAATTTGAGATCATCTGGGGAGGCCCTGCTCTCGAACCCACCACTATAACAAGTGAGGCTGGTGGGGACGAGGAGCAGGGCCTTCTCAGTGGTGGCCCCTCACCTGTGGAACTCACTCCTGGGGGAAATCAGGGCATTTACATCCCTCCTCTCCTTCAGGAGGAAGGTAAAGACGTGGCTATGGGACCAGGCTTTTGGACATCCTGACAGCTAGATATAGAAACCAGATGGATAGGACCGATAATGTGTGGTAGTAGAACCTAAACTATGAGTCTGTTAAATGCTGACCAGCAATGAGGTTTGTATTGCTTTTATTATTTTATTGCTTTTACAGGTTTTATGGTTGTTTTGATAATAATTTATTGCTGATGTTAATTGCTATCACTGCTATAATTGCTGTCGTCAACTGATGTTGTGTTTTTGTTGTCATGTAATGCGGGCATTGAACTGTGCCTTGCTTGTGTAAGCCGCCCTGAGTCCCCCCCGGGGTGAGAAGGGCGGGGTATAAGCGACCGTAATAATAATAATAATAATAATAATAATAATAATAATAATAATAATAATAATAATAATAAATCACAGAATCACAGGTCATAAAGTCATTTCCAATTTTCAAACAATACTATTGTCCGAGTTCAGTGCCTAAAGTGCTGTTGTGCCCACTAGCCAAAGGCCTGGCTCCAAAACCACATCTTTAGTTTTTTCCTAAAAGTAAGGAGGGAGGACGCCGATCAAA
Source organism: Anolis sagrei ordinatus (assembly GCF_025583915.1). Classification (NCBI taxonomy): domain Eukaryota; kingdom Metazoa; phylum Chordata; class Lepidosauria; order Squamata; family Anolidae; genus Anolis; species Anolis sagrei. Next base: position 17,664,792 of record NW_026847993.1, on the reverse strand, counting down.
TCTCGCTGGGGAGCGAATTCCACAAGCGGATCAAAACTCTGTGTTATCTCTGCCATACATTATTACATAGTGCTTCCAGCTTTAAAAACACATTTTACTACATAACCCAAAATACGGAACCAACATCCTTGAAGTGACTGGCTTGACTTTGAATGAATTGGGGGTGGCCATGACTGACAGGGAGCTCTGGCATGGGCTGGTCCATGAGGTCATGAAGAGTTGGAAGCGACTGAATGAATAAACAACAACAATAGGCACCATGTGGATCTTCAGTTCTTTGAGGGGTTCATGATCTGAAAGACTGCTGTTGCTACCACTGGTTTTGGATTTGAGTCATCTTGAAGTGTTTGGGAATGAGTAGGTACTTTATCCTTGTTTGCTCACTGTGGACAATGGAACTGGTGATACTCTTTCTCACCAAGACATGGATTACTTCAGGCAGATGGCTCCAGAAGCCTGTTCTGCCCCAATGCCATATAGCTTGGATGGGTGAAGACGTCCGAGCCATTGACATCTCCTTAGCTATTAATACCAGGAGGAATTCCTTGAAAACCATGAGGAGTTTGAGCAATTTAAGTCAAAGGTGGGACTACAAGCTGTTGCACACATTTAATGGAGAAGAACAGGATGTCTGACAACCATGTTCATTGTCCCCTGAGATTATTAGGATATATGTATTGGATAATAACTGGTCACATAACCAAATGGAGGATTATGACTTGTTAGAATAATAACCTATTGGATTATGACCAATTGGGAAAACCATAATCTTTATATCTTTTAAGAAAAAAATGCATCTGCATGTATTTCTGCAAGGCAATTGGTTTTCAGCTGTTAGATTGGTTTCCAGGTGACTGAACTATTAGAAACAGATAATATGCCGACGCACAAAATATGTATATTTAGCAGATCTTCAGAAGTGTTGTTTAGTGTTCAAAAATATCTATTCTCCCATAAATACCTTGTTTCTATTTCATACTCTCAAAAGACAAAATTCAAGTAGACTTTTAAAAAAATAACATGCTTGTTTTACTCACAACTCCATGAACTTAAATATACAGGCACATTTCTTATTAGTTTAAACTTTAAAACATTTCAGTTTGTGTCTTACTCTTTAACTTTCAGTTTTTATTGGTCTCTTTAACACTACACAGCTCTGTACAACTCTCTTTTATAGCTGTCAACTTTCAACAGTCATGCCTCAACTGTCAACTTTGAACTGTGTTCTCATCCCTGATCTGTTCACATGGTCTGCAGCTCCTCCCCCAACCTCAAGAACATAGAGTTAAAAATAACTGTATACCAAAGGACACATATACACTTCAGCAATCAAACTGCATATTGTTGTTCATTCGTTCAGTTGTCTCCGACTCTTCGTGACCTCATGGACCAGCCCGCGCCAGAACTCCCTGTCGGCTGTCACCACCCCCAGCTCCTTCAAGGTCAGTCCAGTCACTTCAAGGATGCCATCCATCCATCTTGCCCTTGGTCGGCCCCTCTTCCTTTTACCTTCCACTTTCCCCAGCATAATTGTCTTCTCTAGGCTTTGCTGTCTCCTCATGATGTGGCCAAAGTACTTCAACTTTGTCTCTAGTATCCTTCCCTCCAATGAGCAGTCGGGCTTTATTTCCTGGAAGATGGACTGGTTGGATCTTCTCACAGCCCAAGACACTCTCAGAACTTTCCTCCAACATCACAATTCAAAAGCATCTATCTTCCTTCGCTCAGCCTTCCCTAAGGTCCAGCTCTCACATCCGTAGGTTACTACAGGGAATACCATGGCTTTGACTATGCGGATCTTTGTTGCCAGTGTGATGTCTCTACTCTTTACTATTTTGTCAAGATTGGACATTGCTCTCCTCCCAAGAAGTACTGCATATTATATACGAACAAATAATTAAACTGAGGAGGCTTGAAAAGGTTACCTATTTCTAACAATATGTTTGGCCATTTGTGCATTGGATTATGAGGTCATGTTGATCCATGTTTTTCAACCATCTTTTCAATATTCTTTCCACCCCTTAACTCATGCTCCTCTCTCAAGGCTCATCATGCTATCAGGATACAATAAAGAGCAGTAGTTCCCAACCTTTTGTCACTCAGGTGTTTTGGACTTCAGCTCCCACAATTCCTAACAGCTGGTAAACTGGTTGGGATTTTTGGGAGTTGAGGTCCAAAACAAATGGAGGAGCAAAGGTTGGGAACCACTGAGATTCTCTGGCATGGCCGCTCGATTGGTCTGTCCCATTTGCTACCCACCTTCGATGGTGCTGCCCTAGCTCCTTCGCCTACCGTTAAGAGATTGGGTGTTGTTTTGGATTCGCAGCTGACAATGGAAGCTCAGGTTGTTGCTGCCAGCAAACAGGCCCTTTTCCATCTACGACAAGCGAAGCAGTTGGCACCCTACCTATCTGATGAGGCTCTGGCAACAGTCATTCATGCCACGGTCACGTCTAGGCTGGACTATTGCAACGCCCTGTATGTGGGCCTTCCGATGTCAACGATCCGAAAGCTCAGAATTGTTCAGAATGCGGCAGCCAGGCTACTCACAAGAACGCCCATGAAATGCCATATAACACCAGTGCTGCAACATTTACATTGGCTTCCAACTGAGTACCGTGGTCTATATAAGATGCTAGCTCTGACCTTTAAAATTCTTTACGGCCAGGGTCCATCGTACTTTAGGGACTGCCTCTTCTTCTCCCATCATCGGAGGTCGCAATGACCATCCCAGCATGACTTACTTTATATACCGGGTCCTAGAGAAGTGCACTTGGAAAGGACCAGACGCAGAGCTTTTTCTATTTCTGCCCCTGCCTTGTGGAATTCCTTGCCACCCTATATGAGAGCCATGCGTGAGTTAAGGCCTTTTACTCTCGCACTTAAGACTTGGATTTTTACTAGAGCTTTTGATCTGTTAATTTTATCAATATCTGTATGTATGTATTTTTATCCTTTACAATTTAGCTTGTAAATTGCCTAGAGCATCTTGGATGGAGGGCGATTAATAAGTAATTAAATGATGATGATGATGATGATGATGATATAGAGCAGTGGTTCTCAACCTTCCTAATGCCACGACCCCTTAATACGCTTCCTCATATTATGGTGACCCCCAACCACAAAATTAGTTTCGTTGCTACATCATAACTCATTTTGCTGCTGTTATGAATAGTAACAGATTGGAGGAGGGTATTGATTTTGTCCTGTGGGAGTTGTAGTTGCTGGGATTTATAGTTCACCTACAATCAAAGAGCATTCTGAACTCCACCAACGATGGAATTGAATCAAACTTGGCACACAGAATTCCCATGACCAACAGAAAATACTGGAAGGGTTTGGTGGGCACTGACCTTGAGTTTTGGAGTTGTAGTTCACCTACATCCAGAGAGCACTGTGGACTCAAACAATGATGGATCTGGACCAAACTTGGCACAAATACTCAGTATGCCCAAATGTGAATACTGGTGGAGTTTGGGGGAAATAGACCTTGACATTTGGGAGTTGTAGTTGCTGGGATTTATAGTTCACCTACAATCAAAGAGCATTCTGAACTCCACCATGAATTGGGCCAAACTTCCCACACAGAACCTTCATGACCAACAGAAAATACTGTGTTTTCTGGTGGTCTTTAGTGACCCCTCAGCCACCCCCTTGCGACCCCTCCAGGGGTCCCGACCCCCAGGTTGAGAAACACTGATATAGAGCATATTATCCTGAAGGAGCCACGCTGGGAGCTGACACAAAATTTCATCCCAAGTCAGTGGGTTAAACTATAATACCTTTACTTTTCTTCTTATCAGTGAACTTTCTGTTAGGAGTCAGGGAGGGGAATGTTCCATTCCTCCTTGCATTCTCTGTTCTTACTTTCTAAGAGGTTCCAGCTATTTTTCACCATTTGATCTGTCAGGTCTAAACATGAAAAAATGGCCTCATATTGTTTCCGTAATGCCCGCATTAATCACCATGATTACACTTTGCATTGACAAAGGAGATGTGGTTAAAGTGCAATCTCTTGGTGTTAGAGGGGCAGCCCTGACAATGCAAAGTGAAGCAAAATAGATGGTGCTGTCCATTTCTGCATGCTTTCTGGGCTGCTTCACACAAGATGTCTTCTTCTGCGAAAGCATTCCTGGCAGATTCCAAGTACCCTTTCATACAAACAAGTGCAAGAGGTGAATTAGGCAATTCTGTATACGGCTGGACCCTCCGGAATAGTACGGAATTCCTTTCTGTTCGTGTTTAGGAATTCATCAAAAATGCCCATATTTATTCAGATATCTTTCAATTATGGATGAAAAAAATGAGATGTATAGATTTATCCATCTATCTTGGGGGTTAACATCTGCTCTATTTATTGCAAATTAGGACCCTCCTGGCCCCAAGAAGTTTTGTGGCTCAACACATATCTAATAGGGGCCAATCTAACTTTCATACAGCTGCACCTATTTCTTATTTTACTAAAGAGTGGATCCATTTTACATAAAAGAATCCCCAAATTGTCGAAGGCTTTCATGGCCGGAATCACTGGGTTGTTGTAGGTTTTTTGGGGCTATATGGCCAAGTTCTAGAGGCATTGCCTGCCAACCCCCCGAAATGCACAACAGGTATGGATTGAAATATGGGCAACTTTATTAACTGTTACCTAATTAAATCTATAACTGAATCACTCTATACGGCTAACATGAACTTGTTGTGCATAAAGCCGAGGTAGTGTCCCTTCCCGGCCTACCCCTCGGCTTAAAATAGAGCGAATCACCCGGGCTCCCTGGTGCTGTAAACCCGGGTAACCTTGCAGGGAAATGTGTTGGAGGAATCTTCCCCAAGGCTGTTGAGGTCAGATCCTCACCATTCTAAGGCCATTTATCCGTTGGTCGCAAATCGGCTAGTATAACAACCGGAGATGTTTTCCGTTAATGGCCTTCACCCCAAAGGGGGGTGCCTTGGGTGTACACCAAATATCAGTTCACTAGCTGTTTTCCGGGAAACCTATTTAAAACCCACCAAAACACCCAATCTACCCTCTAGTTACAGTATAGGGTAGGCGAAAAAACCCTCCTAGAACATAAGAGGGGGAAAAATTCCTACCCGGCTCCCTAAAGCAACCACTAATTATACTGTTAAGGGGCGGGTGTGGTGGGTCGAAGTTCAATGAAGACTGAGCTGGAAGGGCCCTCTGTTCTCCTGCCAGCTCCGCCCCCAAAGTAGTTCCGGCTGGAACTACTTTGGGATAGCTCTTCTCCAGGAGGAGGAGGCAAAGCCCTTTCCCTTCCACAGCTGCGCTCATGGGCGGGAAAGGTAATTCTCTCCTGATGTTAGGATGCTTGCGAAATGTCAGGAGAAAATGCCTCTAGAACATGGTCATATAGCCTGAAAAAACCTACAACAACCCAATCCCCAAATTTCTTCTATTCATGGAAATAATTTATTTATTTATTTAAAAAAATTGAAGATACAAGAAAAATAGATACATTTTCCTATCTGGGTTGTTGTAGGTTTTTCCAGGCTATATGGCCATGTTCTAGAGGCATTTTCTCCTGATGTTTCGCCTGCATCTATGGCAAGCATCCTCAGAGGTAGTGAGTGCTTGCCATAGATGCAGGTGAAACGTCAGGAGAAAATGCCTCTAGAACATGGCCATATAGCCCGGAAAACTTACAACAACCCAGTGATTCCGGCCATGAAAGCCTTCGACAATACATTTCCCTATCTGTCTCTGCTGGGAGTGGTGTTTCTACTTACAACAAAACTACACACATATCTCTTTTCTCCTCCCCTCCCCCCAATCCAAGCAATAATATTTCAAACTCAGAAATGTTCTGGTTTCAGCAATATGGACTGCAATGTTGTCCAGCTTTCAGTGCTCGACTATGTAATGTACCACTTCAGATAAGGTAAGATTGCCATGCTGAATACTGGAGAAGCTTCCCATGACATTAACAATTACATAGAAAAAGGAATTTCAGTCGATCTTACTTGTTACCTTGTTACAATGTTTTATGATACAGGCGCCCTCGTCATTTTTTTTCCAATCTGGTGCCACTACTTTTAGGATGTACAATAAACTTCTGCAAATGCGTAGTTTGCAATTGGATTGCTCAAATAACTTAGCAGGTTATTTGTATTAAATCTTCACAGGTTATATATTTTAATCTTATATTCCACACAATGCTCATGTTGATTATGCAAAATAAAGAAGACAGAGACTTTTTTCTAGCTCTAGTAAAAGACAAAAAGGTGCCCCATTCGCAATCCAATATAGTAACTTACTTATTTATTTGTCGTGTCAGGGCAATCAGTCAATTGTATTACATTTCTAACAGAACAAAGCAAACAAACAGACAAAATACAAAATTTGCAAGCTTGGTAGTTGATTAAATGTCCTTTGACCAGTAGCTGGCCACTTGGAGTGCCTCTGGTGTTGCCGCAAGAAGGTCCTCCATTGTGCATGTGGCAGGGCTCAGGGTGCATCGCAGCAGGTGGTCAGTGGTTTGCTCTTCTCCACACTCGCATGTCGTGGATTCCACTTTGTAGCCCCATTTCTTGAGGTTGGCTCTGCATCTCGTGGTGCCAGAGCGCAGTCTGTTCAGCAACTTCCAAGTCGCCCAGTCTTCTGTGTGCCCAGGGGGGAGTCTCTCACCCACGGATTGAGGTGCTGGGTTTGAGCCTGCTTTGTCTCCATAATTGTTGCCACTCTTTTTCACTTATTTTAATCCCTAAGTCTTCTTCCCAGACCTCCTTGAGGATGTTATTTTTTGTTTTTCCCTCCTTCATTTCAATTAGTATCTTATAAATTTTACTAATTGTTCCTCTCAGGTTTTCATGCTCTTCTACATCCCTTCCCTTTTGTATTATTTGTTCAAATTGGTTAAATTGGCTTCCTTTTCTATTATTTTCCCCCCAATTTTTAAGCCACTGTTCTAATTGCATGCAATGGAACCATGTCAATTTTATTTCTTTAAACTCTTCCATATCATTTTCTTCTTCATTCCCACCTTTATCCAATATATAAGATAATAATTTAAATGAAGGAAGGCAACACAAAAAATAATACCCTTAAAGAGGTTTGGGAAGAAGATTTAGGGATAAAAATAAACGAAACAGAGTGGCAACAATTATGGAGACAAAGACATTTTAAAAATCTATCAATACGAGTTAAAGAAAATTATTATAAGCTAATATGGAAGTGGTATCTGACACCAGTAAGAATAGCATATATAAATAAAAATAATTCAAAAAATTGTTGGAGAGGGTGTCAAGAACCAGGAACATATATACATATGTGGTGGCAATGTAAATATGTAAATAATTTTTGGGAGAAAGTATTTAGAGAAATAGAAGATATAATGAATATGAAAATTGAGAAAAGTCCTAGTATAGCTTTATTATCATTATATAATAATAAACAATTGAAAAAGGAGGATAAAGAAGCGATAACAAACCTATTAACAATAGCAAGATTGCTCATAGCAAGGAACTGGAAAAAAGAAATAAATATACAAATAGAGGAGTGGTACAAGGAAGCATGGAAATTGGCAATAAACGATAAGCTTACATGTATATTAAAGGTTAAAAAAGGTATATGGAAACAAAGTGATTTTGATGTTGTATGGGGTAAATTTGTTGTACATGGTTTAAAAAACAAAGAAGGAAGGTTACCGTCACAAGAAGAAATGAGATTTTGGATGGATGATATGTAAAAGCTGTGGCTTGAGACTGGGGGAGGGGAGCACAGTGGTAAAAAAAAGGGGGGAGGCAATGTTCAAGTAGAATAATAAGACTATATGTTAAAGAGTGTGTTGAATAATATGTAATTGGTATAAACAAATGTATAACAAATGTAATAACTATGATAAAACAATACAAAATACTTTAAAAAGAAGAAGAGTGTCTTCCATCATACTTAGAGAAGACAATTATGCTGGGGGAAATGAAAGGAAAAAGGAAGAGGGGCCAACTAAGGGCAAGATGGATGGATGGCAATCTTGAAGTGACTGTATTGACCTTGAAGGAGCTGGAGATGGTGACAGCCAAACAGGGAGCTCTGGCATGGGATGGTCCATGAGGGTGACGAAGAGTTGGAAACAACTGAATGAATGAACAACAACAACAACTTCCATCATACCTGAGGCAGTAGACTATTTGCTTCTAGCCAGTGAAAGAACAGAAGAAAATGGCAAAACAGAATGAAAATTATAATATTATGTATTGTTAGATTGAAAACAATCAACATAAACCTCACACACACGTGTGTGTGTTGTGTGTGTGTTTGTGTGTGTGTGTGTTCAAGAAATCTGGCAAGCACATTGGATTCTGCAAAGGAATGCAAAAAAAATCAAGCTAATTTTTTTTCTAGTAAGTCAGGGATGGTGGAGATGTGCCACTCCAATCCTCCTCCATCATTAACTATGACAGATTGATGGGAATAATAGTACAACAGCACCTGGAGATACACTGTGTTTACGCTCACTGTTTGCCAGTTAGTACCCTTATTCCTTCAGCAATGGGTTCTTTCACCTCCTCCACCTTTGCCATCATTTTTGATGCAGGAAGGAGGTAAAGTTAATCACTTATGCTGCATTTGGTGCTGAGGTCCCATCCCTGGCAGAATCTGAGAGCTGTCAAAGAAGGGCTTTGTATATACAGATTGCATGACCTTATTACGTCAGTTTCCTCTCTGGTAGTCACCCTTCCCAGAACAATGCTGTAGTATTTCTTCTTTGTAAGCAAGCATCTTGATGCTCATTTGCATTTTTATGATATGCTCATTTTACCAGGTAGGATAAAACCAGTAGTTCTTGTGGCTATTTTTCTACGTGTCAGGCCCTCAGGAGTGAACAAAGATGACACACACACATATCTCCCTGCTACCATTTTTCTAAGTCATTAAATCTTTAAAAATGCCAGAAATGGGTGATTCCTATTATGCTGAGAATGTGAGTAAAAGTAATATCTGAAGTGGTGGATAAAAATCTCTTGATAATAGTTTTCTGAATGGCAAGAGGTTCTCCATGTTTTCCACATTTACAAATCATGCAGATGTTTTCCATGGGTAAATACTCTTTTTTTAAAAAAAAAAAAAGTTGCCCATCAACATAAAGGAAACTGAGAAAGATAAAATGTATGTGTAAATCTCACAACGAAATCACTAGAAACTTTATGCAGAATGGGAACTCTCCCAAATTCCCAAGACTATGAGGATTCCCAGCAACAACATGGACTTAATCCAACCAGATTACTATTCTGGTGCCAGAGAAGAACAGTCATGGTATGGTTTCTTGTGATCTAACACAAGGTGGTTTGATTGATTGGTTTAGGTTGATCATCAATGTGTCATTGGAGCAAGGGACTTTTCCATCTGGGCTAAAACAGGCTATGGTCAGACCACTCCTGAAAAAGACCTCCCTTGACTCCATGGTCTTGAACAACTATAGACCAATCTCCAACCTTCCTTTCTTGGGCAAGGTGTTGGAGCAGGTGGTCGCCTCTCAGCTCCAGGGCTTCCTGGATGACAATAACTATCTAGATCAGTCACAGTCTGGTTTCATGCCTGGTCACAGCACCTAGACGGCTTTGGTTGCCTTGGTGGATGACCTCCACAGGGAGCTGGATAGGGGGAGTGTGACCCTGCTGGTTCTCTTGGACATCTCAGTGGCTTTCGATACCATCGATGATGGTATCCTTCTGGGACGACTCTCTGGGATGGGCCTTGGAGGCACGGTTCTGTTGTGGCTCCAGTCCTTCCTGGAGGACCGTTTCCAGATGGTGAAGCTGGGAGATACCTGCTCTGACTCCTGGCCTTTGACCTGTGGGGTCCCGCAAGGTTCAATTCTATTTCCCATGCTTTTTAACATCTACATGAAACCGCTGGGAGAGGTCATCCGGAGTTTTGGAGTTGGGTGCCATCTCTACGCAGATGACACACAACTCTACTACTCTTTTCCACCTAATTCCAAGGAAGCCCCTCGGGTGCTGGACTAGTGCCTGGCTGCTGTGGCTGTCTGGATGATGAGAAACAAGCTGAAGATCAATCCCAACAAGACAGAGGTCCTCCTGGTCAATCGAAAACCATACACGAGCCTACTAAAGAATATCTCTCACCTTCTGAAGTCCTTCACCTCTCTTTAACAGCATGGCCCCTTGGAGCAGGGGTGGGCATGTCTGGGGGAGTATTTTCACCTCCTTTTAGGATCATAATGTTGGAGAGACCACAAAGGTCAGTCAATGACCTTTTACCATGTATGAATACACAGTCAAAGCATTCCTGACAGTCTTTGTTTAAAAACCTCCAAAGAAGAAGACTTCACCACACTTCAAACCAGCATATTCTGACAATTCCTGTCTCCCATGTTGTCTAACCTTTAGATGAAGCCACTGGGGGAGATCATCCGGAGTTTCAGGGTGCGGTGTCACCTGTATGTAGACTGTATGTAGATGATGTCCTGAACTGGTGCTTGGCTGCTGTGATGGTCTGGATGAGGGCGAACAAATTGAAATTGAAGTCAGACAAGACAGAGGTACTCCTGGTCAATTGTAAGGCTGAACAGGGCATATGATTACAGCCTGTGCTTGATGGGGTTACACTCCCCCTGAAGGCATAGGTTCACAGTGTGATCCTGGATTCATCGCTGAGCCTGGAACCTTAGGTTTTGGCGGTGACCAGGGGAGCATTTCCACAGTTAAAACTTGTGTGCTAGCTACACCCATACCTTGGGAAGTCTGACTTGGCCATGGTAGTCCATGCTCTGGTTACATCCCGTATAGACTACTGCAATGCACTCTACATGGGGTTGCTTTGAAGACTGTCTGAAAGCTTCAAATGGTCCAACGGATGGCAGCCAGATTACTAACAGCAGCGGCGCTCAGAGAGCATACAACTCCGCTGTTGCGCCAGCTCTATTGGCTGCCAGTCTGCTACTGGGTACAATTCAAAGTGCTGGCTTTAGCCCATAAAGCCCTAAACAGTTCTTGCCTTTGTAAACTGCCCTGAGTCACCTGAGGGCTGAGAAGAGCGTTATACAAATATAATATAATATAATAGATAGATAGATAGATAGATAGATAGATAGATAGATAGATAGATAGATTAGTGGATTGTTGTAGGGTTTTTTTTTTTTGGGCTATATGGCCATGTTCTAGAGGCATTCTCTCCTGATGTTTCGCCTGCATCTATGGCAAGCATCCTCAGAGGTAGTGAGGTCTGTTGGAACTAGGAAAATGGTTTTATATATCTGTGGAAAGACCAGGGTGGGACAAAGAACACTTGTCTGCTGGAACTAGGTGTGAATGTCTCAACTGACCACCTTGATTAGCATTTGATGGCCTGGCAGTGCCTGGAGCAATCTTTTGTTGAGAGATGATTAGCTGTCCCTGATTGTTTCCTCTCTGTTGTTTTGCTGTTCTAAGTGATATGCAAAATGTTATGTAAAATAAAGTTAGTGTGTACTAAAGTGTATACTCCACTTTGGCAGTAAAAACGAAATGCAAGATACAAAATGGGGGATGCCTGGCTCGAGAGCAGTACGTGTGAAAAAGATCTTGGAGTCCTCGTGGACAACAAGTTAAACATGAGCCAACAATGTGATGTGGCAGCAAAAAAAGCCAATGGGATTTTGGCCTGCATCAATAGGAGCCTAGTGTCTAGATCTAGGGAAGTCATGCTCCCCCTCTATTCTGCCTTGGTTAGACTACACCTGGAATATTGTGTCCAATTCTGGGCACCACAATTCAAGAGAGATATTGACAAGCTGGAATGTGTCCAGAGGAGGGCGACTAAAATGATCAAGGGTCTGGAGAACAAGCCCTATGAGGAGCGGCTTAAGGAGCTGGGCATGTTTAGCCTGAAGAAGAGAAGGCTGAGAGGAGATATGATAGCCATGTATAAATATGTGAGAGGAAGCCACAGGGAGGAGGGAGCAAGCTTGTTTTCTGCTTCCCTGGAGACTAGGACGTGGAACAATGGCGTCAAACTACAAGAGAGGAGATTCCATCTGAACATGAGGAAGAACTTCCTGACTGTGAGAGCCGTTCAGCAGTGGAACTCTCTGCCCCGAGTGTGGTGGAGGCTCCTTCTTTGGAAGCTTTTAAACAGAGGCTGGATGGCCATCTGTCAGGGGTGATTTGAATGCAATATTCCTGCTTCTTGGCAGGGGGTTGGACTGGATGGCCCATGAGGTCTCTTCCAACTCTTTGAATCTATGATTCTATGATTCCAAGACTTCCCCCTTCCCCCTTCATCCATCAAAAGGCAAGGTGTCATTTTTCCAGAGCTCTCACCTGATAACAGGGGCAGAGCTTAACCAAAACAAGCCAAGGAATATGCCAAAATTAGTTTTTCAGTTGGATGTTGTAAAAGGAACTTGGCTACCAAATTTGCTCTTGATTTGCCCTTTGGGAATAGCAAGGACTTGTGTCCTCCTTACATATCCTGCTTTTAATTAGACATTGACAATTCTTATTATTTTTTATGCCATTCTTCAGTCGATATCCTTTGGTAGTTCTCTCAATCTCTCATTTCTGCTATTTATTGTAGGATTGTTTTTTCATTGTTGTGGTTTCTTCCTTGCAATTGTTTTCTTAGTGTTTCCTCTATAATATTCTAAGCTGGCATTTTGCCTAGGAAGGATGTGTATGTTCAGTCCCCTTAGTGGAGTTTAGTTTCAACAAAACAAGTTCCAAACATTTTTATTTTGTTTTTCTGTATAAATAGATGACTCAGAATCTCTTTTGCTCTCTTGCACACACATCTACTCCCACACACAAACACACAACCTCAGCCAAAAGCTTTTTTTATAAAAAAGCAAGTAAAACACGTAATGTGAATCCACCATGTCCATGTTTCTGATATGAAGAAATACAGTATATTTACTCTGCATTGTTGCCAGAATTGTAGGCATCTTTCAGTAGAGTTTTATCTTTTTTTTTTGACTGTGTGGATCATAATAAATTGTGGCAAGTTCTTGGTGGGATGGGCATACCAAGCCCCCTTGTCTCTCTCCTGAGGAATCTGTACAAGGACCAAGTAGCAACAGTCAGAACTGACCACGGAACAACAGACTGGTTCAAGATTGGGAAAGGCGTACGGCAAGGCTGCATACTCTCACCCAACCTTTATAACTTGTATGCAGAACACATCATGCGATGTGCGGGGCTTGATGAATGCAAGGCTGGGGTGAAAATTGCTGGAAGAAACATTAATAACCTTAGATATGCAGATGACACCACTTTGATGGCCAAAAGCGAGGAGGAGCTGAGGAGCCTTCTAATCAAGGTGAAAGAAGAAAGTGCAAAAGCTGGGTTGCAGCTAAACATAAAAAAAAACCAAGATTATGGCAACAAGAATGATTGACAACTGGAAAATAGAGGGAGAAAATGTGGAGGCCGTGACAGACTTTGTATTTCTAGGTGCAAAGATTACTGCAGATGCAGACTGTGGCCAGGAAATCAGAAGACGCTTACTTCTTGGGAGGAGAGCAATGTCCAATCTCGATAAAATAGTAAAGAGTAGAGACATCACACTAGCAACAAAGATCCGCCTAGTCAAAGCCATGGTATTCCCTGTAGTAACCTGATCTAATGGTAGCGAAGGAAGATAGATGCTTTTGAGCTGTGGTGTTGGAGGAAAGTTCTGAGAGTGCCTTGGACTGCGAGAAGATCCAACCAGTCCATCCTCCAGGAAATAAAGCCCGACTGCTCATTGGAGGGAAGATATTAGAGACAAAGTTGAAGTACTTTGGCCACATCATGAGGAGACAGGAAAGCTTAGAGAAGACAATTATGCTGGGGAAAATGGAAGGAAAAAGGAAGAGGGGCCGACCAAGGGCAAGATGGATGGATGGCATCCTTGAAGTGACTGGATTGACCTTGAAGGAGCTGGGGGTGGTGACGGCCAACAGGGAGCTCTGGCGTGGACTGGTCCATGATGTCACAAAGAGTCAGAGACGACTGAACGAATGAACATATATATATATAATAGGAATAATATAATAGGAATAGCTTTGATTTAAAAAAAAAGAAGAAAAGGGGAAAGGTCACTCAAAAAAGACCTTTTTGATTTTTTTCAGATATGGTGGTGGACCTCTCCTTCATGCTATCTCAGTTTATCCTAGCACTAAGCTGAGGATCAAAAAATGTTTCACCAAGCATTCTTAATCTACCAAGAAGGTCTGGAAGCTAAATTAGTTTTGGAATAAATTGGAGCCTTTCAGGGAGTCTAACACTGCTCTCCCCTCCTCAACCATTGTTGTTGCTCTTGTTGTGTGCTTTGTTTCAGAGTTATGGTGACCCAATCATATTCCTACCTTAATGAAGAATGAATAATGCATATACCTCATACTGGGTACCATTGTTGGGTTTCCCTTAATCTCTGAAAGATGTCATAAGCATTTTGTGTGCATATACCAAATAATGCAGCACCTGACTCAGCTGGGCATCCAGTCTGCAGGTCAGGGAGGTAGCAGAACCAACTGGTGTGGTATCTTCTATTCAATTACATATCTTTTCTGGCTATATTCAGTGATTGATGACTCTCTAGGCCTTGATTAGCCAGTGGATTGGTTGGAACATGCTGCACACTTATTGGCTAACAAGTATCTCCCAATCAGAATGGCCCAGATATGATTTCCAATCCTGTTGCATGATTCAGTATATAAAGGGAAAGTCAGAGGAAAGTAGTCTCAGTTTTCTCTGAGCTACATCCCATGCATGTTCTCTATGTTCTTTGGAGTTGCTTGTATTGTTATACTAGCTTGGGGACCCCATGCTGCCTAGGTTATTAGAGAAAGTGGGTAATGGCGGTTCTGTATGCCAGGTTTCATCTTTATTGGTCATTGGATGAGAGTCGCATTGTTTTCAGGAAGTGAGTTAAGATACTGCAAGTCCCATCATCTGTGGTCAAGCCTCCTCCAAACTGCAGTAGGATGTAGAATGGGTCATGGGGTCTCTGTGTGCCAAGTTTGGTCTTTATTGGTAATTGGATGAATGTTGCTGTGATCTCAGGAAGTGAGTGAAGGTACTTCAAGTCCCATCATCCATGGTCCGTCGTCCTCCAAACATCACCAGGTTGTAGAGTGGGTCATGAGGGCTTTGTGTGCCAAGTTTGGTCTGTATTGGTAATTGGATGAGTGTTGCTGTGGTCTCAGGAAGTGAGTGAAGGTACTGTAAGTCCCATCATCCATGGTCTGTCCTCCAAGCAGCACCAGGATATAGAGTGGGTCATGGGGGCTCTGTGTGCCAAGTTTGGTCTTGATCGGTCATTGGATGAGGATCACAGCTGTCTCAGAAAGTGAGTGATGGTACTGCAAGTCCCATCATCCATGGTCCATCCTCCTCCAAACTGCTGTAGGATGTAGAGTGGGTCTCGTGGGCTCTGTCTGCCAAGTTTGGTCTGTATTGGTAATTTTCTGACACAGTCTCAGGCCTTTTCCTCTCCTCTTATCACCTCAGAATGTTGGAGTTTTGAGGCTGGCCAATCAGAAACCATATGCAAATTGTACCACAGTGGCAGCCAATCAGAATGCTGCCACATACACCTCCCTCCCATCCTCCCTCCACATACACACACCGACTTTTATTATATACATAGATTTGTCACACGTTTGTGGGGCTGGTTGGCATGGGTCATGAATCCAGGATTAGATGACTAGTGTATTCTAGGCATTATTTTGCTATGAGCTTCCATTAGGTGATCTGAGCTATATTTTGTGGATGGTCTTGCTCATTAGGAACAGATGCTTTTTACCACCATCCCTAGTGTCTGGGGGACCAAGACTAAAATGACCCACGGGGCTACTCCTTTCAGATCTGTCACCAGCCAGATCATCAGGCGCATTCCTGGATCCAGACCCATGAAGAACTTGGTTTACAACTGTAAACAAAAAAAACTGTGATCTTTTCCCATCAAGTTATGACACTCTGTCTGGTCTTTGTATTCTATGTGGAGTGGATCTCTCACCTGTCCATGCACTGGGACTGTGGCGCAGCTGGCTGGGAGTCAGCTGCATTAAAATCACTACTGACCGAAATGTCATGAGTTCGAAGCCAGCCCAGGTCGGAGTGAGCTTCCGACCAATTTGTGCAGCTTGCTGTTGACCTTTGCAGCCTGAAATACAGTTGCATCTGTCAAGTAGGAAATTTAGGTACCACGTATGTGGGGAGGCTAATTTAACTAATGTACAACACCATAAAAATCTCCAGCAAGCAGGCAAAAAATGAGGAAGTACTTCATCAGTGTCACAAATGGATGGTGAAGCAACAGCTCCCCTGGTGGCCAGAATACCCTCATCAAAAAGCTGGAATGTTAAATAGCCTCTGTGTGTCTGTCTATATATGTTGTGTGTCTATAGCATTGAATGTTTGTCATGTATATGTACATTGTAATCTGTCCTGAGTGCCCTGCGGGGTGAGAAGGGCGGAATATAAATACTGCAAATAAATACATATACTGTAAGAATCTATACATGGTAAATTGTTTGAAATAAAATGGATCCAATCAAAGTTATCCCAATATCTCTCAAAATCTGAACTGGATCTCAAACATTATTATTATTATTATTATTATTATTATTATTATTATTATTTGGAGTGCTTCTACCCCGCCCTTCTCAACCCCCTAGGGGGGACTCAGGGCGGCTTACAAAAAAGGCACAGTTCGATGCCCAACAATTCACAAAGTACAATATACAATTTAATATCAACAATTGTCACTAGTTAAAACATCACATCAATACAATAACAGTAATAAAATCACCCTGTGGCCAATTTTCGCCGATTTATAATTCCATAATCCATCCAGCATTGTCATTGTCCTTTCCTGCTCTGGTCGTCCTTGTCTTTGTCCATCTGCCAGCTTACCCAAAGGCCTGGTCCCACATCCAGGTTTTTAACTTCCTCCTGAAGGAGAGGAGGGATGTTGATGACCTAATTTCCCTGTGGAGTGCATTCCACAGGCGAGGGGCCACCACCGAAAAGGCCCTGTCCCTCGTCCCCACCAGCCTCACTTGTGATAAAGGTGGGGCCGAGAGCAGGGCCTCCCCAGAAGATCTTAAACTCCGAGGTGGGACGTAGAAGGAGATACGTTCGGACAGGTACGCTGGGCCAGAGCCGTAAAGGGTTTTATAGGTCAAAACCAGCACTTTGAATTGTGCTCGGAACTGGATCGGCAACCAGTGGAGCTGACACAACAGGGGGGTCTGACATTCATCCTCTCTTCTCTCCTGTTTAGGATTCCTTAATATCATTTTTCTTCTCCTTGGGCAAAAGCAGGCGGCAAGGGGGCGGGGGGACAGTTTTGGAACCAGAAACAAAAAAGACTTTGGAACCATCTATACACAACAGGGAGTGTGCTTATTTTCTAATTGTCTTTTAAAACATGCAAATCATGTATACTATTTAGTAGGGCTGGGCAACCACGGAAAAATTTGTTTCTAAACTCGATTCGTTTTTTGGGGTTTTTTGCGTTTCGATATTTAAAAGAATTCCGAAATTTTTCTTTAAAAAAGTTCGATATTTACGAAATTTCGTAAAATTACGAAACAATACGAAACGAATACGAATCGATTCGTTAATGGCGGACGCGACCGCGCAATACGCTAAAAAACCTCCACATGGGACAGGGGGAACTTCTGAAGCTTCCCTCTCCCTCTGTTGTTGACTGTTGGTGTGATATTTATAATTTTTTTTCACTGATTAAACAAACAACAGCTATAAAACTTGCCCAGACATGCGGAAATAATAACGAAACGATTTCGAAACGAATACGAAACGAATACGAAGCAATTACGAAACGAATTGAAAAATTCGTTTCGTTTTTTAAATGCTCCTCAATGGTTCGTTATCGCTTCGTAACAAAAAAAATTACGAAACGAAACCGCCCAGCCCTACTATTTAGCTAGTTTTACATTCTTATCAGTACAGTCTCCAGGCTTCCAAGAAAAGGAAAGTATTGCCTTTTTATTCCTTTCATGTGACAGTTGTCCAATATGCAAGTAAGTAAAACCTTTCTCTCCACTCAAATGAAGAATGTGCTTCATCGTTATGGAAAGGAAAAGAGATTGATCTAAGCGATTTGCATGATACTTTAGTATTCTATGCAGAACCTGTTATGTATAATCAGTACGTACCTTGCAAGCAGCCCTATTCATTTGTAAGGCAAAAGCGGGAGGAGGATAAAGTTTTCTGTGATCACAAGGATTGTGATGGATCTAGGTGGGCAGGGAAGTATTTAGATAGAGGGAAGAGAGAGGGTCAATACTCTAAATACAAGGTCAATGAAACAAAGGTGGAGAGAGAGTAAGATTAAAAGAAGTTGAAAAAACAGGATGAACAGGGATAATAATTCATACTAAGATGATAAAAGAGAACGAAACACACACACAAAACCCAGAAAGGAATACCTTTTTAAGGCATAAGCAAGCATAGGTAAAGGTAAAGGTAGTCCCCTGACATTAAGTCCAGTCATGTCTGACTCTGGGGTGTGGTGCTCATCTCCATTTCTAAGCCGAAGAGCCAGCGTTGTCCGTAGACACCTCCAAGGTCATGTGGCCAGCATGACTGCATGGAGCGCCGTTACCTTCCCGCCGGAGCGGTACCTATTGATCTACTCACATTTGCATGTTTTCGAACTGCTAGGTTGGCAGAAGCTAGGGCTGACAGCGGAAGCTCACACCGCTCCCCGGAATCGAACCTGCGACCTTTTGATCATCAAGCTCAGCAGCTCAGTGCTTTAACCCACTGCGCCACTGGGGGCATAGTGGAGTGGAATTCTATACTATACTAGCTGTACCTGCCACACGTTGCTGTGGCCAACCTTCCCTCCCTCTTTCTCTCCTTCTTTCCTTTCCTCTTTCCATCTTTCCCTTTTTTTTCTTTCCCTTCTTCTTTCTTCGTTTTCTACCTGTTTGTTTCCTCCCTTCCTTTGCTCTTTGGTTCCATCCTTCCTTGTCTCTTTCCTTCCTGCTTTCTTTCATTCTTTCTCTCCTTCCTTCCTTCCTTCCTTCCTTCCTTCCTTCTTCCTTCTTTCCTTTTTCTCTCTTTTCCTCTTCCTCCTTCTCTCCTTCCTTTCTTCCTTCCTTCCTTCCTCCCTCTCTCTCCTTCCTTCCTTCTTTAAGATGTTTCCTTTCAAGCAACATTTCAAATAAGATGGAATCATGTTTGGCTGAGTTCAGTCATCCAAATATCGCTATAATGCTGTTGTTTTATTTTGCATTTGTGCCTGAATGTTTTAATTTATACTTGCAGGTTTTAAGAATACTTTTTACATTGGTTTGTTGTAGGTTTTTCCCGGGCTATATGGCCATGTTCTGGAGGCAATTTTTCTCCTGACGTTTCGCCTGCATCTATGGCAAGCATCCTATTTTATATTGTTATGATGTATTTTGTAATGTGTATGTGTGTGTGTATATATATATATTAGGGCTGGGCGGTTTCGTTCGTTAATTTCGTAATTCGTTATTAATTCGTTATTTTTTTATAACGAAGCGATATTGAACCATTCAGGAGCAACTAAAAAACGAAACGAATTTTTCCAATTCATTTCGTAATTGTTTCGTAATTGTTTCGTTATTATTTCGTTATTATTTCCGTATGTCTGGTGCAAGTTTTATAGTCGTTGTTTGCTTTATCAGTGATAAAAAAAATTATCACACCAACAGTCAACAACAGAGGGAGAGGGAAGCTTCAGAAGTTCCCCCTGTCCCATTTGGAGGGTTTTTTAGCGTATTGCGCAATCGCGTCCGCCATTAACGAATCGATTCGTTATTGTTTCGAAATTGTTTCGTAATTTCCGAAATTTCGTAAATATCGAACTTTTTAAAAGAAAAATTTCAGAATTCTTTTAAATAACGAAACGCAAAAAACCCCTAAAAACGAATCGAGTTTAGAAACAAATTTTTCCGTGGTTGGACAGCCCTAATAATAATAATAATAATAATAATAGATGATAATATATAATATAGGCCTTGGTAACAACGCAAAAATTTGTTTCTAAAATCGATTTGTATTTGAGGGGTTTTTGCGTTTCGATATTTAAAATAATTACAAAATTTTCCTTTGAAAAAGTTCAGTATTTACGAAATTTCGTTAATTTCGTTAATTTCGTTTTTAGAATATTTTTTGAATTTTTTGAAATATTTATTTAAAAATATTTTTTGAAATATTTAAAAATGGAAAATTAACAATGCTTGCCCTGTTGTGGAGCGAACACAGCCACAGGACAGGGACAAACTCACACACACAGGCACACAAGGGTCTTTTCTTTTTTTAGAATATTTTTTGAATTTTTTGAAGAATAAAAGAAAGATATTTTTCAGAAATATTTAAAAATGGAAAATTAACAAAATGCTCGCCCTGCTGTGGAGCAAACAGCCACAGGACAGGGAAAAAAGCACGCACACAGGCACACAAGGGTCTTTTCTTTTTTTAGAATATTTTTTGAATTTTTTGAAGAATAAAAGAAAAATATTTAAAAATGGAAAATTAACAAAAAGCTTGCCCTGCCCTGTTGTAGGGCGAAAACAGGGCAAAGCCTCCCCGCTGCTCCCAGCCCAGCTCTCACAACCGCCCTCGCTCTCCCAACAACAATGAATCAATGAGAATGAATGAATGCAAGCCAAGCAATGAATGAATGCAAGCAAGCCAAGCCTCCCTCCCGCACCGCCCGTCTCCTCGCCTTCGCAATGAGTAATGCGGCCACGCGGAGCCGCTTTTAAAGGGCAGCCCGCCCAATCACAATGAGCCACGGTGCTTGGGAGCGCCGGATTGGCTCCCAGGGCACCCAGCATCCTCCATCCCTAAAACGTCATTTCCGAAACGGGCGGAAGCCCGTAAAAAAGATGGAGGATGCCGTTTCGATATTGAAAAACACTTCCGGGTTTGAAAATATGTTTTGTATTCATTTTGTAATTGTTAAAAATAACGAATATTTAACGAATTACAAAATTAACGAACGAAACCGCCCAGGCCTAATATATATATATATATATATATATATATATATATATATATATATTACTGATGTATTTCGCTGCACTAATTATGCTGTATTATTTTTGGGCTTGGGCTCATGTTTGTTGCCCTGAGTCCCCTTTGGGGAGATAGTGGTGGGTTATAAATAAAGATGATGATGATGATTATTCTCTAACCATACCATCCTTGCATTACAATGACCATGTTAGAAGAGTTCCCAGTGTTGTTCGACCGTTAGAAATAGGCCAGTGCTCAGCTCAGTGACTAGTCAGCAGGCCCATTTGTCCATTCACACAAAATCATGAAATGAAGTCTATGAGAATCAAGGCAGCCTTGGGATTCTTATCATGCAGGGAATATATACATATATATGAACTGACTCATCAGCTGCATGACTTCCATTTATATTTAATATCTCAAATGGAGATTGGTGTAAGGGGTGTAGCAGAACACACTCATATTTAGAAAATTAAAATTAAAATCTTAATATGTGTAAATTATTTATAAGAACATATAACAAATAATTGGGGGAAACACTGCATAATAAAGATGAAAGGGGGAATTATCCTTGTGAAATTTTAAAACTGAATAATAGAGACTATTGCATTAATAAGACTTAATTGTATCATTAAATATTTAAAATCGCTTTCTCTAATAAATGTTGTTTTCACTTAACATATTTCTTTCTTTCTTTTTCTTTTTTTGTATCTTTCATCAGTAAATCTTCTGTACCATATGGCCAAGAGGGAATGTCATATGATGCTGCCCAGAAAATAGCAACACTTTTGCTCATTTCATGTCGTCTTCTGTGTTTAGGATTCTAAATTTGGACTACTTTCAAGCTATCTGTCATTTTCAGAAATGTAACCCACAAGGATATAAACACATCCTTGGATACTCTCGAATTGGAAAAGGTTCTCATCTGTAATTCATCCGAAACTGTCCAGTCTTGATTCCACCAGAAAAATTTACTTAACTGCAATTTTTTATGCACTACTCCATTTTTTCAAGTGCCTAGGATGTTTAATACAACTGTTCTGTTGCATGCTGGGCCTGTAAAGAATTTTCTTTAGAACAGGACATGTAACCTTTGCCGAGCGGGAAGCCAGGGGGCCCAAAGAGAAGTTCTCAGAGGTTTTCCTCCACAAATGATCTTCAGATGGCTTGTGAAGTATAACAAAATTCTTTATTAATGAACAATCAAACAGAAACTTCTCTTGTCTTCAGTAAAGTTAAACAAATGATTCCAAGCTTTTAGGCAATTCGTAACTTCCTAATCTTGCCCACGAAGGACAGGCAATTGTCTACAAAACTGATTCTTCACTTTAAAGGAAAATCCCCTTTTTAACTTCTCCCAGGCTGACTGTAATCTAACCCTTACTGATGTGGGCTGCACTACCGGGTCGAACTGCTTCTCGAACACCAAGTAGACCTAACAGTAAAGGTTTAGATATTCTCCATCTGGAGTTCTTTGGTCTTTAGAGCTGTTTCCCTGGAAATCTTTGGAGACTCTTAAGACTGTTCTCCCCCGGAAAGTCTTAAGGGTTGAAGCTTTTGTACAGGGGAAGCTTGCAGACGTCCTGTACATTAGCTTTCCTTCCTGAGACTAACTAAAAATGGCTCCCTTTCCTTCCCAATTGCGATGATGGACAGGTGACTTGCCCTACGACTGCAACCAAAGGAAGCCACCTATCTGCGGAGTCCCTGAAATCTAGGACTGCAAACAAACATTTAACAAAGCAAATAAAGTTGAGGCTCCTGGTACAGCCGTATATGTGTGTGTGTGTGTATAATTGACACACTACCAGGTCGAACTGCGTCTCGAACGCCGAGTTGACCTACCAGTAAGGCAGTAGACTCTCCAGCTGGAGTTCTTTGGTCTTTAGGGCTGTTTTCCTGAAAATCTTTGGAGACTCTTAAGACTGTTTCCCCCCGGAAAGTCCTCAAAGCTTTGGGGAGGCTTCCCTGGAAATCTTTGGAGATCCTTTGATGCTCTTAAGACTGTTTCCCCCTGGAAACTCTTAAGGGTTGAAGCTTTTGTACAGGGGAAGCTTGCACACATCCTGTACATTAGCTTTCCTTGCTGAGGCTAACTAAAAAATGGCTCCCTTCCCTTCCCAATTGCCCTGAGCAAGGGGCGGAACCAAAACTTAACAATGATGGACAGGTGACTTGCCCTATGACTGCAACCAAAGAAGCCACCTATCTGCAGAGTCCCTGAAACCTAGGACTGCAAGCAAACATTTAATACAAAGCAAATAAAGTTGGAGCTCCTGGTACAGCTGTACCAGAACAACTACATCAGCTATTGCTGCAAGTAATGACCGTGTGAATAAATTGGTTGTTGTTCTGGTACGGCTGTAACAGGAGCTCCAATTTTATTTACCAACCAATGTATTACAATTCTAACAGAGCAAAACAAACACACAGATTAAAAAGAAAAAGGAAAAAAAACACACAAATTTTGCAAATTTGGTATTTGGTTAAATGTCCTTTGACCAGTATCTGGCCACTTGGAGTGCCTCTGGTGTTGCCGCAAGAAGGTCCTCCATTGTGCATGTGGCAGGGCTCAGGTTGCATTGCAGCAGGTGGTCAGTGGTTTGCTCTTCTCCACACTCGCATGTCGAGGATTCCACTTTGTGCCCCCATTTCTGAAGGTTGGCTCTGCATCTCGTGGCGCCAGAGCACAGTCTGTTCAGCCTTCCAAGTCGCCCAGTCTTCTAAGTGCCCAGGGGGGAGTCTCTCATCTGGTATCACCCATGGTGAGGTTCTGGGTTTGAGCCTGCCACTTTTGGACTCTCGCTTGCTGGGGTGTTCCAGCGAGTGTCTCTGTAGATCTAAAAACTATGTCTTGATTTAAGTCGTTGACGTGCTGGCTGATACCCAAACAGGGGATGAGCTGAAGATTCACTGCCTTGGTCCTTTCACTATTGGCTGCTACTTCCCTGGCGGATGTCAGGTGGTGCAATACCGGCTAAACAGTGTAATTTCTCCAGTGGTGTAGGGCGCAGACACCCCTGTGATAATGCGGCATGTCTCATTAAGAGCCACATCCACTGTTTTAGTGTGGTGAGATGTGTTCCACACTGGGCATGCATACTCAGCAGCAGAGTTGCATAGCGCAAGGGCAGATGTCTTCACTGTGTCTGGTTGTGATCCCCAGGTTGTGCCAGTCAGCTTTCGTATGATGTTGTTTCTAGCGCCCACTTTTTGCTTGATGTTCAGGCAGTGCTTCTTGTAGGTCAGAGCATGGTCCAAAGTGACTCCCAGGTATTTGGGTGTGTTGCAATGCTCCAGTGGGATTCCTTCCCAGGTAATCCTCAGAGCTCGGCATGATGTTGATGATAGCAATAGTAATTTTATTTCTTACCCATCTCTCCTCTCCTTACCCACTTGCACTTATTTGCCAACTATTTTGCAGCAAGATTCATACAGTGGAAAAATCAGTTTTCCAATGATATGTCATATTTGAAGAGTTGAAAAACAAAGAACGAACTTGCTTGGTGGCATGCATGCTTTGAATATGTAAGTCCTCATGCTCAGTCCCTGACATCTGTAGCTTAAAAAGCAAGGCAACAAGTGATATTTAATACTCCTTCATCAGACCTTAGAGAGCCCCTGCCAGTCAGCATAGACAAGGTGGGATAGATGGATAAGCAATCTGACCCTGAGTAGGACATGTGCGCGTAGACTTCTGAATTATCCACTAGTCAAGATAGAAGCAGTAATACTGGCACGCACTTATCCTGTCCCCAGAGCAAAATAAATCGGAAAGATCAGGTTCACGGGACCTTGTGGCATGCCTTAAAGCTATAGAGAGCTCAAGAGGCCTTTGAATGCAACAGATTTCATGTGCCCTTCTGTCTCTTAACATCATCCATCAATGTGAGAGCGCCATGCCCTCCAACACTGCACAGATTTAAAAAGTGGCAGTCTTGACGTCATGTAATGCTCCTATTCATGGACTTAAAAGGATTTGTCATATGATCACACGTATGCCGCTGTTACATTTCACTAATCACTTCTCTAAGGACAGAAGAGAATTCACTCAGTCTAAATTTTAAAATATATTTATTGATCTACTAGATCAGGATATGAACTAGAAGTGAACTTGTTTGCATGCCAGACTCCATTTTTGTTCAGAATTATGTAATGCATATTTTTCAATTAAAAATATTCACTTAGAAACACATACATCAGGAAATGCACAAAATATTGCATCAGATTTCAGAAGTAAATCACTTGCAGAAAAATGATTAAATGCTCGAACGTACTGAGGTATTAAAAAAATCCCCATAAACATTAAAAGTCAATTACACCAGACCCCACTTTTAGATTCATCCATCCTATAGATGGGTGAGGGAAAATGTAGTTTGAAAGTCAAATCAAGGTGGATCTGTAGGTGGATCTGTAATTGGTTAAATGGACAAACCCAGAGGGTGCTCACTAATGCTTCCTCTTCATCCTGGAAAGAAGTGACAAGTGGAGTGCCCAGGGTTCCGTCCTGGGCCCGGTCCTGCTCAACATCTTTATTAATGACTTAGATGAAGGGCTAGAAGGCAGGATCATCAAGTTTGCAGACGACACCAAATTGGGAGGGATAGCCAATACTCCAGAGGACAGGAGCAGGATTCAAAACGATCTTGACAGATTAGAGAGATGGGCCAAAACTAACAAAATGAAGTTCAACAGTGACAAATGCAAGATACTCCACTTTGGCAGGAAAAAACGAAATGCAAAGATACAGAATGGGGGATGCCTGGCTCGAGAGCAGTACGTGTGAAAAAGACCTTGGAGTCCTCGTGGACAACAAGTTAAACATGAGCCAACAATGTGATGTGGCGGCAAAAAAAGCCAATGGGATTTTGGCCTGCATCAATAGGAGCATAGTGTCTAGATCTAGGGAAGTAATGCTCCTCTCTATTCTGCTTTGGTTGACCACACCTGGAATATTGTGTCCAATTCTGGGCACCACAATTCAAGAGAGATATTGACTCTAAGCTGGAATGTGTCCAGAGGAGAGCGACTAAAATGATAAAAGGTCTGGAGAACAAGCCCTATGAGGAGCGGCTTAAGGAGCTGGGCATGTTTAGCCTGAAGAAGAGAAGGCTGAGAGGGGATATAATAGCCATGTATAAATATGTGAGAGGAAGCCACAGGGAGGAGGGAGCAAGCTTGTTTTCTGCTTCCCTGGAGACTATGACGCGGAACAATGGCTTCAAACTACAAGAGAGGAGATTCCATCTGAACATGAGGAAGAACTTCCTGACTGTGAGAGCCGTTCAGCAGTGGAACTCTCTGCCCCGGAGTGTGGTGGAGGCTTCTTTGGAAGCTTTTAAACAGAGGCTGGATGGCCATCTGTCAGGGGTGATTTGAATGCAATATTCCTGCTTCTTGGCAGGGGGTTGGACTGGATGGCCCATGAGGTCTCTTCCAACTCTTTGATTCTATGATTCTATGAAATAAAACCCTCCCAATCATTCTTGCCACACAACCCCATTTTTTTGTTTTATCCCACATCAAGACCCACAAGTCCCCAAATGCTGGGCTAGATGTCATGTTTTTAACACTTTTATGAAATGTATGGAGCCCCCGATGGCACAGTGGGTTAAAGCACTGAGCTGCTGAGCTTGTTAACCATAAGGTTGCAGGTTCAAATTCAGGGAGTGGCGTGAGTTTCCACTGTCAGCCCCAGCTTCTGCCAACCTAGCAGTACAAAGACATGCATATGTGAGTAGATTAATAGGTACCGCTCCGGCGGGAAAGTAATGGCACTCCATGCAGTCATGCCAGCCACATGACCTTGAAGGTGTCTACGGACAACGCCGGCTCTTCGGCTTAGAAATGGAGCTGAGCACTAGGGCTGGGTAACCACAGAAAAAATTGTTTCTAAACTTGATTCGTTTCCAGGGAGCGCTAGCGTTTCCAGATTCTAAATACTTCCGAAATTTTGAGATTTCAAAGTTTCGTTATTTACGAAATTTCGTTAATTTCGATTTGATTCGTTAATGGCAGACGCGATTGCGCAATATGCTAATAAAAACCTCCAAATGGGACAGGGGGAACTTCTGAAGCTTCCCTCTCCCTCTGTTGTTGACTGTTGGTGTGATAAAACAAACAACAACTATAAAACTTGCACCAGACATGCGAAAATAATTACGAAAAAATTACGAAAAAATTACGAAATAATTTTGAAATAATAACGAAATAATTACGAAATAAATTGAAAAAATTGTTTCGAATCTAATTTACTCCTCACACTATTCCTGCATCGCTCAATATCGGATTGTAAGCTAATTTAAATACGAATTAATGAATTACGAAATTAATGAACGAAACCGCCCAGCCCTACTGAGCACCACACTCCAGAGTCGGACATGACTAGACTTCATGTCAGGGGAAAACCTTTACCTTTACCTATGATATGTATATGTTTTATTTATTTTATTGTTTATGTGATGCATTGTATTGTATTTGTTTTTGTTTATTTGTTCAGTCGCTTCTGACTCTGGCGTGGACTAGCCCACACCAGAGCTCCCTGTCGGCCGTCACCGCCCACTTCTCCTTCAAGGTCAAGCCAGTCACTTCAAGGATACCATCCATCCATCTTGCCCTTGGTCGGCCCCTCTTCCTTTTTCCTTCCATTTTCTCCAGCATTATTATCTTTATTTGTACCCCGCTAGCATCTCCCGAAGGACTCGGTGCAGCTTACAAAGGCCAAGGCCCTCAATAAAACAACAGCAAACAAATACAAACAATAAAGCTCATAAAGCAAACCAATAAACATTAAAGCAGTAACAGTAAAACAATAAACAATACGTCATGACACATTAAAACTAGGGCAAGACCAAATGTAATGGATAAAATTAAAAGTGCTGGGCATGACAGGTGAAATGTAAGGATTTTAGGGTAGGTGCAATCTGCAGACAATCTTAATTCTCTAATAAAGTGTGTTTGGGACATGATGCTGGGAGTTTCCTATTCTGGAAAGGAACACTGGAACAACCACGTCTTCAAGCTCCTCCTAAAGACTGCCAACGTTGAGGCTTGTCTGATGTCCTTGGGGAGAGAGTTCCAGAGTCGGGGGGCTACCACAGAGAAGGCCCTGTCCCTCGTCCCCACCAAATGCGCTTGCGATGCAGGTGGGATCGTGAGCAGGGCCTCTCCAGATGAACGGAGGGATCATGTGGGTTCATATACGGAGATGCGGTCATGCAGGTAGGCGGGTCCCAAACCGTTTAGGGCTTTGTAGGTGAGCACCTGCACCTTGAATTGGGACTGGAAAATGAACGGCAGCCAATGGAGCTCCTTAAACAGCATCATAATCTTCTCCAAGCTTTCCTGTCTTCTCATTATGTGGCCAAAGTAGTATGGACTGGTTTGATTTTCTCGCAGTCCAAGGCACTCTCAGAATTTTCCTGCAAGACCACAGTTCAAAGGCATCTATCTTCCTTCACTCAGCCTTCCTTATGGTCCAGCTCTTGCCTCCATAGATTATGGACCTTTGTTGCCAATGTGATATGTCTATTCTTCACTATTTTATCAAGATTGATCATTGCTCTTCTCCCAAGAAGTAAACATCTTCTGATTTCCTGGCTGCAATTTGCATCTAGTATGCAAATGTGAGTAGATCAATAGGTACCGCTCCGGCGGGAAGGTAACGGCGCTCCATGCAGTCATGCCGGCCACATGACCTTGGAGGTGTCTACGGACAACTGGCTCTTCAGCTTAGAAATGGAGATGAGCACCACACCCCAGAGTCAGACATGACTGGACTTAATGTCAGGGGACTACCTTTACCTTTACCTATTGTATAGTTGCTTTGAATATGTAGCACAAACTGTAATTTGTTCTGTGTCTTCTTTGGGCTGAGAACGAGCGGGATAGAAATATATTAAATAAATAAATGTTTAGACATCCTGGAGTGATTTGTGGTCCAGTGGAGGTTTTAAACCAGTGTAGACAAGATTGGGATTACAGATCCCTTCTGCATTGCAAAGATGCAGAATATATGGCAGCACTATATATTTTTGCTACAATCAGTTAATCATTTTGTTTCACGGTTTTAAGGATCTCAGCTTCAGGATTGTGGCGCAGCTGGCTGAGTGTCAGCTGCATTAAGATCACTCTGACCAAAAGGTCATGAGTTCGAAGCCAGCTCGGGTTGGAGTGGGTTTCCAACCAATTGTGTAGCCTGTTGTCGACCTTTGCAACCCGAAAGACAGTTGCATCTGTCAAGTAGGAAAATTAGGTACCACCTTAAAGTGTGGGGAGGCTAAATTAACTAATTTATGAGGCCATAAAGAAGACTCCAGCAAAGCATTCCAGCGGGGAAGCATGCGGGGAATGCGGAAGTGCTTCATCAGTGTCGCAGATGGACGATGAAAGCGACAGCTCCCCTGGCTGCCAGAAAAAGTTAAATAGCCTCTGTGTATGTCTGTATATCAGCGGTTCTCAACCTGGGGGTCGGGACCCCTGGGGGGGTCACAAGGATGTGTCAGAGGGGTCACCAAAGACCATCAGAAAACACAGTATTTTCTGTTGGTCATGGGGGTCTGTGTGAGCAATTTGGCCCAATTCTATCATTGGCGGGGTTCAGAATGCTCTTTGATTGTAGGTGAACTATAAATCCCAGCAACTACAATTCCCAAATGTCAAGGTCTATTTTTCCCCAAACTCCACCAGTGTTCACATTTGGGCAAATTGAGTATTTGTGCCAAGTTTGGTTCTGATCTATCATTGTTTGAATCCACATTTTTCTCTGGATGTAGGTGAACTATAACTCCAAAACTCAAGGTCAATGCCCAGCAAACCCTTCCAGTATTTTCTGTTGGTCACGGGAGTTCTGTGTGCCAAATTTGGTTCAGTTCCATAATTGTTGGATTTCAGAATACTCTTTGATTGTAGGTGAACTATAAATCCCAGCAACTACTCCCAAATGACAAAATAAATACCCCCACCCACCCCCACCAGTATTCAGATTTGGACGTATTCGGGTATTTGTGCCAAATTTGGTCCAGTGAATGAAAATACATCCCTGCATATCAGATATTTACATTACGATTCATAACAATAGCAAAATTACAGTTATGAAGTAGCAACGAAAATAATTTTATGGTTGGGGGTCACTACAACATGTGGAACTGTAATAAGGGGAGGTTGAGAACCACTGCTGTATATGTTTGTATGTCAAAAATTGGCATTGAATGTTTGCCATATATGTACACTGTAATCTGCCCTGAGTCCCCTGCGGGGTGGGAAGGGTGGAATATAAAAGCTGTAAATAAATAAATAGATAGATAAATATCCTGAAGAAGCCTTTCTGAAATTGAGAGTAAACAACTTCTTTTGAGCATAAAATTGTCTAATAGAACAACATTTTAGTGTTAAAGAATCAGAGTATATAGTTATTTTATATAATATATAGGTCACATTTACATATACACAATAGGGTTGGGCGGTTTCGTTTATTAATTTCGTAAATCGTTATTAATTCGTATTTAAATTAGCTTACGATCCGATATTGAGCCATGCAGGAGTAATTAAAAATCGAAACGAATTTTTTTCAATTTATTTCGTAATTGTTTCGTAATTGTTTTGTAATTGTTTCGTAATTATTTCCGTATGTCTGGTGCAAGTTTTAGGGTTTTTGTTTGTTTTATCAGTGATAAAAAATAAATTATCACACCAACAGTCAACAACAGAGGGAGAGGGAAGCTTCAGAAGTTCCCCCTGTCCCATTTGGAGGGTTTTTTAGCATATTGTGCAATCGCGTCCGCCATTAACGAATCGATTCGTAATTGTTTCGAAATCGTTTCGTAATTGTTTCGTAATTTAAGAAATTTCGTATATTTCGAACTTTTGTAAAGTAAAATTTCGGAATTCTTTTAAAAAACGAAACGCAAAAACCTCCTAAGAACGAATTGAGTTTAGAAACAAATTTTTCCGTGGTTACCCAGCCCTAATACACAAACAATTAACCCAATGAATATGTCAACATTTCTTCTGAAAGAAGACATGGTACTAATTGCGGTGGGATTTCATATTGGATAGGTGTCTCTCAGTCCCTCTTTCTCCTCTTTCTCCTTTTTAATATTGCAACCAGTGTAGTTACTGCTCACTAGAGGGCACTTGAGATAGAGCAAAAGAAATTTCTCTGCAGCCTAGGAAACTGAAATAACTACCTGGATGAGACGAGACACATTGGAAAGCAGAGCATCCGATATTTTCCTCATGTTGCATCTGAAGAATTAATGGACAAGAATACGATAGCTAAATACTTGTTTTGTGGACTGCTACTTGCCAGCAATTTTATGACTCTGCATAATGTGCATTCCTTCCCTTTAGTAGTCGACACCACAACAAGAAATCAAAATTGCAAATACTACTTTAGGAAGCCTCAATTGTTTCTGTTTTGTGTTCTTCCACTAAAATGCATAAAGTGGGAGTGGGCATAGCTTGCAAATATGCTGGACAAGCACGGGACACATATCCAGAACTGTGAACATCGATTTTCATGCTTTCTGGGGGTCATTGCAGCTGGCTTTCACCATATGACTCTTCCTCCTCTGGACTAGGAAAGGCATGCCTGACCTCCTTTTTGCCACCCCACATTTCTTTTCATTGGGGTTTGGGAACTGGAACTGTGATCATTCCTGTCCCCACCATTTACAGTCAAAGAAGATAGACATTGTGGTTGAACACACACACACACAAGTGGGAGACACATCTCTTGTTGTGACTTTTACCTAGGAAATGAATAATAGAATCAGAATCAGGTCAAGAAATCTCATCAGCGTTCATGTAGGGAAACACAACCAAAACACTAAGAGATGTATTTATTTATTTACCAAAATTGTATCCTGCCTTTCTCAACCCTGAAGGAGACTTTCTTAACCCTGAAGGAGACTTACAAAGGTGGCAATTCAATACCACATATATACATATATCAATGGATAAACAAAACATTAAAACTATCAATTTAAAAAACAACATTAAAACAACAATTAAAATCACAGAGATATCCAAATCACAGAGATATAAAGATCTCCAAAAGGGGAAAGTCTACCAATCTCCAAGTCCATCTATTCCCTTGCCAAATGGCTCTTACTGTAAATATTTTTCCCTAATGTTTAGGTGGAATTCCTTTTTATAATATTGATCCATTGGTTTATGTTGTAGTCCAGGGCTTCTCAAACTTTTCCACTTGTGACCCCCTTTGGCTCAAGTAATGTTTACATGGTCCCTGAAATACAGGTATATAAAAAAATTTCAAAATACAACAAATCAGCATTTCAAGGCTTGGTAACCACCAGGCTGATTTTTTTGATGAAGTACAGATGAAGCATCTTCTGCAGAGTCCACCATAAACATTGCACAACAGATTGATGTTGATGTCTAAAACAGGCACTAGGTGATATTCAGAAAAATTGTGACCCCAAAATTGAGTTAAGGTTTAAGAAGCAGTGCTCTAGTCAGTGGAGCAGAAGAAAACAAGCCCACACCACCCTCTATGTAGTTTCCCTTCAAGATGGTTATCATGCCACTTCTCAGTCTTGTCTTCTCCAACATGAACATATCCAGTTTTCTAAACCATTCTTCATAGTGTTTTGATCAAAAGATAGGAGAGAATCAGGGATGTGTGAAAGGGAACAACCATCTTCTTTTTCATAGCCTCTCAAGCTATTTTTAAAAGAATGCAAATGTTTTTTAGTAAAGGTAAAGGTTTCCCCTGACATTGTCTAATTGTGTCCGACTGTGAAGGGTGGTACTCATATCCATTCCTAAGCCAAAGAGCCACGCTCTTGTTACATCCCGAATAGATTACTGCAACGTGCTCTACGTGGGGTTGACTTTGAAGACTGTTCAGAAACTTCAATTAGTCCAACGGGCGGTGGCTAGATTACTCAACGGAGCATCATACGAGGAGCATACCACCCCCCTGTTATGTCAGCTCCACTGGCTGCCAATCCAGTTCCGAGCACAATTCAAAGTGCTGGTTTTGACCTACAAAACCCTATACGGCTCCGGCCCAATGTACCTGTCTGAACGTATCTCCTTCTACGTCCCATCTCGGAGTTTAAGATCTTCTGGGGAGGCCCTGCTCTCGGCCCCGCCTTTATCACAAGTGAGACTGGCGGGGACYAGGGACAGGGCCTTCTCGYTGGTGGCCCCTKYCCTGTGGAATGRGCTCCCCYGGGAAATTAGGTCATCAARATCCCTCCTCTCTTTRAGAAGGAAYRTAAAYARCTGGATATGGGACCAGGCCTTTGGGTAAGCTYGCAGATGGATAAAYGACAATGYCGACKAGAGTAGGAAAGGACAATYACAATGCTGGATGGATTATYGATTTATMAATTGACGAACGTTGACCACAAMATGATTTTATTGCTGCTGTTGTTTTAATTTGACTGTTTTAATTAGTTATAACTGTCGTCGTTATATTGTAAATTGTATATTGTATTTTGTGAATTGTTGGGCATCGAATTGTGCCTTTTGTAAGCCGCCCTGAGTCCCCCTAGGGGGTTGAGAAGGGCGGGGTAGAAGCACTCCAAATAAATAAATAAATAAATAAAATTGRCTGTAGACACCTCCAAGGTCATGTGGACAGCATGGAGCATCGTTACCTTCCTGCCAAAGCATTACCTATTGATCTACTCACATTTGCATGCTTTCAAACTGCTAGATTGGCAGTAACAGTGGGAGCTTACCCTGCTCCCAGGATTCGAACCGCCAGCCTTGTGGTCAGCAAGTTAAGCAGCTCAGCAATTTAAACTGCTGAACCACATATTCAATAATCACTGATATACATTTGCAATGTTTTCCATCAGTGGATGTAATTTTTTTTATTTTGGCTCAGAATTCAGAATTTCCTAAAATTCAGAAGAATTCTGTGTGAAAAGTTGTAGAAACAACATGATTCCCTCCCTTAGTTCTTTAACAGTACAGGTAAGAATCAAACAGATCCATCAATGTTAATGAACTCTAGGTTTCAGCCGCCATAGCCAAACACAGTCAATGATGAGTTCAACCAAATATGGAGGGGTTCGTGATTGTTGGGTTGGATGGGAATACAATGAGATTGAATCCTGTGAAAGTTTATTAAAAGGACTAAATTTAAAGATCTGACATTTGGTTTTCATGCTTTTCATTGATAATTTGTATGGGCATCTTGTCACAAGGGAATGAGAGATTAATTGGCAATGTTCCTCCCCAAAGCTTCAAGTTCTTCTGTATTTTTTTCCAAAAAATCTCTATTTCCTAGCTATAGCCAATAAGGCCTTTTATTATTTCCTGTATTGCCGTGAAGAATTTATTTCAAGTTTTCTTTTCATTCCATTTTGCCCTTTCATTTCCTTTTTTAACAAAAGAGAGGCAGGGAGAAACTGCTGCTTCATCTCCTTTATATGAAAAAGCAAGGATAACTTTAAAAGCCTGTATGCAGAAAACAACATATTAAGAGGAGAGGAAGAAATATCTCCTTGTACATTCTGTAGGTTAAAAGGAGATGTCTATGCAGTCGTCCTACTCATATTTATTACTCAGAAGTGAAATCCTGTGATTTCAGCCAAAAATCCTCTTGTTCTGTGATCATGGTATTTAGCATCAAAATGCACTTCCTATTTTAAACAACCTTCAACACATGTTGCCAAGAAAGCCACGTAGCTTTCTTCTTTTTGGCACAATTTTGCTGTCTCTCTCATTCTATTCTCAAAGTCCTTGGCCTCCTTTGCACATTTGCTGCTGCTGTTTTGTGCCTTCCAGTCCTTTCATAGAATCATAGAATCAAAGAGTTGGAAGAGACCTCATGGGCCATCCAGTCCAACACCCTGCCAAGAAGCAGGAATATTGCATTCAAATCACCCCTGACAGATGGCCATCCAGCCTCTGTTTAAAAGCTTCCAAAGAAGGAGCCTCCACCACACTCCAGGGCAGAGAGTTCCACTGCTGAACGGCTCTCACAGTCAGGAAGTTCTTCCTCATGTTCAGATGGAATCTCCTCTCTTGTAGTTTGAAGCCATTGTTCCGCATCCTAGTCTCCAGGGAAGCAGAAAACAAGCTTGCTCCCTCCTCCCTTTGACTTCTCTCACATATTTATACATGGCTATCATATCTCCTCTCAGCCTTCTCTTCTTCAGGCTAAACATGCCCAGCTCCTTAAGCTGCTCCTCATAGGGCTTGTTCTCCAGACCTTTGATCATTTTAGTCGCTCTCCTCTGGACACATTCCAGCTTGTCAATATCTCTCTTGAATTGTGGTGCCCAGAATTGGACACAATATTCCAGGTGTGGTCTAACCAAAGCAGAATAGAGGGGTAGCATTACTTCCCTAGATCTAGACACTATGCTCCTATTGATGCAGGCCAAAATCCCATTGGGTTTTTTTGCCACCACATCACATTGTTGGCTCATGTTTAACTTGTTGTCCACGAGGACTCCAAGATCTTTTTCACACGTACTGCTCTTGAGCCAGGCATTGTCCCCCATTCTGTATCTTTGCATTTCGTTTTTCCTGCCAAAGTGGAGTATCTTGCATTTGTCACTGTTGAACTTCATTTTGTTAGTTTTGGCCCATCTCTCTCTAATCTGTCAAGATCGTTTTGAATCCTGCTCCTGTCCTCTGGAGTATTGGCTATCCCTCCCAATTTCAGACTCTCAGGTGATCGTAGAAGAGGGTTTTCTTAGCCTGTTTTGTTCAGCAGGGTTTGCCAGTGCCTTCTTGTGTGGCTCAGAGGGAGGCCTTAATGGGCTTTGATGGATCAGAAGGGTTTAAACCCTGGTCTCATATAGTCATAAGTATCCTAGTCCAACACACAGTCCCCAACACCAGGTCTCCTTTGACCGTACTGTTATGAGCTATGTTCATATTTATGCAAACAAGCTTTTAGGCAAAGATATTAGGCTTGGGCGGTTTCGTTCGTTAATTTCGTAATTCGTTATTAATTTGTATTTAAATTAGCTTACGATCCAATATTGAGCCATGCAGGAATTGTGTGAGGAGTAATAAAGATTCGAAACAATTTTTTCAATTTATTTCATAATTATTATTTCGAAATTATTTCGTAATTATTTCGTAATTATTTTCGCATGTCTGGTGCAAGTTTTATAGTTGTTGTTTGTTTTATCACACCAACAGTCAACAACAGAGGGAGAGGGAAGCTTCA
This sequence comes from Anolis sagrei ordinatus, assembly GCF_025583915.1. NCBI lineage: Eukaryota > Metazoa > Chordata > Lepidosauria > Squamata > Anolidae > Anolis > Anolis sagrei. The sequence continues at coordinate 17,628,668 of NW_026847993.1, read as the reverse complement.
GAAGTTCCCCCTGTCCCATTTGGAGTTTTTTTTAGCATATTGTGCAATCGCGTCCGCCATTAACGAATCGATTCGTAATTTTACGAAATTTCGTAAATTTTGAAATTTTTTAAAGGAAAATTTCGGAATTATTAAAAAAAATGAAACGCAAGGGCCCCCTAAAAACAAAACAGTGGATGTGGTTCTTAATGAGACATGCCGCATTATCACAGGATGTCTGCACCCCACACCACTGGAGAAATTATACTGTTTAGCTGGTATTGCACCATTTGACATCCGCCGGGGAGTAGCAACCAACAGTGAAAGGGTCAAGGCAGTGTCATCTCCGGCCCACCTCCTGTTTGGGTATCAGCCAGCATGCCAGTGACTTAAATCAAGAAATAGTTTTCTAAGATCTACAGAGACACTCGCTAGAACACCTCAGCAAGCGAGAGTCCAAAAGTGGCAGGCTCAAGCCCAGAACCTCAATCAATGGCTGGTACCAAATGAGAAACTCCCTCCTGGGTACACAGAAAACTGGGTGACTTGGAAGGCGCTGAACAGACTGCGCTCTGGCACCACGAGATGCAGAGCCAACCTTAAGAAATGGGGCTACAAAGTGGAATCCACGACATGCGAGTGTGGAGAAGAGCAAACCACTGACCACCTGCTGCAATGCAACCTGAGCCCTGCCACATGCACAATGGAGGACCTTCTTGCAGCAACACCAGAGGCACTCCAAGTGGCCAGACACTGGTCAAAGGACATTTAATAGAATTACAAGTCTGCAAACTTTGTGTTTAGTTTGTTTGTTTGTATTTAATGCAATACAGCTGTTTTGGTTCGCTCCTGACGCAATAAATAAATAAATCCTATGGAATCCTGTGGTTTGGAATTTTGTGAGATATTTACTCTTCTATTTCGGAGAAGTTTGGTACCACAAAAAATCCCAGGATTCCATTGGATTGCTATAATTCTGATGAGCAGATGGTTTCTCAGAGATAGTCACCTCACTCGTTGCTAAATAAGGAACATGTTGGAATCAGTTTCAAGCAATTTTATTCACCCAGGTCTTGGAAATTGTAGTATTAACAACTGAGCTATTGATGCTTGATATTTAAGCATCAACTACTGAGTTGTTCAACAATTTCTTTTGTTTTTTTTTAGTTTTTGGTTTGCAACATATGCTACATAAATATAGTTAAAAATAATCTAAGGCTAACTCCTGTGAAACAGATGTGTTCCTTTGCAATTCAATTTAGAACTGAGTAAGAACACATTTGAAGTTTTCTAGTTTCTCAAGTAGTACAAAAGTAACATGTTGAAAATCAAAGAGCTGATGTCTTAAAATTGCATTTGAATCTTGTCTGTGGTTTTGTTTATTCTGTTTGATCACTGATGAAGTTGGAGAGCTGCAATCAGATCTCCCATGTCATTGCATTTATTCAAAAAGCACCATGTTGTCATAGGCTTTTCTTGGAAAAATGGGGAAAACTATCTGAATCTCATATGTGTAATGCATATTCTGTTGATCACTTCTAAGCCCCTCTGACCATGCTCGGCATCAGGACACTGTTGAAGGTAGTGTCACCCCATCCATGGATTTGAACTGCCGACCTTCTGATAAGCAAATTCTGCAGCTTAGTGATTTAACGTGGGGCTGCCCTTGAAGACGGCCCGGAAGCTTCAGCTAGTTCAGCGCGCGGCAGCCATGTTACTAACGGGAGCGGGACGCAGGGAGCACACAACGCCCTTGTTGTCCCAGCTCCACTGGCTGCCGATTTGCTACCGAGCCCAATTTAAGGTGCTGGTGTTATCCTACAAAGCCCTAAACGGTTCCGGCCCAAAATACCTTTCGGACCGCATCTCGGCCTATGAGCCCACGAGGGCCTTGAGATCGTCTGGGGAGGCCCTTCTCTCGATCCCGCCTGCCTCACAGGCACGTCTGGGGGACGAGAGAGAGGGCCTTCTCAGTGGTGGCCCCCCGGCTGTGGAACACCCTCCCTGTTGACATCAGACAGGCGCCCTCTCTTATGGCTTTCCGGAAGAGCCTAAAGACCTGGCTCTTCGAGAGGGCATTTAACTAGTGCCAGACTAACTGATAATGACAATCGGAATGGAATATGGATTATGAGACTGGTAGGCTCCTATGTTGTGACGGTGCGGATTAGTTAGTATAATTTAGATTAATTGTGTAATTATGGCTTGTTGATGTACTGTGTGTTTTTTGTAAAATGTTTTTATATGTTGTACACCGCCGCGAGTCGCCCTAGGGCTGAGAGCGGCGGTCAACAAATGCATCAAATAAATAATAAATAAATAAATTAAAGCCAACCTTAAAAACTCTGGCATAGACACTGAGAACTGGAAGCCCTGGCCCTTGAGCGCTCCAGCTGGAGGTCAGCTGTGACCAGCAGTGCTGCAGAATTCTAGGAGGCACGAGTGGAGGTTGGCCCATGCCTGCCTGTCAGGTTTTACAATGTATTGTAATGTAATATAGCTGAGTCATGCACTGCTAATGGGCTTCTATTGGAAATGCTGAGTCATGCATTAACTGTATATAGAACTTCATTTGGGGAATGTGTTCTGGCCTAGTCCAGGTGATTGGGAATGATGTAATCCTGGGTCTGAGTTGAGTCAATGAGTTGGGAACCAATCAGAGATTGCTATGTGTAAATAGAATTGTATATAAGGAAGTCATGTACAGTGTATATCTCTCCTTGTGTTGTGATGTTGTTTTGTCGAAGGCTATATGTAATTAAAGAACCTGTCTGCTAAGACAAGATATAACTGTATGCTGTGGTAAGTTTGTAATATCATCTAGACTGGGGAAAAGACAATGGTAAAACTGACAATGGCCGGGCATGTGCTCAAGTGTCTGTAAAGGTTCCAGAGTGACTGCAGGCTGTGGGAGCAGTTGACTGAAAATACTGTGCAGGAAGAAGCTACTGGAAAGTGCTGAAGTTGTGCAACTGATCTGCTGCTGAATTGTAAAGTTAATCTCAACATGTGGCAAGAGGAAGGTGCATCAAGCTAACCCCGACCAAGACCGCCTTCTACCTGGAAACCAATGCCCTGACTGTGGGAGAAGATGGAGATCAAGAGTAGGGCTCCATAGTCATCTATGGACCAACCAGAATACTGATCCTGGAAGACTATCCTACTTGGCCAACAAGGGATCGCCTAAGTAAGTAAGCCACCACGGTCACCTGTAAACATAACTAAGGATTTAAAAATCATAGAATAATGGAAGGCAAAACAGTCCAACCCCATTCTGCCATGAAGAAATACATATTCAAAACACTCCTGATGAATTTATTTATTTATTTATTTATTTATTTATTTAGGCCTTTCTATATTGTCTTTCTCCAAGGACTCAAGGAGTACACATATCCATTGTGGTTGTGCATGCTGAGATCATAACATAGATACACACACATATACACATACATACACACACACATGCACACTCCACTTGCCTCATTTCCAACAGGCCTCTGAACCAACCTCTGATGCTACAAATGTCAGACAAGAATGCTACAGGAACATGGCCATACACTCCTTTGTTGCCATCCTGATTCAGGTTGTATCCAGACTGCAAAATTATAAGAATTTCATATTATTTTAACTGTCACGGCTGCATCCAAATACCTGGGAGTTACCCTGGACTGTGCTCTGACCTACAAGAAGCACTTCCTGAATATCAAGCAAAAAGTGGGTGCTAGAAACAATATCATACGAAAGCTGACTGGCACAACCTGGGGGGCATCCTTGAAATGACTGGCTTTTTATTTATTTTACTTTATTTAGAATTTTTCTATACCGGCCTTCTCACCTCAACGAGGGACTCAGGTCGGTTTACAGCATATATGAAAGTACAATAATATATAAGTACAACAAAGTGCAATGTCATTACATATTAAAGTAGTACAATAAAGTACAATAAAAACATCATCATCACAACTACCTAAGCCAAGTCGTCAATCCAGTCATAGTCATTAGGGCTGGGCAATCACGGAAAAATTTGTTTCTAAAATCGATTCGTTTTTTGGGGGGTTTTGCGTTTCGATTTTTAAAAGAATTCTGAAATTTTTCTTTTAAAAAGTTCAATATTTACGAAACTTCATAAATTACAAAACAATTACGAAACAATTACGAAACAATTACAAATCGATTTGTTAATGGCGGACGCGACCACGCAATACGCTAAAAAACCTCCAAATGGGACAGGGGGAACTTCTGAAGCTTCCCTCTCCCTCTGTTGTTGACTGTTGGTGTGATATTTATAATTTTTTTTCACTGATTAAACAAACAACAGCTATAAAACTTGCCCCAGACATGCGGAAATAATAACGAAACGATTTCAAAACGATAACGAAACGAATACAAAACGAATTCGAAACAATTGCAAAACGAATTTAAAAATTCGTTTCGTTTTTTAGTTGCTCCTGAATGGTTCGTTATCGCTTCGTTATAAAAAAACGAATTTTTAACGAAATATGAAATTACGAAACGAAACCACCCAGCCCTAATTAGTCATAGTCATACTCATGGAGGGAGGTTATAGATTCAGTCCTCGAATGCCACATTCCCGAGCCAGGTCTTTAGTAGTTTTCAGAACGTCAGGAGGGAGGGAGCAGATCTAATCTCTAGTGGGAGGGAGTTCCATAGCCGGGGAGCCATCACCAAGGCCCAGTCCCTCGTCCCCACCAACCGTGATTCCGAGGGTGGTGGGGCCAAGAGCAGCCCCCCCCCCCGGAAGATCTTAATAGCCTTGATGGTTCATAGGGGAGAATCCGTTCGGACAGGTAAACTGGGCCGGAGTCGTTTAGGGCTTTATAGGTCAAAACCAGCACTTTGAATTGTGCACGGAAGCTAATCGGCAGCCAGTGGAGCTGGCGTAACAGAGGGGTCGTATGGTCTCTGTACCCCGCTCCTGTTAGCAATCTGGCTGCCGCACGTTGGACTGATTGAAGCTTCCAGGCAGTCTTCAGAGGCAACCCCACGTAGAGAGCGTTGCAGTAGTCTAACGGGATGTAACCAGAGCGTGGACCACCGTGGCCAAGTCAGACTTCCCAAGGTACGGGCTTAACTCTGAAGGAACTGTGGGTGGCAGTGGCTGACAGGAAGCTCTGACGAGTGCTGGTCCATGAGGTCACGAAGAGTCGGAAGCGACTGAATGTATAAACAACAACAATCTGGTGTATAATGCTCTATACTGGACCTGAATGGAGTAGCTAATATAGGCATGGCTTTAAGCTGGCTCCAACTCACAATGGTTTTATGTTTCATTCTTTGAGTTGAATTGAATTATCTATATAGATAAATGAAGAGTTAAAGCTTCCCTGGGTACCATTTTCCTGATGTAAACAGTTTTCAATTTATTTGCTCTTTGTTACAATGGAGTAAATTGTGATCATGAAAAAGGGGAAAAAAGTCTAGTTATAATAACTCAACACCTCTCTTTTAAATAGAGACAGTTCAGATGCACGGTGCCTCTAACTCTCCATGTTTACTGTTAGTAAAACAAGCATGTGTGAGATCCACATTTTTCTTTCTTAAGCATTTGATTGTTATATAAAGGGAAAGGTAAGATAATTTTTTACTCTCTCTCTCTCTCTTTGCTTTTCCTCTTCCCTTCTTCTTTTCTCATTTCTCAGGCCAGGCTATTTTCTTGTTATTGTTAATGATTTTGCAAACCATCTTAGAGCAGCAGAATGGAAATATTGTATAATAATTATAATAAAGCAATAACCGGTGAAGCTAGTGTTGAAAATGACACCAAAGGTACTATAGCAGGGGAGGGCAATTTTCAAGCCTGTGGGAATATCTTTAATGGTTATTAGATCTTTGAGGTTAGTGCCAGGTAGGTATATAATAGGGTATTGGAGATGCAGTGGAATCAATTACCTGAAACCAACAAATATTAAGCAGTGCCTATTGCTACGGGGTCCAGTGTGAAATTCACAGCATGATCAGTGAAGCTGCACAAAGAACTGCTCCAAGGCAACTTATTGAATGATTTGCAGACTAGAGACATGGAAGCAACAATTCAGTGGGTAATCAATGTGTCTAATGGGGCATGCATCTATATTGTAAAAATGATGCAGTTTGACACCGCTTTAACTACCATGGCTCAATTATGTGTAATCCCAGGAATTTCAGTTTTGCAAGAACTTTAGCCTTCTCTATCAAAGAGTGCTGGTGTCTCACTGAATTACAATTCACAGGATTCCACAGCATTGATGCATAGCAGTTAAACTGGTGCCAAACTGCATCATTTTACAGTGTAGATTAGGCTTGTTTGATCCAAAAAAAATGGTTCAAAACTCATTTCAGATGTAGGGGGTGCTGGTGGTTTGATTCTAAAGTCAATTCCGATTTTCACAGGAAAAAATGTTCAAAATTTTTCAAGACTTCCGAATCCTTTTGTTAATGGTTTACTCCAGAAGCGGAGAAAAGCAAGCAGAGTAAATTCATTCCTTTTCTGGTTTAAAACTGGCTTCTCTGGCTGGAGCCGAGGCCAGGGATCAGAAGCGGGGGCAAGCTGAATAATTTCTGACTGACTTCATGAGTCGTAATAAAAATGGCGGAAAAAGCTTCGGAAGGGCAAAGGGACTTCCGGTTTTCTTAAAAACTCTAAAATCGCTTTTTTGAATTTATTCCAAATTCCGACAATTCCGACGATATCTAACTGTCATATGGTCTGCAGTTGATGGTGGTTGGTGATGGAAGGGTTAATGTGAGTATTAGTTCTAGAGGGTTTGGTGATCTGTAAGTGGGAGTTCATGGGTGAAAGCAAATAGGGGTGGAGGTGTGCAGGAGAGGGGTTGCAGCTGGGTGTGACTGGATTTAAGGAGCTAACTTTGAGACTGATCTCTGGGAGAAAAGTATCTGTTGTATTTTGGTGGTGGATGCTCCTGGTTTTTCCCCCAGGTCTGTTGGATTTTCGGTATCCTGACCTGTCTCCTGTAATCTTGGAATCCTGGAACCTTGAACCTTTGGACTGGCTTTTGACTACGGTATAGACTCTTGATCCCTGGACTCTGTTATTGAACTCTCGGCATTTGACCACTGGACTGGACCCTTTTGACTATGAAGTTATTTTTGCTATCCGTTTTTGTTTATTCTGTAGCTGAGTGCTATCTTTGTGTTTTATGTTTTGGTCTATTAATACAGCCAGCAAGTAACTGCTGTTTTAATTAAATCGTTTGATAAAACTGGGAGTTTTGATTCATCTCTATCTAAACAAGGTAGAGCCCTGACAACGTGAAACTAACCATGCCTATTTAAGATGTATTAGGACTAGCATAATTAACATTGCTGTATATAGGGTGTGTAAACTGACATTAGAAGCTTCTTCCATTCAGTACTTATCTACTTGCTTCTCTACTGTAGACATGTGACTATGGAAAGAGCATGAAGGAGGTGACAGGGTGAAACTATTACCACTGTTTACCATTGTTTAGTTTTGCCCTTCCTCTTCTGGTTCCTCATACAAAAGTTGGCCAAACTGAACACTAAAGTTGGCCAAATTAGCACTCAATGACATAGTTGATGGCAACAAACTGCTTAAAGTGTTGTAAAGAGAGAATACACAGCTCTCTTCTATGGAGTGTTTTTGTCACTCTCAATTTTCCTTCTTACAAGCAGCACAATCCTTCTTGCGTTATAGGACAACTTATCAAATTGCTATTTGCACAGCATGGTGGCATTGTTATTGGTTGGCATATAAGGTCATCACCTCTATTCACTTACTCTTGTAACAAGGGGACCATAAGTATTGCCCCCCTCCTTGCTGTCTTAGGGCAAATCCACCATTTAATGTAGCATATGCCACCAAGGTGCGCTGAAATATGAATATGAACCAGTTTCTCCAAACTAGCTTCAAACCAACCTAAGTGGTCAGGCAGGGGTGGCTCGTTCATTACGCAAAGTAAGCGGTTGCAGTACACTTTTTTTTGCCAGGGGTGCAGAGGCGCCTCTGTAAATGCCCCTCGACCGCCACTTGAGGAGCGCCCCCTCGGCTCACAACAGCCCTAGCAGTCCGGGGGGAGCCTCGGCTTCCTTGCCTCACTGCTGGGCAATCCTCTTCCTGAAGGGGCTGGGCCCTTGAGCCTCGCCTAGCCTCTCTCGTTCCTGCTCCATATCAATGATTGGTGGGGGAGGGGAGTGTGCCAAAATACTGTTTGCTTACCGTTGAAAATTACCTAGGGCCGCTTCTGTGGTCAGGGTAGATAGGTCCTTAGTAAAGTAAAGGTAAAAGTTTCCCTTTGACATTAAGTCCGATTTTGGGAGTGGTGTTCATTTCCATTTCTAAGCCAAAGAGCCAGTGTTATCCATAGATGCCTCCTAGGTCATGTGGCCAGCATGACTGTATGGAACACTGTGACCTTCCTGTCACCAATTGATCTACTCACATTTGCAAGTTTCACACTGTTAGGTTGGCAAAAGCTGAGGCTAACAGCAGGAGCTCACCTGGTCCTGCAGATTCGAACCACCAACCTTCCAGACAGCAAGTTCTGCAACATAGCGGTTTAACCCACTGCACCACCATGGCCCTATGTCCTTCGTGTGTGTGCATATACAACGTCGAATAACGATTAGGGCTGGGTAACCACGGAAAAATTTGTTTCTAAACTCGATTCGTTTCCAGGGGGCGCTAGCGTTTCCAAATTCTAAATACTTCCGAAATTTTGAGATTTCAAAATTTCGTTATTTACGAAATTTCATTAATTTCGAATCGATTCGTTAATGGCGGACGCGATTGCGCAATATGCTAAAAAAACCTCCAAATGGGACAGGGGGAACTTCTGAAGCTTCCCTCTCCCTCTGTTGTTGACTGTTGGTGTGATAAAACAAACAACAACTATAAAACTTGCACCAGACATGCGAAAATTATTACAAAATAATTATGAAAAAATTACGAAATAATTTCGAAATAATAATGAAACAATAACGAAATAAATTGAAAAAATTGTTTCGAATCTAATTTACTCCTCACACTATTCCTGCATGGCTCAATATTGGATCGTAAGCTAATTTAAATACGAATTAATAACGAATTGCGAAATTAACGAACGAAACCACCCAGCCCTAACGATTACCATTCTTTTCCATGTCTATATGAAACCAGAAGTGTTAGCTGGTTGTGATTCATCCTCAGAAAGTAAACTTGTGGTCTTGTATATTTAGCATTGGTTAGACATTATTGACAGGGATTCAACATGCTGCTTTGGCTTCCATCCCAAGCAACAATTAGTAACTCTTTGTGTGTAATGTCTCAGAGCTGTAGCTAAAGTCCTTGTTCATCTCTATAAAAGGCTACTTCTTTTTTCCAAATGCAATTGAATACCGCTCCATTCTGTGCCGGGCAAGTTTTTCCCTTTTCTTTCTTTGTTTTCTTTTCTCTACTCCCTGCTTTTCTTCTGCCCCTTTTCTTCAGCATCGTTTTGGCAGCTCTCCCACCTTTTCTGCCTCACAGCTTTCCATCTCTACTCTCATTAACTTCCCTTGTCTGCTGTCCTTACATGCCTTCATTGTCAATTTATCCTCACAGGTTCCTCTGTGTGTGCCTACCTCCTAGCCCTTGGGCTTTTGTGACTCTCCTTATAACCTCTTCCTCCTTTTCTCCATCTTTTGCTTCTGTACGGTGTTTCTTTTAGCCTTGTTATATTGAAGATGCAAGAAGGACTCATTTGCTCCGTGTTTTCTCTCTTTTTCTATTCCTTATTCTTGTAGCTCAGTCATAGACTGTACGCTTTGCATGAAAAATGTCTCTTGTTCACTTCTAGGATTGTTCAAGCAGGTCTAGGAAAGACCTCTGAAAATGGGGACAGCTGCTGCTAGAGACAGGTGAGAAATGCAGTCCAATACTACTACTACTACTATTACTAGTAGTAGTAATAATAATAATACTTTATTTATACCCCGCCACCATCTCCCCAATGGGGACTCGGAGTGGCTTACATGAGGCCAAGCCCAAACAACAAATTACAATAAAATAACCGAAAACACAAACAAAACAACAACATCATAATTACATACATCGTATCAATACATAATAATAATAATAATAATAATAATAATAATAATAATAATAATAATTGATGACACAATCACGATGACAATGAGCGGGCTTTGTGTAATGATTAAAAGAAAAAGTAATTAAAACTAATTAAAAACTACTACTACTACTACTACTACTAATAATAATAATAATAATAATAATACTGCAAAGACTCTGGCACAAGCCAGTAAAGGTGGTCCCAGTCACTCACGGCATCCTCAGTCCTTGGAACCACATAAGAAAAAGAAAAACAAATCTTCACTTGTCATGTATAGGCATTAAAATGCACTATGTTTTCTTCCTCCTCTTCATCTTCAAGGCACAGGAGATATTTTCTGTCAGCCTATAAAGCATTGTCTCATTTTTGAGACAGATTTTGGAGTAAATCATACAAAGTGCAAAGCTAAGCTCTGTTGTCTTCTTGCATCACCATCCATCCATTCACCCCTCTATTTATATCCCACCTTTCTCCCAGACTGGGACTCAAGTTGGTTTACGAAAAGAGAGGGTATAGTATCACGGACTAAAAACCGCAAGGCAGTTACCCTCCCCCCCCCCTCCCCAATACACACACTATTTTTGAACAGCAACTATGAGTGTGCATACTGTGTGCAGGTGTTTTGCTTTCAAAGGGAAGAAACAATAGTTCCACGTTTGAATTTTTGCACAAGTTCAGGAAAGCTTGTTAAAAAGGAAATCACTCCTTGCCTCATTCTCATGCTGAAGGCACCAACTCCTGAGTAGCCTGGCGCTTTCTTGGCAAGTTGTCTTGACGTGTCAAGGCAGGCTCTCTTGTTGAGAATAAAAGCCTTTGGAAAGCTTCACTCTAGGATATTGACAAAACAAGTTGCAATTTTTTGAGACCTGCACTGATCTGGCAGTGAGGGCCAGGGAAAAAAAGTTACCAATTGGGTGGCACGTCATTTCAGGTCAGGTGCTGGCCTTCCATGGATTAAATGGAGCTTTTGTCCAGGGAGATGAATTTAGGGCTTAAGATGCATTCAGAAAATCATCAAACCTTTGAATCAATTCCTTAGGCTTATCGTCACTTCAGGTGCTGTCCCTCTCTCGGGTGCCAACATCAATTTAAGTTGGCACCATCATTGCACTATCAAGATCTACTTGAAACTTTTTTAGACATTTAACTGGCTGATGATATCTTCAACAGTCTTTCCCACATTTCCAATCAAGAGGTTGAGGTGTGAGATATGCCAGGTTCTTTCCATCTCTAGATTAGATTGTGTGGAATCCTTATTTATTTATTTGGAGGATTTATACCTCATCTTTCTACCTAAAAGGCTTGTACAGATGCCTTCAAATAGTTAATTGGACAATTCCAACTCTTAGACTTAGACTGGATGAGGGCAAACAAATTGAAACTGAATCCAGACAAGACAGAGGTACTCCTGGTCAGTCGTAAGGCTAAACAGGGCATAGGGTTACAGCCTGTGCTGGATGGGGTTACACTCCCCCTGAAGGCACAGGTTCGCACCTTGGGTGTGATCCTGGATTCATCGCTGAGCCTGGAACCCCAGGTCTTGGCGTTGACCGGGAGAGCATTTGCACAATTAAAACTTGTGTGCCAGCTGCACCCATGCCTTGGGAAGTCTGACTTGGCCATGGTAGTCCACACTCTGGTTACATCCCGTATAGACTACTGCAACACTCTCTATGTGAGGTTGCCTTTGAAGACTGTTCAGAAGCTTCAAATGGTCCAACAGATGGCAGACCGAGCACAATTCAAAGTGCTGGCTTTAGCCTATAAAGCCCTAAACCAGTAGTTCTCAACCTGAGGTACCCAGATGTTTTTGGCCTTCAACTCCCAGAAATCCTAACAGCTGGTAAACTGGCTGCGATTTCTGCGAGTTGTAGGCCAAAAACATCTGGGAGCCCCAGGTTGAGAAACACTGCCCTCAACGGTTCTGGCCCTGCTTATCAGTCCGAACGTAAAACTTGTGCACCAGCTGCCCATACCTTGGGAAGTCTGACTTGGCCACGGTGGTCCATGCTTTCGTTACATCCCGTTTAGACTACTGCAACGCTCTCTACATGGGGTTGCCTCTGAAGACTGCCCGGAAGCTGCAACTAGTCCAACGCTCGGCAGCCAGACTACTAATGGGTGCTGGGTACAGGGAGCACACCACTCCGCTGTTACACCAGCTCCACTGGCTGCCAATTAGCTTCCGAGCACAATTCAAAGTGCTGGTGTTAACCTATAAAGCCCTAAACAACTCCGGCCCCTGTTTACCTCTCCGAACGTATTCTCCCCTATGAACCATCAAGATTATTAAGATTGCCTGGAGAGGCCCTGCTCTTGGTCCCACCGGCCTCACAAGCGCGTCTGGTGGGACCAAGGGACAGGGCCTTCTCGGTGGTGGCCCCTCGACTCTGGAACTCTCTCCCACTGGAGATCAGAACCGCCCCGTCTATCCTGACATTTAGGAAACAGGTGAAGACTTGGTTATGGAGACAGGCATTCGACGAGTGAGCCAACACCCTGAGATATGGATGGAGGATGATGAGCAACGATTTTAGTGTGACGACTGATCATTATAGTTATTTATTGTAACTGCTGTTTTAATGTTTTACTGTAATATGTCTTATGATGTTTTATTGATTGTATGTGATATTATGGTTGGAAACTGGTCTGAGTCCCTCAAGAGAGGTGAGAAGGCCAGTATACAAAACTTTAAAATAAATAAATAAATTAAATATCTCTCCTTATGAACCATCCAGGAATTTATGATTTTCTGGAGAGGCCCTGCTCTCGGTCCCACCTTCACAGGTTCGTTTGGCGGGGACGAGAGACAGGGCCTTCTCAGCGGTGGCCCCTCAGCTATGGAACACCCTCCCTAGGGATATCGGATTGGTCCTCACCCTCCTAACATTTCGAAGAAAAGTTAAAACCTGGCTTTTCGAGCAAACTTTACCAAATGCAGTGTAGCAGACAACCTCTGATCTTCGGAATGACTGGACAATGCGATTAAGTAATGATTTTAGTAATGAGATCCTTTTATCCATTTTGGGCTGAGAAAGGTGATATATGAATATGGTAAGTAAATAAATAAATAAATAAATAAATAAATAAATAAATAAATAAATAACAGAGGGACCAGGAATGCTGATTGAAAGGTTTGAGGACCCCTGATCTCAATGGAAATGATACATAAAACGGAGTGAAATGATGTGAGGGGATCAAGTTGAGCAGATGCTGGCATCAAAGATTATAAATATGGCAGGTGGAATCCAACGAGAGGATTCAAATTCCCCACCAGCCATTGGGGCCAAGGCTTTGCTACTGTTCTATTCCACAGAGGCCATAGTAGTGGCAGTTGAAATGGAGGGAGGGTTTCACACCAGCTGCTGATAGCAAGACACAATGGAATTATGCCTGGTCACTGTTTTTGCCTTCATAGACCACAAAAATACCCCTGATTCAGCAACAGTTAATCAAGGCAGCGAGGGTAAAAATCTGTGGGAAAGGCTGTTACCTCCTACGTTGCTTCCGGGCTATCCAAAAGCATTGGACTGGACATTATTTGGAACATGATGCTTGTCCAGATGGACTTCTGGGGTTTTGCAAAAAGGGCAGCAGATGTTTCAAATCAGTTCTTCCTGCACTGTGATCCCATGTGACTCTGTGTTGCTGTGGCTATTCATGTTCTTGTTATTTTGGATGCATTGGGAAACAGATGCTAATGGAAAAGATAAGCCTTGCTCAAACTAGCCATACTAACTCACACTACTGAGGGGTGGCCTACAAAAAACAATTACGCAAGTTATGTGTTCATTAAGCAGGGGTGATTAGCTATGCAAAGTGGGACACTGCAAGACCATCCTAAGTCATTCTGGGATCACCTATGCAAACTGGGACACCACAAGATCATCCAAGGAGAAGTTGACGTCATATTGTCACAGAGGTTGTATCCTCCATGGGAAGGTTGACCTTAAATTACTCTACTTGCATGACTTCTCAAACACACCTAGGTCTTTCAAGTAGGAAGATAGAGCTTTATTCAAGCTCAATGTGTCATTCGTTAGGGAAAAGGGACTGCAGCACAGGTTCCAGGGAATAGTTTCCGGTAAGTGGTTGTGGGCCCAGGCAAGGGTCAAGACCTTTTTGAAAAGTGGAACAAGACTGCTTTCAGGCCCAGGGGAAGTTGGTAGAAGTTCTGGGTTGAAGGCTCTTGTTGCAAATATCTATTGAAGCTAATATTTTATACCAAACAACTGACATTGTTCTGTCATGCACTGGGTCTGTAATTAATTGCTTTTAAAATAGGACGTGCAACTTGAGCCCAGGAAGCCAGAGGGCCCCGAAGAGAAGTTCTCAAGGATTTTCCACCACAAACGGTCTTTAGATGGCTTGTGAAGTACAACAAAGTTCTTTATTAATGAACAATCAAACAGAAACTTTTCTTGTCTTCATTAAAGTTAAACAAATGCTTCCAGGCTTTTATGCAACTGGTGGCTTCCTTAATCTTGTCCACGAAGGACAGGCAATTGTCTTTAATAACTGTTTCTTTACTTTAAAGGGAAAACCCCTTTTTAACTTCTCCCAGGCTGACTGTAATCTAAACCTTACTGATGTGGGCTCCGCTACCGGGTCGAACTGCGTCTCGAGCACCGAGTGGACCTACCAGTAAAGCCAGTAAATTCTCCAGCTGGAGTTCTTTGTTCTTCCAAACTGTTTACCCTCCGAAATTCCTCAAAGCTTTAGGGCTGTTTCCCAGCAAATCCTTTGAAATCTTTGGATGCTCTTAAGACTGTTCTCCCCCGGAAAGTCTTAAGGGTTGAAGCTTTTGTACAGGAGGAGCTTGTAAATGACCTCTAAATTAGCTTTCCTTACTGAGACTAACTAAAAATGGCTCCCTTCCCTTCTCAATTGCCCTGAACAAGGGGCAGAACCAAAACTTAACAATGATAGACAGGTGACTTGCCCTACGACTGCAACCAAAGGAAGCCACCTTTCTGCAGAATCCCTGAAACCTTGGACTGCAAGCAAACATTTAATACAAAGCAAATAAAGTTGGAGCTCCTGGTACAGTCGTACCAGCACAGACATTAAGAAACAAAAACTTTTTTGGTAGGAAAACACTCCATTCATCCATTCCCTGTCTTGGCTGCTAAGCTCTAAAAGATCCTGCAACCTTGAAATTCATGGGTCTCTCCTTGGCTCTCCAGGACACTGGCCTGATATACTGACTGACACTCCTACCTCCCTTATAGATCCTGACTAAGGTGAGTTAGAGCTTCAAGGAACAGGGGAAACAACCAGCAAATCAATAACAACAATATCTGCAAATAGGATGTTTTACAGCTAAGAAAGTGCTTCTGGTGAGTCCTACACATATCATGTGCAGAAACCAGCAAGACTAGCAGGCACTGGCAATGGAATAATTGTAAACGCCAACCTAATAGTGTCACACCAGGATTCCAAGAGACAAGGTTTCAAGTTTCCATTCAGCCATGGCCTTGGGCAAGTCACACCCTCGAAGGTTCATACTTTAGAGAAACGTTTCTCAACCTGGAGGTCGGAACCCCTGGAGGAGGTGTCACGAGGAGGTTTCAGAGGGGTCACCAAAGACCATCAGAAAACATATCTTTCTTATGGTCTTAGGAACCCCTTTGGCAGAGAAGGCAGAAGAACTTTTCACCTGTCCTTCTCCGCCTTTTTGGAAGCAGACGGAGAATCCTCCCATAAAAGCCTTCCTCCGCTGTGATTGGCTGGCATCTCAGCCGGTCTCTCAGCTGGCCTCTCAGCCAAGAGAAGGGCTGTTTCTGAGGCTCCAAGCAAGGAGAGCAGGCATATCCAGCACATGGCAGCATAGTGTGCATGTGTGGGCAAGGGAAAACGTGCAAGGTTGGAGGGAGGCTCACTCCAACAAGACCCTTCAAGTCAAGGGCATTCTGTATGGAAATTTTCACCCAGTTCTATCACTGGTGGAGTTCAGAATGCTCTTTGATTGTAAGTGAACTATAAATTCGAGCAACTACAACTCGCAAATGACAAAATCAACCCCCCCCCCCCACACCCAAATTTGGGAATATTGGGTATTTGTGCCAAATTTGGTTGCTTGAATGAAAATACATCCTGCATATCGGATATTTACATTACAATTTATAACAGTAGCAAAATTACAGTGGTGAACTAGCAACGAAAATAATTTTATGGTTGGGGTCACCAAAACATGTTACATCCCGAATAGACTACTGCAAAGCACTCTACGTGGGGTTGCCCTTGAAGACTGTTCGGAAACTTCAACTAGTCCAACAAGTGGCAGCCAGACTGCTCACCGGAGCGACATACAGGGAGCATACCACCCCCCTGCTGTGTCAGCTCCACTGGCTGCCGGTTCAGTTCCGAGCACAATTCAAGGTGCTGGTTTTGACCTACAAAACCCTGTATGGTTCTGGTCCAGTGTATCTGTCCGAACGTATCTCCCTCTACATCCCACCCCGGAGTCTGAGATCATCTGGGGAGGCCCTGCTCTCGACCCCACCACTGTCACAAGTGAGGCTGGTGGGGACGAGGAGCAGGGCTTTCTCAGTGGTGGCCCCCCGCCTGTGGAATTCACTCCCGGGGGAAATCAGGGCATCATCATCCCTCCTCTCCTTCAGGAGGAAGGTGAAGACGTGGTTATAGGACCAGGCCTTTGGGCAATCTGGCAATTAAATAAGACAACCAGGCGAGTAAGACCAACAAGACTGTTGAAGTGGAACTGAAAACTAGAACTATGAGTTAGCGAACGCTGACCATGTAGGAGGAGGAATTGGGTTTGTATTGGTTTTATTGATTTTATTGTTTTTATTGGTATAATGCATGAACTGTTGTTGAATTGATGTAATCTGTGTTTGATTGTTCTGTACTGCAGGCATCAAATTGTGCCTTTGCTCCTGTAAGCCGCCCTGAGTCCCCTTCGGGGTGAGAAGGGCGGGGTAAAAGAACCCCTAATAAATAAATAAATAAACATGAGGAACTGTATTAAATGTTCATAGCATTAGGAAGGTTGAGAAACATTGCTTTTGAGGAAGGCAAGAATAAATTTCCTCTAAATAAAGCTTTCCAAAGGAAGTATGGTAGTTTGCCATAAGTCAGAATCAAATTGGTGGCATATAACAATATTAACAATTGTGTATTTCCACATAACTGAGGAATCAGACCTATTGGGAATGATGAAGAGCAGAAAAGGAGACTGATAATAAGACTTTATTTGTATTCTATCCTATCTCCTTAGGGGACTCAGGGCGGATTCCAACAAACAACAAAACACAGAGGCAAACATTCAGTGCCTTAAGACATGTACAAACATGAATACATTAATGACCCACCCAATCCAAAGCAAACAGACATTGAACAACTAAGTATAACATAAGACCTAAAAATACACAAACAGTTAAAAAGTAAAGTTATATCTAACCATAAAAACATGAACCTCAGTTTACAAAGCTCCCAAAGGTTCATTGAAATATTTAAAATTAACTATGATGGCAATAATGTCCATGGCACTGGCCAAACTGTTAGGTCCAGAGTGTAATGATAATATCCGGTCGGAGGTGTATTACCTGACTGTCATTCTCTAGTGCTCCTTACCATATGCTAGAGAGCACAAATGGGTTTTAATTGTTTTTTGAAGAAGACGATGGAAAGGGGGGTGTTTTTATCTCTTTATTGGTGTGGGGCAACCACGGAGAAGGCCCTCTCTCTTGTCCCCACCAGCCGTACTTAAGATGGGGGGTGAGAACGAGAGTAAGGCCTCCTCCGCTGACCACAGCATCTGAATTCTTTATAAGAAAAGATGGGGTTTTCCAAATAGCATGGACCTGAACTATTTAGGACTTTATAGGTAATTGCCAGCACTTTGTACCTGGCCCAGAAGCAGACTGGAAGCCAGTGGAGCTGCTGCAACATGGGAGTGCATCTCTCCCTGTACAGAGCTCAAGTTAACAAACAGGCTGCCGATCTCTGTACCAACTGAAGCTTCTTCAAAGGCAGCCCCAGATAGAGAGCATTGAGGTAGCCCAAACAGGATTGACTAAGGTGTGGACTACCATGGTCAAGTCTGGCATCTCAAGGTACAGGTGCAGCTGATGCACAAGTTCTAACAGTGAGTAGGTCCTCCTGGCCACCACCGACACCTGGGGCTCCAGAGTCAATGATGAATCTAGGATCACCCCCATGCTGCAAACCTGAGTCTTCAGGGCAAGTTTAACCCAACCTAACACTGGTAACCCTATGACAGTGGTTACCAACCTGTGGTCTGTGGACCACCAGTGGTCTACAAGAATGAAAATATAATCCGCGGCCTCACCATTACTGTACCATTGCCTCAAAACCACACAGTAATGAGAGCAACTGGTTTTGTGAAACCCTCTTATGGTGCTGAGGCAATGGGGATATCAGGAGGGGAGAGGCTAGCTACCCATGAAAGATTACTACTACCACATCAGCTCTAGATTATTAAATATGGTGTTCTGTTGGCGAGCAAATGGCGACTACTGGATGACATATATTCTGTATCAGAAACTGGAGCTGATGTGGTCTATCTAATGCAATTTTCTGAATCAGCACCCCAAATAACCAAACCAAATCTGAAGTTGACCAAAAATGGATTTGTAACCCTATTGGTACTCATGCTGGAGAATGGTCCCTGGTCAAAGTGGTCCCTGTTCAAGTGGTCCCTGGTCAAAGTGTTCCCTGTTCAAGTGGCCCCTGGTCAAAGTGGTCCCTGGTTAAGTGGTTCCTGTTCAAGTGTCCCCTGGTCAAAGTGGTCCTGGTCAAGTGGTCCCAGGTCAAGTGGTCCCTGGTCAAAGTGGTTCCTGGTCAAGTGGTCCCTGGTCAAGTGGTCCCTGGTCAAAGTGGTCCCTGGTCAAAGTGGTCCCTGTTCAAGTGGTCCCTGGTCAAAGTGGTTCCTAGTCAAGTGGTCCCTGCTCAAGTGGTCCCTGGTCAAAGTGGTCCCTGGTCAAAGTGGTCCCTGGTCAAGTGGTCCCTGTTCAAGTGGTCCCTGGTCAAAGTAGTCCCTGGTCAAGTGGTCCCTGGTCAAGTGGTCCTTGGTCAAAGTGGTCCCTGGTCAAAGTGGTCCCTGGTCAAAGTGGTTCCTGGTCAAAGTGGTCCCTGGTCAAGTGGTCCCTGGTCAAAGTGGTCCCTGTGGTCCCTGGTCAAGTGGTCCCTGGTCAAAGTGGTCCCTGGTCAAGTGGTCCCTGGTCAAGTAGTCCCTGATCAAAGTGGTTCCTGGTCAAGTGGTCCCTGGTCAAAGTGGTCCCTGGTCAAGTGGTCCCTGGTCAAAGTGGCCCCTGGTCAAAGTGGCCCCTGGTCAAAGTGGTCCCTGGTCAAGTGGTCCCTGGTCAAGTGGTCCCTGGTCAAAGTGGTCCCTGGTCAAGTGGTCCCTGGTCAAGTGGTCCCTAGTGGCCCCTGGTGAAAGTGACCCCTGATCAAATGGTCCCTGTTCAAGTGGCCCCTGGTGAAAGTGGTCCCTGGTGAAAGTGGTCCTTGGTCAAGTGGTCCCTGGTCAAAGTGGTCCCTGGTCAAAAAATAGGTTGGGGATCACTGCTCTGTACCTTGTTCTGCCTTATGATTGACCAGGTGTACTTGTGTCTTGTCTGGATTTCCATTGTTATCTGCCAAGAGAAGCAACTGTTTCATTCTCTCATATAGTAAATCTGACCCCACTACATGCTTATTTTTGTAGCAGTGAAAAATAGCTGATCGATTTGCTAAAATAGAAAAGATAACCAAAGACACAGTCACAAATACCTGTAAATATAGTGGCTAAAGAACTGGGGCACTACAGCTTTCTGTTATGTTTGTTGCTTTTTGTTATTTTTTTAAGTAATATAAAGCAAGCATTGTAGATGAACATCTAAGAGGTCTGTGTGATATTATGAGTACTCTAAAGAAAGAAAGGTGATATTCATTTCTTCCTCCTTCTCGTGGCACTAGAACTTAACAATAGGCAACAAAAAGGATATCGGCAGCCCGTTGCTTCCATAGACAAAAGGAAGCCCTCATTCGGGAAAGGCATACATTTGCTGCAGTGATTGACTGTTCCACGATATAGTGACAAGTTGCCACCATTAGCCTCTAGAAAGGCAAAGGTTGAATAAATCTAAACACAGCTATTTGCTTAAATGAGCCTCTCCGTTCTCAAGCAGTAGCTTTGTGAATACCAGGCACTAACATCACAATGCCCAGAGATACAGGATAGTCAAAGCTAGGAGGGAAATACTGGGTTTATGTGCTGATCTGAGCCACAGGGATGGCGAAGAGAGAGTCATTATGTCCCCAAATTCCTGTGGCTTTCCTTGAGTTGACCAGGATATTTGAAAGTGTATTGAAGGAGACCCAAGTTTAGATGGCCAGGCTCAAAACAACTCAGAACTGTAGAGTTTGCCAAAGGAAATGCTTTCCAACCCCTGCAATGCAGAGAACCCACATGCAAAACACTCCTGTCAGAGGGCCATCCAGCTCATTTGAAAACCTGCTAGGAGTCTTATCATAGAATCATAGAATCAAAGAGTTGGAAGAGACCTCATGGGCCATCCAGTCCAACCCCATTCTGCCAAGAAGCAGGAATATTGCATTCAAATCACCCCTGACAGATGGCCATCAGCCTCTGTTTAAAAGCTTCCAAAGAAGGAGCCTCCACCACACTCGGCAGAGAGTTCCACTGCTGAACGGCTCTCACAGTCTGGAAGTTCTTCCTCATGTTCAGATGGAATCTCCTTTCTTGTAGTTTGAAGCCATTGTTTCGCGTCCTAGTCTCCAGGGAAGCAGAAAACAAGCTTGCTCCCTCCTCCCTGTGGCTTCCTCTCACATATTTATACATGGCTATCATATCTCCTCTCCTCCTTCTCTTCTTCAGGCTAAACATGCCCAGCTCCTTAAGCCGCTCCTCATAGGGCTTGTTCTCCAGACCCTTGATCATTTTAGTCGCCCTCCTCTGGACACATTCCAGCTTGTCAATATCTCTCTTGAATTGCGGTGCCCAGAATTGGACACAATATTCCAGGTGTGGTCTAACCAAAGCAGAATAGAGGGGTAGCATTACTTCCCTAGATCTAGACACTATGCTCCTATTGATGCAGGCCAAAATCCCATTGGCTTTTTTTGCCGCCACATCACATTGTTGGCTCATGTTTAACTTGTTGTCCACGAGGACTCCAAGATCTTTTTCACACGTACTGCTCTCAAGCCAGGCATTGTCCCCCATTCTGTATCTTTGCATTTCGTTTTTTCTGCCTAAGTGGAGTCTCTTGCATTTGTCCCTACTGAAGGAGTTCAACCAAAAGCTCTTACATGAAGAACATTTTCAATCAAGATCTTCATTCTTGTCAGTTGAAATCACAGGCTCAGGTTCAGTACTTTGGAAAGCTCTTCCAATATTTGAAGATAGTTCATATCACTTCATAGTAACGTTTTCTCTTGGCAAAACATACCAAACCTGAGAGCCATTCCTTACAGAGTTTGGTTTGCAGACACTTTACTTCTGTGGTTATTATTTTCATTTATATCCTACAAGGATTCAAATGTGGCATACAAATGATTAAAACCGGGATTGTGGTGCAGCTGGCTGAGTGTCAGCTGCATTAAGATCACTCTGACCAAAAGGTCATGAGTTCGAAGCGAGCCCAGGTTGGAGTGGGTTTCCAACCAATTGTGTGTAGCCTGTTGTCGACCTTTGCAACCCGAAAGACAGTTGCATCTGTCAAGTAGGAAATTAGGTACCACCTAAAAGTGTGGGGAGGCTAAATTAACTAATTTATGAGGCCATAAAAAAGACTCCAGCAAAGCACTCCAGCAAAGCATGCGGGGAATGCGGAAGTACTTCATCAGTGTCGCAGATGGACAATGAAAGCAACAGCTCCCCTGGTGGCCAGAAAAAGTCAAATAGCTTCTGTGTATGTCTGTATACGTTGTATGTCAAATTGGCATTGAATGTTTGCCATATATGTGTTAACTGTAATCCGCCCTGAGTCCCCTGCGGGGTGAGAAGGGTGGAATATAAATACTGTAAATAAGTAAATAAGTAAATAAAACCAGGAAAGTTGGAAACAAAGAGAAAGAAATGAATATTTGTGTGTGTTATTTAAAATGCAAGTAAAGGCTTCACACCATTGAAACCAGTTTGGCTTCCCCGCTCTGGACATGATCCAGTTTCTTAACATCATCAAACTGTGGCTCTGAATATAATAATGATAATATATAAAACTTTATTTATATACCACTCTATCTCCCCGAGGGGATTTGGAGAGGTTCCCAGGTAACATCACAAAACATACAAACTAAAAAACAACATAACCATAAGATTAACAGAACAAAATATAAACATAAAATTTGTCGGCTTTGAACACTGGATATAGTCCTCCAGGTGATGTCTGTTCAGGTGTGAGAGCTGTTCAGCAGTGGAACTCTCTGCCCTGGAGTGTGGTGGGGGCTCCTTCTTTTATATAATAATTTGTATTTGATTTTGTTCTACTTACAGTGAAAGTGGGTGAAAACATAAGTGTTGCTTAGAGATAGCTCTAGAGAAAAATAAGGTAGGAAGAATATAAAAAGAAAGAAAGAAAGAAAGAAAGAAAGAAAGAAAGAAAGAGAGAGAGAAAAAGAAAAACGTTCGTGCTTGTGATGTGACTTCCCAATGTCTTCTGAGAATGTTAATGTTTCATCGTTGTGAAATCTTCGTTTGACCCTCCCGACATCACTTCCTCTGTTTGTCTTTTCCAGATGCTGGACAAATCTATCATTAATGGAATTTTCCTTATTGAAATAAAGTGGTGGTGGTGTTCATCCCCACTTCTAAGCCAAAGAGCCAACATTGTCCTTAGACACTTCCAAGGTTATGTGGCCAGCATGACTACATGGAGCACCATTCGCTTCCCGCTGGAGCAGTACCTATTAATCTACTCACATTTGCATGTTTTCAAACTGTTAGGGTGGCAGAAGCTGGGGCTAACAGCGGGAGCTCACCCTGCTCCACAGATTTGAATCACTGACCTTTTGATCAGCAAGTTCAGCAGCTCAGTGGTTTAACCCACTGCGTCATCGGGACCCCTGAAAAAAACATGCCAGCAAAAATCCAACCAGGGAAGGAGTCCATGGATGACTGACCCTTCGGCATGGAAAAGGAAACAACAGCACCTCCCCATGGCTGAGATGAGCATAGCTGAATGCCGGAAATGAAAAGAGGGAAGCCTTACCTCTGTTTATGTATTATCTGTCAGCAAATTCAGGAACTCAGCAGTTTAACCCACTGCACCACCAGGGTCTCCTCTGCAAAGCAAAGTAGCATATTATTTATTATGTCCTTCATCTGGCTATTAGAAATGATGTAGCCTGGAACTGGATTAGTCCTTTTTGGCCACAGCAACATGCTACTGGCAAATGTTTGGTTTGCATTTTTATGAGCATTGAATGAAAAGTAATGCCTCCACCTTTGTAACTCCTCAACAGATGGCAGTATTGGTATGCGGCAGGTGCTGGCTTGTTCAGTAGACTCTCCTCTACAGTTCCTTTTAGCGGGAAATCTTAGCATTGAAGAGTTGTGTTGTTAAAGTACGAAGTATGGACCCTGCACAGATAGTTGGTCAATGCAACTTAAGCAACATTCAGTCATTGAATTCTTGACAGCAGAAGGTGTCACCCCAAAAGAAATTCATCAGAGATTGCAAGCTGTGCATGGTGATTGTGTTGATGCGAGTATTGTGTGTCGTTGGGTGAGTAAGTTTCAAGATGTTGAGGTGGGAACATCTGACTTGCGTGACAAACAAAGAGTTAGGTGTCCTGTGACAGCAACCACAGAGTTTCACAAGCAAAAGGTTGACAGATTGATTCAG
The DNA here is from genome assembly GCF_025583915.1 of Anolis sagrei ordinatus. Taxonomy (NCBI): domain Eukaryota; kingdom Metazoa; phylum Chordata; class Lepidosauria; order Squamata; family Anolidae; genus Anolis; species Anolis sagrei. Next base: position 17,604,787 of record NW_026847993.1, on the reverse strand, counting down.
AACGATTGACGTATCATTCAGAGAGAAATTTAAAGCATAATCGGCATTTCACAAGAACGTGTGGTTCACATTATTGCTTTTCTTCGCTATCGGAAAATCTGTGCATGATGGATACCCAGGATGAGAGTACTGAGATGCTGGTTGAGGAAACGGAGTGTCGACTTCTCCAAGACGGCTTCAGAAAACTTGTTCATCGTTGGCAGAAATGTATCCAATTGTCTCGTGATTATGTGGGAAAGTGAATAGTGGTAGTTAAAGAGCACATTCTAAGGATTATTTCTGTGTTTGGTTTATTAAAATATTCCCATCCAAACCCAAGTAACAAAGGTAGAGGCATTACTTTTCATTCAACCATCGTACTATAAGACACCTGCAGGATGTTTTTTCCAGTCAGATGTCCCTCATTGATTCGGTCCTGTCCTTTACCCACTGGTAAAGCAAAAAAGGTTGGGAACGGCTGCTTTAGACTGAGGGTCACCCCAATTTGAAAGCCAAATACAGACCACACATCATAATAATAATAATAATAATAATAATAATAATAATAATAATAATAATAATAATTTATTTGTACCCCGCTACCATCTCCCCAAGGGACTCGGTGCGGCTTACATGAGGCCGAGGCCAAATACAACAATACAAGCAAAACAACAACAGTACAAGCAATTAAAATAAAAACATAGACAATAAAATATACAACATTATCAATAAGATAACACGCAATTAAAAACAGTGGGAAGGCCAAATGTAAAGTTAAAATGGAAATACTGCTGGAACATGGATGAAAGGTGATAGTGGCGTTTGTGGAAGGGCATACGAGCAGACCTAAAAAAATGTAAAGTGCTTTGGAGGACAAAGTGCTATGGGATCATTATTCCAGGAAGGCACACTGGAACAACCACGTCTTCAAGCTCCTCCTAAAGACTGCCAAGGTTGGGGCCTGTCTGATGTCTTTAGGGAGGGAGTCCCAGAGTCGAGGGGCCACCACCGAAAAGGCCCTCTCTCTCGTCCCCACCAACCGCGCCTGCGGTGCTGGTGGGATCAAGAGCAGGGCCTCCCCAGATGATAAAAGGAATCGTGTGGGTTCATATACAGAGATGCGGTCACGCAGGTAGGCGGGTCCCATACCGTTCAGGACTTTGTAGGTAAGCACCTGCACCTTGAATTGGGTCTGGAAAATGAATGGCAGCCAGTGGAGCCCCTTGAACAGGAGGGTTGTCCACTCCCTGTAAGGCGCCCCAGTTACCAACCTGGCTGCCGCCCGTTGAATCATCTGAAATTTCAGGGCTGTTTTCAAGGGCAGCCCCACATAGAGTGCATTGCAGTAATCCAGTCTAGAGGTGACTAAGGCATGGACCACTTTGGCCAGATCCACCTTCCCGAGGTACGGTCTCAGTTGGCGCATGAGTCTTAATTGTGCAAAGGCCCTCTCGGCCACCACTGATGCCTGAGCCTCACACGTAAGTGAAGAATCCAGGAGGACCCCCCAAACTGCGGACCTGTGACTTCAGGGGGAGTGCAACCCCGTCCAGCACAGGTTACAACCCTATACCCCGGTCTGGTTTACGATCGACCAGGAGGACCTCTGTCTTGTCAGGATTGATCTTCAGCTTGTTCGTCCTCATCCAGACAGCCACAGCGGTCAGGCACTCGTCTAGCACTCGAGGGGCTTCACTGAAATACTGGCAAGTTCTATTTGGTTAATATTGTTCTTAATTTAGAATATTATATTGTGTTATTGATAGGATGGTTGCACTACAAATAAGATATGTGCTGTGTGTATAAGAATGTGTGGGTTAATTCAGCCCTGTGGGTTAGTCCTACTTTGGCTGACATCACAGTCAGTGGGGCCCCTTCCATGAATAAAATAACACATTTTCTGCTTTGAATTGGAATACATGGCAGTGTGGACTCAGATAATGCAGTTCAAAGCAGATTTTGTGGGACTTCTGCCTTCATATTCTGGGTTGAAAGGCTGTGTGAAAGGGCCCTGGGATTCTTCAAGTGTGCTGGAAACCTCCCAGAGTCCAGAGTTGTTACCAGGGAAGACAGGGACAAAGCCAAGTCAGTGGAAAGGGTGGACTTTTGGTCCCTTCCTCTTGCTCACATTTCTCTTTCTCTTTTGCTGAATCCAGAGCAGCAGTTTTTGGAAGTCTGAATTGTAGGCAAGGATGAGCCAAGGGGAATTTCCTGGATGGTTGAAAGCAGACCCGAGAGATGCCCTTTGAAAAGCTATAAACGTTTCCCCAGAATACCTTCTCAGAGTGGTCTAGAAAGTTAAATGCTGGCTGCCCTGGAAGGAAAAGAAGGAAGAAGGGAGTGAGTGAGGAGGAAGAAAGAAATGAGAGAGCAGAGGGAAAGAAAGAAAGAAAGAAAGAAAGAAAGAAAGAAAGAAAGAAGGAAGGAAAACTAGGAAGAAAGATAAAGAAAGGGGGGAGCTGGACAGGAAGGGAGAGTTCAAGGGAGGTTTTTGGAAGAAAGAGGGAGATAAGAGGAAAAATGAAGAGAAAATGATAGCTTGTGTGAGAGAGAAAGAAAAGGGGAGAGAGAAAACAGGGAAAGAGCAAGAAAGAGAGGGAGAAAAGTGCAAGAGAGGAAGAAGGGGGAGGAAGAGAGGGGGAAAAGAGAGAGGAAAAGAGAAGGAGAGAGGAAAAGAGGGAGAGAGCAAAAGAGAGGGGGAGAAAAGTGGGGAGAGAGGAAGATAGGGAAGGAAGAGAGGGGGAAGAGAAAGGGAGAGAGGGAAAGTGGGAGAGAGCAAAAGAGAGGGGGAGAAAAGTGGGAGAGAGGAACAAGAGGAAGGAAGAGAGGGGGAAAGAGGGAGGAAAAGATAGGGGAGGGAAAGAAGGACATAGCAAAAAGAGGGGGAGAAAAGTGGGAGAGAGGAAGGAAGAAGGGGAGAGAGGGAAAGAGGGAGAGGGGGAGAAAAGTGGGAGAAGAAGGGGAAGCGAGGGGAAAAGAGAGAGGAAATGAAAAGGAGTGAGGGAAAGAGGAAGAAAACAAAAAGAGGAGGGGAAGTGGGAGAGAGGAAGAAGAGGAAAGAAAGAGAGGGAGAAAAGAGGGTGGAAAAGAAGGGAGAGATAGCAAAAGAGGGAGAGATCAAAAAAGAGGGGGATAAGAGGAAAAAAGAGAAGGGGAAGATAGGGAGATAAAGAGAGTAGAAAGGGAAAGAGGGAGACGGAAAAGGGAGAAAGAGAGAACCTGAGGGTTGGAGAAAGAAGGGGGGGGGAGAGAAGGGAAGAGAGTGGAAGATAGTGTGAAAGAAAGAAAGGGAGGACAAGGAAAGGAGAGAGAGAAAAAATATATAAACATCCCTCTTCCAGAATCCCTCCTCAGAGTAGACTAGAAAGTTAAAGGCTAGGAGGAAAAGAAGGGAGTGAGTGAGGAGGGAGAAAGAAATGAGAGAGAGGGGGAAAGAAAGAAAGAAAGAAAAGCAGGGAGAATAAAGAAAAAGGGGGAGAGGAAATGGGAGAGCAGGGTAGGAAAGGAGAGAACGAGGGAGGTTTTGGGAAGAAAGAGGGAGAGAAGAGGAAAAACGGTAGTATGTGTGAGAAAGAGAGAAGAGAAAGGAGAAAGAGAGAAAAGAGGGAGAAGGCAATGAATAGAGGGGAAGAGGGGGAGGAAAAGAGAGGGGGAGAGAGAAATAGGGAGGCGAAAAAGGAAGAAGGAGAGAAGTGGAAGAGAGAGAAAGAGAGGGAGAGAACGTGAGGGTTGGAGAAATAAAAGGAAAAGAAGGAGAAGGTGAGAGAGGTGGAAGACAGAGCAAAAGAGAGGGGAGGAACAAGGAAAGGAGGGAGAGAGAAAAAAATGATAAACACCCCCTCTTCCAGAATCCCTCCTCGGAGTAGATCAGAAAGTAAAAGGCTAGGAAGAAAATAAGGGAGTGAGTGAGGAGGGAGAAAGAAAGGAGAGAGTGGAAGGAAAGAAGGAAGGAAGGAAAAGCAGGGAGAATTTTTAAAAAGGGGGAGAGGGAAAGGGTAGGAAGAGAGAGAGGGGAGAGGGTTTGGGAAGAGAGAGAGAGAGAGAAGAGAAGAAACGATAGTGTGAGAAAGAGAGAGAAGAGAAAGGAGAAAGACAAAAAGAGGGAAAGGGCAAGGAGAGGGAGAAAAGTAGGAGAGAGCAGGGAAGACAGAGGAAAGAGGGGGAGGAAAAAGAGAGGGGGAAAGAGAGAGAAAGTAAGGAAGAGAGGGGAAAGAGGGGGAGGAAAGAGAGGGAAGAGGGAGAGAGCAAAGAGAAGGGAAAAGAGGGGAGGAAAAAGAGGGGAAGAAGGAGAGAGAAGAAGAGGGAAAGAGGGGCAGGAAAAGAGAGGGGAAAGGGGGGAGAGCAAGGAAAAAAGGGAAAAGAGGGGAGGAAAAGAGAGGGGGAAAGAGGAAGAGAGCAGATAAGAGAGGGGAAAGAGGGGGAGGAAAAGAAAGGGAGAAAGAGGGAGAGAGCAGATAAGAGAGGAGGAAAGAGGGGGAGGAAAAGAGAGGGGGAAAGAGGAAGAGAGCAGATAAGAGAGGGGAAAGAGGGGGAGGAAAAGAGAGGGGGAAAGAGGGAGAGAGCAAGGAAGAGAGGGGGAAGAGGGGAAAAAGGGAGAGAGCAAGGAAGAGGGGAAAGAGGGGGAGGAAAAGAGAAGGGGAAAGAGGAAGAGAGCAGATAAGAGAGGGGAAAGAGGGGGAGGAAAAGAGGGGGAAAGAGGGGGAGGAAAAGGGAGGGGGAAAGAGGAAGAGAGCAGAGAAGAGAGGGGAAAGAGGGGGAGGAAAAGAGAGGGGAAAGAGGGAGAGAGCAAGGAAGAGAGAGTAAAGAGAGGGAGGAAAATAGAGGGGGAGCAAAGAAGAGAGGGGAAGAGGGAGAGGAAAGAGAGGGGAAAAGAGGGAGAGAGCAAGGAAGAGAGAGAAAAGAGGAGGAGGAAAAGGGAGAAGGGAGAGAGGGTGAGAGCTAAGAATAGAGGGGAAAGAGGGGGAGGAAAAGAGAGGGGGAAAAGGGAGAGACCAAGGAAGAGAGGGGAAAGAGGGGGAGGAAAAGAGGGGGAAATAGCGAGAGAGCAAGGAAGGGGGGGGGAGCGAGAGAGGGGAAAGAGGGGGAGGAAAAGCGAGAGGGAAGGATGGAAGCAAAGAGGGAAGAAGAGGGAGAGAGCAAGGAAGAGAGGGGAAAAGCGAGAGGGAAAGGGTGAGAGCAAAGAAGAGAGGGAAAAGAGGGGGAGGAAAAGAGAGCGAGGAAAAGGGAGAGAGCAAGGAAGAGAGGGGAAAGGGGGGAAAGAGGGGGAAATAGCGAGAGAGCAAGGAAGAGAGGGGGGAAAGAGGGGGAAAAGAGGGAGAGAGCAAGGAAGAGAGGGGAAAGAGGGGGAGGAAAACCGAGAGGGAAGGGGTGAGAGCAAAGAAGAGAGAGGAAAGAGGGGGAGGAAAAGAGAGGGGGAAGGGAGAGAGCAAGGAAGAGAGGGGAAAGAGGGGGTAAGAGGGAGGTGGAAAAGGAAGAAGGCGCGAAGGGGAAGAGGGAGAAAGAGAGGGACAGAAAGTGAGGTTTGGGGAAAGAAGGGGAGAGAGAGAGAGAGAGACCAAGGAAAAGAGAGGAAAGAGGGGGACTGAAAGAGGGGGAAAGAGGGAGAGAGGGAGGGAAAGGAGAAGGAGAGAAGGGGAGAGAGAAGAAGGAGAGAAGGGGAGAGAGGGAGAAAGGGAGAGAGGTGAAAGAAAGAGAGAGAGAGAGAGAGGTGGAAGAGAAAGTGCGAGGGGGGAGCGCGAGCCTCCTACTAGACCTGCCTCCAAGATCAGTCCAATAAGAATCGTGGGGAGGGAGGGAGGGAGTGGGGGAGGCTCCGGGCTGACTCCCCCCCACACACACACACTTGGTTGCCCCTTTGCTTGGCTCGGCGGGGCCCTTCTTCCCTCCCCTCCCTCCCTCCCTCCTTTGCTCCTTCCCTTCCTTCCTCGCTTTCCTTCTTTCCTCCCTCCTCGCTCGGTGGGCGACGGGCTGGTGCTTCTCCTTCTTCTCCTCCTTCTGCTGCCGTTGCCGCCCTTGCAGCCTCCTCCTCCTCCTCCTCTTCTTCTTCCTCCGGAGAGAACCACCTCACCGCGGCACTAGGCAACTCCGGAGCCCGCGAAGAGGGAAGAAGGAAGCAAGGAGGAAGCCTCATCACCGCCACTGAAATCCTCCTCCAAAGCCTGGGATTGACACAGAGAGAGAGAGAGGGAACGCGCGCCTTTCCTTCCTTCCCCAAGCTCATCGGAGACTATGCCAGGCGGAGGGAGGCGCAGGGCAGCTCCGGGAGGCGCGGGTGGCCCCGGAGGGCGACGAGTGGCCCCTGGCAAGGCCGTGGAGAGTTTGGCAACCGGCGGGAAGACAGCGAGGGGCTTTGTCGGGGGATGCGCGCCTTGATCCGGCTTCGGAGTGTCTCTGCACGGTGAGTGTCTCTGCTTCTGTTTTGTGACTGCCATCGAGGAATCCTGTACTAGTTGGCAAACCCTCGCTAGGATCTACTGCTGGCTCTTTAGGGTCGGGAAGACTTTCCTAACAGGTCTGTTTCGCCTTCACACGCCTCGGAAGACACGGATCTGGTCGGGTTTTGAGAAGCATTGGCCCCTTCGTGTCTAAACCGTTCCTATCATCCATGGAAAGAGGGAGATATCTTCCTTCCTCCAGAAGAGTGTCACTTTTGGGGAGAGGAGAAACAGCACCCATTCTCTCCCCATTCCCTTGAAGGCATCTCAATGTCTTTACCCCCAAAAGGATCCATCAAACGGACCTAGGTTGCCTGTTTTGGTCCTTCCTTCCTCCAAAAGAGTGTTTCTTTTGGGGAGAGGAAAGCCAACACCCATTCTCTCCCTTTTCCTTTGAGGCTTCTGAATGTCTTTCCCTACAAAAGGATCCATCAAACAGCCAATATGGCCCAAGATTGCCTGTTTTGGTCCTTCCTTCCTCCAAAAGAGTGCCACTTTTGGGGAGAGGAGAGCCAGGACCCATTCTCTCCAATTCCCTTGAAGGCATCTCAATGTCTTTCCCCCCCCAAAGGATCCATCAAACGGACTTAGGTTGGACCTAGGTTGCCTGTCTCAGTCCCTCCTTCCTCCAAAAGAGTGTCACTTTTGGGGAGGGGAGAGCCAGCACCCATTCTCTCCCTTTCCCTTTGAGGCTTCTGAATGTCTTTCCCTACAAAAGGATCCATCAAACGGGCAATATGGCCCAAGATTGCCTGTTTTGGTCCTTCCTTCCTCCAAAAGAGTGCCACTTTTGGGGAGAGGAGAGCCAGGACCCATTCTCTCCAATTCCCTTGAAGGCATCTCAGTGTCTTTCCCTCCAAAAGGATCTATCAAACAGCCTGTCTTGGTCCATCCTTCCTCCAAAAGAGTGTCACTTTTGGGGAGAGGAGAGCCAGCACTCATTATCTCCCCATTCCCTTGAAGGCATCTCAATGTCTTTCCCCCAGAAGGATCCATCAAAGGGACCTAGGTTGCCTGTCTCGGTCCCTCCTTCCTCCAAAAGAGTGTCATTTTTGAGAAGAGGAGAGCCAGCACCCTCTCTCCCCTTTCCCTTGAAGGCATCTCAATATGGACCTAGGTTGCCTGTCTTGGGACCTCATATCGCACTAGAGAATGAATCCACTTTAAATCCGGTTTCTGCCTCCTGCAGAATTTTGGGGTTTGTAGTTTAGTGAGGCTATTAAAGGCTCTTCCTTATACTACAAACCCCAGAATTCTGCCGGAGTGTTACTTTTGGGGAGAGGAGAGCCAGCACCCATTCTCTCCCCATTCCCTTGAAGGCTTCTGAATGTCTTTCCCTACAAAAGGATCCATCAAACGGCCAATATGGCCCAAGATTGCCTGTTTTGGTCCTTCCTTCCTCCAAAAGAGTGCCACTTTTGGGGAGAGGAGAGCCAGGACCCATTCTCTCCAATTCCCTTGAAGGCATCTCAGTGTCTTTCCCTCCAAAAGGATCTATCAAACAGCCTGTCTTGGTCCATCCTTCCTCCAAAAGAGTGTCACTTTTGGGGAGAGGGGAGCCAGCACCCATTCTCTCCCCATTCCCTTGAAGGCATCTCAATATCTTTCCCCCCAAAGGATCTTCCCTATACTACAAACCCCAGAATTTTGCAGGCGTGTCACTTTTAGGGAGAGGAGAGCCAGGACCCTCTTTCCCCTTTCCCTTGAAGGCATCTCAATGTCTTTCTCTCCAAAAGGATCCATCAAACAGGCAGTATGGACCTAGGTTGCCTGTCTTGGGACCTCATCACACTACAGAATGAATCCACTTTAAATCTGGTTCTGCCTCCTGCAGAATTCTGTGGTTTGTAGTTTAGTGAAGCTATTAAAGGCTCTTTCCTATACTACAAACCCCAGAATTTTGCAGGAGTATCACTTTTAGGGAGAGGAGCACCCTCTTTCCACTTTCCCCTGAAGACATCTCAATATCTTTTCCCCCAATATGGCCCAAGATTGCCTGTTTTCATTCTTCTTTCCTCCAAAAGAGTGTCACCTTTGGGGAGAGAAGAGCCAGGACCCATTCTCTCCTATTCCCTTGAAGGCATCTCAGTATCTTTCCCTCCAAAAGAATCTATCAAACAGCCTGTCTTGGTCCATCCTTCCTCCAAAAGAGTGTCAGTTTTGGGGAGAGGAGAGCCAGCACCCTCTTTCCCCTTTCCCTTGAAGGCATCTCAATGCCTTTCCCTCCAAAAGGATTCGTCAAACAGCCAATATGGCCCAAGATTGCCTGTTTTGGTCCCTCTTTCCTCCAAAAGCATGTCACTTTTGGGGAGAGGAGAGCCAGGACCCATTCTCTCCCTTTCCCTTGAAGGCATCTCACTGTCTTTCCCTCCAAAAGGATCCACCAAAAGATCAATTTGACCTAGGTTGCCTGTCTTGGGACCTCATCACACTAGAGAATGAATCTCCTTTAAATCCAGTTTCTGCCTCCTGCAGAATTCTGGGGTTTGTAGTTTAGTGAGGCTATTAAAGGCTCTTCCCTAAACTACAAACCCCAGAATTCTGCAGGAGGCAGAAATCGGATTTAAAGTGGATTCATTCTTGAGTGTGATGAGGTCCTTGTTGGTGCCTCCTTCCTCCAAAAGTGTCACTTTTGGGGAGAGGAGAGCCAGCACCCTCTTTCCCCTTTCCCTTGAAGGCATCTCAGTGTCTTTCCCTCCAAAACGATCCATCAGACGGCCAATATGGCCCTAGGTTGCCTGTTTTGCTCCCTCCTTCCTCCAAAAGAGTGTCACTTTTGGGGAGAGGAGAGCCAGCACCCTCTCTCCCCTTTCCCTTGAAGGCATCTTAGTGTCTTTCCCTCCAACAGGATCCACCAAAAGGACAGTATGTCCCATGATTACCTATCATGGTTCCTATTTCCTTGGTCCTTCAATTTTGGGAAAAGGAGAGCCAGCACCTTCTCTCCCTTTTCCCTTGAAGGCATCTCAGCGTCTTTCCCTCCTAAAAGATCCATCAGACGGCCAATATGGCCCTAGGTTGCCTGTTTTGCTCCCTCCTTCCTCCAAAAAAGTGTCACTTTGGGGGAGAGAAGAGCCAGCACCCTCTTTCCCCTTTCCCTTGAAGGCATCTCAATGTCTTTCCTTCCAAAAGCATCCATCAAACGACCAGTATGGCTCAAGATTGCCTGTCTTGGTCTGTCTTCGGGAGAGGAAACTTGCCCCAAGCACATCTATCAGATCAGGTTTGTGCTCTCCTCCTGAAGAGCATCCTTTGCCAAAGAGGAGATGGAGGACTTGGGTGTCGAGAACCGAAAGCCAGCTTTCTCTTTCTCCCTGCCAGGAATGAGAAGGATAACATGCTCTCTCACATTCCGATTGTTGGAATCAGAGGGTAAACATCCAGCTGTCAAACGGTGGAGCATTGCGTTCAGCTACCGAGCGGCACAAGCAACAGATCAGAGCATCTCCTCCAACTAGAGAAGAGAATATGCTCCAGTCTGCCTTCCTCTCTTGTCTCAGTGATTATCAACCTTCCTATTGCCTTAATACACCCCTTAATACAGTTCCTCATGTTGTGGTGACCCCCAAATATAACATTATTTTCATAACTGTCATGAATCATAATGTAAATATCTGATATTCAGGGTATATTTTCATTCACTCGACCAAATTTGGCACAAACACCCCTCACACCCCAATTTGAATACTGGTGAGGTTGATTTTGTCATTTGGGAGTTGTAGTTGCTGGGATTTATAGTTCACCTACAATCAAAGGGCACTCTGAACTCCACCTATGATGGGAATTGAATCAAACTTGGCACACAGAATTCCCACGACTGATAGAAAATACTGGAAGGGTTTGCTAGGAATTGATATTGACTTCTGGAGTTGTAGTTCACCTACATCCAGAGAGCACTGTGGACTCAAACAGGACCAAACTTAGCATGGATACTCAGTATGCCCAAGTGTGAACACTGGCAGAATTTGGGGAAAATAGACCTTGACATTTGGGAGTTGTAGTTGCTGGGATGTATAGTTCGCCTACAATCAAAGAGCATTCTGAACCCCACTAATGATGAAATTGAACCAAACTTGGCACACATGACAAACAAAAAATACTGTGTTTTCTGATGGTGTTTGGCAACCCCTTTGACACCCCCTTGTGACCCCCCAAAGGTCCAAACCCCCCAAATTGAGAAACACTTCTCTAGATAATGTCAACATTGCAAATGAAAATCCCAAGGAAGATGACAGCACCAGGAAATAAGGACTAGTATGCAGGAACAGAAAGGCTTTTGGATCTGTTTGGGAAGAAGAGAAGGGTATTCTTCCTAAGTTGGGGCAAAAAAAAATAATTTTAATCACTTTCATTGAGCCCAAATTCATCTTTTTTCCCCAAAACTTCCCCTTCTCTGCAATGGCAGCACATAGTGAGACTGAAGGCAGACAATATCTTGAAAGAGTTCACTTGATCTATAGAGGTGGCACAGTGGGCTCAATCCTTGTGCCAGCAGGACTGCTGACAGGCAGGTCGGCGGTTTGAATCCGGGGCGCAGTGTGAGCTCCCATCTGTCAGCTCTAGCTTCTCATGTAGGGACATGAGAGAAGCCTCCCACAGGATGGTAAAACATCCAGATGTCATCCTTGCAGATGGCCAATTTTCTCACGCCAGAAGCGACTTGCAGTTTCTCAAGGGAAAAAATCTATAGAGGTGAGAAGAGATCCAGGGGATCTTTGGGAAGACACCCACCTTGTTCCTCCAAGCTTAGCGTTGTGTTTGCATTAAGGAAGGATCTAACAGCTGCTCGTTTCAGTTCCAATTAAAGAATATCGCTGATCAGCGGCAAAGCTACATAGAAGCCTCTTAACTTTATCCCCCTATTTTTTTTGTAAATCCCCCCCCCCCCAATTGCATCCTGAATACGCCTGCAGTCCTCTGCACTCACTGAAAGCCAACCCATTGACAGTGGATAGAATTTACTCCAAAGGAAGCCTATTCCCGATCTCCAGCTGCATGTGTTTTTGTCCGGTGGGGAAATAGGTGTTTAGAAGGAATCCAGCAAGATTTAGAATAAAATATAATATTGTATTGTCGAAGGCTTTCATGGCCAGAATCACTGGGTTGTTGTAGGTTTTTTCGGGCTATATGGCCATGTTCTAGAGGCATTCTCTCCTGACGTTTCGCCTGCATCTATGGCAAACTACCTCTGAGGATGCTTGCCATAGATGCAGGCGAAACGTCAGGAGAAATGCCTCTAGACATATCCATATAGCCCGGAAAACCTACAACAACCCAAATATAATATTTTTTGCACTCTCCCCTCCACAGAAACCCTACTATTACACCCTGTGCAAGAAAAGACCCACAAGTTTAATATGAGCATGCTTTAAAATAAAAAATCCCACATAGAAATAGATGGGGGATAATATTCTGTTGAAATCCTATTTGGCAAACTTGCTGGAAGATTGCTAGTAGTCAGGTTTATCAATGAACACGTCAACAAACCTAAGCATAAAGAGATAGGTAGTTAGATAGACTGATTAAATACTGGGTTGTTGTAGGTTTTCCGGGCTATATGGCCATGTTCTAGAGGCATTTTCTCCTGACGTTTCGCCTGCATCTATGGCAAACTACCTCTGAGGATGCTTGCCATAGATGCAGGCGAAATGTCAGGAGGAAATGCCTCTAGAACATGGCCATATAGCCCGGAAAACCTACAACAACCCAAATATAATATTTTTTGCACTCTCCCCTCCACAGAAACCCTACTGTTAAATACTGGGTTGTTGTAGGTTTTGTCGCATTCTAGACCTTTGCCATATAGCCTGAAAAACCCTACAACAACCCAGTGATTCCGGCCATGAAAGCCTTCGACAATATATTGATTAAATAGTATTGTAAGATTTGGGGTTTTAGATCGGATAGATTGATTAAAACAGTGATTCTCAACCTTCCTAATGCCGCAACCCCTTAATATAGTTCCTCATGTTGTGGTGACCCCCAACCATAACATTATTTTCGTTGCTACTTCATAACAGTCATTTTGCTACTGTTATGAATCGTCATGTAAAATTTGACATGCAGGATGTATTTTTATTCATTGGAACAAATTTGGCACAAATACCCAATATGCCTAAATTTGAATACTGATAGGATTGGGGGAAGGGTTTATTTTGTCATTTGGGAGTTGTAGTTGCTGGGTTTTATAGTTCACCTACAATCAAAAAGCATTTTGAACTCCACCAACGATGGAATTGAACCAAACTTGGCACAAAGAACTCTCATGATCAACCGAAAATATTGGAAGGGTTTGGTGAGCATTGTAACATGCACAGATATCTATAACAACAATTACAAAAACTGTAGATTGCAAATCACAATTTCTATATTCTAAGAATTTCTACATTGAATGTAACATGAGAACATTCACATGATTAATTAAAGACTGTTTATAATTTTTCAGTACTTTATTAACACAGTAAAACTAGAGCTTCCAAAATCACAATTAAATAATGTCAGGCACAGTGACACAAAATAACACTTCCTATATTATCAAAGATCTTTCGACAACATAGAAAGTAGGCCTGGGTAACAACGGAAAAATTTGTTTCTAAAATCGATTTGTATTTGGGGTTTTTTTTTGTTTCGATATTTAAAATAATTACAAAATTTTCCTTTTAAAAAGTTCGATATTTACGAAATTTCGTAAATGGTAAAAAAATTAACGAATCGATTTCGAAACAATAACGAATCGATTCGTTAATGGCGGACGCGACCGCGAAATACGCTAAAAAACCTCCAAAACCTTCTGAAGCTTCCCTCTCCCTCTGTTGTTGACTGTTGGTGTGATATTATAATTTTTTTTCACTAATTAAACCATAAAACTGGCCCAGACATGCGGAAATAATAACGAAACGACCTCAAAACAATAACGAAACGAATACAATATCGAAATACGAAGCATTTACAAAACGTTTTTGAAAATTCGTTTTTTTTAATAATTGCTCCAGAATGGTTCGTTATCGTTTTGTAATTGAAAAAATTAACAAATTATTAACGAATTACGAATTAACGAAACGAAACCGCCCAGCCCTAATAGAAAGTGTTATTTTGTGCCACTGTGCCGGATATTGTTTAACTGTTATTTTGGAAGCTCTAAGTTCATTGTGTTGACAAAATATTGATAAACCATGTGTCACTGTTTCTGATGTTGTTTATGGAAGAAGATCTTTCGATAATATACGAAGTGTTATTTGGTGAGCATTGACCTTGAGTTTGGGAGTTGTAGTTCACTGACATCCAGAGAGAAGTGTGGATTCCAACAATGATGGATCTGGATCAAATTTGGCACGGATGCTCAATATGCCCAAGTGTGAACACTGGTGGAGTTTGAGGAAAATAGACCTTGACATCTGGGAGTTGTAGTTGCTGGGATTTATAGTTCGCCTTCAACCCAAGAGCATTCTGAACTTCACCAATGACGGAATTGAACTTGGCACGCAGAACTCCTACGACCAACAGAAAATACTGTATTGTCGAAGGCTTTCATGGCTGGAATCACTAAGTTCTTGTGGGTTTTTTCGGGCTATATGGCCATGTTCTAGAGGCATTTCTCCTGACGTTTCGCCTGCATCTATGGCAAGCATCCTCAGACCTCACCTCTGAGGATGCTTGCCATAGATGCAGGTGAAACGTCAGGAGAAATGCCTCTAGAACATGGCCATATAGCCCGAAAAAACCCACAAGAACTTAGAAAATACTGTGTTTTCTGATGGACCTTGCCAATCCTTCTGATATCCCTCACTACAGTATACCCAGGACCAAAGACTGGAGACCTCGGTACACTCCTTCTATACCTGGGACGTTGTCCTCTTCCTGATACCCCTTGTGACCCATCGCAAGGGTCCCAACCTTCAGGTTGAGTAATGCTGAGACAGATAGATAGGTAGGTAGGTAGGTAGATAGGTAGGTAGATAGATAGATAGATAGATAGATAGATAGATAGATAGATAGATAGATTAAAGGTTATCATAAGACGTGGGATTTCAGTTCAGGGACAATCATTTTTTTTTTGTCACAAGTGAGGAAAGGTAAATCTATCCACAAAAAAAGGTCACGAAGCAGCTATCTAACTTCCTTGCCTCCATTTCTACCTTCCCTAAAACATCCTTTTTGTGTGATTTACTGTGAAATCCAGCTGCTTTCACTCACTTCCCTGCAATATTGCTCTTTATATATTCAGTTATCACCCCTTTTTAATTCCCCTTTTAGGTTGCAGGTAAACTATACTTCCCACTGCCTCAGGGGCGGCTCAACCATTACGCAAAGTAAGCATTCGCAGTATAGTTGATTTTGCCCAGGGCGCTCTTGGGGGAAAATATACCTTGACATATGCAAGTTGTAGTTACTGGGATGTATAGTTGACCTACAATCAAAGAGCATTCTGAACTCCAGCAATGATGGAATTGAACCAAATATGACACACAGAACTCCCATGACGAACAGAAAATATATATCGGGGGGGGGGGGGCGCCAAAATACTGTTTGCTTACCATTGAAAATTACTTACGGCCGCCTCTGCACTGCCTACAACTCCTATAAATCATGGTGAATTTTCCCCAACCCTCTAGTGTGTTCAGTTGCAGATCAATTCCTCGGTTTGCTGTGTGGCATAGAAAAGAATAGGAAAGGGTTAAGGGAGAGGCAGTGGGCTGAGTCATGCAAATTCCACACCAAAAGATAGTGGGGTGAGCTCCCATCTGTCAGCTCCAGCTTCTCATGCGGGGACATGAGAGAAGCCTCCCACAGGAAAGTAAAACATCCAGGTGTCCCCTGGGCAACGTTCTTGCAGGTGACCAATCCACTCACACCAGAAGCGACTTGCAGTTTCTCAAGTCGCTCTTGACACGAAAAAAATATACTTACAATATAGCATGCATTTTAAAACCACGCAGTATCTGTTCTTGATTGGAACTCCAGAGCCTTATCAAAGAGGAGATGATTGACAGCTGTATTCCATGATGTATGGTATAACAGTAGTGTGTGTGTGTGTTTTGTCAAATAGCATTAGCTGATCACTCAAACATAGCTTTGCAAATGGATCAGCATCTCAAAGCAAGACCAACCCAAGATACCTGAGTTCCTTGAAAATTGCCTATTATTATTATTATTATTATTATTATTATTATTATTATTATTATTATTATTATTATTACTAGCTGTCCCCTGCCACGCATTGCTGTGGCCCAGTCTGGTGATCTGGAAAATAAAGTAATGAGAAAGTGTTGGTTTCTAATATATGTAATTCCTTTATGCTTGTGAGTAAACAGTATTTCTTGTTGTTTCTTTGTCAGTATTGATGTGGAGAGTGTCTGGTTTGCCTACTCTGGAATATGCAACATATCATAGTCCTTCTTTAAGGCTCTCTTTCAAATCTATGATACTACATCTGTGTGTGTGTGTGAGAATCCTATCTATCTATCTATATTTATGACTGGATGGCTCTTTGTCAGGAGGGCTCTGATTACATTTTCTTGCCCCGGTGAAGAGAGTTGGACTGGATAGCCTTAAATATTTTCTGTTGGTCATGGGGGTTCTGTGTGGGAAGTTTGCCCCATTTCTGTCGTTTGTTGGTTTCAGAATGCTCTTTAATTGTAGTGAACTATAAATCCCAGTAACTACAAATCCCAAATGTCAAGGTCTATTTCCTCCAAACTCCATCTGTGTTCATATTTAGGCATATGGAATATCTGTGTCAAGTTTGGCCCAGATTCATCATTGTTTGAGTCCACAGTGCTCTCTGGATGTGGGTGAACTACAACTCCCAAACTCAAAGTCAATACCCACCAAACCCTTCCAGTGTGTTCTGTTCGTCATGGAAGTCCTGTATGCCATGTTTGGTTCAATGCCCTAATTGGTTGAGTTCAGAATGCTCTTTGATTGTAAGTGAACTATAAATCCCAGTAAGTACAACTCCCAAATGTCAAGGTCTATTTCGCTTAAACTCCATCTGTGTTCATATTTGGGCATATGGAATATTCGTGCCAAGTTTGGTCCAGATCCATCATTGTTTGAGTTGGTGGAGTTCAGAATGGTCTTTGATTGTAGGTAAACTATAAATCCCAGCAACAACAATTCCCAAATGACAAAATCAATTTTTTTTGAGTGGAGGACATAAATTGGACTGATAGGTGTCTTGTGTCCAAATTTGGTGTCAATTCCCCCAGTGGTTTTTGAGTTCTGATGGTAGCACAAACGAACATTACATTTTTATTTATATAGATGATGATGATGATGATGATGATGATGATGATGATTATTATTATTATTATCTTGCCCTCTCTCCCCAAGGAGACTCCATAGGTCCTCTTATCAGACATTTGGGTGAATATTAAGCACACCTTTCCTGTCCAAAAAGAGTAGAGTACTAACGTTCTAGCATGGAGTACAGCTTGGATTTATATTTATCTATATAAATAAAAATGTAATGTTAGTTCGTGCTACCATCAGAACTCAAAAACCACTGGGGGAATTGA
>NW_026847993.1:17470151-17586968 GCF_025583915.1 Anolis sagrei ordinatus | reverse complement strand
ATAGTTCACCTACAATCAAAGAGCATTCTGAACTCCACCAATGATGGAATTGAACCAAACATGGCATACATGGCCAACAGAACACACTGGAAGGGTTTGGTGGGCATTGACCCTGAGTTTGGGAGTTGTAGTTCACCTACATACAGAGAGCACTGTGGACTCAAACAATGATGGATCTGGACCAAACTTGACACAAATATTCCATATGCCCAAATATGAACACAGATGGAGTTTGGAGGAAATAGACCTTGACATTTGGGATTTGTACTTACTGGGATTTATAGTTCACCTACAATCAAAGAGCATTCTGAAACCCACAAATGACAGAAATGGGGCAAACTTCCCACACAGAACCCCCATGACCAACAGAAAATACTTAAGGCCATCCAATCCAACTCTCTTCCCCAGGGCAAGAAAATGTAATCAGAGCCCTTCTGACAAAGAGCCATCCAGTCATAACTATAGATAGATAGATAGATAGATAGATAGATAGATAGATAGATAGATATGATTCTCTCTCTCACACACAGATATAGTATCATAGATTTGAAAGGGACCCCTAAAGAAGGACTATGATATGTTGCATATTCCAGTGTAGGCAAACCACATCAACACTGACAAAGAAACAACAAGAAATACTGTTTACTCACAAGCAGAAAGGAATTACATATATTAGAAACCAACACTTTCGCATTACTTTATTTTCCAGATCACCAGACTGGGCCACAGCAACACGTGGCAGGGGACAGCTAGTCCTAATATATATTTTCAGAACACTGAGGCTGCTTTAGCCCATACTTGTTTGAAACTCTCTTCCTAAAGCCATACAAGGGTTGTCAAGGCAGCCCGGTTCATGTCGAAATCTTTCTTATCAATTATTTTCTATCTCTTTTCAAACAACTCAGTGGTACTTCATCACAGTTACACATCTACCAATGGAGTGAACACTATCACTGTTATTCACTGCCCCGGTTACCAATGTCCTTTGGAAGTTTTGTTTATTTCAGAATATGTCTCGAAATGGATAAGTAAGCCAGTTCCCTTGTGCTCATGAATTTGTGCACACACTCCAGTAAGACTAGAACAGTGTTTTGGGAGTCCTAAGAGGGGTGTCAGAGGAGTCGCCAAAGAACATCAGAAAACACAGTACTTTATTTTATTTTAATCAATTTTTTTTATTATGTTGGTCATGGGGGTTCTTTGTGGGAAGTTTAGTCCATTTCTATTATTGGTAGGATTCAGAATGCTCTTTGATTGTAGATGAACTATAAATCCCAGCAACTACAACTCCCAAATGTCAAGATCTATTTTCCCCAAACTCCATCAGTGTTCACATTTGGGCATTTGAGTATTTATTTATTTACTCCATTTATATATTGTTTTTCTCAGCCCTCGGGTGACTCAAAGTGGTTTACAGAAGCAAAAACTAAATGGGTTGTTGTAGGTTTTTTCGGGCTATATGGCCATGGTCTCGAGGCATTCTCTCCTGACGTTTCGCCTACATCTCTGGCAAGCATCCTTAGAGGTAGTGAGGTCTGATGGAACTAGGAAAATGGGTTTATATATCTGTGGAAAAATTAAATGCTTAAACACCACAAAACAATCAAAACAATTAAAAACCACTCTAACCACCACCATGTCAGACTACATAGAGAAGCCATTGAAATGCACAAGCATGTGGACAATTTCAACAGAAAGGAGGAAACCATGAAAATGAACAAAATCTGGCTACCAGTATTAAAAAACTCAAAAATTACAACAGCAAAACAGCAGAGAGGAAACAATCAGGGACATCTAATCACCTCTCAACAAAAGATTGCTCCAGGCACTGCCAGGCTATCAAATGCTAATCAAGGTGGTCAGCTGAAATATTGAACCCCCGGTAGCGCAGTGGGTTAAACCCCTGTGCCGGCAGGACTGAAGACCGACAGCTCGCAGGTTTGAATCCGGGGAGAAGCGGATGAGCTCCCTCTATCAGCTCCAGCTCCTCATACGAGGACATGAGAGAAGCCTCCTACAAGGATGATAAAAACATCAAATCATCCTGGCGTCCCCTGGGCAACGTCCTTGCAGACGGCCAATTCTCTCACACCAGAAGCGACCTGCAGTTTCTCAAGTCGCTCCTGACATGACAAAAAAAAAAAGCTGAAACATTCTCACCTAGCTCCAGCAGACAAGAGTTCCTTGTCTCACCTTGGTCTTTCCACAGATATATAATAGGGCTGGGCAGTTTCGTTCGTTAATTTTGTAATTCGTTATTAATTCATATTTAAATTAGCTTACAATCCGCTATTGAGCCATGCAGGAATAGTGTGAGGAGTAAATTAGATTCGAAACAATTTTTTCAATTTATTTAGTAATTATTTTGTTATTATTTCGAAATTATTTCGTAATTTTTTCGTAATTATTTCGTAATTATTTTCGCATGTCTGGTGCAAGTTTTATAGTTGTTGTTTGTTCTACCACACAAACAGTCAACAACAAAGGGAGAGGGAAGCTTCAGAAGTTCCCCCTGTCCCATTTAGAGGGTTTTTTAGCATATTGCGCAATCGCGTCCGCCATTAACGAATCGATTCGAAATTAACAAAATTTCGTAAATAACGAAACTTTGAAATCTCAAAACTTTGGAAGTATTTAGAATTTGGAAACGCTAGCGCTCCCTGGAAACTAATCGAGTTTAGAAACAAAATTTTCCGTGGTTACCCAGCCCTAATATATAAACCCTTTTCCCTAGTTCCAACAGACCTCACTACCTCTGAGGATGCTTGCCATAGATGCAGGCGAAACGTCAGGAGAGAATGCCCCCAGATCATGGCCATATAGCCCGAAAAAAAACCTACAACAACCCAGTAAAAACCATAGCAGCAATATACAATTATACAAAGTGAATACAACATAACTCATAGTGGCTCTTAGTTAACATCAAGATCCAGTTTCGTCATCCAGTCGTTCCATGTTCCGATATTTGTTACACTGCCTATTTGTGCCAAGTTTGGTCCAGATCCATCAGTGTTTGAGTCCACAGTACTCTCTGCATGTAGGTGAACTACAACTCCAAAACTCAAGGTCAATGCCCATCAAACCCTTGCAGTATTTGAGATTAAGATTGTCCGCACATTGCACCTATCCAAAAATCCTTATATATCACTCAGCATACTCAGCACTTTTTAAATCTGTACCCATTACATTTGCCCGGCCTAGTTTTTATTGTATCACGATGTGCTGTTTTTATTGTTTATTGTTATTGCTTTTAATGTTTTTGATTTGCTTTGGTTTATATGTAATTGTTATATTGTTGTTTTGTTGTGGCCTTGGCCTTTGTAAGCCACATCGAGTCGTTCGGGAGATGCTAGCGGGGCACAAATAAAGTTAATAATAATAATAATAATAATAATAATAATATTTTCTGTTGGTCATGGGAGTTCTGTGTGCCATGTTTGGTTCCATTCCATTGCTGGTGGAGTTCAGAATGCTCTTTGATTGTATGTCAACTATAAATCCCAACAATTACAACTCCCAAATGATAAAATAAATCCTCCCCCCAATCCTACCAGTATTCAAATTTAGGCATATTGGGTATTTGTGCCAAATTTATTTATTTATCGTGTCATCAGCAACCATTGTATTACAATTCTAACAGAGCAAAACAAACACACAGATTAAAAAGGAAAAGGAAAAGAAAACACACAGATTTTGCAAATTTGGTATTTGGTTAAATGTCCTTTGACCAGTATCTGGCCACTTGGAGTGCCTCTGGGGTTGCCGCAAGAAGGTCGTCCATTGTGCATGTGGCAGGGCTCAGGGTGCATTGCAGCAGGTGGTCAGTGGTTTGTTCTTCTCCGCACTCGCATGCCGAGGATTCCACCCTGTAGCCCCATTGCTTAAGATTGGCTCTGCATCTCGTGGTGCCAGAGTGCAGTCTGTTCAGTCGCCCAGTCTTCTGAGTGCCCAGGGGGGAGTCTCTCATCTGGTATCACCCATGAATTGAGGTGCTGGGTTTGGGCCTGCCACTTTTGGACTCTCGCTTGCTGGGGTGTTCCAGCAAGTGTCTCTGTAGATCTAAGAAAACTATGTCTTGATTTAAGTCGTTGACGTGCTGGCTGATACCCAAACAGGGGATGAGCTGGAGATGTCTCTGCCTTGGTCCTTTCACTATTGGCTGCTACTTCCCGGCGGATGTCAGGTGGTGCAATACCGGCTAAGCAGTGTAATTTCTCCAAATTCGTGCCAAATTTGTTCCAGTGAATGAAAATACATCTTGCATATCAGATATTTACATTATGATTCATAATAGTATCAAAATTACAATTGTGAAGTAGCAACAAAAATAATTTCATGGTTGTGGGTCACCACAACATGAGGACCTGTATTAAGGAGTCCCAACATTAGGAAGGTTGAGAACCACTGGACTAAAAGGAAAGCTGTGCCTTTTTTGTTACACAGTTTCTAGCATCACCAATTTGGTGTATTTTGTCTGTGTTTCCTTATTTTTCCAGGAAAGGAGATCTCGCTGATCATTCATTTCAAAACATATCAACTTGGCCAGAGTAACTAAGAATTGGTCCTCCCTTTAATACCTACTGAAAACAAAGGTCACGCTTGAATGTGAAATGCCTGGTCCTGGATAGCACAGATAAAAATGCTCAACCCAAGAAACATTCAAACCGTTAGAAAGAGAAATGCCCCTTTGATAAAAGGTGGCGTCCATATGGAGAGTAAGATTGGCTTTCAATATCATGGACATAAAATATGGTTGCTATCAACAGGGATGGCTAGACTGAAAATTACTGCTGACACGCCACCTACATAATTATCGAAGCATATTTAGATGAATGCGTTATTTTGTAATGGGCCAGCTTTCAAGTGGAAAGTGGACTGTGCAATTCAGATTGACCTTTAAGTAATGGCAATTGCGTCACAAAATGGCAAACTTTCCCATTAAACCACCTTTTTTTTCCCCTTTTGCTTATTGAATCTTAACTAAGTATTTCAAGATGATCACACAAATGTCCTTTTAGATATATGGATTACCACTGGTGGCTCAGTCTTTCCAATGACAACTTTTGAAACAAAGGCTAACACCTTTGTTTTCAAACGGCATTAAATGGATATGGCGGTTTATAACAATTGCACAGCAATTGTTGGTGAGTGAAGATGTTACATTTCCAATGCCTGCCGTACACTTCTCTTCATTTTAGCTGAATTGGAATGAACTTGAAAGGCTACTGGAAAATGTCAAAGAAGGTGCTATCAGTTTTCACCCAGGATGCAGCAAGTCTGTATTTCTAGCAGGAGTGTCATTCTGTTCCTTCTTGGATATATACATTTCCTGTTTGTTCCTCCTTTCTTATAGGATTTCAAAAACACTGTAATAGCTCAAGTATGGCTCTGTAGACTGAGCCACATTCATAGTCAGTCCTGAAATTTATGGGAATGAAGTACACAAATTGGTACTTTGTTGGCTAGCTAGCTTGCTTACTTGTATAGAATTTAGGTTTTCATGCAAGAATTAAATGTTCTGATGTATACATTTCAGTATCTTGGAGATGCATGACATATCTAATATGAGTTAAATGCAGCTGATGCAGTTCTGTTTCTTTGCAACTGATGCAGACACAAAAAATCCCTAAGCTGCTCCACATACAGGGGCGGCTCGTCCATTATTCAAAGTAAGCGGTCGCAGTACACTTTTTTTTTGCCAGGGGCGCAGAGGCGCCTCTGTAAATGCCCCTTGACCGCCACTTGAGGAGCGCCCCCTCGGCTCACAACAGCCCTAGCAGTCCGGGGAAAGCCTCGGCAACCCATTACGCAAAGTAAGCATTTGCAGTATAGTTGATTTTGCCCAGGGGCACTCTTGAGGTGCTCTTGGGGAAAAATAGACCTTGACATATGCGAGTTGTAGTTACTGGGATGTATAGTTCACCTACAATCAAAGAGCATTCTGAATTCCACCAATGATGGAATTGAACCAAATATGGCTCACAGAACTCCCATGATGAACAGAAAATGATTGGTTGGGGGAGGGGCGCCAAAATACTGTTTGCTTACTGTTGAAAATTACCTAGGGCCACCTCTTTCCACATAGAACATAGTTTTCAGTCCTTTTGGGGCACTCTTCTCTGGACATGTCTCAGTTGGTCAATAGCTTTGTATTGTGGTGCCCAGAACTGGACATAGTCTTATTCCAGGTGAGATCTGACCAAAGTAGAGTAGAGTGGGACAATTTCCTCCCTCAGTTTAGAGACTTCTGTTTCTGACTAAAAGAGGATTGGATTTGCAACCAAAGAATCAGAATTGGAAAGAATATGGGAAAAGGGGGATAAAGGGTTAATATCTAGATTATACAAATACATACTAAGCTATAACATGGAGGACAACAGAGTCAAGACAGTAATGATATCCTGGGCCAAGGACCTAGGCAGACCAATAGAATTGGACAAATGGGAATACCTATGGAACAAAGAATTCAAATTTACTTTATCGGGTTCAATCAGGGAGAATCAATACAAAATGTTTTATAGGTGTTATATCACCCCAGAAACATTGGCTAAAAAAGACAAATCACAACAAGGTATTTGCTGGAGGTGCAGGAAACAGAAAGGGACATTCCTCCACATGTGGTGGACCTGTGTGATCATACAGGAATTTTGGGATAAGGTAATTAAGGAGACAAATAAAATGTTACATAACAAGATTAAAAAAGCCCAGGACTGTGTCTGCTAGGTCTATAGAGAGAAAATAATAATTAAAAGGACCAAGAAATATATCAATATAGCTTTGCAGCGGCAAGATTGACCATAGCCAAAGATTGGAAAGGGGAAAAAGGTCTAACCAAAAAGGATTGGAGGGAAAGAATGCGAGAATATATGCTAATGGCCAGACTAACTTATAACAGGAGGAATAAGAGTAATGAGGACTTTCTAGAAAAATGGAAGTTGGCCATGGCATATCTGAATAGAGAGTCAGTAATATAGAGGAGCTCCATTAGGAATTTAGGTTTACCATGAATAAGGATAGATAAATAGGCTTAACAACGGAAAAATTTGTTTCTAAAATCGATTCGTTTTTTGGGGTTTTTTTGCGTTTCGTTATTTAAAAGAATTCCGAAATTTTCCTTTTAAAAAGTTCGATATTTACAAAATTTCGTTATTATTAACGAATCGATTCGTTAAAATGGCGGACGCGATGCTAAATGCTCTACAAACAAAATCATTTCATAAAATAAATCAAATAAAATAATCAAATAGAATAAGATATTAAGATATTAAATAAAAAAGTAATAAGATAAAGTAGCCAAAACTGAGTCAAATAATATAATGGAATAAACAATAATATAATAATAAAATTTAAATAAATATAAATAATAATAAATAATAATAATTTATAAATAAGAATAATAATAAATATTAATAATAAATAATAAATAATATAAAATTATATAATATATATAATATAAAATAAAATAATATAATATAATAATATGTTATTATATATATTATTATATAAATGAAATAAATAATAATATAAATATTTAATAATAATAAATAATAATAATAATAAAATAATATATAAAATTAAATAAGGAGCACTGTAAGCACTTTGTGTTGGCAAAAGGGCCACACTGGTTGGAACTACAGAAATGAAGTGCTCGCCCTGTAGTGGGGCGAAAACAGCCACAACAACTGGGTGAAACAGGGACAAACACACACACAGGCAGAGCAGCAAGCAATGCCTCCCCGCTGCTCCCAGCTCCTTAAACCACCCTCGCTCTCCCGAGTCCCAACACACAGCAATGAATGAATGCAAGCAAGCAAGCAAGCCTCCCACACCTCCCGTCTCCTCGCCTTCCCAGCCCAAACTGAGCAATGCGGCCACGCGGAGCTGCTTTTAAAGGGCAGCCCACCCAATCAGAATGAGACACGGTGCTTGGGAGCGCCGGATTGGCTCCCGGCGCACCCAGCATCCTCCATCCTTAAACGTCATTTCCGAAACGGGCGGAAGCTTGTAAAAAAGATGGAGGATGCCGTTTCGGTATTGAAAAACACTTCCGGGTTTGAAAATATATTTCAATATCATTTTGTAAATGAAAAAAATAACGAATAATTAACGAATTACAAAATTAACGAACGAAACCGCCCAGCCCTAATAATTAGGCTTAAAGGCTTCATAGTGTTTTGGTGTGGGAAGTCATGGTGAAGAGTGCACTGGTGTGGGGATGAGGGTTTATTTTGTTTAGGATAGGGGTTTTGGGATGAGTGTAAGGTCTGTGGTATGTGTGTAAAATGCCATGTGATGATTTACTGAATGTTATGGAAAAAAATTAGTACAAAGCTCTGATGGAAAGCAGTGGAAAACAGGCAGAAATAGCAAGTCTATGTATTAAGATATGTAAATGATAATAATTTGTACTTAATGACAAAATTAACTGATTGACTGAATAAGGTAGATAGGCATGTACACTTCAAATATATTAGTACCTGATTATATCTGCCATGATTTGCTTTGCTTTTCTGTTATGTACCATAATCAAAATAAACAGTTTTAACCAAAAAAACCCAAAACTTTGTATTGTGGTGCCCAGAACTGGACATAGTCTTATTCCAGGTGAAATCTGACCAAAGTAGAGTAGAGTGGGACAATTTCCTCCTTCAGTTTAGAGACTTCTGTTATTGGTGCTCTTTTAGAGAGCTACAACACCATAACACAAGAGATCCAGAAGCAACTAAGATGCATCAACACAACAATGCAGATATAACATCAACACCAGTCAAATCCCTGGTTTGATAAGGAATGCATTAAAAAAAACCACTCGCACAAAAATTCTCTAATCTGCTCCACATAAAACATGGTTTCCAGAACTTTTGAGGCACTATCCTCTGGACATGTCTCAGATGGTCAATAACTTTGAATTGTGCCCAGAACTGGTCATAGTCTTATTCCAGGTGAGATCTGACCAAAATAGAGTAGAATGGGGCTATTTCTCAGCTGGTCAATAACTTTGAATTGTGGTGCCCAGAAATGGACATAATCTTATTCCAGGTGGGATCTGACCAAAATAGAGTAGAATGGGGCTATTTCTTCCCTCAATCTAGAGACTTCTCTTATCAGTGCTCTTTTAGAGAACTAAAACACCATAACACATGAGCTCCAGAAGCAACTAAGATGCACCAACACAACAACACAGAGGTATCATCAACACCACTCCAAGACCTATGTGCTGTCGCACGCTGGGCCTGTGCATTTGACTGTAGACAGGACATAAATTCTGTGTGCCCAATGGGATGCCGGGGCTGCCTCAGATTAAAGGCCTTTGGATTTCCTTAAAACAGAGTCTTTAGATAGCTTAAAGGTTCAACAAAGTTCTTTATTAATGAAAACGAACAGGTACTTTAAGGCTTTCTTAGCAGTCTATTGGCTCTCTCTCAAGCTTGTCCACAGGGAACAGGCACTATCTTCTTAACTGTAACAAATGGGGAAATCCTTAACTCCTAATCTGGGCAGTCTGTCTTTGCCTCTGTTGGCGTGGAGCCCCTGCACCTGGTACCAACTGCTTCTGGCTTCCGCGAGTCACCCTTACCAAGCAGAGCTTTGTAGACTTCCAGGGGAAAAGGAGTTCAGGTTTCAGTGATGGCTGACTGAAGTCCTTCAGCAAAGGTGATGTAGGGCTGTATAATCCCAGCCAAGCTGTGGGCTGTATATCTCCCCGGCCAAGCTGTAGAAGACGAAGCTTTCTACAGGACCTCTTGGTATAAGGTCCTGTGTGAAAGGCTTCTCTGTGTGGACTGAACCCAAACTGGCTCCTATTTCCTCCAAAACCCAAAAAGGGGGCGGGACCAGGGAACCTAACTATAATTGACAGGTGGCTTGCCCTATGATTGCAGTCAAAAGAAGCTACCTATCTGCAGAGTCCCTGAAACTTAGGACTATAACAAACATTAAATGCAAAGCAAACAAAATTGGAGCTCCTGGTGCTGTTGTACCAGCACAACCTGGTTTGATATGGAATGCATAAATGCTTAAAAATGTCTCACATCCACATACCAGGCTTTTCTTTCCAATAATTCAGCAATAATTGCCCAAGAGCTACTCCATCAAAAGGGATGGTACAAGCTCCTGTTGGCTCTACTGGTCCAGCCTAGAATCACACTTGTTCTTTTTGTGGTGTACTAAGACTCCTAGATCCACTTCATATATATACTTGTCAAGGTACGTGGTGCCCATCCTATATTGTTGCATTTCATTTTTTTTCTGCCTAAGTGTAGCCTGTACATTTCTCCATATTAAAATTATAATCCGGCCTAGCCTTCTGCTTTGCCCAATTAGGTGCCTTCAGGAAACCCTGAAAGAGACTATCAGGGCAGCACCTATACTTTGTAAATTGTTTAGATACTCAGGTTATGATTATTAGGATATTAACAGTATTAGACAATACTTTGTTATCAACAGGCAGGGCAATTACAATTACAATTTTGTAGATCACATCAATTTAATTCAGGTTCATCTTCTATGAGATACCAAAATCCACAAGTCTATCAATCTTTTCCCTGACCCGTTGAGAATGGGAATGTCGATCACATCAATTTAATTCAGGTTCCTCTTCTCGGAGAAACCAAAATTCATGAGTCTATCAATCTTTTCCCTGACCAGTTGAGAATGGGGATGAGAAACCTGGAAAGCCTCCAGAACCGTAGAGGATGACCTCTGGAGATGTGATTCAGGTATAACAAGGGAGAGAAAATGAGATCAACCTGGCAACTGTAAAAGGTCAGGAACAGAAATGAGTTCAAGATATGTCATTTAGGAGATGAACTTTCAAATAGCTTACAGCCTGGTATTTTTTGAAAAGATGCTTTGTTCTGAAAGATTAAATTGAGCTTGTTGACATATATCTTACTCTATCTTGCAAATTTTGTTAAATTTTGCATACGTGCAAAATCTGAATTTGACTGAGAAGTTTTCAAACATTGCTTTGTAAAGCATGAAGGACTTTAAAACACACATGCATGCCTGGACTTTCAAGCATGCACACACATTATCTCAAGGTAACAGCATTGAGAAGCAACTAGTTACACTCCATGCATTTTAACACCTTGTAAATCCATCTTAAATTCCAAATCAAAAAGCATCCTTAACTTTGAGGAAAAGTTCTTACTAACTAGTAGAGCTTTGCATGTGAAAAGTTCTAGTTTCTGTCCCAAGCATCTCTCCTTATTGCTGGGAAAGACTTCCCGTTGACAACTTGGGGCCCTACTCCAGTCAGTGCATACAATTTTATTAGCAGAATCAATGATCCTGCTGAAAGAAAGAAATCTGGATTAGGTGGATGAAAATGCCACTCTTGTTTGACCTGCTCATGCTGAACATGTTGAAAAATTCCAAGCTGTGTAAACATTAACTTAATCCCTATGTTAAAGGCTGCCTCTTCTCAGGGGAGAATTTATGATTTCCCAAAGTTTAAAAATGGAATGTGAGTTATTTATGTTTCTTTTTTCATCACTCATTTTGAACTTCAGAAGCAGTATTTACTTGGGTTGTGAGTATTTTGTACTGAAATGCAGTGATCAAACAATTAACTTCATCACTGCAAATCCTGTCCTTGCCTAGAATGATAGAACAACAACAACTACACTTTATTTCTATTCTGTCTTAGCTCCCCAAGGGGACTCAGGGCGGATCACAATATACATACACGGCAAACATTCAAAGCTGTTTTGGATAGACAGAAAAGAGACAGACAGAACAGAAAGGAGGTATCTTGTGTTGACATCTAGCTTTTTGGCACCTTGGAGGTTGTGCTCGAATCCAGGGGGGTGCTGTTGCTCCATCCTCTATGACGAAGAGCTATCAGGACTTCCTCCTTATAGTTCACCTACAATCAAAGAGCATTCTGAACTCCATCAACAATAGAATTCAACCAAACTTGGCACAGAGAACTCCCATGACCAACAGAAAATACTGGAAGGTTTTGATGGGCATTGACTTTGAGTTTTGAAGTTGTAGTTCACCAATATCCAGACAGCATTGTGGACTCAAAACATGATGGATCTGAACCAAACTTGGCACAAATACTCAATATACCCAAATGTGAACACTGTGGGGAATTGGGGGGAAATAGACCTTGACATTTGGGAGTTGTAGTTGCTGGGATTTACCTACAATCAAAGAGCATTCTGAACCTCACCAATGATAGAATTGGGCCAAACTTCCCACACAGAACTCCCAGGACCAACAGAAAATACTGTGTTTTCTGATGGTCTGTGGCGACCCCTCTGACACCCCTCGTGACCCCCCTAGGGGTCCCGACCCCAAGGTTGAGAAACACTGGTATAGAGCTTTATAGGTCAAAACCAGCACGTTGATTAATAAAATGGATGCAGATAAAGCCCCAGGATCGGATGGGTTCATGGCTGGTTTCTATAAATCTTTCAAGCAAACCTTAATACCAACACTTAAAATCATTGTAAATGAAGCTATGAAATATCAGAAAACTCATGGAATGAAGTTGAAATCACAGTAATACACAAGGAAGGATCACCAGACATAGACATTAAAAATTATAGACCAATCTCCTTGTTAAATACGGATTACAAAATATTTGCGAATATTATGGCCACAAGGTTAAAAACTTTCTTAAACGATTGGATTGGAGAAGAGCAAACAGTTTTCCTCCCAAACAGGCATATGAAAGAAAACATCCGCACTGTGCTGGATCTTTATAGGTCAAAACCAGCACATTGAATTGGGCTTGGAGATGGACCTGCATTTTAGATGATTCCCCCAAATTCTATCATGATGAAAGTAGTACAGAAATTAAATCCTACTTGCTTCGTTGAGGTTGCCTTCAAGGAACTGGTTTAGGACACCAGCTTTAGCTCCTAATTTAGTATGCCGACATGAGATCATATTAGCCAGATTTCTTTGATCTACCTAGAATGGCCTCAACAGACTTTATACTTGCGTCTCCGGAGCTTTGACAAGCCTCTTTGTTAAATTCTTCTTCCATGCCATAGCTGTCTAGAGAAATTTCATTCATTCTCTGAAAAAAAGGGAAAAGAATCGCCATTTAACATCTTGATTTCAGTCAGATTCCACCTGATTACAAAAGAAAGCTGTTGATGTGATTTCCCTTAATTATGCACAAGACAGGTAACATCGTCTGAAGACAAAAAAAGACAGAGATGACAATGCTTTCTGTCATCTGTCAACAAATGATGGGATTGAGGATGATAAAAAAAATGATATATGTGGCCTCCATTAATATTTAAGCAATTTTCACAGTGAACAGGACAGGCACATCTCAAGCAGAAAAAAAAGCAGAGATGATAAGTGGAGCCTTAGGCATTCAGCAGGTAACACCTTCTTCTCTGTCGCAGGGCAGCCTCTTTGTCATTCATGTGCTTCACACTGTCTGCTCCCCATCCCCATGCCTTTAAAACGATATGATAGGATTTGGATTATATAGCATGCCTTCATAAAACCAATCATGAGCTAAGGAGAAGAGAAGATTGGCAGAAACTAGCTGAAGCCTCTCTAAATGGAATAAAGAGTGGCTCAAGAGTCGACAAAGAAAATAATTTCAGTCACTGGATAGGAAAAAAAAAGTGTTGGTCAATCTTTCTCTACAAGGATCTCTCTATCTGGAAGCTTTATTTATCTGTTTTGGCCCTTTGCAAGATAAAGCTTAACCTCTAAGTGGGCATTAAATCATCCCTGGGAATCTAATTTATATTGTTCTGAATTATTACATGACACATATGAGGTGTACTTGCAAAATGTTTTATGTGCAAAAATCTGAAACAAATAGGCATCTTACTAAAGAAATTGAGATTATATTGATCTAGTTGGGAAGTCGGATCTGGCCACGGTGGTCCACGCTCTTGTTA
This sequence comes from Anolis sagrei ordinatus, assembly GCF_025583915.1. Lineage (NCBI taxonomy): Eukaryota > Metazoa > Chordata > Lepidosauria > Squamata > Anolidae > Anolis > Anolis sagrei. Next base: position 17,573,085 of record NW_026847993.1, on the reverse strand, counting down.
CATCCCGATTAGATTACTGCAACACACTCTACGTGGGGTTGCCTTTGAAGACTGTTCGGAAACTCCAACTAGTCCAGCAGGAGGCAGCCAGACTGCTCACCGTATGGTGCCGGAGCATCATACAGGGAGCATACCACCCCCCTGTTGTGTCAGCTCCACTGGCTGCCAATCCAATTCCGAGCACAATTCAAAGTGCTGGTTTTGACCTACAAAACCCTATATGATTCCGGCCCAGTGTATCTGTCCAAACGGATCTCCCTCTACGTCCCTCCCCGGAGTCTAAGATCTTCTGGGGAGGCCCTGCTCTCGACCCCCCCTCTATCACAAGTGAGGTTGGCAGGGACGAGGAGCAGGGCATTCTCGGTGGTGGCCCCCCACCTGTGGAATTCACTCCCCGGGGAAATTAGATCAGCGACATCACTCTTTTCCTTTAGGAAAAAACTGAAAACATGGATTTGGGACCAGGAATTCAGACAATCTGGCAGATAAAGAAAGGACTTTGACAATGGACAGGAATTGACCAATGGAATGGAATTATGGAACTCTGAAAGACAAACACTGAGCATGAGAATAGTTTTATTGATGTGTTTTATACTGATTGTTTTGATTGTTTTTTAGCTGTGATAATTGTTTTAACTATGGTTTTGTACATTGTGTGTATTTTGTGTAGGCATCGAATTGTACCTTTTTGTAAGCCGCCCTGTGTCCCCCCTCAGGGGTTGAGAAGGGCGGGATAAAAGTACCCGAAATAAATAAATAATAAATAAATAAATAGTTTACACATACTTGTTGGTTCATGCACATTATGTGGTCGAATGTCAAGTGAAGACTAACAATTGAAAGCATGCACTGGATGTAATAATAATAGTTGATTTATTTATTTATGACATTGATATGCCGCCCTTCTCATCCCGAAGGGGACTCAGAGCAGCTTACAAGTAATATACAATAAATAAAATAAATACAATATCTTCCTGGACCCCTCTCTTTACTCTGGTCCCAGTTAGTGTTGGCAGGAGGGGCTCCCAGCTGATGACACTGAAGACAAGATGGCACTGTCTTCTTGGCCCCTCTCTTTACTCTGGTCCCAGAGCAGCAGTTGGTGTTGGGGGAGGGGCTCCCAACTGATGCCACTGTCTTCCTGGACCCCTCTCTTTACTCTGGTCTCAGAGTAGCAGTTGGTGTTGGGAGGAGGGGCTCCCAACTGATGACATTGAAGACAAGATGGCACTGTCTTCTTGGCCCCTCTCTTTACCCTGGTCTCAGAGTAGCAGTTGGCGTTGGGAGGAGCGGCTCCCAAATGATGACACTGAAGACAAGATGGTACTGTCTTCTTGGCCCCTCTCTTTACTCTGGTCTCAGAGTAGCAGTTGGTGTTGGGAGGAGCGGCTCCCAAATGATGACACTGAAGACAAGATGGTACTGTCTTCTTGACCCCTCTCTTTACCCTGGTCTCAGAGTAGCAGTTGGCGTTGGGAGGAGCGGCTCCCAAATGATGACACTGAAGACAAGATGGTACTGTCTTCTTGACCCCTCTCTTTACTCTGGTCTCAGAGTAGCAGTTGGTGTTGTGGGAGGGGCTCCCAACTGATGACACTGAAGACAAGATGGCACTGTCTTCTTGCCCCCTCTCCTTACTCTGGTCTCAGCGTAGCAGTTGGTGTTGGAGGGAGAGGCTCCCAACTGATGACATTGAAGACAAGATGGCACTGTCTTCTTGGCCACTCTCTTTATCCTGGTTTCAGAGTAGCAGTTAGTGTTGGGAGGAGGGGCTCCCAACTGATGACATTGAAGACAAGATGGCACTGTCTTCTTGGCCCCTCTCTTTACCCTGGTCTCAGAGTAGCAGTTGGTGTTGGGGGAAGGGGCGCCCAACTGATGACACTGAAGACAAGATAGTACTGTCTTCTTGGCCCCTCTCTTTACTCTGGTCTCATTTATATCCCTATTTATATTCCACTCTATCTCCCCGGAGGGACTTAGGGCGGATTCCAAACATCAAAGGCAAGCATTCAATGCCTGAATACAACAGCAATTTCCCCAGGTGATCCCTCGTAGCTCGAGGATGATTGTCTTCCAGATGTGGTGTCTTGGAATGAGTCTGTAGGTGGCTGTGGAGCCCTATTCTTGATCCACATGTTCTTCCGCAGTGAGGACATCTGTTTCCAGATGGAAGGCAGTCCCAGTCAGGGTTGGCTTGACGTACCTTCCTCTTGGCACATTTTTCCCTTTTGCCCCCCATTTGTACTTCTTTGAATTCTGCAGCACTTCTGGTCACAGTTGAGCTCCAGCTAGAACACTCAAGGTCCAGAGACTCCCAGTTCTCGGTGTCTATGCCACAGTTTTTGAGGTTGGCTTTAAGCCTATCTTTAAATCTCTTTTCCTGTCCACCAGCATTCCATTTTCCAAACTCAAGAACAGAAAACGGAAAACAACAATACATCCATACTAACAAAATTTAACAACCCAACATATAAGCATGAATTAAGACTTAACAACTAAAATTAAATAAAAAATAGCCTATTATAAGAAACATAAAACAAAGCATGAAACACCAAACAGAAGCAACAATTTCCCAATTCCTTGAGGCAAAAAGAATGATCATTGCTCAATAATAAATACATGTAAACTAAATGTTATATTACTGAGATGATGTGAAGCCAAATGAATAATCTACTTGTAGTATCAAATCTTTGGTAGCTCATTCCCATTAATAAGTTCTCATATACATTGCAGTTGGTAAACCATTACCATGCATGTATGATTTAAATCAGATCTCTCTGGTACATAATGGATGCATATTTCTGAGCAAATCTTGTGCAGACATAAATCCATTTGTCATTTTTTTTCCCTTTTACTATATTGAAATTTGTAAAGTTCATGTTCGAGCCATGCAAACAATGTACATTTTTGAAAGTTCATATCAAATATGATCAGCCATCTGTATCAACCAAATCCAGTATGTGCAATATGAAGAGGATCGTAATGTACTTACTTGCCCTATAGCTATTACAGTTGAGGAAACTATTAGGAAAGAAAGGGTGGAAACTCTAATTCAGTACAGCATCCATGGTTTTGTTGTTCATTCGTTCAGTCTCCCGAAAGGGGACTCAGGGCCATTCTGATGTCTCTGGGGAGAGTGTTCAACAGGTGAGGGGCCACTGATGAGAAGGCCCTGTCCCTCATCCCCAGCAATCGCATTTGTGATGTCAGTAGGGTCGAGAGCGGGGCCTCTCCAAATGATCTTAATTTTCGTGATGGTTCGTACCAGGAGATACGAAAAAATATATCTTATTTGTCATGTTAAAAAGTTATGAAAAACAATAAAACATTTAAAATGAATTATTTGAACCAACATAAACTTACCAGTATTTCAGACAGAAGTGTGGACCTGCCTTTCGCTTATGAGATAGTCAAGTTATTTAGGACTGTTGTTGTGTGTTTTCAAGTTGTTTTAGGGTGACCATAAGTCTAAAGTTTAGCATGGGGGCTGGGTAAATGACCTTGGAGATCCACATCCAGCCTGCGGCCTTAGTTGGGGGACCCCTGTCCTATGTCTTCTCCATCCAGGAGACTCTGTTCTACTCTATCTAAGGAAATATCATGTTCCCTAATATGCTGAAGACTAGATGCATGGGTCTTCTCTTTCAAGAGAACCACCAGTTTGTACTCATTGCATATCATCTACCCACTTTCCCTGGCAAGAGTGCAAACATACCACATTGGTTGCAGGTGCCTATAGCAACTTCCTCAATGTCTAGCCTTGAATAGTAGGCTTGGGCGGTTTTGTTTGTTAATTTCGTAATTTGTTATTAATTCGTATTTAAATTAGCTTACGATCCAATATTGAGCCATGCAGGAATAGTGTGAGGAGTAAAATTAGATTCGAAACAATTTTTTCAATTTATTTCGTAATTATTTTGTTATTATTTCGTAATTATTTCGTAATTATTTCGTAATTATTTTCGCATGTCTGGTGCAAGTTTTATAGTTGTTTGTTTTATCACACCAACAGTCAACAACAGAGGGAGAGGGAAGCTTCAGAAGTTCCCCCTGTCCCATTTGGAGGTTTTCTTTAGCATATTGCGCAATTGCGTCCGCCATTAACAAATCGATTTGTAATTTTACGAAATTTCGTATATTTAAAAGGAAAATTTCGGAATTATTAAAAAAAACGAAACGCAAGGGCCCCCTAAAAACAAAACAAGTTTAGAACCAAATTTTTCTGTGGTTACCCACCACACCTCCCTCTCAGAACTCTCCCAAACTCTTCAGGTGACCTTGCCTGTTTGCCAAGATCCAGAGAGACTATACAGCAGTGGTTCTCAACCTGTAGGTCCCCAGATGTTTTGTCCTACAGCTCCCAGAAATCCTAGCCAGTTTACCAAGTGTTAGGGTTTCTGGGAGTTGAAGGCTGCAAACATCTGGAGACCCACAGGTTGAGAACCATTGCTATACAGAGAAGTAGTGGCTGCTAGTTTCTCTTCAAAACCAAGTGTTTGAGGAAGTCTCCATTCATCTCACATGATCAGTTAGCTCACCAGAACACAACAGGACCCTAATGAGCAAGCAGGAAAGCAAACTTCTAGGGCTGGGTAACAACGGAAAAATTTGTTTCTAAACTCATTTCGTTTTTAGGGGGTCCATTGCGTTTCGTTTTTTAAAAGAATTCCAAATTTTTCTTTAAAAAAATTTCGTTATTTACGAAATTTCGTAAATTTCAAATTGATTTGTTAATGGCGGACACGATTGCGCAATACACTAAAAAACCCTCCAAATGGGACAGGGGGAACTTCTGAAGCTTCCCTCTCCCTCTGTTGTTGACTGTTGGTGTGATAATTTATTTTTTTATCACTGATAAAACAAACAACAACTATAGAACTTGCACCAGACATACGGAAATAATAATGAAACAATTTCGAAACGATTTCGAACCAATTACGAAACAATTACGAAATAAATTGAAACATTCGTTTCGATTTTTAGTTGCTCCTGCATGGCTCAATATCGGATCGTAAGCTAATTTAAATACGAATCAATAACGAATTACGAAATTAACGAACGAAACCGCCCAGCCCTACAAACTTCCACTCTCCTCCCACAAATAAATGACCTTACCTTAACAGACATAACAGCTTTAATTGAACAAACTCTCCCAATGTACACTCTGTGGTTGGAAATGTTTAACCTAAACTCATTTTATGCTGTCTGTTCAACAAGGCTCATGCAAAATACCCCTTGTTGGCTTTGTGATTACCCAAGCTCTGCTTCAAATAAGTTGCATCCTCTTTCCAGGCACTAAGTCACATAAGTACCAGCATTTTTTCCTAAATGAGAAGTCTGCTGGCCACTTTTGATTTGTTCTGGTTTGTTTGTGCAATCATAGAAGATCCCCGGGGCCATAAATGGCCCTACAAAACCAGAGCAGTTGCTCACAAGTGTAAATAGCAATACGTTTTAGCAGTATGTGCTTTTTTTAAAAAAAATCCTAATACACCTGGCTTTGTGACTTAACTAGGTTGGAAGCATTAATCACCTCAACATCAATTACACCATAGTTCCGCCTTCTTATTTTTAATAAAACTGTAAACATTGCGTGTCCTTGAGGGGATGGGATCAAGCACTTTTAATCTGTGACACAATCTCCCGGAAGTTGGCTTCTATGCTCTTAGTACAGAAAACAATAAATTTAGGGCTGCTCCATTTAGCTGATGGGTTAGTTTAAAAAAATAAGAATTAGAAACAACAATAAAAGCAGTTTGGCCTATTTTCAGTGCCAACAGAATAAATCCATTGAATCAGTGGTCAACTTGCAAGTCATAGGTAGGTTCCCCACAAGCAAAAGGCTACCCCCAACACACATAGAATCATAGAATCAAAGAGCTGGAAGAGACCTCATGGGCCATCCAGTCCAACCCCCTGCCAAGAAGCAGGAATATTGCATTCAAATCATCCCTGACAGATGGCCATCCAGCCTCTGTTTAAAAGCTTCCAAAGAAGGAGCCTCCACCACACTCCGGGGCAGAGAGTTCCACTGCTGAACGGCTCTCACAGTCAGAAAGTTCTTCCTCATGTTCAGATGGAATCTCCTCTCTTGTAGTTTGAAGCCATTGTTCCGTCCTAGTCTCCAAGGAAGCAGAAAACAAGCTTGCTCCCTCCTCCCTGTGGATTCCTCTCACATATTTATACATGGCTATCATATCTCCTCTCAGCCTTCTCTTCTTCAGGCTAAACATGCCCAGCTCCTTAAGCCGCTCCTCATAGGGCTTGTTCTCCAGACCCTTGATCATTTTGGTTGCCCTCCTCTGGACACATTCCAGCTTGTCAATATCTCTCTTGAATTGTGTGCCCAGAATTGGACACAATATTCCAGGTGTGGTCTAACCAAAGCAGAATAGAGGGGTAGCATGACTTCCCTAGATCTAGACACTATGCTCCTATTGATGCAGGCCAAAATCCCATTGCCTTTTTTGCCGCCACATCACATTGTTGGCTCATGTTTAACTTGTTGTCCACGAGGACTCCAAGATCTTTTTCACACGTACTGCTCTCGAGCCAGGCATTGTCCCCCATTCTGTATCTTTGCATTTTGTTTTTTCTGCCAAAGTGGAGTATCTTGCATTTGTCACGTTTAAACTTCATTTTGTTAGTTTTGGCCCATCTCTCTAATCTGATAAAATGGTTTTGAATTCTGCTCCTGTCCTCTGGAGTATTGGCTCTCCCTCCCAATTTGGTGTCATCTGCAAACTTGATGATCATGTCTTCTAGCACTTCATTTAAGTCATTAATAAAGATGTTGAACAGGACCAGGCCCAGGACAGAACCCTACTGATGACACACCACTCGTCACTTCTTTCCAAGATGAATAGGAAGCATTGGTGAGCACCCTCTGGGTTCGTTCATTTAATAACCAATTACTGATCCACCTCACTGTAGTTTTGCCTAGCCCACATTGGACTAGTTTCCTTGCCAGAAGGTCATGGGGGACCTTGTCGAAGGCCTTACTGAAATCCAGATACGCTACACCATGGCATTCCCTGCATCTACCCAGCTTGTAACTCTATCGAAAAAAGAGATCAGATTAGTCTGTCATAACTTGTTTTTGATAAATCCATGTTGACTATTAGCGATGACGCATTTGTTTCTAAGTGTTTGCAGACCACTTCCTTAACAATCTTTTCCAGAATCTTGCCTGGTATCGACGTGAGGCTGACCGGACGGTAATTGTTTGGGTCATCCTTTTTTCCCTTCTTGAAGATTGGGACCACATTGGCCCTCCTCCAGTCTGCTGTAACTTCTTCCATTCTCCAAGAACTCTCAAAGATGATTACCAATAGTTCCGAGATGACTTCCGCTAGTTCCTTCAGTACTCTTGGATGTAGTTGATCTGGCCCTGGGGACTTGAACTCATTTAGAGCGGCCAGGTATTCCTGGACGACTTGTTTCCCAATTTGGCGTTGGATGTCCTCTAATCCCTCATCCACTCCATCTTGCTGAGGTTGAAGATTACTTTCTTTTTGTGAGAAGACCGAGGCGAAGAAGGCATTAAGTAGTTCTGCCTTTTCCCTACACACATTCTTTTATTTATTTATTTATTTTGTGTACTTATACCCCACCCTTCTCACCCCCGAGGGGGGACTCAGGGCAGCTTACAAAAGGCACATCTTGGTGCCTACACAAATACAATAACATATAAAACCAGCAATTAATTGGTCAACAATTAAAACAATTAAAAACAACAATATATCACACAATCAATAGCCAATCTCAGACACAGCGTTCGCCAACTCAGAATTCATATTTCGCTCTACCTTGTCCAGTTCCTATCTATCGTCACAGTCCTTTATTCATCTGCCAGATTTCCCAAACGCCTGGTCCCACATCCACGTCTTTAATTTCTTTCTGAATGAAAGGAGGGATGTTGCTGATCTGATCTCCCCGGGGAGTGAATTCCATAGGTGAGGGGCCACCACTGAGAAGGCCCTGCTCCTCGTCCCCGCCAATCTCACTTGTGACAGAGGCGGGGTCGGGAGCAGGGCCTCCCCAGAGGATCTCAAACTCTGAGATGGGACGTAAAGGGAGATGCGTTCGGACAGATACGCTGGGCCGGAATCGTATAGGGTTTTGTAGGTCAAAACCAGCACTTTGAATTGTGCTCGGAACTGGATCGGCAGCCAGTGGAGCTGACATAGCAGGGGGGTGGTATGCTCCCTGTATGATGCTCCAGTGAGCAATCTGGCTGCCTCCCGCTGGACTAATTGAAGTTTCTGAACAGTCTTCAAAGGCAACCCCACGTAGAGTGTGTTGCAGTAATCTATCCTTGGAAAGCATTGAAATTAAAGGCAGCCAAATTATTTCTGGCACAAGAGGTAAAAGATTCAACAAGCATCTCTCTTCTTCTGTAGTACTAAATTTCTTGTCAGATATGGCAGCACACTGCCAAATGGCAGAAATGGCTCTGCCTTTAATTGTGCGAATGTGTGAGAGGGGGTGATTGGGGGATAATTTGTCTGGCTTTTTAACTTGCTTTGGATTTTTCATGAGGTTTTTTTTAGCAACTCCTCTGAAAAACCTTTTGTTTCAGGGCATGACCTCGGCTTCTTCGAACACAATCATTTGAATCATGTCATCACAATAGAGCTGGGTCAGGCTGCTGGTCCCAAAGCTGGCATCAGATGCACTGCTGACTTCATTCCTGGCTGTGAATGTGTTGGCATGGATATCTGCCCAGAGACTACATGCTACTTTTGTATGCTTCCATGGGATTTGGAATCTAAGCCAATGCCCACACTGACCTATGGACATGGCGACAGCATGGGCCCACTCCACAATAACCAAACCACCCTACATACAATTAACACAGGGATGATCTTTTGAGGAAAGGTGAACTGATCATGGTAGTGTCACCTTGAAATGAAGGCATTCCTTTGTGACTTCTCTTTTATATCCAGCCACCTCTGAGTTGTAGGATGACCTACTTTTTTCAACATTGTCTTCTCTTTCGATGGTTGTATTGACCTGTGGGTTTTCTTTGCAAAGGAGAAAGAGACACGGAAAGGGGCCTGTCTGTAAGAATCGCCACACTTATCATTCCAAAACCTATGTAGTGCAAGCTTGGTGTGTGTTTTAGCAAACCATTTCATCTAAGATGTAGGGCCCAGATAAAAGATCTTTAGAAAGCACAGGAATGCTAGAGTTGATGCTGAATGTACTCTCCCCCTCACACGCAAAAGAACAACGATACCAACAGCAACAGCATAGAAATGCAATATTTGAAATGTCTACTTTTTCAAAAAAAAAGAAGAGGCAATTGATAACCCAATGGGAACAATTACAACCAGGTGTCCCAGCTTCTTAGCTACAGAGTAGGCTTGGGCGGTTTCGTTCGTTAATTTCATAATTCGTTATTAATTCGTATTTAAGTTAGCTTACGATCCAATATTGAGCCATGCAGGAATAGTGTGAAGAGTAAATTAGATTCGAAACAATTTTTTCAATTTATTTCGTAATTGTACTGTCGAAGGCTTTCATGGCTGGAATCACTCAGTTCTTGTGGGTTTTTTCGGGCTATATCGCCATGTTCTAGAGGCATTTCTCCTGACGTTTCACCTGCATCTATGGCAAGCATCCTCAGAGTAATTATTTTGTAATTATTTTGTAATTATTTCGTAATTATTTCGTAATTATTTCGTAATTATTTTGTAATTATTTTGTAATTATTTCGTAATTATTTCGTAATTATTTCGTAATTATTTTCGCATGTCTGGTGCAAGTTTTATAGTTGTTGTTTGTTTTATCACACCAACAGTCAACAATAGAGGGAGAAGGAAGCTTCAGAAGTTCCCCCTGTCCCATTTGGAGGTTTTGTTTTAGCATATTGCGCAATCGCGCCCGCCATTAACGAATCGATTCGTAATTTTACAAAATTTCGTATATTTCGAAATTTTTAAAAGGAAAATTTTGGAATTATTAAAAAAAACGAAACACAAGGGTCCCCTAAAAACAAAACGAGTTTAGAACCAAATTTTTCCATAGTTACCCAAGCCTACTACAGAGTATTGATGAATATAATAATAATAATAATAATCCTTTATTTGTACCCCGCTACCATCTCACGAAGGACTCGGTGCAGCTTACAAGAGGCCGAGCCCAAATACAACAATAAAAACAGCAGCAGCAACAACAACACAATAAAAGCAATAGCAAAGAATAGCGATAACATTAACAACACCCAATGACGCAATTAAAAACAATGGCCGGGCCAAATGTAATAATTAAAATTAAAAATTAAAAGTGCTGGGCATGACAAGGTGGGGTGTTTGGAGGGGGATGGACATGCAGATATCCTGGATCTCTGATAAAGTGCATTGGGACATAATGCTAGAAGTTTCCTTATTCTGGAAAGGCACACTGGAACAACCACGTTTTCAAGCTCCTCCTAAAGATTGCTAGCGACGGGGCCAGCTTGATGTCCTTAGGGAGAGAGTTCCAGAGTTGAGGGGCCACCACCGAGAAGGCCCTATACCTCATCCCCACCAATCGTGCTTGCAATGCCTGTGGGATCATCAGCAGGCCCTCTCCAGATGAACTTAGAGATCATGTGGGTTCGTACACAGAGATGTGATCACGCAGGTAGGCGGGTACCAAACCATTTAGGGCTTTGTAGGTAAGCACCTGCACCTTGAATTGGGACCGGAAAATGAAAGGCAGCCAGCGGAGCTCCTTAAACAGGAGAGTTGACCTCTCCCTGTAAGGAACACCAGTTAACAACCTGGCCGCCGCTTGTTGGACCAATTGAAATTTCCGGGCCGTTTTCAAGGGCAGCCCCACGTAGAGTGCATTACAGTAGTCCAATCTGGAAGTGGCTAAGGCGTGGACCACCCTGAACAACTACAGAGTCATATTTATATGATTGTGTATCAGACAGCTTGGATCAGACAGTCATTTAGCGTGAGGACTGTCCTTTTCTAAAATAGGAAACATGTCCACCTTTGGAAGAAAAAAAAATATTTTGGATCAAAGTTTATAGTTTGTATCGAAGGGGCAAGATCATTTCATGGTAGTGTGGAAGAAGAGGAGAATATGTGTGATGGCACACCCAAGCCTTTGGGGAAACTATAGTGTCTGGCTTTATTCGGGGGCTATCAATACCTTCTGCTAAGATTAAGACCCTTAGCAGACAGAGGCACTTTAGGCAAGGTGAAAAGAAAACCAAATGAGTTTACTGAAACAAGATGAATAAGGGGTTAACTCCACCCAGGACTATTATAGGATAACTTAACACAATACACTACAAAAGGAGAATTTGCTGATTGTAGTCATCTTTCTGGGATCTTCTGTCTCTGATGCAAAGTGATGGATTATAAGTTGTTGCTTACAACCTGTCTTAATCTGCTCTCCTGTGAAACTTAGCCTGATCAAAAGCTTCTGTTGTCCTTTGGACTTTTGGTATAAAATACTGCTAAATACTGCAGCAGACGGTGCTAAAAATGCCTGTTTTTGGATTGCTAGGCCTAGGATTCCAGACAATATCCAGGCCTCTAAGGTTTTACTACAGAAAGAAGGAGGTGTCCAGCAAAGAGCTCTGTGCAGAGAATATTTATTTATTTACTTATTTATTTATGATATTTATAGCCCGGCTTTCTCAGCCATACGGCGACTCAAGGCAAGTTACACAATTTGATACCAGGCATTCATAAAAGTGCCATTAAAAACAATCAAAATTACAATATAAAACATATATAAAAACTGTTAAAACATATAATCATCAATGTCATCCTGTTAAAAATGTTATACAGTAACATTGTCTAGCAATTCCATGTTCATCAGTCATAATTCCGTGTTATCTATTTCACTGCATTCTCAAAAGCTTTCTCAAAGAGCCAGGATTTTACTTTTTTCGGAAAGTCAGGAAAGCCGATCTAATATTCCTGGGGAGGGAGTTCCATAGCCGGAGGGCCACCACTGAGAAGGCCCTGTCCTTCGCCTCTGCCAATTGCACTTGTGAGGCAGGCGGGATCGAGAGCAGGGCCTCCCCAGATGATTTTAAGCTCCTAGATGGTTCATAGGAAGAGATACGTTCAGATAGGTAAGCTGGTCCGGAAATGTTTAGGGCAGCCAGCACTTTGAACTGTGCTTGGTAGCAAATTGGCAGCCAGTGGAGCTGATGCAACAGAGGAGTAGTGTGTTCCCTGAGTGCCGTTTCTGTTAGTAAACAAAGCTTCCGAACAGACTTCAAAGGCAACCCCATGCAAAGCGTGTTGCAGTAATCTATTTGGTATGTAACAAGAACATGGACCACCGTGACCAAGTCAGACTTCTCAAGGTATGGGCACAGCTGGCGCACAAGTTTTCACTATGCAAATGCTCCCCTGGTCACCACCAAAACTTGGGGTTCTGAGCTCAGCAATGAGTCAAGGATCACACCCAAGCTGCGAACCTGCGTCTTCAGGGGGAGTGTAACCCCATCCAACACAGGCTGTAACCTATGCCCTGTTCGACATTTCAACTGACCAGGACAACCTCTGTCTTGTCTGGATTCAATTTCAATTTGTTCACCCTGATCCAGATTGTCACAGCGGCCAAGCATTGGTTCAGGACCTTAACAGCCTCCTTAGTAGCAGGTGGGAAGAAGTGGCAGAATTGGACTAATGTGCGTACAGGTGACACCGCACCCCAAAACTCCAGATGATCTCCCCCAGCGGCTTCATGTAGATGTTAACATAGGGGACAATATTGAACCCTGCGTAACCCCACAAGACAATGGTTGTGGGGTCGAGCAAATATCCCCTAATAACACCTTCTGAGAACGACCCTCTAGGATGGATCAGAGCCACTGCAGTACTGTGCCTCCAAGGCCCATTCCCATGAGGCTACCCAGAAGGATACCATGGTCAACGATATCGAAGGCTGCTGAAAGGTCCAGCAGAACCAACAGGGACACACTCCCCTTGTCTAGTTCCTGGCGTAGATCATCCACTAAGGCAGTGGTTCTCAACCTTCCTAATGCCGTGACCCCTTAATACAGCCCCTCATGTTGTGGTGACCCCTAACCATAATATTGTTTTCGTTGCTACTTCATAACAGTCATTTTACTACTGTTATAAATCATAATGTCAATATCTGATATACATTTTCATTCACTGGACCAAAGTGGGCACAAATACCCAATACACCCAAATGTGAATGCTAGTGGGGTTGGGGGGAGGATTGATTTTGTAATTTGGGAGTTGTAGTTGTTGGGATTTATAGTTCACTTATAATCAAAGAGCATTCTGAACTCCACCAGTGATGGATTTAATCCAAACTTGGCTCCCATGACCAATGGAAAACACTGGAAGGGTTTGATGGGCATTGACCTTGAGTTTGGGAGTTGTAGTTCACCTATATCCAGAGAGCACTGTGGACTCATGCAATGGTGGATCTGGACGAAACTTGGCAAAAATACCTAATATGCCCAAATGTGAACACTGGTGGAGTCTAGGGAAAATAGATCTTGACATTTGGGAGTTGTCATTCCTGGGATTTATAGTTCATTACAATCAAAGAACATTCTGAACTCCACCAATGACAAAATTGGCTCAAACTTCCCACATGGAATCCCCATGACCATCAGAAAATGCTGTGTTTTCTTATGGTCTTTGGTGACCCCTCTGACACGCCCTCGCGACCCCCTTAGGGGTCCCGACTCCCAGGTTGAGAAACACTGCACTAAGGCAACCAAGGCTGTCTTGGTTCCATGTTCCAGCCTTAAAGCCAGACTGTGCCGGATCCAGATAATCCATGTCTTTCAAGAATTCCTGAAGTTGTGAGGCCATCATACATTCCATGAAAAGGAACAGGGCAACTGAGACTGGCCTCTAAGGGGTGTTTTAAGCTCCACCCAAAAACTAATTACAAAAGAAGGTCTCTATACTATTGGAAAGGCCTAAAACAGGGGGAACTGAAGCAGAGGAGAGGAGAAGACGGAACTAAGACTTCACAATGAGTAAGCAGGCCCGTAGCCAGGATTTTGATTCGGGAGGGGCTGAGTTTGATTCGGGGGGGGGGGGGGTCTGAGTGGAAGAGGGTCTACCCTAGCAAACCTTTTGTATCGTTACCCCAATACCCCCATGCATATGGGATATATTGAGCATGGTGATCAGATCATGATATGAATAAACATAACAGTTTAAATAATGTACCAGTAAGGCCTTCTCGCAGGCCATCATGAGAATTTCGGGGGGGGGGGGCTGAAGCCCCTCAAGGCCCCCCTTTTTTGAATGGTAACAGAGGCTTTGGACTTTTCCGTCTCTGCTGAATAGCCCTCGACTTATCCACTGGTCATATAGTAAAGGTCAAGGTTTGCCCCTGACATTAAGTCTAGTCGTGTCATACTCTGAGGGGTGATGCCCATCTCAATTTCTAAGCCGAAAGCCAGCATTGTCCGTAGACACCTCTAAGCGCCGTTATTTTCCTGCTGAAGAGGTACTTATTGATCTACTCACATTTGCATGTTTTCAAACTGCTAGGTTGGCAGAAGCTGGGGCTAACAGTGGGAGCTCACCCCATTCCCTGGATTGGAACCACTGACCTTTCAATCAGCAAGTTCAGCAACTCAGTGGTTTAACCCACTTCACTACCGGGGGCTGCGGTCATATTAAAATCCATAACTGCGGCTCCAAAATCTGCCCTCGACTTACACATGAGGTCATTTTACTCACTGGCTACATGCCTGTGAGTAAGAGTGTGCAAAAATAAGCTATAGGTTGACAGAAGGTAAAACATCCTTAAGGTGTAATTGCTCTCTCTAGGAAACTAAAAACAGAAGTAGTGGCTGTGTTATCTCCTTATAAAAGTGTAATCTGCCTCCATTCATACATTATGTATATATATTTATGAACAAGCAAATATTACAAAAGCACTAAGCTGCCAACCAAAGTAAACTCAACTATGGAGATTGCATAAAAAGTAAATTTTCATAGAGTTTACCGGAATCTAAAGAAAGTCTGCAGAAGATTACAACTTAACTAGAGAAACACCAAACCTGAATTTCTCACCACACAGGAAATATGTATGTGACGGCGCGAGGGGCGCCACCTATGTATAGAACTGTTAGTTGCAAGATTTAAACTGTTGTATCGTGCTTAATCCCACGTTTTTACCCTCCTTATGTATAGCTGTATGGATTGGTTACTTATAGCTGTCAATCAGTACTGTTTGGCTCCACCTCTTCCTGCAGGAGGGGAGTGCTTCCTTTCTTTTTCATTCTGCCATCAGAGTTCTTACCATATGGACATGAGTAAGAGACTTGACTCTAAAAGACCCTGATTTAAATTACCTCTCAGTACCAATTCTGAGGTTTTTTACCCTTGGGACTCATGCTTTATGTCCAGATTGTCCTGGACAACATTGAGGAGACCCAAGCGCCTTCAAACTGGTTCTTTTGGCACCAAAGGAAGATCCTGAGTCATCAAAACATAGGCCATCTGAACTGGGGTTGTGGTTTGCTCTGGCATTCACAGCCATTGAGGAAAGAGGAAACTTGGTGAGGCTTCTCAGCTTCAAACACCTTGGACCCAGGACTGATTGAGACTGTAATGTATATTTTCCTTCACCCCTCTGAAGTTCCCAGCTCATTGCTTTAAGAAACAACTCTTTATGATCAATAAAACTTACTTTGAGTTATTTACAGTTTTTTGGGTTGTTGAGAGTTCCAGTTTCCTATAGGAGGGCAAGAAGCAATCCCTTGGGGGAAAGATGCCACGTCCATCTCTCTTTCATTAAGAAAAATAGCCCCCAATGTATGTCTGCCTCTTCCTCTTTGTGAGATGAAAGTTCTCCTAACTGGCGCAAATAATCATCCATAAAGTCAAAGCAATGCATGTAGCAGGTAGTTTGTATTCCTGAAAATGAGATAGAATCACACTACAGGGCAGTATGAGGACAAGATAAAAGAAGAGATAAACTTAATTGTGTCAGCAGTCAGATGTAAAGAAGTTATAAATAAACATTCCACAATGTCAGGCTGATCTCTCCTTACTGGTAAGATTTCCAGATCTCAGCATCTTGTTCTTCTTCTCTGGTTCATCATGATGAGAAAGAAGCATCTCAGGGGGGGAAAAAACAACACTTTATATAAAAGCGTATTTATGCATTCCTCATCTATATATATAAAAATGCTCTGTGCATAATGAGTACCTCAAAAACAAAAGAACCAATAAACGAAATCACACCAAATTTGGCAACAAAATGTCTCTCAACACAAGGAGTGACCATCACTCAAAAAATTATGATTTTGTCATTTGGGAGTTGTAGTTGCTGGGATTTATAGTTCACCTACAATCAAAGTGCATTCTGAACTCCATCAACGATGGAATTGAACCAGACTTGGCACACAGAACTCCCATGACCAACAGAAAACACTGGAAGGGTTTGATGGACATTGACCTTGAGTGTGGGAGATGTAGTTCACCTACATCCACAGAGCACTGTGGACTCAAACAATGATGGATCTGGACCAAACTTGGCAAAAGCACTCAATACGCCCAAATATGAACACAGATGGAGTTTGGGGGGAAATAGACCGTGACATTTGGGAGTTGTAGTCACTGGGATTCACAGTTCACCTACAATCAAAGAGCATTCTGAACCCCACGAATGACAGAATCGGGGCAAACCTCCCACACAGAACCCCCATGACCAACAGAAAATACTGTCCAACTCAAGCCAACTCCCTTCATCAGGGCAAGAAAACGTAATCAAAGCCCTCCTGACAAAGAGCCATCCTGCCATAGATATAGATAGATAGATAGATAGATAGATAGATAGATAGATAGATAGATAGATAGATAGATATAATTCACACACACACAGATATAGTATTATAGATTTGAAAGGGACCCCTAAAGAAGGACAATGACATGTTGCATGTTCCAGAGTAGGCAAACCAGACATTCTCCACATCAACACTGGCAAAGAAACAGCAAGAAATACTTTACCCATAAGCATCAAGACATTACATATATTAAAAACCAACACTTTTGCATTATTTTATTTCCCAGATCAACAGACTGGGCCACAGCAACACGTGGCAGGGGACAGCTAGTTACTTAGATTTGGTGGTTTCTATGTGAATGACTAACCACATTATCACACCAGGGCTTTAAATTGGGCAGCCTTACATTTCTGCCACCTACATAATAATAATAATAATAGTAATAATAATAATAATAATAATAATAATAATAATAATAATTATTATTATTATTATTATTTATACCCCACCACCATCTCCCCAAGGGGACTCGGAGCAGCTTACATGAGACCAAGTCCGACAACACATCAATAGAACAAAAAACAATAAGCAAAAACAATACAATTAATATAACTCACTATAAACAGTAACACACAAGGATTTTAAAAAACCTATGGCCGGGCCAAATGTAATAATTTAAATTTTAGAAAATAAACGCTGGGCATGAGCATGCTCCTCACTGTTCCAATGCATGATGGCGACTGAACTGTGTCAGGACAAAATTGACATCCTAGAATCATAGAATCAAAGAGTTGGAAGAGACCTCATGGGCCATCCAGTCCAACCCCCTGCCAAGAAGCAGGAATATTGCATTCAAATCACCCCTGACAGATGCCATCCAGCCTCTGTTTAAAAGCTTCCAAAGAAGGAGCCTCCACCACACTCCAGGGCAGAGAGTTCCACTGCTGAACGGCTCTCACGGTCAGGAAGTTCTTCCTCATGTTCAGATGGAATCTCCTCTCTTGTAGTTTGAAGCCATTGTTCCACATCCTAGTCTCCAGGGAAGCAGAAAACAAGCTTGCTCCCTCCTCCTTGTGGCTTCCTCTCACATATTTATACATGGCTATCATATCTCCTCTCAGCCTTCTCTTCTTCAGGCTAAACATGCCCAGCTCCTTAAGCCGCTCCTCATAGGGCTTGTTCTCCAGACCCTTGATCATTTTAGTCGCCCTCCTCTGGACACATTCCAGCATGTCAATATCTCTCTTGAATTGTGGTGCCCAGAATTGGACACAATATTCCAGGTGTGGTCTAACCAAAGCAGAATAGAGGGTAGCATTACTTCCCTAGATCTAGACACTATGCTTCTATTGATGCAGGCCAAAATCCCATTGGCTTTTTTTGCCGCCACATCACATTGTTGGCTCATGTTTAACTTGTTGTCCACGAGACACGTACTGCTCTCGAGCCAGGCATTGTCCCCCATTCTGTATCTTTGCATTTCGTTTTTCCTGCCAAAGTGGAGTATCTTGCATTTGTCCCTGTTGAACTTCATTTTGTTAGTTTTGGCCCATCTCTCCAATCTGTCAAGATCGTTTTGAATCCTGCTCCTGATCTCTGGAGTATTGGCTATCCCTCCCAATTTGGTGTCATCTGCAAACTTGATGATCCTGCCTTCTAACCCTTCATCTAAGTAATTAATAAAGATGTTGAACAGGACCGGGCCCAGGACGGAACCCTGCGGCACCCCACTTGTCACTTCTTTCCAGGATGAAGAGGAAGCATTGGTGAGCACCCTCTGGGTTCAACCATTTAACCAATTACTGATCCACCTAACCATAGTTTTGCCTAGCCCACATTGGACTAGTTTCCTTGCCAGAAGGTCATGGGGGACCTTGTTGAAGGCCTTACTGAAATCCAGGTACGCTACATCCACGGCATTCCCCGCATCTATCCAGCTTGTAACTCTATCGAAAAAAGAGATCAGATTAGTCTGGCATGACTTGTTTTTGATAAATCCATGTTGACTATTAGTCTACAGTTGTTGTTGTTCATTCGTTCAGTCGTCTCCGACTCTTCGTGACCTCATGGACCAGCCCACGCCAGAGCTCCCTGTTGGCCGTCACCACCCCCAGGGTCTCCTTCAAGGTCAGTCCAGTCACTTCAAGGATGCCATCCATCCATCTTGCCCTTGGTCAGCCCTCTTCCTTTTTCCTTCCATTTTCCCCAGCATCATTGTCTTCTCTAGGTTTTCCTGTCTCCTCATGATGTGGCCAAAGTACTTCAACTTTGTCTCTAGTATCCTTCCCTCCAATGAGCAGTCGGGCTTTATTTCCTGGAGGATGGACTGGTTGGATCTTCTCACAGTCCAAGGCACTCTCAGAACTTTCCTCCAACACCACAGCTCAAAAGCATCGATCTTCCTTCGCTCTGCCTTCCCTAAGGTCCAGCGCTCACATCCGTAGGTTACTACAGGGAATACCATGGCTTTGACTAGGCGGATCTTTGTTGCCAGTCTGATGTCTCTACTCTTTACTATTTTATCGAGACTGGACATTGCTCTCCTCCCAAGAAGTAAGCGTCTTCTGATTTCCTAGCCACAGTCTGCATCTGCAGTAATCTTTGCACCTAGAAATACAAAGTCTGTCACGGCCTCCACATTTTCTCCCTCTATTTTCCAGTTGTCAATCATTCTTGTTGCCATAATCTTGGTTTTTTTTATGTTTAGCTGCAACCCGGCTTTTGCGCTTTCTTCTTTCACCTTGATTGGAAGGCTCCTCAGCTCCTCCTCGCTTTCGGCCATCAGAGTGGTGTCATCTGCATATCTGAGGTTGTTAATGTTTCTTCCAGCAATTTTCACCCCAGCTTTGCATTCATCAAGCCCTGCACATCGCATGATGTGTTCTGCATACAAGTTAAAAAGGTTGGGTGAGAGTATGCAGCCTTGCCGTACGCCTTTCCCAATCTTGAACCAGTCTGTTGTTCCGTGGTCAGTTCTGACTGTTGCTACTTGGTCCTTGGACAGATTCCTCAGGAGAGAGACAAGGTGGCTTGGGATGCCCACTAGCACATTTTAAAAAAGGAAGTTGTGCTGCCGCATCCTATATAACACACACCTGAGGGCCCTTCCACACAGCCCTATATCACAGAATATCAAGCCAGAAAATCCCACAATATTTGCTTTGAACTGGGTTATCTGAGTCCACATTCAGATAACGTGGGTTTTTCTGTTTTGATATTCTGGGATACAGAGTAGGCCTGTTTCTAAAATCGATTCGTTTTTTGGGGTTTTTTGCGTTTCGTTATTTAAAATAATTACAAAATTTTCCTTTTAAAAAGTTCGATATTTACGAAATTTCGTAAATGGGTAAAAATTAACGAATCGATTTCCGAAACAATAACGAATTGATTCGTTAATGGCGGACGCGACCGCGAAATACGCTAAAAAACCTCCAAAAACTTCTGAAGCTTCCCTCTCCCTCTGTTCTTGACTGTTGGTGTGATATTATATTTTTTTTTCACTAATTAAACCATAAAACTGGCCCAGACATGCGGAAATAATAACGAAACGACCTCAGAACAATAACGAAACGAATACAATAACAAAATACGAAGCATTTACAAAACGTATTTAAAAATTTGTTTTTTTGAATAATTGCTCCAGAATGGTTCGTTATCGTTTTGTAATTGGAAAAATTAACGAATTATTAACGAATTACGAATTAACGAAACGAAACCGCCCAGGCCTAATACAGAGCTGTGTGGAAGGGCCCTGAGACACCTCACCAAGGGCTAAAATAGCCTTCAAACCCACGAGAAGGACTTACCCAACTAAGTCAGTGCTCCCAAAGCTTGCCAAAGCCTACATGCTTTTGTTGCTAATGTAAAGTTTTTTTTCCAGCTAGGAAAAAAAAAACGGAAGTGAGCTGTCTTGAATTAAAAATGCAAATAGCACAAGTTAGTCCCGGAGAGGTTAGCTTACTTTTTAGATCCTGACCGTGAAAGAAATAGCATGGATAACAGTGGGAACAGTGTTTAAAGGAGGTTATTGCAATAGGCTCACATAATTATCAACAACATTCCAGGAGTTCAATTGCATTAGAAATTCTGTATTCGTACACTTCAAATCAACTACTTTAATGGAGGAGTGTTAAAGTGAACAAGAACTATTCATCTGAATAGTGTCATGTGCTTCTCTCTTCAGAATGTCTTGCCATTTCTAATGGAAAAGAGAATCCTGTTAAATTCTTAACAAATAAATCTGCGACACATACACTCTGTTATCATGAGTGTAATCAAATACTTATAGCAAAAAATGAAGAATTCTAAAGGATTTGGGTGAAAGATCAGTCTGAGCGAATGGAGCCACAGAAAAAACAGGGAGTGCTGCTTGACATATTGTGGGAAGTAAATACAAAAAAAGGTTAGAATGGCCCTCCCCCCAGAAAAATCTGTTCCACATTTTTTTCAGCCATTCTAATTTGATGAACGAAATATTTTTTTTCCATAAAATGTTCACACAAAAACAAAGTGCCAATGAAATGTTCATGGCTGGGCACAGAGAGTTCTTGATTGTTGTTGTTTATTCATTCAGTCGCTTCCAACTCTTTGTGACTTCATGGACCAGCCCACACCAGAGCTCCATGTTGGCCGTCATCACCCCCAGGTCCTTCAAAGTCAAGCCAGTCTCTTCCATCCATCTTTTTTTAATAATAGTTTTTATTGATTTATCACAATTACTACATTTGTTATACATTTGTTATTACTGTTACATTTTGTACAACACACTCTTTAACATGTTATTTTATTGTTTTGCTTAAGCATTTTCCCTCTTTTTATTTCCACCACAGTGCTCCCCTCCACCCGTCTCAAGCCACAATTTTTACATATCATCTGTCCAAAATCTCATTTCTTCTTGTGACGCTAACTTTCCTTCCTTGTTTTTTAAAGCATTTACAACAAATTTTCTCCAAACAGCATCAAAGTCGCTTTGTTTCCATATACCTTTTTTAACCTTTAATATACATGTCAGCTTATCATTTATTGCTAATTTCCATGCTTCCCTATACCACTCCTCTATTTGTATATTCATTTCTTTTTTTCCAATTCTTTGCTATGAGCAATCTTGCTATTATTAATAAGTTTGTTATCGCTTCTTTATCCTCCTTTTTCAATTGTTTATTGTTATATAATGATAATAAAGCTATACTAGGACTTTTATCAATTTTCATTTTCATTATATCTTCTATTTCTCTAAAAACTTTCTCCCAAAAGTTATTTACATATTTACATTGCCACCACATGTGTATATATGTTCCTGGTTCTTGACTCCCTCTCCAACAATTTTTTGAATTATTTTTATTCATATATGCTATTCTTACTGGTGTCAGATACCATCTGACACCGGTATCTAACTTCCATCCATCTTGCTCTTGTTTGGTCCCTCTTTCTTTTTCCTTCCATTTTCCCCAGCATCATTGTCTTCTCTAAGCTTTCCTATCTTCTCATGATATGCCAAAAGTACTTCATCTTTGCCTCTAATATCATTCCCTAAACGGTTCCAGCCCAGCTTATCTATCCGAACGCATCTCTTCCTACGAACCCACCGGGAACTTGAGATCATCAGAGGAGGCCCTGCTCTTGATCCCACCTGCTTTACAAGCACGTTTGGTGGGGACGAGAGACAGGGCCTTCTCTGTGGCAGCCCCTCAGCTGTGGAACTCCCTGCCTAGGCATATTAGATCAGCCCCCTCCCTCCTGATCTTTCGAAAAAGAGTGAAAACTTGGCTCTTTGAGCAAGCATTCAGAACCTCAGGATAAACAGACAAACTTGAATTGGAAAATGACCCAGGAACAGCCGAGACGATGAACGGATGAGGATTTGAACGAGAGGACATAGTTTTTATTTTTATTCTTATTGTTCATTGTTTTTATGTTTTTAAATGTACTGTAATTTTTTTTTGCTTTTTATCAATGTATGTATTTTATATATGGCATCGAATTGTGCAGACTTTGTACGCCGCCCTGAGTTGCCTTCGGGCTGATATGGGTGGGATAGAAATAGTGTAAATAAATAAATAAATAAATAAGTTCCCTCCAGTGAGCAGGCAGGTTTTATTTTCTGAAGAATGGACTGGTTTGATCTTCTTGCGGTCCAAGGCATTCTCAGAATTTTCCTCCAGCAGCACAGTTCAAAAACATCTATCTTCCTTTGCTCTGCCTTCCTTATGGTCTAGCTCTCACATCCATAGGTGACTACTACCTGCTACTAAGGAGGCTGTTGAGGTCCTGAACCGGTGCCTGGCCGCTGTAACGGTCTGGATGAGGGTGAACAAATTGGAATTGAATCCAGAAAAGACAGAGGTACTCCTGGTCAGTCGCAAGGCCGAACAGGGTATAGGGTTACAGCCTGTGCTGGATGGGGTCGCACTCCCCTTGAAGGCGCAGGTTCGCAGCTTGGGTGTGATCCTGGATTCATCGTTGAGCCTGGAGCCCCAGGTCTCGGCGGTGACCAGGGGAGCATTTGCACAGCTTAGGCTCGTGCGCCAGCTGCGCCCGTACCTCAGGAAGTCTGACTTGGCCACGGTAGTCCATGCTCTGGTTACATCCCGTTTAGACTACTGCAATGCTCTCTACATGGGGTTGCCCTTGAAAACGGCCTGGAAGCTTCAATTGGTCCAACGTGCGGCAGCCATGTTACTAACAGGAGCGGGATGCAGGGAGCATACAACCCCCTTGTTGTACCAGCTCCACTGGCTGCCGATTTGCTATCGGGCTCAATTCAAGGTGCTGGCGTTGGCCTATAAAACCCTAAACGGTTCCAGCCCAAGATACCTAGCTGACCGCATCTCGGCCTACGAGCCCACCAGAACTTTGAGATCGTCCGGGGAGGCCCTGCTCTCGATCCCGCCTGCCTCACAGGCACGCCTGGCGGGGACGGGAGACAGGGCCTTTTCGGTGGTGGCTCCTCAGCTGTGGAACACCCTTCCCGTGGACATCAGACTGGCTCCTTCCCTGATGATATTCCGCAGGAAATTAAAAACTTGGCTGTTCAAGAAGGCGTTCGAACAAGAAGTGCAATAATTGGTAATGACGACAGGAATGGAACAACGGAAAATGATACTGGATTGTGGTTTAAACGATGAGACGACTCGAATGGCTTTTTGTATTTTGATATTATTGTGTTTTGTTGATGATGTTTTTGATTATTGCTAGATTGATATTTTAGATTGTGTTGAATTTTGAACCTTGTCCTTCTATGTTGTTCACCGCTGTGAGTCGCCCTCGGGCTGAGAACAGCGGTATATAAGCGAAGTAAATAAATAAATAAATAAATAAATAATAAATGCTACAGAGAATACCATTGCTTTAACTATGCAGATCTTCATTGCCACTGTGATGTCTCTACTCTTTGCTATTTTTATCAAGATTGGTCTTTGCACACACATTTCCTAGTGGCCAAAAAGTGGTGAACGAGTGATGTGTTTATCATTGTACAGTTATATCTCCTGCTGGAGCTCTTCTAGATGTCACTGTTATAATATCACAATCCCCTGTTGACTATCATCACAGCATCCTACAAATCCTGCTGTTTGTGTTTTAGTGAGGCACTAAAGCTCTCTGGTTGAAAATTTAAATTACGCCCCTTCTCACTTAAACTGAAAGATTCTATTTGATGAAAACAATGGCTGCTGACGTGGTATTATAGGGCTATAATTGTGAAAAGTGTTTGTCGTCTCCCAAGCTCCCCATACCTCAATTAAATCTGTAGGAAAGACATTGTGAGGGACATTCTGCTCCAAATCTATCCAAACCTGGACTGGGTTGTCAGGGAGAACAAATAAATAAATTATTAATTAACCCAATTAATTATTCATTCATTTGCATAACTAAGCAACTTTAATCCCATGGAGAGCTACAGTCAGTGTGTGCGTAATATATATTGTAGACCCAAAATATTGCAAGCAGGGTCATAACTTTAATGGCTGGATGGAAACAGGTGGCATGGCTTTGTTTGCTCTGAATAGATTTGTTCTGGGCTTCTACTTCCAGGGAAGTCATGCTACCCCTCTATTCTGCTTTGGTTAGACCACACCTGGAATATTGTGTCCAATTCTGGGCACCACAATTCAAGAGAGATATTGACAAGCTGGAATGTGTCCAGAGGAGGGCGACTAAAATGATAAAGAGTCTGGAGAACAAGCCCTATGAGGAGCGGCTTAAGGAGCTGGGCATGTTGAGCCTGAAGAAGAGAAGGTTGAGAGGAGATATGATAGTCATGTATAAATATGTGAGAGGAAGCCACAGGGAGGAGGGAGCAAGCTTGTTTTCTGCTTCCCTGGAGACTAGGACGCGGAACAATGGCTTCAAACTACAAGAGAGGAGATTCCATCTGAACATGAGGAAGAACTTCCTGACTGTGAGAGCCGTTCAGCAGTGGAACTCTCTGCCCCGGAGTGTGGTGGAGGCTCCTTCTTTGGAAGCTTTTAAACAGAGGCTGGATGGCCATCTGTCAGGGGTGATTTGAATGCAATATTCCTGCTTCTTGGCAGGGGGTTGGACTGGATGGCCCAGAAGGTCTCTTCCAACTCTTTGAATCTATGATTCTATGATTCCATGATTCTATGATTCTAGAAAGAGGGATTAAAAATGACTGACTTGCTACTTCATCGCAATGGGTTTTGTGGGAGATCTTTGGTCCTCTTTGGGGACATAGCCTGCTGAGCTCCATCACATGATATTGGCCATGGCCCTGCCCCATTGATCATCAAAGTGGCAAGGAAACAACAGGAGATAAGGCATCTTTTGGGTCGGTTTGATGGTCCTTTCTCCCCATCTGATGGGGAAAGGGGCAATGTGGCAACACACATTGCTGCCCTCTCTCATCTGATGAGGACAGGGACAAATCACTTCTCCTGATGCCCCCATGTGGTGGGGAAAGAGGGAGGGCATACAGATCACCACGAGGTACTACACATGCCTTCAGGATAAACTCTGGAGCTTGGAGAGGGCTCTCAGGAGTCTCGACTTGAAAATGCATTGATGACCAAAGCATGTAGGGCCTTTTTATTTAATTTTATAACATTACTTTCATTGCAGTTGGTAATGCAAATAATGACTTTTCAAACCATCTGCCTACCTTGGACTATTTTGCAAGAATGCTTGGTCCACAAAAGTGTCTAGTTATGAACCCAGAATTGGGATAATGACAAGATATGCTCGAATGAATCAGATGGTTACCCAAACACCTCCAGATTCTATATGTGTGACATATGAACCCACATGCTCTCTTCAATCATCTAGAGAGGCCCTGCTCTCGATCCCACCAGCATCGCATGCGCGATTGGTGGGGACGAGAGAAAGGGCCTTTTTGGTGGTGGCCCCTCGACTCTGGAACTCACTCCCTAGGGACATCAGGCAGGCACCAACTCTGACAGTCTTTAGGAGGAGCTTGAAGACATGGTTGTTCCAGTGTCCCTTCCCAGAATAATGATCCCATAGCACTTTGTCCTCCGAAGCACTTTACATTTTAGGTCTGCTTGCATGTTTCCACAAATGCCACTACCACCTTTTCGTCCATGTTCCAGCATTATTTTCAATTTTACATTTGGCCTTCCCACAGTTTTAATTGTGTGTTGTCTTATTGTTAATGTTGCATATCTTATTGTCCATTTTTAAAATTTTAATTGCTTGTATTGTTGTTATTGTTGTATTTGGGCTGTATTGTTGTATTTGGGCTCGGCCTCATGTAAGCTGCACCGAGTCCCTTGGGTAGATGGTAGAGGGTACAAATAAAGTATTATTATTATTATTATTATTATTATTATTATTATTATTATTATTGGGTCATAACTATGTACTTGGGGAGGGGCAGCTAAATGTGTACATGGACTATTGACTGGAATCAAATTATAAGAAAAAAAGAGTCCATCTAAACATTAGGAAGATTTTCTTTATTGTAAGAGCTGTCCAATAATGGAATTAATTGGAAAAAAAATGAGTGGTGGGCACTCCTTCTCTGAAGGTCTAAATTGACATCTTTTAGGAGTGCTGAGATTGTGTCTTCTTCCATGGCAAGGGTTGGACTAGACAGATTTTGCAGAACCATTCTTGATTCTTACACTGAATATGAGATGATGTAACAATAGATAGTCTCTTTTATGTGTGATATATAAATTCCAAGCTATGTTGAAGACTATACTGGCCTACAGGTTGTGCTAGATTAATCTGTGCTCAGCAGGACAGTAGAGTTAATCTCAATAGAGCAGTGGTCCTTAACCTGTGGGTTGCGGACCACCAGTTGGCCGCAAGGACAAAAATCTGGTCCGCAATCCTCCTTTCTCTTTATTTTATTTTTATTTTATTTTATTTTACTTCTCCTCCTTTTTTGCCACCTGCCACTCCTTCCCCGTCTCTGACCATGACATATATTCTGTATCAGAAACTAGAGCTGACAGGGTCTATCTAATGCAATTTTCTGAATCAGCACCCCAAACCAAATCTAAAGTTGACCAAAAACTGATTTGTAACCCTTTTGGTTCTAATGTTGGAGAGTGGTCCCAGGTCGACATGGTCCCTGGTTAAGTGGTCTCTGGTCAAAGTGGTCCCCGCCAGGATTCAATTTTGGGTGTATTGGGTACTTGTGCCAAATTTGGTCCGGTGAATGAAAATGCATCCTGCATATCAGATATTTACATTATGATTCATAACAGCAGCAAAATTACAATTATGAAGTAGCAACTAATATAATTTTATGTTTGGGGGTCACCACAACATGAGGAACTGTATTAAGCGGTCGCAGCGTTAGGAAGGTTGAGAAACACTGGTTTAGAGCTTTATAGGCTGAATTGTGCCCAGTAGCAAACTGGACAATGCATTGAACGCAATCATTACCCACTTCTTTTGAACTCTTTGGTGAATTCTCTTATCCCACAATGAAAAGGAGAAAGTACAACATTTTTCTGAAGAATAATGCTGATTTTTTTTAAATGAACAAAGCAGCCTTTTAATAGGAAGTCATAAAGTCTCAAAAATCAATTCTTTAAGGATTTTTTTTTCAAACCACAATGCTTGTTTGGCCCAAGAAGCCACTCCATAATCACACTGATGCATTGATTTACATCACTACTTTCAGTGGAGACTATTTTACGGCCTCCTGAGAGTTCCTCCCCATCACAACATGCTCTGGCCCCCGTTACGAATGGCCACTTCTGCCAGGGCAATCCACTTTTAATTTCATTCTGCATTCATTGCTGCCTTGTTGATCATTGTGATTACAAGCTATAGATAAGTCCTCTGACCCCAACAATTCATTAAGGTGGGTTTGGTCGATTCTCAGACGTTTGTTGTTACATTTCAAATGTTGCCGCATTGATTGTATTGAAACAAATTACATCACCGCGGGTGAACAATTAAAATTTTGTTTGATAGCTCTATTGGAACGAAGCTAAAGCAGAAGCAACACTCAAGTGGGCTGTCAGAAAGGGCAGTCAATTCTATTCCTCTGGGCAGACGTCATGTGATGGCAACAGTGGCAAAGAAGGGAAAGGAGCAAGAACATCTCTATAGGTTCAATAAAGATATTTTGTTCCTTTATTTGTCCTCTTTTTTTGGCTTCCCTTTTGATTTTGATGTCCCAAGTCCATTGGAGGTTCCTTACTTAGGCGATCCCTCGCTTTCCGAGGATGATTGTCTTCCAATATTCTTGTGGGTCCGTATGTGGCTGTGGAGCCCTATTCTTCCTGCATCTTCTTCCGCAGTGAGGGCATTGGTTTCCAGGTGGAAGGCGGTCTCGGCCGGGGTTGGCTTGACGCCTTCCTCTTGGCACGTTTCTCTTTTTCACCCTCCACTCGTGCCTCCTCAAATTCTGCAGCACTGCTGGTCACAGCTGACCTCCAGCTGGAGTGGTCAAGGGCCAGGGCTTCCCAGTTCTCAGTGTCTATGCCAGAGTTTTTAAGGTTGGCTTTGAGCCCATCTTTAAATCTCTTTTCCTGTCCACCAACATTCGTTTTCTGTTCTTGAGTTCGGAGTAGAGCAACTGCTTTGGGAGACGGTGGTCGGGCATCGGACAACATGGCCGGTCCAGCGGAGTTGGTGGCGGACGACCATCGCTTCAATGCTGGTGGTCTTTGCTTCTTCCAGCACGCTGACGTTTGTCCGCTTGTCTTCCCAAGAGATTTGCAGGATTTTCCGGAGGCAGCGCTGATGGAATCGTTCCAGGAGTTGCATGTGACGTCTGTAGACAGTTCACGTCTCACAGGCATAGAGCAGGGTTGGGAGGACAATAGCTTTATAAACAAGCACCTTGGTATCCCTACGGATGTCCCGGTCCTCAAACACTCTCTGCTTCATTCGGAAAAATGCTGCGCTTGCAGAGCTCAGGCGGTGTTGTATTTCGGTGTCGATGTTGACTTTGATGGAGAGGTGACTGCCAAGGTAGCGGAAATGATCAACATTTTCTAATGTTACACCATTAAGCTGTATCACTGGCATTGGAGAGGGATTGGCTGGTGCCTGCTGGCAGGGCCGTAGCCAGAAAAAAATTTCGGGAGGGGTTGAAATTTTCGGGGGGGGGGGGGGGTTGAAAATTTTGCAGGTTTGAAACCTGCCTCCTAGCTCACGCTGAAGCAAAGAACAGCAGAGGGCAGAGCAGCCTTCCATAGCCTGCAGCTCCGCCCCTATCAACCACTTCCACCAAGTCTGGCCTCCTTAATGAGAACATTCAACACACACACACACAACTTGGTTGCTTCACTACATCGGCTATTGCTGCAAGTAATGACAGTGTGAATCAATTGTCAATATTTGCCTGAGATAGTGCTTGCAGTTCTGGAGGGACTCTTAATTTTTTGCATCTCATAGACTTACATGGGGATTTGGTTAACCAGTTAAAATTCATGAGTAAACCATTTTTTTAAAAAAAAATCTGAAACATTTCGGGGGGGGGGGGTTGAACCCCTAAAACCCACCTCTCGCTACAGGCCTGCCTGCTGGAAAGGCACCTTGGTTTTTTCAATGTTCAATGACAAGCCGAGCTTCTCGTATGCTTCTGCAAAGTTGTTTAGAGTGGCTTGTAGATCTTAGAATCATAGAATCATAGAATCAAAGAGTTGGAAGAGACCTCATGGGCCATCCAGTCCAACCCGCTGCCAAGAAGCAGCAATATTGCATTCAAATCACCCCTGACAGATGGCCATCCAGCCTCTGCTTAAAAGCCTCCAAAGAAGGAGCCTCCACCACACTCCGGGGCAGAGAGTTCCACTGCTGAACGGCTCTTACTCTTCTTCTGAATGAGCACAGACGACGTTGTCATCAGCATACTGGAGTTCTATAACAGATGTTGTTGTAATTGGAGGGGCAAACGTGTGTTCATTGCCTGCTTTTGCACTTTGAATTCAACAGCAATGGAAGTAAGTTGAGTACAAAATATAAAATTGGGAGAAGAGAAAAATAACTAAGACCCGAAAATTGGGATGACAGAGGATTAATTGGAATGGCTCCTGTCAAATGGGGACAGTTGATGAGTATCTGTTTGCTAACATCCTCATTCAGAGGTACAGACCTTATTTGCTGCTCTACTGGCAATTCTGCACTAACAGTAAAATCCTAGCATATCTACTCAGATGCCAAATAAATGCACTGAAGTTTAAACCTTCTAGGTTTTATTGGATTGCAACTCCCATTATCTCTTACCAGCAGATAAGCCAGCTAGGACTCATAGAGGACATACTGATGGTGCAGGTTACTGCAACCTAAGCAAGTTAATTTCATATATTCTGACACAGGACTAAGGGCAACTTGTAAGGTGTGCAAAATATAAGTTGTGTGAAATTGAAAATGAAAGGAGGGGGAAGCAGGAGGGAAGCATTTATGAGTGAGACCAGTGTATACCTGAAAGTCAAGACTTCTTTGAAATTATTTTCTTCTTTTAAAACTACAGCTCATCCTTCCATTACAATCTTTATAAAGAAATGCTGCAAAAATGCATGTGTCCGTCAGTTCTGTACAAGCGGAACTTCTCCAATCTTTCAGGGAATTTGGTGTTTATTTTTTAGGATTTTAAAAATGTATTAGCTCTGTTTCATACTAGCCAGCAACTATCCTTTCCCTGGCCATGTACAAAAACCTAAAACAGGTGAAATATCAAGCAATTCTAGGATTCTAATCAAGTTAAAATGTCATAAGAATAAAATGAACAATAGTGCCCCAAGTCGAAATGATACAAAATATATTTGTAAAATTTAACAGTCTAGGAAAATAGGCACTAAAATGTCTTGAAGTTGGAAATTAGGTGAGTCTAATTAGAAAATATCCTAAAAAACCATAGTGCTGCCATTATAAGGAGCCCCTGCTAACGTAGTGGGTTAAACCCTTGTGCCGGCAGGACTGATGACTTGAAAGTTGGGTTGCTGACCTGAAGGTTGCCGGTTCGAATCCAACCTGGGGATAGCACAGATGAGCTCTCTGTTGGAGCTGTTTGCAATTTATAATGTAGATTTCAAAGTATGTATGTATGTTTAAAATGGAGTTGCTATGTACCGAGAATATTCCTGTGTGGAAAGAGTTAACTGTACCATGGAGGGAACAGCATTCCTAGAGAGGTTATAAATCAAGTGTATAGAGCAAATGGATGCAGCGTAGTGCGTTGTACATCATAGGTCACTCTGGAATGCAAGAGGTGTGGACTAGTACTGATAACAGACTGTTGGAGTGTTAGCGATGTTACGATCAGTCGGAGAGGAAGCAAGTTTAAGATGTGCTGAGTGTTAAGTAGCTTCTAATGTATATAGCTGTAAAATAAAGTAATTTATAGCCTAAGGTGGCTGTGATCAATCTGTTTCCTGCCTTGCTGTGCGGCTGATGCCACTGACACTCCCTCTATCAGCTCCAGCTCCCCATGTGGGGACATAAGATAAGCCTCCCATAAGGATGATAAAAACATCAAAAAACATCCAGGTGTCCCCTAGGTAATGTCATTGCAGATGACCAATTCTCCCACACCATAAGCAACTTGCAGTTTCTCAAGTAGCTCCTGACACACAGACAAAAAATATACAAATTCTAGTCTTAGAAGAGCCTTTAAAAATTGTTTTATAGACTGTAAGTCACAATTTCCCCAGCCAGCATGGAGTCTACAAATTAAGGATTACAAATTTTAATCTTTAATAGCAAATTCATTTGGATGAGCACCACGATTTGCATCTCTCTGTGTGTGATAGATAGAGATAGAGAGAAATCTATGCTCTATTGCAGTGGTTCCCAAACTTTTCTTTTTGACCAGGGACCTTTTGAACAGGGACCACTTTGACCAGAGACCACTTAACCAGGGACCACGGCGACCTGGGACCATGATGGAATTGAACCAAACTTGGCACACAGAACTCCCATGACCAACAGAAAATACTGGAAGGGTTTGGTGGGCATTGCTCTTGAGTTTTGGCATTGTAGTTTACCTACATCCAGAGAATACTGTGGACTCAAACAATGATGGATCTGGACCAAACTTGGCACAAATACTCAATATGCCGAAATGTGAACACTAGTGGAGTTTGGGGAAAATAGACCTTGACATTTGGGAGTTGTAGTTGCTGGGATTTATAGTTCACCTACAATCAAAGAGCATTCTGAACCCCACCAATGATAGAATTGGGCCAAACTTCCCACAGAGAACCCCCATGACCAACAGAAAATACTGTGTTTTCTGATGGTCTTTGATGACCCCTCTGACACACCCTCGCGACCCCCACAGGGGTCCCAACCCCCAGGTTGAGAAACGCAGCTCTAAACGGTTCCAGCCGCGCTTATCTGTCCAAACGTATCTCTCCCTATGCACCATCTAAGAGTTCTTGTGGGTTTTTTCGGGCTATATGACCATGTTTTAGAGGCATTTCTCCTGACGTTTCGCCTGCATCTATGGCAAGCATCCTCAGAGGTGAGTTCTGTTTGGAGCTGGGAAAAAAGGGGTTTATATATCTGTGGAATGATGCTACAGGCACAGTCAGCCCATTGTATGCTAATCAAGGTGGTCAGTTGAAAGATTCACACCTAGCCCAACTTACAAGCCCTTTGTCTCACCCTGGTCATTCCACAGATATATAAACCCCTTTTTTCCCAGCTCCAGCAGACCTCACCTCTGAGGATGCTTGCCATAGATGCAGGCGAAACGTCAGGAGAAATGCCTCTAGAACATGGCCATTAAGCCCAAAAAAACCCACAAGAACTGAGTGATTCCAGCCATGAAAGCCTTCGACAATACATTGAACCATCTAAGAGTTTAAGATTGTTCGGGGAGGCCCTACTCTCAGTCCCACCTTCTTTGCAAGTGCAACTAGTAGGGACGAGAAACAGGGCCTTCTCAGTGGTGGCCCCTTGGTTGTAGAACGCCTTCCTCGGGGATATTAGATCAGCCCCCTCCCTCTTGACCTTTTGGGAAAAAGTGAAAACGTGGCTATTTGAACAAGCCTTCAAAATGTAATGCAACAGTCAAACATGATATTAGATGAAAGCTCAGATGACAGTTTATGGACAATGAGACTAACAATGAAAGCATAGGTTTTATATGTTTTATTGAATGTATTTTGAATTCTGTTAATTTGTATATTGTTAGGTATTGAATTGCTGCCTGGTTGTAAGCTACCTTGAGTCACCTTCGGGTTTGAGAAAGATGGGATAGAAATATCGTAAATAAATAAATATATTGTCCCCATAGGTATGATCCTGCAGTGTTGTTTCTTTAATTTATCCCATAACAATCAATGCACTTAGGTGCATTAAATGTGACCGTGTATATTATCTTAACTCCCCCTTCTTGATCAACAAAGTGATGTACAGACAAATATATCTTGTTGTATTTCATTCTTATGGTTCTACCCTGGACATATTTATGGGCGAAAGCACAGCTGAAAGCAACCACTTAATGAGCAAAATCTAGATGAAAAAGGCACAGTGAACTCCCTTTGGATTAATTGAGACTTGCAGCACAGTTTTGGCCATGGATACTTCACTCTATGTGTTATTGGTTGCAAAGGAATGTGTTCCATGTGTCTAGCATTCCTTGTTTTTAAGGGCATAAATAACTTCAATATGCAAAATGGGTTTTCTAGAATAAATTATCATTGCTTCTAGAACTGCAATAAAAATCAGAATACTAAATAAAGACAAAAGAATGGAGCAACAGCTTTGTTTGTGAAACTATGAAATAACTTAATCTGTTTAACAGTACTTCTGAACTCCACAATGCTTAGATCGGTAGTTCTTAACCTTCCTAATGCTGCGATCCCTTAATATGATCCTCATGTTGTGGTTGTGGTGACTCCTAAATATAAAATTATTTTTGTTCCTACTTCACAATTGTAATTTTGATAGTATTATGAATCATAATCTAAATATCTGATATGCAAGATGTATTTTCATTCACTGGAACAAATTTGGCACAAATACACAATATGCCTAAATTTCAATACTGGTAGGATTGGGGGGAGGATTTATTTTATCATCCGGTAGTTGTAGTTGTTGGGATTTATAGTTGACGTACAATCAAAGAGCATTCTGAACTCCACCAGCAATGAAATTGATCCAAACTTGGCACACAGAACTCCCATGACCAACAGAAAATATTGGAAGGGTTTGGTGGGCATTGACCTTGAGTTTTGGAGTTGTAGTTCACCAACATCCAGAGAGTACTGTGGACTCAAACAATGATGGATTTGGACCAAACTTGGCATGGATCCTCAATATGCCCAAATGTGAATACTGGTAGAGTTTGGGGAAAATAGTCCTTGACATTTAAGAGTTGTAGTTGCTGGTTTTAGAGTTCACCTATAATCAAAGAGCATGCTGAACCCCACCAACAATGGAATTGGGCCAAACTTCCCACACACAACCCCACGACCAACAGAAAACATTGTGTTTTCCGATGGTCTTTGGTGACCCCTCTGACACCCCCTCATGACTCCCCCAGGGGTTCAGACCTCCAGGCTGAGAAATGCTGGACTAGATGGTACTTACGCCTCCTTTAAGGTGTAGCTTTCAGCAATTTAGTTCACCTACAATCAAAGAGCATTCTGAACTCCACCAACTATGGAACTGAACCAAACTTGGCACAGAGAACTCCCATGACCAACAGAAAATATTGGAAGGATTTGGTGGGCATTGACCTTGAGTTTTGGAGTTGTAGTTCACCTATATCCAGAGAGCACTTTGGACTTGATAGATCTGGACCAAACCAGGCATGGATCCTCAATATGCCCAAATGTGAATACTGGTAGTGTTTGGGGAAAATAGTCCTTGACATTTGGGAACTGTAGTTGCTGGGTTTAGAGTTTACCTATAATCAAAGAACATTCTTGTCTCCTGTGCTATTCTAATAATATAATATATAATATATTGTATATACATAACATATTTATAATTTTAATGTAATGCAATATAATACTACTACTACTACTACTACTACTACTAATAATAATAATAATAATAATATGAGCCCCCGGTGGCGCAGTGGGTTAAAGCACTGAGCTGCTGAGCTTGTTGATCGAAAGATCGCAGGTTCGATTCCAGGGAGCGGCATGAGCTTCCGCTGTCAGCCCTAGCTTCTGCCAACCTAGCAGTTCGAAAACATGCAAATGTGAGTAGATCAATAGGTACCGTTCCGGCGGGAAGGTAACGGCGCTCCATGCAGTCATGCCGGCCACATGACCTTGGAGGTGTCTATGGACAACGCCGGCTCTTTGGCTTAGAAATGGAGATGAGCACCACATCCCAGAGTCAGACATGACTGGACTTAA
This sequence comes from Anolis sagrei ordinatus, assembly GCF_025583915.1. NCBI lineage: Eukaryota > Metazoa > Chordata > Lepidosauria > Squamata > Anolidae > Anolis > Anolis sagrei. The sequence goes on along the minus strand of NW_026847993.1, from coordinate 17,537,565 downwards.
TGTCAGGGGACTACCTTTACCTTTACCTTATTATAATGATATATTACATGGAATATTACTAATAATACTACAATGTAATTGGTATAGTACAATATAGCAATATTTAAAACTGATATTATATTATGCTAATAATATAATATATTGTATGTGTATATACCTTGTAAGCTACTCTGAGTTCCCTTCGGGATGAGATGGGCGGCATATAAATGTTGTAAATAAATAAATAAACAAATTCTGAACTCCAGAAATGATAGAATTGGGTCAAACTTCTCACACAGAACTCCCATGACCAACAGAAAATACTGTGTTTTCTTATTGTCTTTGGTGACCCCTCTGTCACCCCCTCATGACCCCCTCCCCCCCCCCCCAGGGGTCCTGACCACCAGGATGGGAAATGCTGCCTTAGATAGAGAAAACCCAAATTCTGAGTTGGAATTCAGTTTTTCCCAAAATTTCTATAATACAGAACAAAGTTGTGTTATTGTGGATCACTATGTAGATGAGGGCTAAGTCTGGTCATGACCTCAGAAGGCAAGGCCATGCAGAAACCATCTTACAAAGTGAACTACAGCATGTATTTATTTATTTATTTATTTATTTGGGGTTCTTTTACCCCGCCCTTCTCACCCCGAAGGGGACTCAGGGCGGCTTACAAAAGCAAGGCACAATTTGATGCCTGCATCATAAAACAATCATACACAAAATTACATCAGTTCACAGTTAACAACAATTCAAGCATTATAACCATAAAATCAATAAAATCAATAAAACCAAATACAAACCCAATTTCTCCTCTTACATGGTCAGCGTTCGTTAACTCATAGATCTAGTTTTACGTTCCACTTCATCAATCCTGCTGGTCTTACTCGCCTGATTGTCTGATTTAATTGCCAGAGTGCCCAAAGACCTGGTCCCATAACCAAGTCTTCACCCTCCTCCTGAAGGTGAGGAGGGATGATGATGCCCTGATTTCCCCCGGGAGTGAGTTCCACAGGTGGGGGGCCACTACTGAGAAAGCCCTGCTCCTCGTCCCCACCAGCCTCACTTGTGACAGTGGTGGGGTCGAGAGCAGGGCCTCCCCAGATGATCTTAAACTCCGGGGTGGGACGTAGAGGGAGATACGTTCGGACAGATACACTGGACCGGAACCGTACAGGGTTTTGTAGGTCAAAACCAGCACCTTGAATTGTGCTCGGAACTGAATCGGCAGCCAGTGGAGCTGGCACAGCAGGGGGGTGGTATGCTCCCTGTATGTCGCTCCGGTGAGCAATCTGGCTGCCGCTCGCTGGACTAGTTGAAGTTTCCGAACAGTCTTCAAGGGCAACCCCACGTAGAGAGCGTTGCAGTAGTCTATTCGGGATGTAACAAGAGCATGGACCACCGTGGCATGTGGGGGTCATATGCATGGAAAGAATGCACCAGACACTTTGGTATCAAAGCAGCTATGATTTTCAATATCAAGAGCATTGCTTTCGGTCCATCCACATCCACCCACCCACTACATATGTCAACAAAAGCATTAGCATTGACCGTAGATCAACATAAACTCTTGCTTTGAATTCTCTTCCAAAGAAAATGGTGTGGAGGTGGGAACAATTCCACAGCCCCCTCTCTGACATTCATAGAATCATAGAATCATAGAATCAAAGAGTTGGAAGAGACCTCATGGGCCATCCAGTCCAACCCCCTGCCAAGAAGCAGGAATATTGCATTCAAATCACCCCTGACAGATGGCCATCCAGCCTCTGTTTAAAAGCTTCCAAAGAAGGAACCTCTACCACACTCCGGGGCAGAGAGTTCCACTGCTGAACGGCTCTCACAGTCAGGAAGTTCTTCCTCGTGTTCAGATGGAATCTCCTCTCTTGTAGTTTGGAGCCATTGTTCCTAGTCCTAGTCTCCAAGGAAGCAGAAAACAAGCTTGCTCCCTCCTCCCTGTGGCTTCCTCTCACATATTTATACATGGCTATCATATCTCCTCTCAGCCTTCTCTTCTTCAGGCTAAACATGCCTGAAGAATGCATTCCATAAACATGCATTCCATCCTCATGCTAGTGCAGCTAGTGTCAGCTTACTCATGTGGTTTGCTAATTTCGCTTACTGAATGGCCAACATATTGGAAAGAAAGAGCATATAAAAATAAGAGCAATTTCTGCCAAATGGATTTCTTTGTTCCATAAAGGAAAAGATCTATCCATTGCCAGGTTATGTTTATAGTTCTCTATTGATATATTCCTTTGGCTCGAGCCTGCTTGAAATGTCATCATGATCAAGTTAAATTTAATGTGATTTATATTTAAAATCTGAATGTTGCTTCTACTCGGTTGATGCTATTTCTGCATGTCTAGCCGTACCAGCTTTTCTACCGAATTGTTCTGAGATTGGAATCGGTTGTGGCTAATGAATCTTGATACATTAGCAATGGCTCAATGGGAACTTAATTGGACACTTATGAGTCGAAAGAAATGGGTCTAAATCTCCTGTCAAATGCAGATTTCTATTTTAAAGCACCTGAATGAACAGATTCTGACAAAATGTTAGATTAGCAGCTCTGGTAAGCTTCTGCTGTCTAGCTAACTTATGTCAGAATTGATATTGCTTGAATACACTAACCACAGGTTTTGAGTAAGTTGCTTTCTTTGTCTTTTCATCTGAAGCATTTTGCACTCGGTAAGAATAGTCCAGAGTTATTGTTTAAATCTGACCCTTTGACAAAGTACAAAGTGCCATTGGGATGGGCAGACTTCAGTTGAATCAAATCAAATGCAATCAAACACGATGTTCCTATAGCGATCAACCAGATGTCTATACTCTCACATGCTGAGTTTATTTGAAATGCCATGTCTCTGTTCATCTTCCCCAGCAACTGATTTTTTGAAGGTATGCTTTGCAAAAAATACTGTTTTCTATACAAATCAATGTGCAAATTTTAGGATGAATAGATTCTCAATTACTGCCTTTTTTGTGTTCAGGAATTAATATTTCTGCGTTCCAACTTTATTTTCCATGCAGTAAAATATGTTTTCCAATGCAAATATCTACAGTTTTCTGCATTTATCTACTTTATTTCTACTCCGCTCTTCTCACCCCGAAGGGGACTCAAAGCGGCTTACCAATTTTGGCAAATATACAATACCACCATTATATAAAAAATAACAATACATAAATAAATTCAATACACATATAGATTACAATTAAAACCAGTTAATACATGCAACCAAATCACTAATCCTGAAGTCATTGTTCTGATCTGGAGCATAGTGTCTAGATCTAGGGAAGTCATGCTACCCCTCTATTCTGCTTCGGTTAGACCACACTTGGAATATTGTGTCCAATTCTGGGCACCACAATTCAAGAGAGATATTGACAAGCTGGAATGTGTCCAGAGGAGGGCGACTAAAATGATCAAGGGTCTGGAGAACAAGCCCTATGAGGAGCGGCTTAAGGAGCTGGGCATGTTTAGCCTGAAGAAGAGAAGGCTGAGAGGGGATATGATAGCAATGTATAAATATGTGAGAGGAAGCCACAGGGAGGAGGGAGCAAGCTTGTTTTCTGCTTCCCTGGAGACTAGGACGCGGAACAATGGCTTCAAACTACAAGAGAGGAGATTCCATCTGAACATGAGGAAGAACTTCCTGACTGTGAGAGCTCTTCAGCAGTGGAATTCTCTGCCCTGGATGTGGTGGAGGCTCCTTCTTTGGAAGCTTTTAAACAGAGGCTGGATGGCCATCTGTCAGTGGTGATTTGAATGCAATATTCCTGCTTCTTGGCAGGGGGTTGGACTGGATGGCCCATGAGGTCTCTTCCAACTCTTTGATTCTATGATTCTATGAATCCTGAAGTCATTGTTCTGATTACCTACAAAGCCCTAAACGGCTTGGGACCTGCCTACCTACGTGACCACATTTCGGTGTACGAACCCACACGATCTCTTCGCTCTTCCGGGGAGGCCCTGCTCGTGATCCCACCTGCATCGCAAGCACGATTGGTGGGGACAAGGGATAGGGCCTTCTCTGTGGTGGCCCCTCGACTCTGGAACTCACTCCCCAAGGATATCAGGCAGGCCCCGACGTTGGCAGTCTTTAGGAGAAGCTTGAAAATGTGGCAGTTTCAGTGTGCCTTTCCAGAATAGGAAACCACAAGCACTTTGTCCCAAATGCACTTTACTAGTGATTTAGGTCTGTCCTCATGCCCTATCTATTTGCCAAAATACCTATCCATTTTACCCGGTCATGCCCAGCTTTTTTAAATTTTTAACCATTACATGTATCCCTGACATTGGTTTTAATTGTGTCGTGTTTATTGTTAATGTTTACTGTTTGATTTTTATTTACTGCTGTATTGTTGTTGTCTTTTATTGTTGTATTGGGTCTCGGCCTAGTGTAAGCCGCACCAAGTCCTTTGGGAGATGGTAGCGGGGTATAAATAAAGGTTTATTATTATTATTATTATTATTATTATTATTATTATTATTATTTCCTATGATGGGTCTGTGAAAGTCTATTGCACTTTAATTTTCGTTCGCCAAAGACCTGCTTCCACAGTCAGGATTTAAGTTTTTGGTGAAAGATCAGGAGAGAGGAGACCAATCTGATATCACTGGGGAGAGTGTTCCACAAACAAGGGGCCATCACCGAGAAGGCCCTATCTCTTGTCCCCACCAATCATGCCTGTGAAGAGGGTGGGACTGAGAGCAGGGCCTCCCCTTCAGATCTTAATGCTCGAACTGTCTCATAGAGGGAGATACGCCCAGACAGGTAAACTGGGATGAAGCTGTTTAGGGCATCAAGCAACCTCTGAAAATAAGTCCTAATGCAAAGATTCTCATTCACTCAGGGATCTTCTCATCACAGAATCATAGAATCAAAGAGTTGGAAGAGACCTCATGGGCCATCCAGTCCAACCCCCTGCCAAGAAGCAGGAATATTGCATTCAAATCACCCCTGACAGATGGCCATCCAGCCTCTGCTTAAAAGCTTCTAAAGAAGGAGCCTCCACCACACTCCGGGGCAGAGAGTTCCACTGCTGAACGGCTCTCACAGTCAGGAAGTTCTTCCTCATGTTCAGATGGAATCTCCTCTCTTGTAGTTTGAAGCCATTGTTTGCGTCCTAGTCTCCAGGGAAGCAGAAAACAAGCTTGCTCCCTCCTCCCTGTGGCTTCCTCTCACATATTTATACATGGCTATCATATCTCCTCTCAGCCTTCTCTTCTTCAGGCTAAACATGCCCAGCTCCTTAAGCCGCTCCTCATAGGGCTTGTTCTCCAGACCCTTGATCATTTTAGTCGCCCTCCTCTGGACACATTCCAGCTTGTCGATATCTCTCTTGAATTGTGGTGCCCAGAATTGGACACAATATTCCAGGTGTGGTCTAACCAAAGCGGAATAGAGGGGTAGCATTACTTTCCTGGAAGTAGAAGCCCAGAACAAATCTATTCAGAGGAAACAAAGCCATGCCACCTATTTCCATCCAGCCATTAAAGTTATGACCCTGCTTGCAATAATTTGGGTCTACAATATATATTACGCAGAGTTCCACTGCTGAACGGCTCTCGCAGTCAGGAAGTTCTTCCTCCTGTTCAGATGTCTTCCTCATGTTCAGATCAGGGTTGGTCAATATTCAAAAACATTTTTGGAGATTTTATAATATTTTACTGGGACACAGTTAGCCATGAAATGGTGACTTATGAACAAATCACATTTCTGTACTCTTGTTGTCGATGCAACACACAAACAACAGGAAATCACACATACACATACAACACACACACACAAACACAACTGAAATAATTTACATGGCAATATAGATAAATGTGTAGGAAGAAGAAAGTCTAAACTCTCTTTCAAGGCAAATTATGGTAATGTTTTGAATTCGTTCAGGAAGGAATGGTGGGTTGGTGGGAACTATGCCATTAAAAAAAATATGCCTGGAGGTGAATTATTCAATTGTGATATGATTACAGAATTGTAAGTGTGGCCTGAACCCACAATCCTTGATCATGATTATCCACCACCTTTAACAAGAAAATTAAAGGTCTAACATAGAATCATAGAATCAAAGAGTTGGAAGAGACCTCATGGGCCATCCAGTCCAACCCCCTGCCAAGAAGCAGGAATATTGCATTCAAATCACCCCTGACAAATGGCCATCCAGCCTCTGCTTAAAAGCTTCCAAAGAAGGAGCCTCCACCACACTCCGGGGCAGAGAGTTCCACTGCTGAACGGCTCTCACAGTCAGGAAGTTCTTCCTAATGTTCAGATGGAATCTCCTCTCTTGTAGTTTGAAGCCATTGTTCCGCGTCCTAGTCTCCAAGGAAGCAGAAAACAAGCTTGCTCCCTCCTCCCTGTGGCTTCCTCTCACATATTAATACATGGCTATCATATCTCCTCTCAGCCTTCTCTTCTTCAGGCTAAACATGCCCAGTTCCCTAAGCCGCTCCTCATAGGGCTTGTTCTCCAGACCCTTGATCATTTTAGTCGCCCTCCTCTGGACACATTCCAGCTTGTCAATATCTCTCTTGAATTGAACAGAGTGACAGATATGTGAACAATTAATTTATTTCTAACTTGAATTGTTCTCTTATTTTTTTCAGGCACCTTCGAGGAGAATAAATCCACATGGAGCTTGTTTCTACCACCTAAGCAATTTATTTTTTTATGTTTATTGTGTTCTAGACACATGATGGAACTGTAACAAAATCTTTTTTTGCTGCGTGATGAATCGGATGACTATGATCTGGAAGAAAACAAAATAATTGTTTCGTTGCTGGAGGCGATTTGCTTAGTGTGTGGAACGATGCCAGAAAGGCTTACAGAGATGCTTTTGGATACGTGGACTCCATTAGTAATATTATGGATTACTGTATTCCCATCGATGTACATGGCTCCAATGAATCACTCTCAAGTATTACCAAGCAGATCCAGCAGAGGACTCAATGAGTTAAGCGAAGAACAAAGAGTGTTGAACCGTTCAAAGAGGGGCTGGGTATGGAATCAAATGTTTGTGCTCGAAGAATTTTCTGGACCAGAACCTATATTAGTTGGTCGGGTAAGTCAAGTTTTTTTTTCCCCCAATGACATTTAATATTCATATTTCACATTTCAATGATATTTGTTTGGATTTTCCCAAGGATGGTCCACATATCTTTTGTCCTGTTTCTGCCTTGACAAAATACTGCTGGATAAACTGAAATAACCGATATCTAACTAGTAAGGACACACAATGTTGTAGGGATTATGTTATTATTGATTCCACTTCCTATGATTACATGATTGCAATGGTTTGAGTGCAAAGAATGCAAGGGAGCATATTCTTTGTCAATCACTTGATTGCTCGATCAATCAATCAACTTTATTACAATCAGAATACAAAAGTCGTAAGATGATAAAAGCAGAATGTAGTGAAAAGTAAACATTATGAACAGCTCTCAATGTTTCAGTATGTCCTTGGTATCCACTATACAAATATATCCACTATTGGTTCCAGAACTTCCCTTAGATATCTAAATTTGTGGATGATCAAGTCCTATTATTTATGGAAGAGTGACATTGTATCTTTTATATTAAATGGCAATATCTAGGCTTGTTTTTAGACCCCTCCCCAATATTTTCAAGCTATGGGTGACTGAATCCATAGATATGGAATCCATGAATATGGAAAGGTAACTGTATGTTTATGCACCTTACTTACTTAGGCGATCCCTCGTTGGCCGAGTAGGATAGTCTTCCAGGATCAGTGTTCTGGTGAGTGCGTAGGTGACTGTGGAGCCCTATTCTGGATTGCATCTTCTCCTGCAGTTTTTTTTATTTGTCGTGTCAGGGCAACCAGTCAATTGCAGTGAGAGCATTGGTTTCCAGGTGGAAGACTGTCTCGGTCGGGGTTGACTTGACGTGCCTTCCTCTTGGCACATTTCTCTCTTTCGCCCTCCATTCATGCCTCTTCAGATTCTGCAGCACTGCTGGCCACATCTGACCTCTAGCTAGAGCACTCAAGGGCCAGGGCTTCCCAGTTCTCAGTGTCTGTGTTAGAGTTTTTAAGGCTGGCTTTGAGCCCATCTTTAAATCTCTTTTCCTGTCCACCGACATTCCGTTTTCCGTTCTTGAGTTTGGAATAGAGCAACTGCTTTGGGAGACGGTGATTGGGCATCCAGACAATGTGGCTGGTCCAGTGGAGTTGATGGCGGAGGACCATCGCTCCAATGCTGGTGGTCTTTGCTTCTTCCAGCACTCTGTCTTTTGTCCACCTATCTTCCCAAGAGATTTGCAGGATTTTCCGGAGGCAGTGCTGATGGAATCGTTCCAGGAGTTGCATGTGACGTCTGTAGACAGTCCACGTCTCACAGGCATATAGCAGGGTTGGGAGGACAATAGCTCTATAAACCAGCAACTTGGTATCCCTATGGATGTCCCGGTCCTCAAACACTCTCTGCTTCATTTGGAAAAATGCTGCGCTCGCAGAGCTCAGGCGGTGTTGTATTTCGGTGTCGATGTTGACTTTGGTGGAGAGGTGGCTGCCAAGGTAGCGGAAATGATCAACATTTTCTAATGTTATACCATTAAGCTGTATCACTGGCATTGGAGAGGGGTTGGTTGGTGTCTGCTGGAACAGCACCTTGGTTTTTTCAATGTTCAGTGACAGCCCGTTGGTTTTTGGCAAGATCAATCCGGAGGGTTGAGAGTTGTTCATTGATGCCAGTGTCGATATAGCAACCAGGTAATAAATCAATAGCTAAATACATTCACTAGGTTAACGTGGGTCTTGATTGGATTTGACTAACTTATTCCTAGTTGGGAAAACATATAAATCTTATCCATATCCAGCTTTTAAAACAGTGCTTCCCAATCTTTGGCCTTCCGGGTGTTTTGGACATCAATGCCCAGAAATCTTAGCCAGCTTACCAACTGTTAGGAACTGTGGGAGCTGAAGTCCAAAACACCTGGAGGACCAAAGTTTGGGAACCACTGTATTTAACGAAACTGAAAGAAGACATTTTAAAAGCTAACAAATCTGCCTGGGAACCTTTCTAATTTCAGATCTGTACATTGGGAATTAACATCTATATAGCACAGGTGATGTAACAGAATGTGATTAACTGTTTCAATCATACCTGACTGACTCTGGCAGATATACATACAGAAAGACATTTTAAGCATTGCCTATTCAGTGAAAGCTTTGTGATATTTTAGGGATTTCCAGAGTATAAAAAGAATTGACTGAAACAAAGATTGTCTGTACTTATTTGACAGATGATATTCCATGATCCTAACCCTAGCCATGTCACCATGAATACGATACACTGCAATTTGCCACTATCGGTAGAGATATGAATACTCTCAACATTTATTCTTGACTAAAATTGTCCCTCGACATAGTAGACAACATTGAGAAAATAGTCACTTGCTACAAGATTTTTTTTAAAGAAATGGATGTTTATACAATATTTCTGTATGAAACACAGCAACTTTTGTACAAAATGTTGAGTTTTGTGCAGAAAGTCCTGTTTAAAAACACACCAAATTTTCACCTAACAAGGATAAACCATCTGAACTTTATTTGTTCTTGCTTATTAGGAAGAGGTAGATCCTCTTCTCAAATATCTCATCTGTGCCAAACATCTTTGTCCAGATTGGGCAAAGTGAAAGATGAACATTGCAGAGTTTAGCCACATAAGTCGGCAGCAGTATGGGATAGGCAATTATGGAGATAAATGAGACCTGGGGTGCTATTTATTTATCGTGTCAGGCAACCGAACAGTCGTATTACATTTTTGACAGAACAAACAAACATACATACAAAAGACACAGAGTTTGCAAGCTTGGTAGTTGTTTAAATGTTCTTTGACCAGTATCTGGTCACTTGGAGTCCTTCTGGTGTTGCCGCAAGAAGGTCCTCCATTGTGCATGTGGCAGGGCTCAGGGTGCATTGCAGCAGGTGGTCTGTAGTTTGCTCTTCTCCACACTCACATGTTGTGGATTCCATTTTGTAGCTCCATTTCTGAAGGTTGGCTCTGCATCTCGTGGTGCCAGAGCGCAGTCTGTTCAGCGCCTTCCAAGTCGCCCAGTCTTCTGTGTGCCCAGGGGGAGTCCCTCATTTGGTATCAGCCATTGATTGAGACTCTGGGTTTGAGCCTGCCACTTTTGGACACTCGCTTGCTGAGGTGTTCCAGCGAGTGTCTCTGTAGATCTTAGAAAACTATTTCTTTATTTAAGTCATTGGCGTGCTGGCTGATGCCCAAACAAGGGATGAGCTGGAGATGTCTCTGCCTTGGTCCTTTCAATATTGGCTGCTACTTCCTGGCGGATGTCAGGTGGTGCAATACCGGCTAAGCAGTGTAATTTCTCCAGTGGTGTAGGGCGCAGACACCCAGTGATAATGTGTCATGTCTCATTAAGAGCCACATACACTGTTTTAGTGTGGTGAGATGTGTTCCACACTGGGCATGCGTACTCAGCAGCAGAGTAGCATAGCGCAAGGGTGGATGCTACTTGGGGTGCTACTACATGGACACATACATGGACGCAATACATGGACACAATATCCAGCAAATTCCATATTGGCTATGGCCTGGTCCTTACCACCGGTCTGTATGCTGCTATGGAGCTGGAAAGGAGTCCTAACCACCCCCTCCTTAGCAGTGGCCACCAGGTGCCAAATGGCTGGTGGCCATCACTCATCACCTGAAGTGATGTTGCATGGATTTAGGAGAGAGCAGAGGGGAAGGTAGGATTCACACTCCTCTTTTATCCCTCCCTCCCTTCACCCTGGCACCCCAGTTGGCACCACTCCGGGTGATGAGTGCTACCAACTAGCCATTTCATATCTAGTGGATGATGCTACAATGAAAACAGGTGGGGATGGTAAGTGCTAGCCCATGTTCTGGCTTGCATGAGCAAGAGAACAAAGAATAGCCGTGTAAACAGTTGTAGCCGGATCCATCGTGGAAGCAGCCCAACTATTTCCATTGGCCCGAAGTCATGCTTTGCTCTGGATTCTCTGGGAATCTCTGGAGCAACCTGTGACTTTTGTTAATGTGGTTCAAGGCCATGTTGAACCATGTGGTTACCCCCCACCTCTGGAACAGCCTCCTAAGGAACTAAAGATGGCCACTTCCATCCTCATATTTAGGAAACAGCTAAAGACATATTTCTGCTCATTGGCCTATGAGGAGGAAGAGGAGGACTAGATAATGACATTGCTATTATATCTCTGAATAACATCTGCAATCCGTACTTGGGTCTTTCTGCCCCACTAGCTCAGTTGACATCTTGAGCAGTGATCAGTTTATATGCCCCGAAGGAACTCTGTTGACTCTGGGAAACTGACACTTCTGTTTTTATGTTTTATGTTTGGTTTGTATCTGATTTAATAGGTTGTTTAAATTTAATTCTAATTTGCTAAGTTATCATTTATTTTTATATGCTATGGAGTTTAATTTTTGTTATTATGTGCCTGTTAGTTGTTATGTTCAGGCATTGAATATTTGCCTTTCTTGTGATTGGAATCTGCCGTGAGTCCCTTTGGGGAGATAGGGGGGAATATAAATAAAGTTGTTGTTGTTGTTGTTGTTGTTGTTGTTGTTGTTATTATTATTATTATTATTATTATTATTATTATTATTATTATTTGAAACACAACAAGATGAGACCACAGCAGACAAGATCACTCTGCTGCTGGCTGTTGTATTGGATCACACGTCAAACACTTCCCAAGTATCTAGAACTATATGATGTATCAGTGAATAATATGTGCAGATCCCAGTAAAGTGACATTTTCCAGCTGACAGATGGTAATTTCGTCAGCGCTGATTGTGTTTAGTGCAGGCCAGGGTTTTTAGGCACTTCACCCAGTGTGCCGATCACCACTGGGACCACCTTGACTGGCTTGTGCCAGAGTCTTTGCAGTTCGATCTTTAAATCCTCATATCGTGTCAGCTTTTCCAGTTGTTTCTCTTCAATCCTGCTGTCACCTGGGATTGCAACATTGACGATCCATAGTTTGTTTTTTAGCACAATTGTGAGGTCAGGAGTATTGTGCACCAAAACTCTGTCAGTCGGAATTTGGAACTTATGGAGATTATTATTGTTGTTGTTATTGTTATTATTTTACTGGCACAAAAAAACAGTATGTCACAGCAAACGAGATATATATGTTGGATTTGTATCACAAAATCACAAGTTGAACACTTCCCAAGCATCAAGGACTGTGTGATGCATTATTATTATTATTATTATTATTATTATTATTATTATTATTGACACAAAAGCACAGTATGTCACATCAAATGAGATCTATATGTTGGATTTCATATCAATAAATCACAAGTCAAACACTTCCCAAGTGTTTAGGACTGTGTAATGTGTTTTCGAATGATATGCGCAGATCCAAGTAAGGTGGCCTTTTTCAGTTGACAGATAATGATTTTGTCGATGTTTATTATTTGCAAATGCTGGCTGAGATCTTCTGGCATGGCACCTAGTGCGCCAATGACCACTGGGACCACCTGTACTGGTTTCTGCCAGAGCTTTTGCAGTTCAATTTTGAGTTTTTGGTAGTGACTGGGTTTTTTCTGTTGTTTTTCCTCAAGGCGTCTGTCACCAATAATCCAGACTTTTTTCTTTTCCACAATCATGATGTCTGGTGTATTGTGTTCCAAAACGTTGTCAGTCTGGATTCAAAAGTCCTATTATTATTATTATTATTATTATTATTATTATTATTATTATTATTGGCAGAAAGGATGGGCAAACCTGCCATAAGCTAACTTACTGTTGTTGACTTGTTGTTGTTGTTGTTGTTGTTATTATTATTATTATTATTATTATTATGTGAGGCGGAAAGTATGGGAAGCTTGATTTACTGTAAGCTTGACTTGTTGTTGTTGTTGTTGTTGTTGTTGTTGTTGTTAGCCATTCCCTGCCATGTTTTGCTGTGGCCCAGTCTGGTGATCTTGAAAATAAAGTAATGAGAAAGTATTGGTTTCTAATATACGTTATTTCTTTATGCTTGTGGGTAAACGGTATTTCTTGTTGTTTCTTTGTCAGTGTTGATGTAGAGATTGTGTGATTTGCCTACTCTGGAACATGCAACATATAATTGTCCTTCTTTAGGGGTTCCTTTCAAATCTATGATACTATATCTGTCATATACATATATATGTATGTGTGTGAATCATATCTATGTCTTTATATCTATGGCTAGATGGCTCTTTGTCAGGAGGGCTTTGATTATGTTTTCTTGCCCTGGTGAAGGGAGTTGGACTGGATGGCCTTAAGGTAGCATTTCTCAGCCTGGGGGTTGGAACCCCTGGGGGGTCATGAGGGGCTGTCAGAAGGGCCGCCTAAGACCACCAGAAAACACAGTATTTTCTGTTGGTCATGATGCGTTCAGTGTGGGAAGTTTGGCCCAATTCTATCGTTGGTGGGGTTCAGAATGCTCCTTGAATGTTGGTGAACTATAAATCCCAGCAACTACTGTACAGTTCCCAAATATCAAGGTCTATTTCCTTCAAATTTCATCTGTGTTCGTATTTGGGCATATGGAGTAATCATGCCAAATTTGGTCCAGATCTTTCATTGCTTGAATCCACAGTGCTCTCTGGATGTAGGTGAACTACAACTTCCAAACTCAAGGTCATGCCCATCAAACCCTTCCAATATTTTCTGTTGGTCATGGGAGTTCAGAATGTTCTTTGATTGTAAGTGAAATATAAATTCCAGCAACTGCAACTCCAAAATGACAAAATCATTTTTTTTTTTGAGTGATGGTCACTCCTTGGGTTAGTAGATGTCTTGTGGCCAAATTTGGTGTCAATTCGTCCAGTGGTTTATGAGTTATTTTAATCCCAGAAATGAACATTACATTTTTATTTATATAGATGATGATGATGATGATGATGATGATGATTATTATTATTATGATAACCCACATCAGCCCTGTGTATTAATCCAAATCAGCCATCACAGAGTTAATTCTTTTCCTCATGCCTTTTCAGGGTTAAGTGTCTAAGTAGATGCTCCCATGGAGTCTTATTTAGAGTTAGTAGTAGAGAGTAGGCCTGGGTAACAATGGAAAAATTTGTTTCTAAAATCGATTTGTATTTGGGGTTTTTTTTTGTTTCGATATTTAAAATAATTACAAAATTTTCCTTTTAAAAAGTTCGATATTTACGAAATTTCGTAAATGGTAAAAAATTAACGAATCGATTTCCGAAACAATAACGAATCGATTCGTTAATGGCGGACGCGACCGCGAAATACGCTAAAAAACCTCCAAAACCTTCTGAAGCTTCCCTCTCCCTCTGTTGTTGACTGTTGGTGTGATATTATAATTTTTTTTCACTAATTAAACCATAAAACTGGCCCAGACATGCGGAAATAATAACGAAACGACCTCAAAACAATAACGAAACGAACACAATATTGAAATGCGAAGCATTTACAAAATGTTTTTGAAAATTCATTTTTTTTAATAATTGCTCCAGAATGGTTCGTTATCGTTTTGTAATTGAAAAAATTAACGAATTATTAACGAATTACGAATTAACGAAACGAAACCGCCCAGCCCTAGTAGAGAGCACATTCTGGCAGAGTTAAGACTGGTGTGGGTGGTAGAGCACTGGAACAAATGCAAGGGAGGGTGACTTTGGAAACAGACAATTGTGAACCAGCATTTCAGCAAACAGGTCTGTCAGAGAGAGGCTCAACAAGGATACAGGGAACGGTATAAAAAGATAGAAAAGAAAACTCCAGCTGTAGAGTTAAAGGTGTTCAGATAAGCTTCAATAGCAGCTGTGCATCTTTTGATTATTTTTTTCCCTTCTGGTGAATGGTTATGTTTCAGAATCAGAGCTACAATTCAATATATGCATTATGTCCGGAAAATAGAAACCTTCCATTTTCATTGGTAATAGTGCAGAGACAGATTGTTACGTTCCCATGGAATCCAAGGACAAAAAAAAAATAGAGAAAGAGGAAAATTAATAAAGAGCTTGACAGAACACTTCAGTTTATTGTCAATCACAACACGGAATAACTACAAACCACTTAAGTCATCAAAAATCTTAGAAACCATAATAGAAACAGACTGAGCAGCACAAATGATATATCAGACTTTCACCGTCTTCATGAACCAAATTCTCTCCCATCTAAAACCAGTGCAAACAGGGTCACAGATGAGAAATAAAGACAACAGAGCACAAATAGATACTGATCTTCTCTGGGCTTTTCTGGATCGAGAGAAAAAGATTTCTTGCAAAGCCCTTGACTGATAAAATGTTACAGCCTTTGCTGCCACAGTTTCCTTCTATTTACTGCTGTTTGTGCACCATGTATTTTGTTCTTCTAATTACTACTTCTTCCTTTTTTTTATCAGTAACATGTTTAATCTCAATTAACTGGGAGTGAAACTTTTATTTTATGCCTTTATGGTGCTATGAAGCCAATAATATTCATCCATGTGAAGATGTAAGGGGGACAAATAGAGTCAATTGAGATGGAGCCAATTAGGATCGCATGGCGAATATGAGGACTTCCCAGTGTTATGTAGCCAATTTGATTTTGTGCCCAAGAACAAACAAAAACTTACAGAATGATACAAGAAATGTTCAGGAAATAATGTCAGTAGATTCAGCTCATTTTTAATGAGGATTTTTTTCCCAACTCGTCATTTTTCACTAAGGGGCTTTGGAGATGGAGTAGATACCAGTGCTTTGGAGACATTGCTATTGGCAGCAATATTTCTTCCAATATATTATTTTGTTTGCAAGCCTTTTCTCCAATATAGGCCCTTTAAAAGCACAGTAATATATGAGGATATGGCTAAAATACAAACAACATTTTTATTCGGAAACCCCATTATGGATATCCCCTATGGAAGCCAATTAGAGGAGACTATTGGGTTGGACAGTATGGCCAACTTATAAAGACTTACTAATTAAGAACACAACAATTCTAAAAACCCTATTTATTTATTTATTTATTTCAAAGTTTTATATACCGACCTTCTCACCTCTTTTGAGGGACTCAGACCGGTTTCCAACCATAAAAACACATACAATCAGTAAAACCTCATAGTACTAGGCTTGGGTAACCATGGAAAAATTTGGTTCTAAACTCGTTTTGTTTTTAGGGGGGCCCTTGCGTTTCTTTTTTTTTAAAGAATTCTGAAATTTTCCTTTTAAAAAGTTCAAAATATACGAAATTTCGTAAAATTACAAATTGATTCGTTAATGGCGGACGCGATTGCGCAATATGCTAAAAAACCCTCCAAATGGGACAGGGGGAAATTCTGAAGCTTCCCTCTCCCTCTGTTGTTGACTGTTGTTGTGATAATTTATTTTTTATCACTGATCAAACAAACAACAACTATAAAACTTGCACCAGACATACGGAAATAATTACAAAACAATTACAAAACAATTTCGAAACAGTTTTGAACCAATTACGAAACAATTTCGAAACAATACGAAATAAATTGGAAAAATTGTTTCGATTTTTAATTAATCCTTACAGTAGTCCTGCATGGCTCAATATTGGATCGTAAGCTAATTTAAATACGAATTAATAACGAATTATGAAATTAATGAACGAAACCACCCAAGCCTACATAGTACATATTACAATAACACATTAAAACAACAAATATATTCAAAACTACAGTGGTCAGTCGTCATACTAAAATCAATTATACATCATCTTCCATCCATATCTTAGGGTGTTGTCTCACTCATCGAAAGCCTGTCTCCATAACCACGTCTTCACCTGTTTCCTAAATGTCAGGATAGAAGGGGCGGTTCTGATCTCCGGTGGGAGAGAGTTCCAGAGTTGAGGGGCCACCACCGAGAAGGCCCTGTCCCTCGTCCCCACCAGACGCGCTTGTGAGGCCAGTGGGACCGAGAGCAGGGCCTCTCCAGATGATCTTAATAATCTTGATGGTGCATAGGGGAGAATACGTTCGGAGAGGTAAACAGGGCCGGAGTCGTTTAGGGCTTTATAGGTCAACACCAGCACTTTGAATTGTGCTTGGAAGCTAATTGGCAGCCAGTCGAGCTGGTGTAACAGCGGAGTGGTGTGCTCCCTGTACCCCGCTCCTGTTAGTAATCTGGCTGCCGCTCGTTGGACTAGTTGAAGCTTCCGGGCAGTCTTCAGAGGCAACCCCACATAGAGAGCGTTGCAGTAGTCTAAACAGGATGTAACCAAAGCGTGGACCACTGTGGCCAAGTCAGGCTTCCCAAGGTACGGGTGCAGCTGGCGCACAAGTTTTAGTTGTGCAAAAGCTCCCCTGACCACCACCGAGACCTGGGGCTCCAGGCTCAGCGATGAATCTAGGAGAACTCCCAGACTGTGAACCTGCGCCTTCAGGGGGAGTGTGATCCCGTCCAGCACAGGCTGTAACCCTATACCCTGTTTGGCCTTACGACTGACCACGAGTACCTCTGTCTTGTCTGGATTTAGTTTCAATCTGTTGTCCCTTATCCAGTCCGTTACAGCGGCCAAGCACCGGTTCAGGACTTGAACAGCCTCCTTAGTAGCAGGTGGAAAGGAGTGATAGAGTTGGACATCATCTGCATACAGATGACACCGCACCCCTAAGCATTAAAGAAGAGTTCAAACATATTTCATGGCTACATTTTATGCAAATAAATGATTATTATAAACAACATAAGAAAGTTGGTTTCAATTTGAAAGTCACATCCTGGGATAAAATCCTTCAAACAGAGAAAAAATTAATAACAAAAATATATGACAAACTATTAGAATGGTCAACTGAAACTGAATTAATAAAAAAATTGCATGGTCAGATGGGCAGAAAATATAAGAAGACCCATTCATCTGAGAGAATGGGAAATAATTTGGAATAGGAAGTTAAAATATACATATGCAATGGACTTAAAAGAAAATTGGCTTAAGATGTTCCATCGTTGGTATATTACACCTAAAAAATTAGGAACAATGTATAAAAATATGGACAAGAAAAGTTGAAAATGTCATGAGGTAGAGGGCAGTGTCTTTCATATGTGGTTTTCCTGTAAGAAAGCTCAAAATTATTGGAAAAACATACACCAAGAAACACAAAAAATATTGGGAAAACAATTCCCAAGCAAACCAGAATATTACTTATTAAATATAACGGACTCTGAATTCTCCTCAGACTTAAATATTGATATTTTATTCACTTACATTTCGACGGCAGCAAAGATATCTTATGCAAGAATTTGGAAAATGAATCAAACTCCGGAGGTAGAAGACTGGATAGTCAAACTACAGGAGATTAATGACATGGACAAATTAACCTATTTTTTGAAGAAAAATACTATGCTTGGGCGGTTTCGTTCGTTAATTTCGTAATTCGTTATTAATTTGTATTTAAATTAGCTTACGATCCGATATTGAGCCATGCAGGAGTAATTAAAAATCGAAACAATTTTTTCAATTTATTTTGTAATTGTTTCGTAATTGTTTCGATATTGTTTCGAAATTGTTTCGAAATTGTTTTGAAATTGTTTCGAAATTGTTTTGTAATTATTTCCGTATGTCTGGTGCAAGTTTTATAGTTGTTGTTTGTTTTATCATTGATAAAAAATAAATTATCACACCAACAGTCAAGAACAGAGGGAGAGGGAAGCTTCAGAAGTTCCCCCTGTCCCATTTGGAGGGTTTTTTAGCATATTGCGCAATCGCGTCCGCCATTAACGAATCGATTCGTTATTGTTTCATAATTGATTCGTAATTTTATGAAATTTCGTATATTTCAAACTTTTTTGGTGGTTGTTGGTGTGGTCCAGCACTTCTGTGTTCTCAAATAATATGCTGTGTCCAGGTTGGTTCATCAGGTGCTCTGCTATGACTGACTTCTCTGGTTGGAGTAGTCTGCAGTGCCTTTCATGTTCCTTGATGCGTGTCTGGGTGCTGCATTTGGTGGTCCCTATGTAGACTTGTCCACAGCTGCATAGTACATGGTAGACTCCTGTAGAGGTGAGAGGATCCCTCTTGTCCCCCAACTTCCCCATTGTTCGGAATTATTTTCGGATGTGGTTTTGCATGCTCGGTGATGCAAAGAGGGATGAGGCGGGCGTGGCTAAGAACAGCTCTTCCTGAAGGCCACTTCAGGAAAAAAAATCTTTTTTTCAAGAAAATTTCGGAAATAATTTCAAAATTGAATCGCCAGCGCCCCCTACATCTGAAACAAATTGTTAACTTTTTTTTTTTTGTATCACCCAAGTCTACTAGTTAACTATGTTTAACTATGTAAATTCTCCTGCCCTCTCAAGCCTGATGAAAAATTTACCCAACCATACTCTGATTATCAACACCATCCTGTGAAGCTGATGGGAGTAGTTATGAATGTATAGATATGTCAACATTGCAATTAAATAGTGATTATGAATACAAAATAGTTATGGATGAGTAAATCCAGATAATTTTCTGTATTCACATCATTATTTTGCTACCTCTTAGCCACCATGACTTATTAACAGCTTCTTCTTCTGTATACAATATCCCAAGTATAATAAAACTATAAAGGTATATATGCATATAGTGTGTAGTATATACTGTTACATCCCAAATAGATTACTGCAATGTGCTCAAAGTGAGGTTGCCTTTGAGGACTGTTTGGAAGCTTCAAGTGGTCCAAGTGGTTCAAGTGGAGGGGCATATAGGGAGCATACAACCCCCCCCCCCCCCCCCCCCCCCCCCCCGTTACATCAGCTCCAGTCTGCTACCACACACATTTCAAAGTGCTGGCTTTAACCTATAAAGCCCTAAACGGCCCAGCTGACCTGTCCAAACGTATTTACCTCTGTGAACAACCTCAAAGGTTAAGTTCTTTTGGGGAGGCCCTTCTCTCGGTCCCACTTCTTGCACAGGTGCAGTTGGTGGGAATGAAAGACAGGGCCTTCTCAGTGGTGGCTCCTCGGTTATGGAACTCCCTCTCCAGCGATATCACACCAGCTCCCTCCTCCTGGCCTTTAGAATGAAGGCAAAAACCTGGCTATAGTGCCAAGCCTTCAGACAGTAATCTAGTGCAATAAGTGGATATGAAATGTGGAATTGCTCCTGGACTACAATTTTTGATTGCCTGGTTTTAATAATCGATTTAATGTTTAGATGTTTTTAGCTCAATTTTAAATAGAGCGTCCCTGGTGGCACAATGGGTTAAATCCTTGTGCCGGCAGGACTGAAGGCACAGCTCCAGCTCTCCATGTGGGGACATGAGAGAAGTCTCCCACAAGGATGGCAAAACATCAAAACATCCGGGCATCCCCTGGGCAACGTCTTTGCAGATGGCCAATTCTCTCACACCAGAAGCGACTTGCAGTTTCTCAAGTTGCTCCTAACACAAAAAACCCTCTATTTTTAATGTAAATATTTATTGTATTATTATGTCTTTCTATGTGGCGTTGAATTGTTGCCTACTTGTAAGGCTGCTCTGAGTCCCCTTCAAGGTGAGAAAGGCAGGGTATAAATATAGTCAATCTATATAAATAAAAATGTAATGTTTGTTCGTGCTACCATCAGAATTCAAAATCCACTGGGGAAATTGACACCAAATTTGGACACAAGACACCTAACAGTCCAATTTATGTCCTCCACTCAAAAAAATTGATTTTGTCATTTGGGAATTGTCGTTGCTGGGATTTATAGTTCACCTACAATCAAAGAGCATTCTGAACTCCACCAATGATGGAATTGAACCAAACTTAACACACAGGGCTCCCATGACCAACAGAAAAAACTGGAAGGGTTTGGTGGGCATTGACCTTGAGTTTGGGAGTTGTAGTTCACCTACATCCAGAGAGCACTGTGGACTCAAACAATGATGGATCTGAACCAAACTTGACACAAATATTCCATATGCCCAAATATGAACACAGATGAAGTTTGAAGGAAATAGACCTTGACATTTGGGATTTGTAGTTACTGGGATTTATAGTTCACTACAATTAAAGAGCATTCTGAAACCCACAAACGACAGAAATGGGGCAAACTTCCCGCACAGAACCCCCATGACCAACAGAAAATACTTCAGGCCATCCAGTCCAACTCTCTTCACCAGGGCAAGAAAATGTAATAAGAGCCCTCCTGACAAAGAGTCATCCAGTCATAAATATAGATAGATAGATATGATTCTCACACACACACACACACAGATATAGTATCATATAGTATCATAGATTTGAAAGAGACCCTATGATATGTTGCATATTCCAGAGAAGGCAAACCAGACACTCTCCACATCAACACTGACAAAGAAACAACAAGAAAGACTGTTTAACCACAAGCATAAAGACATGACATATATTAGAAACCAACACTTTCTCATTACTTTATTTTCCAGATCACCAGACTGGGCCACAGCAACGCCTGGCAAGGGACAGCAAGTAAACAAATAAATAGTGTTGAGCTAGTCTGATTTAATGCTGTCAACATTGGATGATGACTCTGGAGATCAGGGTTTGCAAACTGACTGGGAAACCTTGGACGTCACACTCTCAGTGGAAGATAAAGGCACCTCCCTACACACACAAAAACACAAATCTTGCCTAGAATATCATGTGATAGTTTCCCCTTAGACACACCATAAATCAGACACAACTTAAAGACACACAACAAAACAACAACAGCATATATAGTGTTTTCAATAAACCGAGAGAACTATGTATAAAAACTGCTCTGTTCTTTCAGTGTACAATCTATCCTGTCTGGCATGTTTGGTTCAGGCAAAGAAAGTAATTGTCAACTCCATGGCAAAATCAATTATTTGAACCCAGACTATTTGGGGCGATAGTTCCCAGTTGGGAAAGCAAATGCGGGCGGTGTCAGATAAAGCATTTTATTTTTAAAATGATTTATGTATTGTTGTTCAGTTGAGCTTCCAGTGTGGTTTATAAAAACAGCAAAAAAAAAATGCTCCTGGAAAATGGATTTGTTTGTTGGTTCTCTCATGCGCCTTCCCCCACTCTTGTTTTCACCAATGCATTTGAATAATGGTTGAAATTAAAGTGAGGCAAAATGCTTTAATGATGCCGTAACACACAGTCACTTGTGATTTGAGATTTAACATGGTAGAAAAAGACGGCTCATGAATTATCTCCAATCCTGATCTCATCCGGATCTAGGATTACCATTGCTCACACTGCTTATTTCTCATTTGTGTAGTCATTTAAATAATTTCATTTGCTGGATTACTGATCCACTAACATTACATCTGAACTGAAAGGCATGCCTGCATCATAGTGAGCAAAACAGGGCATGAGGAGAACCCATTTACTGTCTGCTAAGCTTTGGAATTTTCGTCATGGACATCCGGAATCTATAGTAAGATCTTTGCCTTCATTAAATCTTCTTAATTCGATCAATTTGCAGTGAGAGCTCCCTCAATTTATAATGACTGAGGATTTGTCCTCCATATGTTTATGACAGCTCGTAAAAATCGGTTTTCTATCACTGGCATAAAAGTGTGTTTTGTTCCTAGGCATTGCAGGCCTTGAAGACAATGTGTGCATATGTGTTCACACAGATAGGGCTGTTTCTGCTACACAATGTTCTCAAATGGATTTTAAATAGGAAAGAAAGTCTCTGCATCAAGCACTTAAACCAAAAGAGAAAACAGACTTTGCATTCCGGAAGCTTGCTAATCATGTCTCCTGTTACTACAGGCCTACCTGAAAGATGTGTGATCTTATGCATCATATATGTATTTATTTCAGTTCGCTGACCCCCAGAATGTCTATCTTTAGTCTTGACATCTCGCCAATAACAACATCCAATTTGCCCTGGCTCATAGATCTTACATTCCAGGTTCCTATGGTGTGTTGATCTTTAGAGCATCGGATTCGTCGTTCACCTCCAGTACCGTCGGCTGCTAGCCTTCCTTTCGGCTTTGAGCTAGCTGCGTTATCACATCTGGGGCTAGTTGAACTTATCCTCCGCTCTTCCCCAGTAGCATTTTGGCCATCTTCCGACCTGGGAGTCCCATCTTCCAATGGCATACCGACATATCTCTGGTTGTACTGGTCCATTTAGTTTTCTTGGCAAGGATACTGGTTTGGTTTGCCATTGCCTTCCCCAGGGATCACGCTTGGTCTGACCTCTCTGCCACAACCGTCCCGTCTTGGGTGGCCCTTCACGGTTTCGCTCATGACATCATTGAGGTGCTCAAGCTCCAGCGCCCCGACAAGGCGGTGATCCTGTGCTGAAAGATGATGCCGTCAAGGTGATGCATGCCATATGCCAGCAAATATGGAAA
Organism: Anolis sagrei ordinatus; assembly: GCF_025583915.1. Classification (NCBI taxonomy): domain Eukaryota; kingdom Metazoa; phylum Chordata; class Lepidosauria; order Squamata; family Anolidae; genus Anolis; species Anolis sagrei. The sequence goes on along the minus strand of NW_026847993.1, from coordinate 17,514,321 downwards.
ACACAAGAATGGCCATCAGACTGGAAAGAAACAACTTATATCCCCATACCAAAAAAGGGAAATGCGAAAGACTGCTCAAACTTCCATACAGTGGCCCTTATTTCTCATGCCAGTAAGGTAATGCTCAAGATCCTGCAAGGAAGACTCCAGCAATACATGGAGCGAGAGTTGCCAGATGTTCAAGCTGGGTTTAGAAAAGGCAGAGGAACGAGAGACCAGATTGCCAATATCCGCTGGATAATGGAGAAAGGCAGGGAGTTTCAGGAAAACATCTACTTCTGCTTCATTGACTATTCTAAAGCCTTTGACTGTGTGGATCATAATAAATTGTGGCAAGTTCTTGGTGGGATGGGCATACCAAGGCACCTTGTCTCTCTCCTGAGGAATCTGTACAAGGACCAAGTAGCAACAGTAAGAACTGACCACGGAACAACAGACTGGTTCAAGATTGGGAAAGGCGTACGGCAAGGCTGCATCCTCTCACCCAACCTTTTTAACTTGTATGCAGAACACATCATGCGATGTGCGGGGCTTGATGATTGCAAAGCTGCGGTGAAAATTGCTGGAAGAAACATTAACAACCTCAGATATGCAGATGACACCACTTTGATGGCCAAAAGCGAGGAGGAAGCTGAGGAGCCTTCTAATCAAGGTGAAAGAAGAAAGCGCAAAAGCTGGGTTGCAGTTAAACATAAAAAAACCAAGATTATGGCAACAAGAATGATTGACAACTGGAAAATAGAGGGAGAAAAAGTGGAGGCCGTGACAGACTTTGTATTTCTAGGCGCAAAGATTACTGCAGATGCAGACTGTGGCCAGGAAATCAGAAGACGCTTACTTCTTGGGAGGAGAGCAATGTCCAGTCTCGATAAAATAGTAAAGAGTAGAGACATCAGTGGCAACAAAGATCCGCCTAGTCAAAGCCATGGTATTCCCTGTAGTAACCTACGGATGTGAGAGCTGGACCTTAGGGAAGGCTGAGCGAAGGAAGATCCATGCTTTTGAGCTGTGGTGTTGGAGGAAAGTTCTGAGAGTGCCTTGGACTGCGAGAAGATCCAACCAGTCCATCCTCCAGGAAATAAAGCCCGGCTGCTCACTGGAGGGAAGGATACTAGAGACAAAGTTGAAGTACTTTGGCACATCATGAGGAGACAGCAAAGCCTAGAGAAGACAATTATGCTGGGGAAAGTGGAAGGCAAAAGGAAGAGGGGCCGACCAAGGGCAAGATGGATGGATGGCATCCTTGAAGGGACTGGACTGACCTTGAAGGAGCTGGGGGTGGTGACGGCTGACTGGGAGCTCTGGTGTGGGCTGGTCCATGAGGTCACGAAGGGTCGGAGACGACTGAACGAATGAACAACAACACGTATTTATTTCACATATATGTGAAAACCTGGCTCTGGAAACTGGCATTTGACGAGTGAATCAATAACTTCTGGCTATATGGATGGATGGTGATGAACAATGATTTTATTGTGACAACTTGGCCATTGTAATTATATGATTGTATTTCTGGTATTTTAATGTGTTAGTGTATTATGGAATGTGATGTTTTTAAATGATTGCTTCTGATATTATTGTTGGAAACCAGCCTGAGTCCCTCCACAGAGGTGAGAAGACCAGTATACAAAAGTTCTAAACAAACAAACAAACAAATAAATAAATAAAATTTATTTGTTTGTTTATTTATTTATTTATTTGGGGCATTTGTACCCCATCCTATCTCAACCTCCGCAGAGGGACTCAGGGCGCCTAACAAACTGGCATCCCATGGTGCCCACAGCTAACATATACCGTATATACTCAAGTGTAAGCGCATCAGTAAATACAAAAGGGATGAACAAGGCAAGCGAAATCCAACAGATGTACCCATTTTTCTAAAAGTATTTCAAAAGCCATTTATTCCCGTGTGTTACTGTATTGTTTTCCTTTTTAAAAAATTTTCTGGGACCTCTTTATAGTTTTAGTACTCTACAGAACAGATGGAAGAGTTTAAAATTTGCTTCTAAGGGAGAGGGGGTGCTGGATCCGTTCCTGAATTGATAATATCCTTGTATTTATTGTCCACATGCTGTTTCATCATTGGACTTTCAAATGCTGCCAGTGTTTTTGAATTTGTGCATGTGTCATGCATACATAGATCCATATATCTTCCCCCTTTTTTCATGACAATGATTCAACGTATTTGCATATGCAGAGGAGGAAAAGATGTGTGATGTAGCAGGGCCGTAGCCAGAAAGAAATTTCGGGAGGGGTTTAAATTTTCGGGGGGGGGGGTTGAAATTTTCGCGGGGGGGTTGAAACCTGCCTCCTAGCTCACGCTGAAGCAAATTGACTAATTGTCTTTAGAACAGGATGTGCAGCCTTTGCCCAGAGGGAAGCCAGGGGGCCTAAAGAGAAGTTCTCAGAGGTTTCCACCACAAACAGTCTTTAGATGGCTTGAGAAGTACAACAAAGTCTTTTATTAATGAACAATCAAACAGAAACTTCTCTTGTCTTCAGTAAAGTTAAGCAAATGATTCCAAGCTTTTGGGCAACTGGTGAATTTCTAATCTTGCCCACGAAGGACAGGCAACTGTCTTCAATAACTTCTTTAAAGAAAAATCCCCATTTTAACTTCTCCCAGGTTGACTGTAATCTAACCCTTACTGATGTGGGCTCCGCTACCGGGTCGAACTGCGTCTCGAACGCCGAGTGGACCTACCAGCAAGGCAGTAGATGTTCTCCAGCTGGAGTTCTTTGGTCTTTAGGGCTGTTTTCCTGGAAATTCTTTGGGTACTCTTAAGACCTTTCTCCCCCAGAAGGTCTTAAGGGTTTAAGCTTTTGTACAGGGGAAGCTTGCACACATCCTATACATAAGCTTACGTTGCTGAGACTAACTAAAAATGGCTCCCTTCCCTTCCCAATTGCCCTGAGCAAGGGGCGGGACCAAAACTTAACAATGATGGACAGGTGCCTTGCCCTATGACTGCAACCAAAGAAGCCACCTATCTGCAGAGTCCCTGGAACCTAGGACGGCAAGCAAACATTTAATACAAAGCAAATAAAGTTGGAGCTCCTGGTACAGCTGTACCAGAACAACTACATTGGCTATTGCTGCAAGTAATGACAGTGTGAATAAATTGCTAATATTTGCTTGAGATAGTGCTTGCAGTTCTGGAGGGACTCTTAATTTTTTGCATCTCATAGACTTAGCATGGGGATTTGGTTAACCAGTTAAAATTCATGAGTAAACCAGGTTTTTTTAAAAAAATCTGAAACATTTCAGGGGGGGGGGTTGAACCCCTAACCCCCCCCCCCTTTGCTACGGGCCTGTGATGTAGGGTTCGACTGGGGTTTGTTTGGCATACATTGGAGATCGTTATAAATGACTATTTACATAGTCCTATGCAGAAATGGGGCTGATAAAAGGAACCTGCTGGTCTTGCAGAAATCTCTCTCTCCTGCCCCCCACCCCCCAAATCCTTTGGATTATATTGGAAAGGATCTGGTATAAGCAATAGGGAAAGTGCTGGTTTTTTCCCCAGGGTTCTGGATTATTTCCAGGCTTTATGCAAATGTGCCCTTTGAATACTTGGAGCATAAGGTAGGTGCCAGCGGGTGTGACCCCAGCTGGACTGTCTGAGCTGTATGCTCGAAAGAGATCATGGGGAACGAGTCCAAGTAAGATTTATTTCATTGGTCCAAGATGTGGTAGCTGCCAGTGTATTTGGCTTTGATTAGGTGAATGATATTTCATTCTTGCCGCTTTTAAACAAGAGGAGCTATTTTTTTTTATTGGATGTCTATCCTAACAGGTTGGAGGGATCTCTTTTTCCAGAAGTATTTAGTTAGCTGGATGACTATCTGTGCTGTTGCACGCTGGGCCTGTGCATAAGACTGTAGACAGGATATAAATTCTGTGTGCCCAACAGGACGCCGGGGCTGCCTCAGATTAAAGGCCTTTGGATTTCCTTAAAACAGAGTCTTTAGATTGCTTAAAGGTTCAACAAAGTTCTTTCTTTCTTTAAAAGTTTTATATACTGACCTTCTCACCTCTTTTGAGGGACTCAGACCAGTTTCCAACCATAAAATCACATACAATCGGTAAAACAACATAATTCATATTACAATAACACATTAAAACAACAGATATATTCAAGACTACACTGGTCAGTCGTCATACTAAAATCAATTATACATCATCTTCCATCCATATCTCAGGGTGTTGTCTTACTCATCAAATGCCTGTCTCCATAACCACGTCTTCACCTGTTTCCTAAATGTCAGGATAGAAGGGGCGGTTCTGATCTCCAGTGGGAGAGAGTTCCAGATTCGCGGGGCCACCACCGAGAAGTCCCTGTCCCTCGTCCCCACCAGACGCGCTTGTGAGGCCGGTGGGACCGAGAGCAGGGCCTCTCCAGACGATCTTAATAATCTTGATGGTTCATAGGGGAGAATCCGTTCGGATAGGTAAACTGGGCCGGAGTCGTTTAGGGATTTATAGGTCAACACCAGCACTTTGAATTGAGCTCGGAAGCTAATTGGCAGCCAGTGGAGCTGACGCAGCAGAGGAGTGGTATGCTCCCTGTACCCCGCTCCTGTTAGTAATCTGGCTGCCGCTCGTTGGACTAGTTGAAGCTTCCGGGCAGTCTTCAGAGACAACCCCACGTAGAGAGAGTTGCAGTAGTCTATATGGGATGTAACCAGAGCGTGGCCCACCGTGGCCAAGTCACTGTTACGAATGGTAATGTTAGTATCTGGTATACAGGATGTGTTTTTATTGCTACAAATTGAACATACTTAAAGCATAGTTATTCATCACAAAAACTATATGGAGAGCCCAAACGAAGAGGAGGAGGAAGAAGAGCCCAGAGGAGAGGGACGAAGGCAGGCCCTGCTGGTGTCTCTGCCCCCAGGGGCCTGGCAGCCATTTCAGGGAGGCTGAAGGGATGGGGCCAAAGGAGGTGGCACCGCAACCCCTTGGAAATGGCCAATCAACCCTTCTGGGGTTCGCGACCCCCAGGTTGAGAACCATTGTGCTATAGATTCATCTTTTAGAAGTCCTGTAATTATATATTCCTGCATAGCAGAGAGTTGGACTAGATGGCACTTACTTGCACCAACTTTAAGGTGTAACTTTCAGCAATTTAGTACAGGTTCTACATTGATCAGTGGGTTTGGCTGGATCAGTGTTTCTCAACCTTCCTAATCTTACATATTTATACATGGCTATCATGTCTCCTCTCAGCCTTCACTTCTTCAGACTAAACATGCCCAGCTCTGTAAGCCACTCTTCATAGGGCTTGTTATATTTTACCATGTTTTAAAATGATTTTACTGTGAATTGTAATTTTTAAGGTATTTATCCTGTTAGCATCCTCTGATGCTCATGTGAGGCCATGCTGAGTCCCCCTTGTGGGAGAAGGGCGGGATATAAATATATCAAATAATAAATAAATAAATAAATAAATAAATAAATAAATGGTTCTCAACCTTTGGGTCCCCAGATGTTTTGGCCTACAACTCCCAGAAATCCCAGCCTGTTTACCAGCTGTTAGGACTTCTGGGAGTTGAAGGCCAAAACATCTGGGGACCCACAGGTTGAGAACCACTGGTAAGGGGGGTTAATAATAATAATAATTATTATTATTTATTTATTTATTTATTTATTTATTTATTTATACCCCGCTCCATCTCCCCCAGGGGGACTCGGTGCGGCTTACATGAGGCCAAGCCCTTCAGTGCAGTACATACATTGTAATACAAAAAACATAACAATAACCAGAAAATAAAATACATAAAATGCAAAGAAATATAATAAATGACAAAGGCAATATAAAACATGCAATTAAAAACAGAGGATTTCACTGGGCAGGGCCACATTCAAAACTAAAAATTTAAAAACTCTGGGAGATAGGATGCTGCAGATCATCAGGATGCGGATCCGAGAATGAGGGAGGATTCAATTGCACGAAGTATAAATAAAGTGCTTCCAAGGTTGTTTAATGCAAAGTTTGGTCAGGGAGTTTTTCAATCACTGAAGGCACATTGGAATAGCCAGGTTTTCAGGTTCCTCCTGAAGATTGCTAGCATGGGGGCTTGCCTAATATCTCTGGGGAGTGAGTACCAGAGCCGGGGGGCCAACACAGAGAAGGCCCTGTCCCTCGTCCCTGCAAGTCGCACTTAAGATGCGGGCGGGAGCGAGAGAAGAGCCTCTCCGAAAGATCGAAGAGATTGTGTGGGTTCATAGATGGACATGCGAAGATTATTATTATTATTATTATTATTATTATTATTATTATTAAACTTTCAGTTCTTGTGGGTTTTTTCGGGCTATATGGCCATGTTCTAGAGGCATTTCTCCTGACGTTTCGCCTGCATCTATGGCAGGCATCCTCAGTAGGCCTGGGTAACAACGCAAAAATTTGTTTCTAAAATCGATTTGTATTTGGGGTTTTTTTTTGTTTCAATATTTAAAATAATTACAAAATTTTCCCTTAAAAAGTTCGGTATTTACGAAATTTTGTTAATATTTACAAAACATTTTGTAAAGATGGCGCCCTTTTTTTTTCAATATTTTTTCAATATTTTTAATTTAATTATTAATTTAGTAGAATAGGGAGGAGAAATTATTATTAAGGAGGGAAGGCAGGCACTCACTCTGGCGGGCCCTCAAGCGCTGCCGCCGAGTCGGGCCCGGCTCCTCCGAAGCAATGCGAAATTGGGAGAAGGGCTCCCCAAAGGCCATCTAGCCCAGCTCTCCGCTAAGGAATTGGGAGAACGAAGCACAGCCCTCCGCTAAGGAATTGGGAGAACGAAGCACAGCCCTCCGCTAAGGAATTGGGAGAACGAAGCACAGCCCTCCGCTAAGGAATTGGGAGAACGAAGCACAGCCCTCCGCTAAGGAATTGGGAGAACGAAGCACAGCCCTCCGCTAAGGAATTGGGAGAACAAAGCACAGCCCTCCGCTAAGGAATTGGGAGAACGAAGCACAGCCCTCCGCTAAGGAATTGGGAGAACGAAGCACAGCCCTCCGCTAAGGAATTGGGAGAACGAAGCACAGCCCTCCGCTAAGGAATTGGGAGAACGAAGCACAGCCCTCCGCTAAGGAATTGGGAGAACGAAGCACAGCCCTCCGCTAAGGAATTGGGAGAACGAAGCACAGCCCTCCGCTAAGGAATTGGGAGAACGAAGCACAGCCCTCCGCTAAGGAATTGGGAGAACGAAGCACAGCCCTCCGCTAAGGAATTGGGAGAACGAAGCACAGCCCTCCGCTAAGGAATTGGGAGAACGAAGCACAGCCCTCCGCTAAGGAATTGGGAGAACAAAGCACGCCCACCGCAAAGGTGAGGAAGGAGGGATGGGCCGCCTTCCCGCTGAGGGTCGCTCGCCCTCTCGCTCGCTTGCTCAGCCGGCGCCTTCCCCGTCCTCTCCTCCTCCTCCTCCTCCTCCTCCTCTTTCAGGCTCTGACTGGCTAAGGAGAGGAGAGAGAGGAGAGCTCCCAGCAAGCATCTAGCCAAGCCATCTTACGTATTTCCGAAATGGACGGAAATACAATTTTTTGGCGCATGCCGTTTCGATATTTAAAAACACTTCCGGGTTTAAAAATAAGTTTTGTAATCGTTTTGTAATTGCTAAAATTAACGAATATTTAACGAATTACAAAATTAACAAACGAAACCGCCCAGGCCTAATCCTCAGAGGTTTTATTTGTACCCTGCTAGCATCTCCCAATGCGGCTTACAAAGGCCAAGGCCTCAACACAACAACAGCAAACAATAACAATACAATACAAAGCAAAAATTAAAACATAAGCAATGACAAAACATTACACTATTACACATTAAAAACCAGGGCCGGGCCAATGATGGTTACAGGTTAAAAAGTGCTGGATGTGACGGTGGTATGTTGGAATTCTGGGCAAGTGCAATGTGCAGAGAGTCTTAAACTCTAATAAAGTGCTTCTGGGACATAGTGCTGGGGGTTATCCTATTCTGGAAAGGCACATCGGAATAGCCAGGTCTTCAAGTTCTTCCTAAAGACTGCCAATGTGGGTGCTAGTCTAATGCCTTTGGGGAGGGTGTTCCAGAGTTGGGGGGCAGCCACAGAAAAGGCCCTGTCCCTCGTCCCCACCAAACACACCTGTGACGCAGGTGGGATCGTGAGCAGGGCCTCTCCGGATGAACGAAGGGAGATGCAGTCTTGGAGATGCAGTTTGGGGAAGGAAGTTTCTGGTGGACCTAGTTAGGTCATACCTTGGTTGCTTGGCCCTTCCCAGTCCACTTTATCTAAGTGCCTCTTCATATTTGTATGTGGCAATAAAAGTTGAAGCAGCAGATATAGAAATCTGCTCATTCAGATTTTCAGTGTCTGTTTTAAACCCTCTGTCAGCAATGTCTGAAAGGCTTCACCTCCAAAGAAAAGGATGATGCACTTAATTGGTTGCTCTGGGCATTCAGCTGCACCTTGTAGACAGAATTTAGCATCCCCTAATCCTTTATCCCTACAAACAAATCATGTCAAATATTGAACTCATTGTAACTGATGCAGAAACAGCTTTCCAACCCCACTTACTTAAACACATAGCTGCATCTGACACAGAAGGAGAGGAAGAAATCTGAGGCACGGATGCTGCAATATCATGGACAACAATTCAGATAGGAAAAACATGTGCTTGGATAGTTTATGCAGGAAGAAAGGATCAGCCACCTATGGGTGGTTCATACATAAGAGAAACCAATGAAATTCATGGAGCCACTGGAAATTGACAGGTGACTTTTTAAAGTCACAGATTGTGAGGGAGAGTTTCAGAAGTTATGTTTAAGGCAGTGTTTCTCAACCTTCCTAATGCCGCGACCCCTTAATCCAGTTTCTCATGTTGTGGTGACCCCCAACCATAAAATTATTTGTGTTGCTACTTCACAACTGTAATTTTCCTACTGTTATGAATCATAATGTAAATACCTGATATGCAGGATATATTTCCATTCCACTCGACCAAATCTGAAACAAATATCCAATATGCCCAAATGTAAATACTGCTGGGGTTGGGGGGGGGGGGGATTGATTTTGTCCTTTGGGAGTTGTAGTTGCTGGGATTTATAGTTCACCTACAATCAAAGAGCATTCTGAACTCCACCAACGATAGAATTGCACTAAACTTGGCACAGAGAACTCCCATGACCAACAGAAAATACTGGAAGAGTTTGATGGCCATTGACCTTGATTTTTGAAGTTGTAGTTCATCTATATCCAGAGAGCATTGTGGACTCAAACAATGATGGATCTAAACCAAACGTGGCACGAATACTCAATATGCCCAAATATGAACACTGGTGGAGTTTGGGGAAAATAGACCTTGACATTTGGAAGTTGTAGTTGCTGGGATTTATAGTTCACCTACAATCAAAGAGCATTCTGAATTCCACCAACGATAGAATTGAACCAAACTTGGCACAGAGAACTCCCATGACCAACAGAAAATATTGGAAGGTTTTGATGGGCATTGACCTTGAGTTTTGTAGTTGTAGTTCACCTATATCCAGAGAGCACTGTGGACTCAAAACATGATGGATCTAAACCAAACTTGGCACGAATACTCAATATTCCCAAATGTGGACACTGGTGGAGTTTGGGGAAAATAGACCTTGACATATGGAAGTTGTAGTTGATGGGATTTATAGTTCACCTACAATCCAAGAGCATTCTGAACCTCACCAATGATAGAATTGGGCCAAACTTCCCACACAGAACAGAAAATACTGTGTTTTCTGATGGTCTTTGGCGACCCCTCTGACACCCCCTCATGACTCCCCTAGGCGTCCCAACCCCCAGATTGAGAAACACAGGTTTAAGATGAGAGTATAACGTGACTTTTGACATCATCCATAGCTGAGTAAGTAAGTTGCGTTGGCTCCTAGAATACCATGGGTTCAGAATGCCACACATTAATTCTTTTAAAAAGTAGCATTATAAGCTGTAATTTTATGCATTGACCATTTTGCAATCCTTGTTCTTGACCATACTACAAGAAACACTATGAAATAAATTCCCCCTGTTAGGCAGAATGGTTTAATGGTTTAACCTGGTGTCACAGCATGTTTAATGGTTTAACCTTTTTTTTTTTTTTTGGTCGTGTCAGGAGCGACTTGAGAAACTGCAAGTTGCTTCTGGTGTGAGAGAATTGGCCGTCTGCAAGGACGTTGCCCAGGGGACGCCCAGATGATTTGTTGTTTTTATCATCCTTGTGGGAGGCTTCTCTAATGTCCCCGTATGGGGAGCTGGAGCTGATAGAGGGAGCTCATCCGCCTATTCCCGGATTCGAACCTGAGACCTGTCAGTCTTCAGTCCTGCCGGCACAGGGGTTTAACCCACTGCGCCACCGGGGGCTCCTGTTTAACCTGGTGTCACAGCAGGTTAAACCATTGAGCTGCTGAACTTGCTGACCAAATGGTTGGTGGTTCGAATCCAGGGAGCAGGGTAAGCTCCCACTGTTAGCCCCAGCTTCTGCTAACCTAGCAGTTCAAAAACATGCAAATGTGAATAGATCAATACGTACCACTTCTGTGGGGAAGGTAACGGTGCTCCATGCAGTCATGCTGTCCACATGACCGTCGAGGTATCTACAGGCAACACTGGCTCTTCAGCTTAGAAATAAAGATGATCACCACTCTCCAGAGTTGGACACAACCAGACTTACTTAGGTAGAAATTGTGGAAAATGTAAAAAAAAATGTTGTTCATTCGTTCAGTTGTTTCCGACTCTTCGTGACCTCATGGACCAGCCCACACCAGAGCTCCCTGTCGGCCGTCACCACCCCCAGCTCCTTCAAGGTCAGTCCAGTCACTTCAAGGATGCCATCCATCCATCTTGCCCTTGGTCGGCCCCTCTTCCTTTTGCCTTCCACTTTCCCCAGCATAATTGTCTTCTCTAGGCTTTGCTGTCTCCTCATGACGTGACCAAAGTACCTCAACTTTGTCTCTAGTATCCTTCCCTCCAATGAGCAGTTGGGCTTTATTTCCTGGAGGATGGACTGGTTGGATCTTCTCGCAGTCCAAGGCACTCTCAGGACTTTCCTCTAACACCACAGTTCCAAAGCATCTCTCTTCCTTTGCTCAGCCTTCCCTAAGGTCCAGCTCTCACATCCGTAGGTTACTACAGGGAATACCATGGTTTTGACTATGCAGATCTTTGTTGCCAGTGTGATGTCTCTACTCTTCACTATTTTTTCGAGATTGGACATTGCTCTCCTCCCAAGAAGTAAGCGTCTTCTGATTTCCTGGCCACAGTCTGCATCTGCAGTAATCTTTGCACCTAGAAATACAAAGTCTGTCACGGCCTCCACATTTTCCTCTATTTTCCAGTTGTCAATCATTCTTGTTGCCATAATCTTGGTTTTTTTGACGTTTAGCTGCAACCCGGCTTTTGCGCTTTCTTCTTTCACCTTGATTAGAAGGCTCCTCAGCTCCTCCACGCTTTCGGCCATCAGAGTGGTGTCATCTGCATATCTGAGGTTGTTAATGTTTCTTCCAGCAATTTTCACCCCAGCTTTGCATTCATCCAGCCCCGCACATCGCATGATGTGTTCTGCATACAAGCTAAAAAGGTTGGGTGAGAGGATGCAGCCTTGCCGTACGCCTTTCCCAATCTTGAACCAGTCTGTTGTTCCGTGGTCAGTTCTGACTGTTGCTACTTGGTCCTTGTACAGATTCCTCAGGAGAGAGACAAGGTGGCTTGGTATGCCCATTCCCACCAAGAACTTGCCACAATTTATTATGATCCACACAGTCAAAGGCTTTAGAATAGTCAATGAAGCAGAAGTAGATGTTTTTCTGAAACTCCCTGCCTTTCTCCATTATCCAGCGGATATTGGCAATCTGGTCTCTGGTTCCTCCATTCTAAACCCAGCTTGAACATCTGGCAACTCTCGCTCCATGTATTGCTGGAGTCTTCCTTGCAGGATCTTGAGCATTACCTTACTGGCATGAGAAATAAGGGCCACTGTACGGAAGTTTGAGCAGTCTTTCGCATTTCCTTTTTTTGGTATGGGGATATAAGTTGATTTTTTCCAATCTGATGGCCATTCTTGTGTTTTCCATATTTGCTGGCATATGGCATGCATCACCTTGACAGCATCATCTTTTAAGATTTTAAACAGTTCAGCTGGGATCCCGTCGTCTCCTGCTAAAAAAAAATACTATGCAAAAAATGAAGGATGGGATGTTTTTAGGCTACTCTGTTGGTGTTCCTTTAGAACTTTTGAGAGCCAAAAGTTCCGTTTCCAGTCCTTTGCATCTCAAGTAGAAAGAGAGAGGAGCAGAAAAGGGAAGGGAAAAGTTTCTTAGCTTAATGGACTGATGGATGCTGTCATCTTAAGGAAGCGTTGTATGTTCATATTTAATATGCGTGCCTACAGTGATCCAGAAAACAAACACATAAATATTACATGCTGAATGTAAACCAGCCAAGAAACAGTTTCAGATAATGCAAATAGTGTGTACCTTTCTCACTGCTTCTGGTTACGTCAATCCCTATTCTCTTTTTAATTTCCGCCGGGCCATTACTAAAGATGTGAATTTATAATGCAGAAGCTAAAATCCTATACTCAATTAAATGGAAATAAATCTCAACACTGAACTCAGGAAACATGCTCCGAAGTCGCGGTGTTGGCCATGCAGCAAAATCCACCCAAATCCAAAAAGCAGCTTGCTTTTATTTTATCAGCTAAAATGTAAGCGTTTGAAGCTTCATCGTGCAAGTATTTGAAAATTCACTTGTTTCTTCATCAGGCAAAGATGTTAAAAATCATACAGGAGAGAAAAAAAGTTGACTATGTGAGAGAGTCACATTAGAACTCTTATTACTTAGAATCATAGAATCAAAGAGTTGGAAGAGACCTCAAGGGCCATCCAGTCCAACCCCCTGCCAAGAAGCACAAATATTGCATTCAAATCACCCCTGACAGATGGCCATCCAGGCTCTGTTTAAAAGCTTCCAAAGAAGGAGCCTCCACCACACTCCAGGGCAGAGAGTTCCATTACTGAACGGCTCTCACAGTCTGGAAGTTCTTCCTCATGTTCAGATGGAATCCCCTCTCTTGTAGTTTGAAGCCATTGTTCCATTTGGGTCTACAATATATATTACGCAGAGTTCCACTGCTGAACGGCTCTCGCAGTCAGGAAGTTCTTCCTCCTGTTCAGATGTCTTCCTCATGTTCAGATCAGGGTTGGTCAATATTCAAAAACATTTTTGGAGATTTTATAATATTTTACTGGGACACAGTTAGCCATGAAATGGTGACTTATGAACAAATCACATTTCTGTACTCTTGTTGTCGATGCAACACACAAACAACAGGAAATCACACATACACATACAACACACACACACAAACACAACTGAAATAATTTACATGGCAATATAGATAAATGTGTAGGAAGAAGAAAGTCTAAACTCTCTTTCAAGGCAAATTATGGTAATGTTTTGAATTCGTTCAGGAAGGAATGGTGGGTTGGTGGGAACTATGCCATTAAAAAAAATATGCCTGGAGGTGAATTATTCAATTGTGATATGATTACAGAATTGTAAGTGTGGCCTGAACCCACAATCCTTGATCATGATTATCCACCACCTTTAACAAGAAAATTAAAGGTCTAACATAGAATCATAGAATCAAAGAGTTGGAAGAGACCTCATGGGCCATCCAGTCCAACCCCCTGCCAAGAAGCAGGAATATTGCATTCAAATCACCCCTGACAAATGGCCAGCCAGCCTCTGCTTAAAAGCTTCCAAAGAAGGAGCCTCCACCACACTCCGGGGCAGAGGAGTTCCACTGCTGAACGGCTCTCACAGTCAGGAAGTTCTTCCTCATGTTCAGATGGAATCTCCTCTCTTGTAGTTTGAAGCCATTGTTCCGCGTCCTAGTCTCCAGGGAAGCAGAAACAAGCTTGCTCCCTCCTCCCTGTGGCTTCCTCTCACATATTTATACATGGCTATCATATCTCCTCTCAGCCTTCTCTTCTTCAGGCTAAACATGCCCAGCTCCTTAAGCCGCTCCTCATACGGCTTGTTCTCCAGACCCTTGATCATTTTAGTCACCCTCCTCTGGACACATTCCAGCTTGTCAATATCTCCCTTCAATTGTGGTGTCCAGAATTGGACACAATATTCCAGGTGTGGTCTAACCAAAGCGGAATAGAGGGGTAGCATTACTTCCCTAGATCTAGACACTATGCTCCTATTGATGCAGGCCAAAATCCCATTGGCTTTTTTTGTGCCACATCACACTGTTGGCTCATGTTTAACTTGTTGTCCACGAGGACTCCAAGATCTTTTTCACACATACTGCTCTCAAACCAGGCATCCCCCATAATGTCTCTTTGCACTTTAATAATAATAATAATAATAATAATAATAATAATAATAATAATAATCTTTATTTATACCCTGCCACCATCTCCCCAACAGGGACTCGGGGCGGCTTGCATGAGGCCAAGCCCAGACAACATATTTATTTATTTATTTCGGCCATTTCTACCCCGCCCTTCTCACCCCCTAGGGGGGGCTCAAGGCGGCTTACATCCGGCACAATTCGATGCCCACAATTACAATAGAATGCAATAGGAATAACACAATAGATTAAAAACAGACAATTAATACAGTACAATACAACACAATACAATATCAACTAAAACCGCTCTGTAGCCTGCGTTCATCGTGTTCTAAAATCCGTCAATCCGTTTAGCATTGCCATTGTCCTTTCCATCTCTAGTCATCATTACCTTGTTACCCTGCCAGACTACCCAAATGCCTGGTCCCATATCCATGTCTTCAGCTTTCTCCTGAAGGAGAGGAGGGAAGTTGATGACCTAATTTCCCCGGGGAGTGAATTCCACAGGCGAGGGGCCACCACTGAGAAGGCCCTGTCTCTCGTCCCCACCAGTTTCACTTGTGATAAAGGTGGGGCCGAGAGCAGGGCCTCCCCAGAAGATCTTAAACTCCGTGGTAGGACATAGAAGGAGATACGTTCGGACAAGTACACTGGGCCGGTGCCATAGAGGGTTTTAAAGGTCAAAACCAGCACTTTGAATTGTGCTTGGAAAATAACAGCAAAATAAAACCAAAACATAAGCAACAACATCATAAGTACATAAAAATATATGAATACATTAACAATATAACATTACAATAAACACAATCACAGTGACAGTGGATGGGCATAATATGATGACTGTGTTGTCAAAGGCTTTCATGGCAGGAATCACTGGCTTGCTGGGTGTTTCTTGGATGGTATAGCCATGTTCCAGAAGCATTCTCTCCTGATGTTTCACCCACATCTATGGCAGGCATTCTCAGAGATTAAGGGGCCTGCTGGAAACTAAATAAGTAATGTTTATATATCTGTGGGATGTTCAGAGTGGGAGAAATAACTCATGTCTGCTTGTGAATGTTACAATTTGCCACCTTGTTTAGCATTTAATGGCCTTGCAGTTTCAAGGCCTGGTTTGTTGCTGCCTGGGGTAATCCTTTGTTGGGAGGTGTTTGTTGGCCCTGATTAATTCTTGTCTGGAATTCTCCTGCTTTTTTAGTGTTCCTCTTTGTGTACTGTCTTGATTTTAGCGATTTCTTAATACTGGTAGGCAGATTTTGTTCATTTTCATAGTTTCCTCCTTTTTGTTGAAATTGTCCACATGTTTATTGATTTCAATGGCTTTTCTGTGTAGCCTGACATGGTAGTTGTTAGAGTGGTCCAACATTTCTGTGTTCTCAAATAATATGCTGTGCCCAGGTGGGTTCATCAGGTGCTCTGCTATGGCTGACTTAAATCAGAACAGTACATAAAGAAGAGGAATATTCAAAAAGCAGGGGAATGTCAATGTTTCAATTTGCTCCACATCTCAAATGGCTATAGCTATATGAAGGAGTATCAAGATGGTCTTCCAAACTATTTCACTTCCCAGGTTAAAGGGAGTGGGGACCTGTTGCAAAATCCCAATGTTCTGTCACCTGCTGGGCCTGTAAAGAATTGTCTTTAGAACAGGACGTGCAACATTTGCCCAGCGGGAAGCCAGGGGCCCCAAGGAGAAGTTCTCAGAGGTTTTCCACCACAAATGATCTTTAGATGACTTGTGAAGTATAACAAAGTCTTTTATTAATGAACAATCAAACAGAAATTTCTCTTGTCTTCAGAAAGATAAAGAAATGATTCCAGGCTTTTATGCAACTGGTAGCTTCCTAAATTTGCCCATGAAGGACAGGCAACTGTCTTCAATAACTTCTTCTTTACTTTAAATGGAAAATCCCCTTTTTAACTTCTCCCAGTCTGACTGTAATCTAACCCTTACTGATGTGGGCTCCGTTACCGGGTCGAACTGCTTCTTGAACGCCGAGTGGACCTACCAGTAAAGGCTTAGATGTTCTCCAGCTGGAATTCTTTGGTCTTTAGGGCTGTTTCCCTGGAAATCTTTGGAGACTCTTAAGACTGTTCTCCCCTGGAAAGTCTTAAGGGTTGAAGCCTTTGTACAGGGGAAGCTTGCACATGTCCTGTACATTAGTTTTCCTTGCTGAGACTAACTAAAAAATGGCTCCCTTCCCTTCCCAATTGCCCTGAGCAAGGGGCGGAACCAAAACTTAATGATGATGGACAGGTGACTTGCCCTATGATTGCAACCAAAGGAAGCCACCTATCTGCAGAGTCCCTGAAACCTTAGATTGCAAGCAAACATTTAATACAAAGCAAATAAAATTGGAGCTCCTGCTACAGCTGTAGCAGAACACCCAATGACTGGAAATTTAATTCCGCAGCGTGATAATATGGTTTGTGATATTCACTGCTGCTTTTCCCTGTGGCCCTGAGAGTTAAACAGAACTTTTCTCCCCCTCCATGTCGAACTGCAGTTGTGTTTCAAAGTCTCCTCTGCATGCATTTACAGCTCTGTGGCAGATGTGTGAAGCAGTCTGCAGTGCATCAAATGTCACTGTTGGAGACAGCGGCAGAATTCACAACAACTCCAGCAAAACAGAACAAAAAATGTTAGGAAATGGCACACAACAACAAAATGTGTCAGCATACTATTGCCATCTCATTTGGCAGTATTATGGACCCTGTGGTAAAAATATAACATGCATAATTGGTGATGTGTTAAATGGCACTGATTTCAACTTAATAGGGAGGTGCTTTCCAATGGAAGGCTAGAATATTTCATTTATGCTGGACATTTATAGTTTATGGTTTGGGGCAGGAGAAGAAAGCAGCATAGGGGTTTGAGAGTGACAAACCGCTTTTATTTTTCATTCCTTGAATCGATACTGAATAATTCAGTAGTAAACCCCAAACTCAAAGGAGCTCTGCTGACAGTCAAGCTGATGTGCTTTCTCAGTTGTGTGCTTCCATTGTTTCCCTTGATCCCTCTCCAGGCCTCCTGAATCATCCAGTAACTTTTAGTAACAGGTTTGTTGTTGATCTCATTCCACACCTCAGTACTATATTTAAAAAAATCAGCAAAACTCTGTAAAAAAACATAATCCTAGAAACACGAGAGCTTCACTTTTCTACAGGCCACATGCGCTGGAGTGCTGAAACTGGGATACATCAAGATTTTCGTAGGTGTATGTAATCCCCTGCCTCACTCCAATGTACCATTAGGGACAGACAAGTATTACGAGGGGTATTTTTAAGTAAGGTCCGTTTTGTTGTAGACACTAGTAGTACACGCGCATACCGCAACGAGCGCATGCGTCGTGTACCGGCATACCTCGGGAACAACTGTGCTCAGTTTCCGCTCTGTAGCTAACCTGTACGATTCTGTTCTGTACTTTAAAAATGTTTAAGACTATCAACTCACCCTCCGCATGTGAGGTCCGCTCAGTGATATGGTTTTTGTCAGCAAGGAACCTGCCTGCTGCAGAAATTCATCGACAGATTTGTGAAGTGTACGGTGATACTGTTATGAGTGAAAGCAAAGTGCGTAAGTGGGTACGACAATTCAAAGATGGCCATGACAACGTCCATGATGAGGACCGCTCCGGTCGCTCATCTTTGATTACAGGCGATTTGATTTGATTGCACACTCAAATCTTTGGTTTTTGTGGTTCTCTGTTAGGAGTTTCGGGACCCAACGGGAGCACAGTTTCCTAAACTTTAGGTGTTCACAAACAATGTTGTAAAGCACTGATCTCGACACGTCAGGAAATTCGTTTGAGAGACCTGTTATTGTGAAGCGCCTGTTCTCACGAATCTTCACGTCAACTGAAGCCACCAAATCGTCTGTAATTTGTAAATTACAGAAATAGTATTGTAAATGTAGAAAATTGTATTATTAAAAGTACAATTAATGTAATTTAATAATGTAGCCTGGTGAGTCATGATTGCTTATGTTTTCAAGAACTGTTGTTTAATAAACCAACTTCTGTTTTTCTATATTTTTTCATAGATGAAATTTTAAAAAAAATCTTTGTTTTGAATTTTTGGTTTTCTTCCCATTTCCTATATTTGTTTCTGTTGTTGTTAATTCTGTTTTTGTAGGCCATACACGTTTTGTAGGATCTCTAGACACTAAAGTGTGTAAGGGATATTAGGGTTGTGCATAGAATTCATTTTCCCAATTTCATCCATTTCATGCGGTACCTTTGGTACTTCAGGAGCATGTAACGGGAAGGGCCCTCCTCATACAAAAACCTTAATGAAACCTTCAGAGTTTCATGGTCTTCATGAAACTCTGTAATGAGCATTCTCAAAGCTTATTTTTTTATTTATTTCCTATATTTATAACCCGCCCTTCTCTTCCCGAAAGGGGACTCAGGGCGGCCTAACAAAAGCATCATAAAAACAACCACAGTACAATCAAAATATTAAAAATTAAAACAACAATTAAAACAATTAATTAAGACACATCCATTAAAATCAAAAGCCAAAAACCAGTCTGGGTCATTTAATTGCCATAAGTTGTGTGATCTTCTTCCACTTGCTGCTCACTGATCACATGCTTGGTCCCATAACCAGGTCTTGATTTTCCTTTGAAAAGACAAGAGGGAGGTGGCCAAGCTGATATCTCTAGGGAGGTGTTCCATAGGCGGGGGGCCACTGCTGAGAAGGCCCTGTCTCTTGTCCTCATCAACCGTGTTTGCAATAGTGGTGGGATCGAGAGCAGGGCCTCTCCTGAAGATCTCAAACTTTGTCATGGTTCATGGCAGGAGATACATTCGGATAGGTAGTCTTATAAAAAGTTACTTGTACTATTACTACTGCCAGAATACCCAGTCAGCGTAAGTATTGGCCTTGACTGTTGGTAATTAGAAAATCAATATGAACTTGAAAGCTTCAAGAAGGATCTCAAAACCTGGTTCTTCTGTTGCGTTTTTGGAGATTAATTATTAATTATTCAATCTTATATTGCTGCTTCCCCTCAACGCTTGTCTCTATAGTATCCCTCTCCTCTCTTGTATGAAGGTCCTTTTTCGACCCCATTCTGGATGAGTTTCTCCCTCACAAACAATTTCTCCATTTCTATCTCACCCCGAGTTTGTAGTTTTTAGTATTTTACTCTGTACATACAGCCCGCTCACTGTTACTGTGCTTGTGAATGATTTTAT
This sequence comes from Anolis sagrei ordinatus, assembly GCF_025583915.1. Classification (NCBI taxonomy): domain Eukaryota; kingdom Metazoa; phylum Chordata; class Lepidosauria; order Squamata; family Anolidae; genus Anolis; species Anolis sagrei. The sequence goes on along the minus strand of NW_026847993.1, from coordinate 17,494,749 downwards.
TGTAATTTTATGTTGCCTACTGTATTTTTATGTTTATTTATTTATTTATTTATTTAGCAGTTTTGTATACCGGTCTTCTCACCTCCATTCGAGGGACTCAGGCTGGTTTCCAACCTCAGTATTACAGACAATCATTAAAACATCATATTCTAAATCACACTAAAACATTAAAATTGCAAAATACAGTCATATAATTACAGTGGTCAGTCGTCATCAAAAATCATTATTCGTCGTCATCCATCCATATCACAGGATCATGGCTCATTCGTCGAATGCCAATCCCCATAGCCAAGTTTTCACCTGTTTCCTGAACGTCCAGATAGAAGGGGCAGTTCTGATCTCCAGTGGAAGGGAGTTCCAGAGTCGAGGGGCCACCATCGAGAAGGCCCTGTCTCTCGTCCCCACCAGCCACGCCCGTGAGGCTGGTGGGATCGAGAGCAGGGCCACTCCAGACGATCTTAGCAATCTTGATGGTTCATAGGGGAGGATACGTTCGGACAGATAAATTGGGCCGGAGTCGTTTAGGGCTTTATAGGTTAAGACCAGCACTTTGAATTGTGCTCGGAAGCTGACTGGCAGCCAGTGGAGCTGGCGCAACAGAGGAGTAGTATGCTCCCTGTACCCACTCCCGTTAGTAATCTGGCTGCCGCACATTGGACTAATTGAAGCTTCCGGGCAGTCTTCAGAGGCAACCCCACGTAGAGAGTGTTGCAGTAATCTAAACGGGATGTAACCAAAGCGTGGACTACCTTGGCCAAGTCAGACTTCCCAATGTATTTGATTATGCTTTTATTTGTGTTTTGATTTTATTTTATTGTATTGCGTTGTTGGGCGCGGCCTCATGTAAGCTGGCCCGAGTCCCCATTGGAGGGGATAGTGGCAGGGTATAAATAAAGATTATTATTATTATTATTATTATTATTATTATTATTATTATTATTATCCATTATAATTAAAGGGTTGGGGAAGGAGGTGACAAGTATATAAAGAGAGAAAAATGTACCTCCCCCCCTTTCCTACGCTATAGTCTCAGTAACAATCTGCATTTTCTTTAGAAACCTGTATCTAAGTGAAGCTATCAGCTGATCTGCTTTATATGTTGATGCACATCTGCAAAACCAAATGTGCTGATTGAAACTGGGATATTTTGTATTTCAAGCTTCTGGCTTCTCAGGAGCTAGAATTTCCTTGCAATCCATTTTGCGTGGTCCTTCCTAAAGCTCACTTTGATCAGGATGAAATGTTTGACTTGTAAAATCAGTAGAAATTATATGTGGCAATGAGATATGCACATGGCCATACACCCATTTCCTTTCCTGTTCACTCTGACTTAATGCTTTGCTATTTATAGCCTAAAATGTGTATCATAAAACACTCCAGAGTTGAACTACTGCCAAGTTGAACATTGCTACTGGAACAAGCAATTTTTTCATTCTCTGTTATATATTATTAACTAGCAAAATGTCCATCGCTGCAATGATGGAGAAGGTGGGCAATAGGTGGACAAATATTTTAATACTAGCTGCCCTCTGCCACGCGTTGCTGTGGCCCAGTCTGGTGATCTGGAAAATAAAGTAATGAGAAAGTGTTGGTTTCTAATATATGTAATTTCTTTATGCTTGTTGGGTAAACAGTATTTTTTGTTGTTTCTTTGTCAGTGCTGATGTGGAGATTGTTCGGTTTGCTTACTCTGGAACATGCAACATATCATTGTCCTTCTTTAAGGGTCCCTTTCAAGTCTATGATACTATATCTGTCATATACATGTCATATACATGTATGTGTGTGTTTGTGTGTGAATCATATAAAGTATTTTCTGTTGGTCATGGAGGTTCTGTGTGGGAAGTTTGGCCCAATTCTATCATTGGTGGGGTTCAGAATGCTCTTTGATTGTAGATTAACTATAAATCCCAGCAACTACAACTCCCAAATGTCAAGGTCTATTTTCTCCAAACTCCATCTGTGTTCACATGCAGGCATATTGACTATCTGTGCCAAGTTTGGTCCAAATCCCTCACTGTTTGAGTCCACAGTTCTCTCTGGATGTAGGTAAACTACAACTCCAAAACTCAAGTTCAGTGCCCACCAAACCCTTCTAGTATTTTCTGTTGGTCAAGGGAGTTCTGTGTGCCAAGTGGAGTTCATAATGCTCTTTGAGTGTAGGTGAACTATAAATCCCAGTAACTACAACTCCCAAATGTCAAGGTCTATTTCCCCAAACTCCACCTGTGTTCATATTTGGGTATATGGAATATTCGTGCCAAGTTTGGTCCAGACCCATCATTGTTTGAGTCCACAGTGCTCTCTGGATGTAAGTGAACTACAACTCCCAAAGTCAAGGTCAATGCCCACCAAACCCTTCTGGTGTTTTCATGGGAATCCTGTGTGCCACGTTTGGTTCAATTCCATCATTGGTGGAGTTCAGAATGCTCTTTGATTGTAGGTGAACTATAAATCCCAGCAACTACAACTCCCAAATGACAAAATCATAATTTTTTGAGTGATGGTCACTCCTTGTGTTGTGAAACGTTCTGTTGCCAAATTTGATGTGATTTCGTTCATTGGTTCTTTTGTTTTTAAGGAACTCATTATGCACAGAGCATTTATATATATATGGGGAGACCAGACTGGAAGCTTGCTCCCCTGCAGATAATGTTCTATAGTGAGCATGGGAATTTTGCTTTCTACAGAGGACTATCTCATGATGTAAAATTCTGAAATCATCTCAAACAGTGTGACATAGTCACAGGCTTCCTCCCTCAGTAAGAATTGATATGTCTAGCAGTGTAGGGGGTTTCCCCCACCACACATTATCATTCCATGTATACTAAGCAATAGACTTTTTTTTTTCTTGACAGGAGTGACATGATGAACTGCAAGTCACTTCTTGTGTGAGAGAATTAATAATAATAATAATAATAATAATAATAATAATAATAATAAGCTTTATTTTTACCCCACCAACATCACCCCCAGTGGAGACTCCGGGGGACTCCAGGGGACTTACATGAGGCCAAGCCCAAACAACAAATTACAATAAAATAAAAACCAAAGGTCTCAGACTGCATTGTAGCAGGTGGTCTGGTTTGCTCTTATCCACACTCACATCTTGTGGACTCCACTTTGTGGCCCCATTTCTTGAGGTTGGCTCTGCATCTCGTGGTACCAGAGTGCAGTCTGTTCAGTGCTTTCCAAGTTGCCCAGTTTTCTGTGTGCCCAGGGGGGAGGCTCTCATTTGGTATCAGCCATGGGTTGAGGTTCTTGGTTTGAGCCTACCACTTTTGGACTCTTGCTTGCTGAGGTGTTCCAGCAAGTGTCTCTGTAGATCTTAGAAAACTATTTCTTGATTTAAGTCGTTGACGTGCTGGCTGATACCCAAACAAGGGATGAGCTGGCGATGTCTCTGCCTTGGTCCTTTCACTATTGGCTGCTACTTCCCGGCGGATATCATGTGGTGCAATACCGGCTAAGCAGTGTAATTTCTCCAGTGGTGTAGGGTGCAAACACCCCGTGATTATGCGGCATGTCTCATTAAGAGCCATATCCACTGTTTTAGCGTCGTGAGATGTGTTCCACATTGGGCATGCATGCTCAGCAGCAGAATAGTATAGTGCAAGGGTAGATGTCTTCACTGTGTCTGGTTGTGATCCCCAGGTTGTTTTTTATTAATTAATTAATAATATTAATTAATGTATCATAATACAAGCAGAACCCAAGAAAATTGTGCGGGCTGTTATCGTTGAAAGCTACAGCAGATACCTAGCTATGCACTCCTTTGCAGGATATCTGCATCCCCATCCCCCTCCAAACACCCCATCTTGTCATGCCCAGCACTTTTAATTTTAATTATTACATTTGGTCTGGCCATTGTTTTTAATTGCGTCATTGAGTGTTGTTAATGTTATTGCTTAGTTTTTTGAGTTGTTGTGTTGTTGTTGTTGCTGTTTTTATTGTTGTATTTGGGCTCAGCCTCTTGTAAGCCACACTGAGTCCTTCGGGAGATCGTAGCGGGATACAAATAAAGGATTATTATTATTATTATTATTCTTATTATTATTATTATTTGCAATCTTCTGTTCTCTTTATTTTTCCCCTTTCTCTTTTGACAGCCAACGTTTCATAGCTAAATTTTCACTCCTAAAGCTTCCTCAGATCTCTCATTCTCCTCCTGCTCCCATTATTTCCTTCTCTTTCTCAAGTAGCTTTATAGTTTGATAAATTACGGAGTTTCCTTAAACCTTTTGCTACTCTGCTCTTGGATATGAATGACTCCATTTTGAACGCATGAAGATCTATTCAGAAACAGAGTGTTGTTGTTGTCCATTCGTTCAGTCATCTCCGACTCTTTGTGACCTCATGGACCAGCCCACGCCAGAGCTCCCTGTCGGCCATCACCACCCCCAGCTCCTTCAAGGTCAGTCCAGTCACTTCAAGGATGCCATCCATGCATCTTGCCCTTGGTCGGCCCCTCTTCCTTTTACCTTCCACTTTCCCCAGCATAATTGTCTTCTCTAGGCTTTGCTGTCTCCTCATGATGTGGCCAAAGTACTTCAACTTTGTCTCTAGTATCCTTCCCTCCAATGAGCAGTCAGGCTTTATTTCCTGATGGATGGACTGGTTGGATCTTCTCGCAGTCCAAGGCACTCTCAGAACTTTCCTCCAACACCGCAGTTCAAAAGCATCTATCTTCCTTCGCTCAGCCTTCCCTAAGGTCCAGCTCTCACATCCGTAGGTGACTATGGGGAATACCATGTCTTTGACTATGCGGGTCTTTGTTGCCAGTGTGATGTCTCTACTCTTCCTGCTCTCCTCCCAAGAAGTAAGCATCTTCTGATTTCCTGGCCACAGTCTGCATCTGCAGTAATCTTTGCATCTAGAAGTACACAGTCTGTCACAGCCTCCACATTTTCTCCCTCTATTTTCCAGTTGTCAATCATTCTTGATGCCATAATCTTGGTTTTTTTGATGTTTAGCTGCAACCCGGCTTTTGCGCTTTCTTCTTTCACCTTGATTAGAAGGCTCCTCAGCTCCTCCTCGCTTTCGGCCATCAGAGTACACATTAATAAATAGATATTTAATATATTTTAGTTATCTGTTTAGAGTTGTAGAGGCAAGAAACCAGTGACCCTCATGATGCTGGATAGCCATCTGTCAAGGGTGCTTTGAAGTCAATTTTCCTGCTTCTTGGCAGGTGGTTGGACTGAATGGCCCACAAGGTCTCTTCCAACTCAACGATTCTATGATTCTGTGATTCTATGACTATATTAGACCCTGCAAACCCATCTAATAGGATACTGAGAACTGTCATTCTGCAAAAACAGGAAGACCCTCTCTGCTACAGTAGAAAAATATTTGCTGGAGACTGAATGGAGAGCATCTACATCTGCAGTGAGTGGGAGTGTATACCTAGGAACTGTTGCATATCAATTACAAGCTTAGAGTGCTCGGGGAGCCCATGACCTCCTTCTTCATATCTTACAATATTATTTGCAATAAAGGCCAGCACATATACGGAAGATATGTCTGTCATCGAAAGTGTAATGTGACTCTACGCCTTCTTAGATTCTAAGAATAGATTTTGAAGACAAGACATTTGATTTTTCAACAAATATTTTAATGAGGGGTTTTTTTTGTTTTAAAAATGGCTGACATCCTGTCGAGAAGTTACAAACATACAAGCTAGACGTATGTTTACACAACTGTTTTGTATTCATATTTATGATTGCAGCAAAATCACACTTCTTCCTCAGACTTACTCTAACAGCCACCAACCACATCAAGGTCTCTTCTTCTGGTGATCGGGGCACAATAGGGTGATGTTTCCTGTATTCTGCAGTCAGTGATCTGCTATGGGGTGAGGAATGGTGACAGGAAACTTGTTTCTGATATTCATACCACAAATCACAAATCGGACTGGGTTGTGGCTCAGGTAATTGGGAGTAAGCTTCATGAAAATCACTACTCACCAAAAGTCATGAGTTCAAAACCAGCCCAGATTGGAGTAAGCTCCCAACCATTTGTCTAGCTCAGGGGTCTTCAAAATTTTTAAACAGAGGGCCAGGTCACAGTCCCTCAAACTGTTGGAGGGTTGGATTATAATTTGAAAAAAAAGCATGAATGAATTCCTATGCATACTGCACATATCTTATTTGTAGTGCAAAAACCACTTAAAACAATACAATAATTAAAATGAAGAACAATTTTAACAAATATAAACTTATTAGTATTTCAATGGAAAGTGTGGCCTGCTTTTGGCTGATGAGATAAGATTGTTGTTGTTGTTGTGTGCTTTCATGGCATTTCAGACTTAGGTTGACCCTGAGCAAGGGCCGGGTAAATGACCTTGGAGGGCCGTATCCGGCCCTCGGGACTTAGTTTGAGGGCCCTGGTCTAGCTTGCTGTTCATATTTGCAGCCCAAAAGACAGTTGTATCTGTCAAATAGGAAATTTAGGTACCACTTATGTGGGGAGGCTAATTTAACTAATTTACGATGCCATAAAAATCTCCAGCAGTGTGCAAAAGAATGAGGAAGTACCCCATCAGTGTTACAAGTGGACAGTGAAGTTTTGAACTCCTTCCTCTTTCTCTTTCTTTTTCCTTCTCGACCTCTTTCCTTCCTTCTTTCATTTTTGCTTCCATCTTTCCTTCTCTCTTTCCTTCTTTCCTTCCCTTTTTTCTTTCCTTCTCTCCTTTCTTCCTTTTTTACCTCTTTCCCCCTCTCCCTTTTTCTTTTCCTTCCTCTTTCTCTCCTTTCTTCCTTCTCTACCTCTTTCCTTCCTTCCTTCATTTTTGCTTCCATCCATCCTTCCTTCTCTTTCCTTTTTTCCTTCCCTTTTTTCTTTCCTTCTCTCCTTTTTCCTTTTCTACCTCCTCCCTCCCTCCCTTTTTCTTTTCCTTCCTCTTTCTCTCCTTACTCCCTTCTCTACCTCTTTCCTTCTTACCTTTGTTTTTTGCTTCCATCCTTCCTTCTCTCTCTCTCCCTCTCTCTCTCCCTCTTTCTTTCTTTCTTTCTTTCTTTCTTTCTTTCTTTCTTTCTTTCTTTCTCCACTTCCTTCCTTCCCTCCCTCTTCCCTTTTTTCCTGTATCGTCATTTAGCTTTTATTGGGTTTTTAAGTCCTATCTGGTGTTTTCTTCTTTTTTTGGGGGGAGGGGGAGGGAAGTTGTATGAGTGATGGTCACTTGTTGGTCTGTTAGGGGTATAGTGTCCAAATTTTGTGTCAATTCATCCAGTGGTTGTTAAGTTATGTTAATCCCATGAACAAACATTACATTTTTATTTGTATAGAGTATCCCTGTGATTTAAGATTTTGGCTTATGTTTTAAAGTATCTCTTTCCAACTATTTCTTATTTTTAATTTGGTGTTTAAAACATTGCAGCTGCAAAGAATTTCCTCATTAGATTGCAACCATTTTCAGCCAGGGCAGACTGGAAGACAAAAGGGGAAATAGATGAGTTGATTGCATCTTTTAAATATGCAGACAATTGTAAAGTTCATCCCTCAGTGCATCAGCTGGAAGAAGAAATAGCTGGCCATAGACTTTGAGACCTTTTCCTCATTATTTATTGCTTTGAGTATTGTCTTGGGGCCAGATTGTTGCAGTCTAAATGCTACCTTTCTTTTCTCCAGTCACTATGGCTGACATGGCTTGCCTGATTCATGAAAGTAGCGTCCAGTACATACGTTGTGCTAGACCTATGGGCCAATCTAATAGCATTCATTTGCACGTGCACCACTGATTTCCCATGGATTTTATTTGAATGCAAAGTAGTGCTGCTTTGCTAAACTTTCATAATAAGAACATCATTGGTTGGATTGACATTTTGCAGGTCCTGCCATTGTAAGAGAGCACATGATATTTTCAAGGATTGTGACAGTTATTTGTAGGTGAGGGAGGTACACATAAATCCTAGGGCTGGGCGGTTTCGTTTCGTTAATTCGTAATTCGTTAATAATTCGTTAATTTTTTCAATTACAAAACGATAACGAACCATTCTGGAGCAATTATTAAAAAAAACGAATTTTCAAAAACGTTTTGTAAATGCTTCGTATTTCGATATTGTATTCGTTTCGTTATTGTTTTGAGGTCGTTTCGTTATTATTTCCGCATGTCTGGGCCAGTTTTATGGTTTAAGTAGTGAAAAAAAATTATAATATCACACCAACAGTCAACAACAGAGGGAGAGGGAAGCTTCAGAAGGTTTTGGAGGTTTTTTAGCGTATTTCGCGGTCGCGTCCGCCATTAACGAATCGATTCGTTATTGTTTCGGAAATCGATTTGTTAATTTTTTACCATTTACGAAATTTCGTAAATATCGAACTTTTTTAAAGGAAAATTTTGTAATTATTTTAAATATCGAAACAAAAAAAAAACCCCAAATACAAATCGATTTTAGAAACAAATTTTTCCGTTGTTACCCAGGCCTAATAAATCCATATGTGTATCTACAAAAATGTGCATGACTGAAACATTTTAAACTGTTTATATTGTGCAGTTTCTGTTGATAAATGGCAGGATAAGGATGTTTTTTTTTAATTAAATCTATTTATTTATTTATGGAATTTATATGCTGCCCTTCTCACCCCGAAGGGGACTCAGAGCAGCTTACAAGATATATATGCATACAATATATAATATTATTAGCATAGTACAATATCAGTATTAAATATTACTAAATTGTACCATACCATTATATTGTAATATTATTAGTAATATTACATATAATATAAAATATATAATTGTAACATCATATTAGTAGTAGTAGTATTATATTTTATTACATTATTATATTATAAATATTATATGTATATACAATATATTGCATTGCATTACATTACATTATATGATATGATATATTACTTTACATTATATTATATTATATTATTATATTATATTATATTATATTATATTATTGTCATAGCACAGGAGACAAGGTGGAACTGTCTTCTGCCCCTCTCTCTCTTCCCTCTGGACCTGAGCAGCAGTTGGTGCTGGGGGAGGGGTCCCCAACTGATGACATATGCAGGAGACAAGATGGAACTGTCCCACCCCCCTTCACTCTGACCCAGAGCAGCAGTTGATGCTGGGGGGAGGGACCCCAACTGATGACATATGCAGGAGTCAAGATGGAACTGTCCCCTGCCCCCCCTTCACTCTGACTCAGAGCGGCAATTGGTGCAGGGGGGAGGAGTCCCCAACTGATGATATATGCAGGAGACAAGATGGGACTGTCTTCTGCCCCCTCTCTCTTCACTCTGGCCCAGAGCAGCAATTGGTGCAGGGGGGAGGAGTCCCCAACTGATGATATATACAGGAGACAAGATGGGACTGTCTTCTGCCCCCTCTCTCTTCACTCTGGCCCAGAGCAGCAGTTGGTGCTGGGGGGAGGGGTCCCCAATTGATGATATATGAAGGAGACAAGATGGAACTGTCTTCTGGCCCCCTTTCTCTTCACTCTGTCCTAGAACAGCAGTTAGTGCTGGGAGGAGGGGTCCCCAACCGATGACATATGCAGCACACAAGATGGAACTGTCCCCTGGCTCTCCCTCTCTTCATTCTGGCCCAGAATGGCAGTTAGTGTTGGGGGGAGGGGTCCCCAACTGAAGACGTATGCAGGAGACAAGATGGAACTGTTCCCTGCCCCCCTCTCTCTTTACTCTGGTCCAGAGTGGCAGTTAGTGCTGGGGGGAGTGGTCCCCAATTGATGATATATGAAGGAGACAAGATGGAACTGTCTTCTGGCCCCCTTTCTCTTCACTCTGTCCTAGAACAGCAGTTAGTGCTGGGAGGAGGGGTCCCCAACTGATGACATATGCAGCACACAAGATGGAACTGTCCCCTGGCTCTCCCTCTCTTCATTCTGGCCCAGAATGGCAGTTAGTGTTGGGGGGAGGGGTCCCCAACTGATGACATATGCAGGAGACAAGATGGAACTGTTCCCTGTCCCCCTCTCTCTTTACTCTGGTCCAGAGTGGCAGTTAGTGCTGGGGGAAGGGTCCCCAATTGATGACATATGTAGGAGATGAGATGGAACTGTCTTCTGGCCCGCTCCCTCTTCACTCTGGCCCAGAGCGGCAGTTAGTGCTGGGGGGAGTCGTCCCCAATTGATGACATATGCAGGAGATGAGATTGAACTGCCTTCTGGCCCGCTCTCTCTTCACTCTGGTCCAGAATAGCAGTTGGTGCTGGGGGTCCCCAATCGATGACATATACAGGAGACAAAATGGAACTGTCTTCTGCCCCCCCTCTCTTCACTCTGGTCCAGAGCAGCAGTTGGTGTTGGGGGTAGTGGTCCCCAACTGATGACATCTCCATTGCAAAGAAGATCAAAATAGATTAGTTTATGCTCACATCAGAAAATGGGAGATTGGGTTGTTGAAGGTTTTTTCGGGCTATATGGCCATGTTCTAGAGGCATTCTCTCCTGATGTTTCGCCTGCATCTATGGCAAGCATCCTCAGAGGTAGTGAAGCACATCTTAACACCTCTCAGCAAAAGATTCCCCCAGGCTCAGCCAGGCCTTCAAATGCTAATGAAGGTGGCCAGTTGAAACATTCACACCTAGCTCCAACAGACAAGAGTTTGTTATCCCACCCTGGACATTCCACAGATATATAAACCCAATTTTCCTAGTTCCAACAGATCTCACAACCTCTGAGGATGCTTTCCATAGATGTAGGTGAAACGTCAGGAGAGAATGCCTCTAGAACATGGCCATATAGCCCCAAAAAACCTACAACAACCCAGTGATTCCAGCCATGAAAACCTTCGACAATAAATGAGAGATTAGCTCCTATATATAATCGTATTGTATACACTATGTATGTAATGGGTCAGAACACCCCTTGGGTCAACTAGCTGGCAAACACTGTGAAATGCATCAATTCAGTATTTCTGTGGAAACGGATAAGGAAAGCAAAGAAAGGAGATTCTTTTTGCTAATGCTGTAAACCCTTAGCTTATATCCTGTATTATTTTTGTCTTTTTTCTTTCTGTTTTGTCCCCTTTAATGGAGAAGGCACCCTGCATTATAAGATGCAGTTAATGGCTACAATCTACACACACTCTCCCTTGCTTTCTAGCTAATGGTTCAGAAGAGGCTGCACTGTTTAATCTTCAGCTATGAAATAATCAGTGATGCTCAGTTGTGGGAACCAACGCTGCTGACTGCAACGAAGCAAAGCTTCTTTCCCAAGAATGAATTCAAATGCAATAGCTCTTCTTCTTTAAAAATGTTTCATATGTGAAAGCTCAAATTCAGCTTTAAAATGTGTGTGGGTGTGCATTAAAACAACAATAGGTGGACATCAGATTGAAGTGGACATATATATCTCCTACTAGTTAGGGAAACCCTTAGGTTATTTAAAAGTATTCAACAGGGAGAGCTCTTCGAGAGACAAGAGAGTTTCTACCTTGACCATGGTGGTCCACACGCTGCTTACTTACTTATTACTTACTTACTTAGGCGATCCCTTGTTGTCCAAGTAGGATAGTCTTCCAAAATCAGTGTACTGGCGGTGGGTCCACAGGTGACTGTGGAGCCCTATTCTTCATCTGTATCTTCTCCCGCAGTGAGGGCATTGGTTTCCAGACGAAAGGCGGTCCCAGTCGAGGTTGGCTTGACGCGTCTTCCTCTTGGCACATCTCTCTCTTTCGCCCTCCATTCGTGCCTCTTCAAATACTACAGCACTGCTGGTCACAGCTGACCTCCAGTTAGAGCACTCAAGGGCGAGGGCTTCCTGGTTCTTGGTGTCTATGCCACAGTTTTTAAGGTTGCCTTTGAGCCCATCTTTAATTTTTTTTCCTATCCTCCAACTTTCATTCTTGAGTTCAGAGTAGAGCAACTGCTTTGGGAGACGGTGATAGGGCACCCAGACAACGTGGCTGGTCCAGCGGAGTTGATGGCGGAGTACCATTGTGTGCAGAAGTCATTGATACTATGCATGTGTTTAACTGTTAGAGTATATATTTGTGTTTGTAACAGTAGTTAAACTAGAATTATCTGGTTTGAATCCACAGTGAGCGTTGCCAAGGAGACCAGGCAGGCTAGCTCAGGAGAGTGAGAAGTGGGCGGAGCCAAGCAGAAAAAGTTATGTGCGTCTTTGGAAAAGGCAGAGTGTGTGAGTGTGTGAGTGAGTGTGGAGGCTTGAATAGCCTGGGAGAGAGGTGTAGGCGAGCAGCTGGAGGTTATTCAGTCTAGAAGGGCTGAAGAGAAAAACCTGGCCAGTTTCTTTAGCCAAGGAAGACTAAAGGAAGCTTGTTAAGATCCCTAGTCAAGGAAGGGCTAGAGATCAGAGATTTGATCAAGGAAAGATCAAATTGGAAAGCTATTCATAGTAGGAAACCTTGTTCACTAAAGAGCTTCACCTCAGTAAAAGTTATCCACGAGCTGTGTTATTTGGAAGAGTGGACTGTATTACAAACCAAGTGATATTCAAAGTTCTATAAGTTATTTAACAGCCTGCAACCATATGCTTTGTACACAATAAACTTGTTATCTTTTGTTGAAGACCGTCTTATCTCAATTAATCTGCATCTGTAAAGCCAGATCTCATCGGTGGTACCTCAAATACCTCACGTTGGTGGCAGTTACCTTAATTTACAAGTAATAATTGGCCTCCTCTATAATATATTCTTATACACAATTGAGGCCTGAGATTAATTCCCTCCATAATCATCCACACCTGTACAATTGGTTCGTACATAACTGTACAATTGGTGACAGCGGTGGGGATCTTCAAAGATAAAATCCCTATACCCTGTCCATTGTTGCGTCCGCGTCTGGACACATTGCTTCAGTGCTGGTGGTCTTTGCTTCTTCCAGCATGCTGACATTTGGTGTCAATTCATCCAGTGGTTTTTGAGATATGTTAATCCCACAAACGGACATTACATTTTTATTTATATAGATATAAAGCCATTGCTGCAACAAAGCAGCTGTCTGCTCTCCGACTTACAATCTATTTAAGACATGACACAAAACAAAAAGATAATATCTAGGAGGGGATTACATCTAGCAGTACTGCCCTTTCTCTCTTTCCACTGCAATGCAACCTGAGCCCTGCCACATGCACAATGGAGGACCTTCTTGCGGCAACACCAGAGGCACTCCAAGTGGCCAGATACTGGTCAAAGGACATTTAATCAACTACCAAGCTTGCAAATTTTGTGTTTTGTCTGTTTGCTTGTTTTGTTCTGTTAGAAATGTAATACAATTTTCTGGTTGCCCCTGACAAGATAAATAAATCCCTCCACCGCCAAGGCAGTGGCAGTTGGGATGGAGAGAAAGCCTTTCATCTGCTTCTGGGTCTAGGAATGATGAAGCTATACCAGTTTCTTCTCTTCTTCAGTGCCAGTGGATGGAGGATTTTTCATTTTTCATTAGCCTAAGCATGATGGAGCCATGCCCACATCTTTCTAGCTGAGACTTATTTTTGATAAAGAGAGAGACTTTTGATATGAACTTGCCAGCCTTCGCAACTTTCTTTAGTGAGAAGATAGAAATAAACTCAGATTAAAAAAAAGAAGTGTGGGAAAAAGTAAAATGGATAGATGTGCTCGTCTCTGACCTAAAGCATTTTCTCTACTTCTGAGATATAGTCCTTCTCTATCAGTACCTGGTAACCGGATGAATACACTGACTGTAGACGCAGCACGTTCTATTTTTAACTATTGTGGATAATAGCCATCGATGGAGCTACCCCTTCTGCAGAATCCATTTGCAAAGCCATCTATGCTAGCAGGGATCGCAACATTCTGTGCAACGAAGTCCATTAGCTAATTATACATTATGTGAAGAAGTACTGCCTTTTGCTCACTCTGAAATGCCTGCTCCTCAGTTACAGCTGTTGACCCTGAATTCTCTGGTTTTCATAGAGAGGAGGATTGAGAGAAGAATTTCGTTCAGTTTATCCTCTCTTTGTGGATGCATTACAAATGGGCATTAGGTAGGTTTAAAGAATCCCGTTTCAATCTGAGCTTCAACAGCTTATCATGAGCTGAACTCTTCGGACTGTCCCAGGGGCACAAGCAGTTTGCCCTTTGAAATCCTTATATTGATGTACAACTGCAGAGGCAGCCAGAAAAACTGTGCCAATTTGAAAAGTGTATATAGAAACACGTTTAAATGTGTTTTTATTGAGGGAAGGATGCAGTCAACCAATGTGTTCAGTATCAAATATTGCACAAATATGCATATCTGAGAAATAAAAATCAGGATGTCATGCCATAATTACTGAAAAACACAAACAAACAAACCCCAGAATCTGTCGTGTAGGTTCCACTTCCAGGATTCTTTATGTTTTATTGCTGTGCAAATATACATTTGTGGCATATGGAGAAAGAAAATACTTATAAAAATAAGAATTAGAAATAGTTCATGCTAAATATGTGCAATCAGTATTAGAGATTAGAGTGGGAGGTAGAGATAGTGAATTTGGTTAGTTTCATGTAGGCAAACACATAATAGCAAGGACATCCTTCTTAGGACTTCTTAGGTCCTCTGGATGGCCCAAAGGGTGGTGATGTTACTATGTGTTCAGCTATAGGGACATAGGCAGATCGTTCTTGGGAATCTAACTTTCTTTCATCATAAATGGAGGGAGGGAAGGAAGAATGTAGAAGGGGTTGAGAAAGTGAAGGAGGGAGGAAGGGAACAGAAGTTAGGAAAAGAAAGGAGGGAGGGAGGGAAGTAAGGAAGGAAGGAAAGAAGGGAGAAGGGAAGGAGGAAGGCAGACGGCCCTTGGCCTAGATGTTCTTTAGTGGTCCCTTCCAACTCTGATATTATTATTATTATTATTATTATTATTAATAATAATAATAAGCCTGGGTGGACATATCTGTTGGGAATGCTTTGATTGTGCTATCCCTGTATGAAGGCAGAATGAAGGGGGTTGGACTAGACAATCTTTAGAGATCCCTTCCAACTCTGTTATTATTATTATTAATAATATTTTTTTATTATTAAGCCTGGGTGGACATCATCTGTCAGGAGTGCTTTGATTGTGCTATCCCTGCATGAAGGCAGAATGAAGGGGGATAGACTAGACAATCTTTAGAGATCCCTTCCAACTCTGTTATTATTATTATTATTAATATTATTAAGCCTATGTTGGAAGCCATCCTGTTACTATGTTGGAAGCCACCCTGAGTCCCCATGTGGAGATAGGGTGGAGTACAAATAAATTATTATTATTATTATTATTATTATTATTATTATTATTATTATTACTATTATTCTTAAGTTGTTGTTGATACCATGTTGTTTTTGTTGACTCTCCTTTTCTACTTAAAGAGCTAGTTTACTGTTCTTCTTTGAAATACAGTAAATATTCAATAACCTACTGATGTCTCAATTAATGTAATTTTATTGATATCTGTTTTTATTTTTGAAATTTATCATTAGCTGCTTAATTTTCCACCCCCGGCTTATACTCGAGTCAATAAGTTTTCCCAATTTCTTGTGTTAAAATTAGGTGCCCTGGCTTATATTCGGGTCGGCTTATACTCGAGTATATACAGTATATATAATATGAATAGTATAGTATGTACTGTGTGTAGATCAGTAGTTCCCAACTTGTGGGCTGCAGGTTGAGAACCTAAAATAAGGTCAGCAACTCTAAATTATTAAATATAGTTTTCTTTGGGTGAGCAGATTGCGAATACTGGATAGCATATGTTCTGTATCAGAAACAAGAGCTAATGTGGTCTACCCAATGCCATTTTCTGAATCAGCACCCCAGATAACCAAACTGAATCTAAACTGAATCCAAATTATAATTCAGCCCTTTAACATTTAGAGGGACTGTGACCTGGCCCTCTGCTTAAAAGGTTTGAGGACCCCTGCTTTAGAGAGTGAGTTTCAGAGACAGGGAGCAATAATGGAGAAGGCCCCCTCTCTTGTTCCTGTCAGTCAATATATTTTCTCGGTCACCAACACTTTTTCTAAGAGCTGGTGGAGTTGTTGTGTCAGCTCAGGTCCTCCCTCTTTAAAGATTTCTGCAGGGATCCCATCCGGTCCGCTGGCTTTGTTATTCTTTTGTTGGCTGATGGCATTCCTGACTTCGTCCAGCTTCTGCCATTTTCTGAATCAGCACCGCAGATAACAAAACTGAATCTCAACTGAATCCAAATTATAATTCGGCCCTTTAACAGTTTGAGGGACTGTGACCTGGCCCTCTGCTTAAAAGGTTTGAGGACCCCTGCTTTAGAGAGTGAGTTCCAGAGACAGGGAGCAATAATGGAGAAGGCCCCCTCTCTCGTTCCTGCCAGTCAATATATTTTCTCGGTCACCCACACTTTTTCTATGAGCTGGTGGAGTTGTTGTGTCAGCTCAGGTCCTCCCTCTTTAAATATTTCTGCAGGGATCCCATCCGGTCCACTGGCTATGTTATTGTTTTGTTGGCTGATGGCATTCCTGACTTCTTCCAAACTAGGCAGTGTTGCAAGCTCATCCCTGGTTTGTTGTTGTGGGATTTGTGAGAGGACCTCTTCGGCCACATTGGACCTCTTCGGCCACAGTCAATATATAATCAGATATAATTCACAGTATCTGCTTTGGAGCCCCAGTGGTGCAGTGGGTTAAACTGCTGAACTTGCTGATTGAAAAGTTAGTGGTTTGAATTCAGGGAGCAGGGTGAGCCTCCACTGTTAGTCCAGCTTCTGCCAACCTCGCAGTTTGAAAACATGCAAATGTGAGTAGATCAGTAGGTACCACTCCGGCAGGAAGGTAACACCACTCCATGCAGTCATGAAGCCACATGACCTAGGACAACGCTGGTTCTTTGGCTTAGAAATAGAGATGAGTACCACCCCACAGAGTCGAACATGACTAGACTTGCATCCCTACCACTGTATATTGTATACACACAGATGGATCTTGCATTTGTATATTCCAGGGAGGCTTATGCACTTAGACCCAACTCTCTGGGACATTGCACTCTCCTATATTGGTGGTCTTATCTGTGTTCTCCAACTCCTATTTCATTTAAATTCCCTCCTGCAAAATGATGGAAGTAAGGACTGAATTAGCACATATCCAAAGCATGGCTTTGTGATTGCTGTGGAACTTCTGAATCACAGAGCTTACTTGTCTTTCTGATCTTGGTGGAGTTTCTGAACCTGAAGAAGCAGTGCAAAGGGCCCAAAAGGTTCAGTTGCTGCCGAGTCTGTGGCTTCTCTCACCTTTCACCTCACTGAGAAGGAAAGAAAAAGGGACACCAAAGAGCAAGGAAGAGAAGTTACTGCCATTTGAACCCAGCTATGCTGGAATGCCAGTTGCCAAACTTTGAATGTAGAGCTTGTGGGAAGCAATTACTCTTCTTATTTCAGGCATGTACAGCTTGCTTCTAGGGAGGAGAGGAGGAAGGACCAGAAAAAGGAGATTCAAATCATAAGAAAGGAGATTTCAGTTAACATTAGAAAGAAGATTCTGAGAATAAGAGCTCTTCTGACTAGCTCACATTGTGATAATATTCTCTTTATTGGAGATTTTTCAACAGGAGTTAAATGACAATTTCACAGGGATTTTTTAGGTACTGATTTCCTCAGTTGGCAAAGAATGGGACTAGATGATATTTGAGGTCAATTCCAACTCTATACTTATATGATTTTGTGGCAGTTGCCTCATGTGTCATTAGAATTTCTCTACTATATCTAACAGTTATTTTCACCAGGAACTTTAAGTCCTTGCATAAGCTGGCCTCTATTACTTGTCAGAAAACTGATAATGACAGTGAAAACCTGACCATTGTTCACTTATATTTAGACTAAGATGTTGTGTTATGACTGTGTTGTATTCTGTTTTGAACTGTGAGAAGAGGTGGGTAAGAAATAAATTATTGTTAATAATAATGATGATGATAATCCTGTAACTATGGATACAATGGCTCCTAACCATGGCTGGACAGCCATCTGTTGGGGGTGCTTTGATAGTTTCCACACAATGTTTTTTGTTCCTGTGTTATAAATGTCATTTCCTAATTGGTTATTTTATAAAAAAACATGGTGAAAAGTCACAGTGTAGAAATGATCAAAGCATCCATGACAGAGGGCCATCCAGCCTCTGAATAACAACAACAACAACAACAAAGAAAACATGTTCCTAGATACTGCCTAGTGTTATTTCCTCTTGTGTAGTCCTTACATTGAAAGTAGTAATTCTACAACTTTTTGTGCCAAAAACTTTGTTAAATGGGTGGATGATGATGTTAAGTTGGTGGACTGAATAGTACACTGTCAGGATAATTGCAAATATGATATGTATGTTTTTCAATGTGTTAATAATGTATTTTAAGATGGTTTCAGTCATGTTCATTTTTGTTCATTTGTGTAGTAGATTATTATTGTTATAGGCAGAGAGTAGAGTCCCTAAGACTGAGATAACAGGAGTTTCTTTTGCCCTGAGAAGAAAAGGGAGTTAACCGGCTAGGAGACAGATAAGACAGGAGGGCGGATTTTCTTTGTCTGTGTGTTTAGAGCTGTACTTTTGTCAGTCGCCATTTTTCATCTGCAAGATGTAGTCGCTTATGAAAATGCTGTCAGTAAAGTTTGTTGTTTTTGAAACTTAAGAAGTCTGCAGTGTGATAATTGATCTGGAAACCTCAAGTACTCTG
Organism: Anolis sagrei ordinatus; assembly: GCF_025583915.1. NCBI lineage: Eukaryota > Metazoa > Chordata > Lepidosauria > Squamata > Anolidae > Anolis > Anolis sagrei. Next base: position 17,476,138 of record NW_026847993.1, on the reverse strand, counting down.
TGCATGACCCAGGTGTCTCACTCTGACATACACTGCAGCAATATGTGTTACAACACAATGTCCTTTACACAAAGACAAAGTTTTTGCAGTTTAATAAACTTTCACCATGTTTTTATGATAGAACCAATTAGAAAATGACATTTATAACCCAGGAACAAAATTATAGTGTAGAATATTAATAATTATTGGGGATCTCTCCGATGCTGAGCAGTGCACTGCATTCTTGCAAATGTTGTTTAGGGAAGGACCTTTTGAATTATCTAGCATAGGCCTCCTTCTCAAACTACATTTCCCAGAATTCTGTGCTATTCCCAGTAAACATTGCTTCCTCTTTTCTCTCTTTTTCCCATTCTTAATGGCAAGGCTCCATTAATTAACAGTGGAAAGGCAAGGCACTAAGGCAGCCTTTTTGGTTTTGCTTTCTGCTTTGCTGCCTTGCACTGAATATGAAACTGACTTTGGGAGCCATTCAGGATTTACAAAATGAAAACAAAAAAGTATGAGTAAGTTTCGATTCTTAAAAATGTTGCATGGGTGATGTATTGGATATCGCCTCATAAATACGAATTTAACAAATTTGATCCAAAATATGAGGACTAACAAAAAATACACACTTCTAGCAATTACCCTATTCTGGCATCAGCAGATGCTCCTGTGCAGCCAGGAAGAAGGAAGGAGGTTAGCCTTCTTCCTGGTCATATGGGCATCTATTCAGGTGTTTACGTGGGATATAATGATCCGGATAAATCAAATCTCACTCGCTGCCACCAAATTATAAAGATCTATTCAGATCACTAATCAATGCTGCCAACAATACTAAGAGCGACCATCAATTGTCAAGGGTTACCCAAATTTTAAAAGGCTTATTTACTTTGAAAGTATGCTTTTGTGATCTTCACACTTTGAGGCACACTTGAGTCAGGTTTTGATAAACAATAAAGTTTATTATCTAGAATGGGTACAAATGCTTCAATATCTTGGCTGTTACAGAAAGTTGTGTCTTAAAAGAGTGATGGTTACAAGAGTGGTTCTATCTTTGTTACAAAAGAGTTTCTTCTCTCCCTCCAAAACAAAACAAGAATCCCAACAGGACTGTGTCTCTGCCAGAGATTCTTCAGTAGCTCAGATAAATCTAGCCTGATTCTATCCTGCTACTACCCAGCTAATCTCCTATTAGCTGTAAGTTTGCTTTAGCTACTTTCCTAGCAAACTCCTGACAAACTCAGGCCTTTTTTCCCAACTCTAACACCACTACACTCCTAAGCTCCCTTTCTCTTCAAACCCCAAACTCCAACAACTCTCTATAACATAAAACACTCCTTTTTTTCCTCTCAGAGTCTCCTAAACTCCACCCCCTTTTCCTCCACCAATCCCGGCCATTCCCTGGTCTGAACTACACTAAAATGGCCGCCAAGGCTTCACCATGCCCACATCCTATCTGTTAAAAGGTAAGGGTTCTTTACATGGGACACCTGCACTGCTAGGAACTCACATGGAACTCTGTGGCTACGTGAGAGAGGCAACAGTGACATGAAAGCTGAGGAGATGGTCCAGGAGGACTAATACGGTCTTGGCTAGGCTGGACTAGCATTTCTGTTTTGGACTGCTCCAGATCAAGCAGCCCATGCAGAATTGCCCTAAGTGATTCCAAACAGTATTTGTATACAGCTTGTATTTTGAGCAAAGTTTGCAGCAGTTGACGTAAGCTGAGAAGCAAGGCAGAAAGTAGAGCAAAACTGGGATATTTTAAAAGAAGATGAACAAGTGGGATAAGAACGCCATCAGATAGTCTTCAAGTTTTGTTTCCATGTGCTTGGGAAACACAGCCTCATGGGAGTCAGACATAGGCCATCAGACAAAGGACAGTTCCAGTGGGACCCTGTAGTCCTTTTTTCAAGGACATGGAAATGGAGCCCAAACACTTTTATCATAAAGATGGGGTAAAGTGGAGAAAGATGGAGTGAGGGAGACTGTGAAAGCACATGGGATGAATGACTATCCCACAAAACAGGAAAAGACGGGAGAGAATAGGGTAAGACATTTCCCTCTGCTTTCCCACACTTTCCCGCTTTCCATCTGACCATCTGATGAAGTTCTAAGAGAGGATTAATTGCCCTTATCCCTGTAAATAAAGGCAGCCAGAGTTTATATAGATGCTTAGGGAAATAAATTGGAGGATTGCATGAATAGCATATTGCCTGAGATCGTCTTAACAGCTGCAACCTGATTCATGGGAGAGGACATAATCAACAGTTAAGTTGCGAACAACAGGCATGTTGCAAAGGAGACCTTTTGAGAGTTCAGAATCTAGGCAGATACTAGAGCCGTGATGCTGAACTTATGACACGTGTGTCAGCACTGACACGCATGGCTATTTTTGATGACATGCAGACACATGCAGCCGCATACAAAGAAGTACACCTTATAACAGTGGTTCTCAACCTTACAAATGCCGTGACCCCTTAATACAGTTCCTTATGTTGTAGTGACCCCCAACCATAACATTATTTTCATTGCTATTTCAGAACTGTAATTTTTTCCCCCGTTATGAATCATTTTGTAAATATCCGATATGCAGGATGTATTTTCATTCATTTGACACAAATACTCGATACACCCAAATTTGAGTACTGGTGGGGTTGAGGGAAGGATTGATTTTGTAATTTGGGAGTTATGGTTGCTGGGATTTATAGTTCACCTACAATATCAAAGAGCGTTCTGAACCCCACCAACGATAGAATTGAACCAAACTTGGCAAACAGAGCTCCCATGACCAACAGAAAATACTGGAAGGGTTTGGTGGGCATTGGCCTTGGGTTTTGGAGTTATAGTTCACCTCCTTCCAGACAACACTGCGTACTCAAAACAATGATGCATCTGGACCAAATTTGGCACAAATACTCAATATGCTCAAATGTGGACATGTGGTTTGGGGAAGATAGCCCTTGACATTTGGGAGTTGTAGTTTCTGGGATTTATAGAGCATTCTGAACCACAACCAACAGAAAATACTGTGTTTTCTAATTGTCTTTATGACCCCTCTGACACCCCCTTGCGACCCCCCAGGGGTCCCGACCCCCAGGTTGAGAAACACTGCCATATAAAAACCAATCTAATTCCATCCTTAAATTTGTAAAAGGCTTTACAAATTTAACATCTGCACGTTTGAGCATTGTTCCCTCCATAACTCAGCATGGATTATACATTTTTCTTATTTAAACTATAAATATAGCAAAATTATGGTTTTTTTCTTGAAGTGACACCCCCACTCAAGTTATGCTCAGGTTTTTGGCAAATGTTGACACACCAAGCTCAAAAGGTTGCCCATCACTGTACTAGAGCAAAGATCAGGAAGAAGCCTGTGTACCCCGTCTCCCTTTGTACCAAGTGTTGGTAGTTGCATTTAAAGTGTTCTTTCTTGCAGAATAGTAGCCAGGATTCTTTTGTCACCAAGGTAACTGCTGAGTTTACCACATCTTCCTTTCCTACAAGTTCTCCTAGATTCTTACTCCTTCTCTCATTATCAAGCCTTCCCTGGTAAACCATGCTGGCAGCTAGGAACAAGAAGTGTTAAATGCATCTTCTCCAGAGAATAGTTGCATCATCTCCAAATTAACCAGGAAAACCATTAGGGAGTACCAAAAGCAGTTTCCTTTCCCACTGCGCATCAGCAGAATTTTGCTCTCCGTCTTGTTACATTTTTGCTCTCAATCTCTTTATATCCAGCCCTCTGGGAATCAGAAGCAAAAGTCCTCTGAAAGCTTGGCCAACGCCGTTCATTTGTACGCATGCCAGAATGCCTCTAGCAACCATCTCCCAAACACTTAAAAAAACCTTCATCATCCACTTAATGAAACAAAGAGCCTAGATCCAGGTGAAATATAAAACCAACAAACGACATTTTATTTAAATAGACATTTCATAGCAGGAGACTGCACTGTGGCTGTCAGCTCCTTCTTTAGTTGTGTAGCTGTCAATTTGTATTACCTCTATAGAGGGAAAGGATGTAACAATGTATAGTGTTTGTTTGTGTTCTTACATACAAATACCAGGCAATGGTGGGTTTGCATGAAGAGAAAACCATAACAGATATGGTATGAGGACTTAAACATCCGTTTGCAGTGAATGAGTCTTCTTCAGGAGAGGTAAAGTGGGGTAGAAATAAATTAAGAAGAAGAAGAAGAAGAAGACTTAGGAGAAAGGAAAAGGGCAACTTAAGATGGATCTGCCTTGTAGAATTAATACAGTTTGACACTAATTTAACCAGGAAAATCATTTGTTTGCAGAGGTGGCCCTAGGTAATTTTCAACGGTAAGCAAACAGTATTTTGGCGCTCCCCCCCCAACCAATTATTGATATATATTTTCTGTTCGTCGTGGGAGTTCTGTGTGCCATATTTGGTTCAATTCCATCAGTGGTGGAGTTCAGAATGCTCTTTGACCAAGAGAGAGAGAGAGAGAGAGGCGGAGATGCCCGCCTTTCCTGAAGGTAGCTGCAAAAACAAAGGAGGGAGCGGAGGTGGGAGATACCTCCAGCCGGAGGGTTCTCTCTCTCTCTCTCTTTCTCTCTCTCTCTTGGTCCCAATGGCTGAGGAGAAAGTCAGGAGAGGAGGTGACTTTTGGTGCACACGCTGGGGTCTTCAGACATGTCTCTGGACCCGAAGCGGGCCAGGCAAGGGAGCAAGTGCGGCGTGGCAGCTCCGCCCTTTGGCCCTCCCGCGGATTGGGGAAAGGAGAGGAGCGTGAGGTGGGTGGAGCAGCGGGGGCTCAGGAAAGGGAACCGGTCATGGGGAAGTGATCGAATGCGGAGAATGATTGAGCACCGGCTCCGCGTGCGCACCCGGTGGCCGGGTGGAGCAGGAACGAGAGGGGCTAGGCGAGGCTCTAGGGCCCGGCCCCTTTGGGAAGAGGATCGCCCAGCAGCGAGGCAAGGAAGCCGAGGCTCAAGGGGCATTTACAGAGGTACCTCTTTGCCCCTGGCAAAAAAGTGTACTGCGACCACTTACTTTGCTTAATGGATGAGCCGCCCCTGTTTGTTTGGTATGGCAGCTGAAAGATCCAAGAAGATCTGGCCCATTGGTAGCAATGAGGAACTTATGAGGCATGTTTAGAGCGTCAGACTCAAGAAAACCCTGCTTCTGGCAACCTTTCCTTTAATCTTCTTCAAATAGTCCTGGGTTAAGCATCGGGTTTGAGAAACCCCTACTTCTAGCATCCTTTCCTTTAATCTCCTTCTAATAGCCCTGGGGAAGAATTGAATTTCCCCTGTGGGAACTCAAGGGAGTCAGGCTATCCCCTCCCTTCAGTAAATCATCCCAACATTTAAACAAACAACCCATCTATAGTTGAAGGCTTTCATGGCCATAATCACTGGGTTGTTGTAGGTTTCTTTGGGCTGTATGGCCATGTTTTAGAAGCCTGCATCTATGGCAGGCACCCTCAGAGGTTGTGAGGTCTGTTGGAAACTAGGAAAATTGGGTTTATATATCTGTGGAAGGAAGGCTGAGCAAAGGAAGATAGATGTTTTTGAACTGTGGTGCTGGAGGAAAGTTCTGAGAGTGCCTTGGACCGTGAGAAGGTCCAACCACTCCATACTTCAGAAAATAAAGCCCAACTGCTCGTTGGAGGGAAAGATAGTACAGGCAAAGATAAAGTATTTTGTAGAAAGGAAAACTTAGAGAAGACAATGATGCTGGGGAAAATTGAAGGAAAAAGGAAGAGGGGCCGACAAAGGGCAGGATAGATGGATGGCATCCTTGAAGTGACTGGCTTGACTCTGAAGAAGCTGGGGGAGATGATGGCTGACAGGGCACTCTGGCGTGGTCTGGTCCATGAGGTCACAAAGAGTCAGAAGCGACTGAACGAATGAACAACAACAACAATATCTGTGGAAACTCCAGGGTGGGAGAAAGAACTCTTGGCTACCAATAGAACATCGGATCTCTTACAAGATACTGATCCTGACATTTAGAGCTCAAAATGGCCAAG
>NW_026847993.1:17365929-17462460 GCF_025583915.1 Anolis sagrei ordinatus | reverse complement strand
AGCATTTGCAGTATAGTTGATTTTGCCCAGGGGCGTTCTTGAGGTGCTCTTGCGGGAAAATACACCTTGACATTTGCGAATTGTAGTTACTGGGGTGTATAGTTCACTTACAATCAAAGAGCATTCTGAACTCCACCAATGATGGAATTGAACCAAATATGGCACACAGAACTCCCATGACCAACAGAAAATATATATCAGTGATTGGTGATGGGGGGGGGGGGAATACTGTTTGCTTACCATTGAAAATTACCTAGGGCCGCCTCTGGACTAGTTTATATTTTAGTGTGTAGTTTCCACTGTTCTGGTAAATATACAATAGATTTGTTTTGGCCATTTGCTTTTGGCTTGTTTGGATTAAAGAGCTTCTTCGGATGCTTGTAACAGCAAGGGCTCTGCTGCCATGTTTTTTTCTACAGAGTTGGACCATGTGGCTGCCAGTCATGGCTACCTTCTGCTCTGTTTGGGATCACATGGCACACAGAGAGGCTGCTGTAGGCTCGAATGGGGTTTCCCTCTGAGTCCTGCCTGCTGGGCCAATCCGAATAGAAGAAAGCCATGACATGTCTTATGGATGTCTTATTAATGAGCTTCTTCGGATGCTTGTAACAGCAAGGGCTCTGCTGCCATGTTTTTTTCTACAGAGTTGGACCATGTGGCTGCCAGTCATGGCTACCTTCTGAGTCAACACCTTTTGTTGAGAGGTGTTGAGAACATGAAAGGCATTGCAGACTACTTCAACCAGAGAAATAAGCCATAGCAGAGCACCTGATGAACCAACCTGGACACAGCATATTATTTGAGAACACAGAAGTGCTGGACCACTCTCACAACCACCATGTCAGACTACACAGAGAAGCCATTGAAATACACAAGCATGTGGACAATTTCAACAGAAAGGAGGAAACCATGAAAATGAACAAAATCTGATTACCAGTATTAAAAAACTCTAAAATTGCAACAGCACAACAACAGAGAGGAAACAAACAAGGGCATCTAATCCTCTCAACAAAAGATTGCCTCAAGCACTGTCAGGCCATTATATGCTAATCAAGGTGATCAGTTGAAACATTCACACCTAGCTCCAGCAGACAAGAGTCCTTTGTCTCACCCTGGTCATTCCACAGATATATAAACCCTTTTTCCTTGTTCCAACAGACCTCACTACCTCTGAAGATGCTTGCCATAGATGCAGGCGAAACGTCAGGAGAGAATGCCTCTAGACCATGGCCATATAGCCTGAAAAAACCTACAACAACCCAGAAATGAAAATTCTGAGTGCTTCTTGAATTTCTCATTTCCAAGGGAAAGCAGTGCTAGATTGTGGCAGATGATACTTGGCCCGTGGATTTATTTTCAGGTCTTCTGATTGTTGCAGACGTTGCAAAAGCAAAACAAGAAAAGGGCCATGTTTCAGCATCTCCTGGTTCACCACCTCTAAATCTTTCTGTCAATCTGTCTACTCATTGAAACCTCATTTGTATGATTTGCTTTGAATGCATCGACAAAACAGAGAGAGTCAGCAAAATTGGGCTTCCAAAGTGCCAGCCTTGTTAGTTTAACATGAAGCACTAGGACTGCAGTCCCATAGCCATTCTCTACCCATGTGTATGAAGTGATGTTTGAGTAAGTGTTCGTACTTCTTTCTGCAAACTCTGTAAAATGTTAATTGTCACTTAAAGAACTAGCAATTAATCTCTGATTGGCAAAAAAACAAACCAAAATTGATAAAGTGTCCAAAAGGATTAATAAGCAGGACTGGAGACAATACAGGTAACATTCCACCTCTGCAAATATTTAGTTGTGATCAGACTTTCTCCCGGTTGAGGGGATGATAAAAGCAAGGACAGTTTTGTGCTGTCACACGCTGGGCCTGTACAAAGACTGCAGACAGGACATAAATTCTGTGTGCCCAATGGGACGCCGGGGCTGTCTCAGATTCAAGGCCTTTGGATTTCCTTAAACAGAGTCTTTAGATTGCTTAAAGGTTCAACAAAGTTCTTTATTATTGAAATCAAACAGGTACTTCAAGGCTTTCTTAATAGTCTATTGGCTCTCTCAATCTTGTCCACAGGGGACAGGCACTATCTTTATAACTGCAGCTTGGGAGTGACTCTGGAGTCATCACTGAGCCTGGATCCCCAGGTTTCGGCGGTGGTCAGGGGAGCTTTTGCACAATGAAAACTTGTGCGCCAGCTGCACCCATACCTTGGGAAGTCTGACTTGACCACAGTGGTCCACACTCTGGTTACATCCCATCTAGACTACTGCAACACTCTCTACATGGGGTTGCCCTTGAAGACTGCTCGGAAGCTTCAAATGGTCCAGCGCTCGGCAGCCAGGTTGCTAACTGGAGCGGCACTCAGGAAGCATACCACTCCTCTGTTGCGCCAGCTCCACTGGCTGCCAATCTGCTACCGGGCACAATTCAAAGTGCTGGCGTTAGCCTATAAAGCCCTAAACAGTTCTGGCCCTACTTACCTCTCCGAACGCGTCTCCCCCTATGAACCAGTTAGGACATTAAGATCGTCTGGGGAGGCCCTGCTCTCGATCCTGCCTGCATCACAGGCGCGCCTGGCGGGGAGGAGGGACAGGGCCTTCTCGGTGGTGGCCTCTCGGCTGTGGAATGCCCTACCTATAGACATCAGACAGGCCCCTTCGCTGTTGGCGTTCCGGAGGAAGGTGAAGACCTGGCTCTTCGAACAAGCGTTTGGCTAAAGAGTGCAATTGATTATAGGAATACGGTGCAATCGAACATAGGAACATGGAACAAAGGATTTTGAGAATGGTTCTGATTTGGTGCTGAGGCGTTATGATAATGATTGTTTATTGATATTGATTGTTATGTATAATGTGTTTGAATTGCCGCTTTGAGTCGCCTAAGGGCTGAGAAAAGCGGTATAGAAATAAAGTAAATAAATAAATAAAATAAATAATTTTGACTAATGGGGAAATCCTTAACCTCTTATCTGGGCAGTCTGTCTTTGCCTCTGTTGGCGTGGAGCCCCTACACCTGGTACCAACTGCTTCTGGCTGCCGCGAGTGGCCCTTACCAAACAGAGTCCTTTGTAGACTTCCAGGGGAAAAGAAGGTGTTCAGGTTTCCGTGATGGCTGGCTGAAGTGCTGTGGGACCGGATTCCCGCAGCAAAGGAGCTGTAAGGCTGTAAAATCCTCAGCAAAAAAGCTGTGCTGAGACTGTATCTTTCTGGCCAAGCTATGGGGCTGTGTATCTCCCCGGCCAAGCTGTAAAAGACGAAGCTTTCTACAGGAGCTCCTGGTTTTATGTCCTGTATGAAAGACTTCTCTGTGTGGACTGACCCAAAATGGCTCCTATTCCCTCCAAAACCCAAAAAGGGGGTGGGACCAGGGAACCTAATGATAATTGACAGGTCATAGATCCAATAAATGCAAATTAAGGAAAGCCATCTAACTGCAAAGGCATAGAACTTTAAAATACATGCAGTAATCAACAAATAGCAAGATAAGCTGGAGCTCCTGGTGCGGCTGTACCAGAACAGTTTTGTAAATGCAAATGTAGATATCCTCAGTGACATTTTGAAACCCATCCAATAACATTATAAATCTTGAGTTCAACAATTTGTTATCTTACACGTTTCACTAAGAAATTCAGGGCAGTAGACATCATTTATTCTCTTGTTCTTAGTTCTCTCAGTGATCTTTAGCACTGATTCCCACTGAGAGGCAATGACTTTGGAAAGTCAAGCAAGTGAGTTTCTTAACTTTGCAAAGAATTACAAATAGGCCTCCTTGTCCCTAGTCCTATACTCTAACCAAAATACTACATTATTTATTTATTTATTTATTTATTTATTTATTTATTTACAGCTTTTATATTCCACCCTTCTCACCCGCAGGGGACTCAGGGCGGATTACAGTGTACACATATATGGCAAACATTCAATGCCAAGTTTTGACATACAAACATATACAGACATACACAGAGGCTATTTAACTTTTTCTGGCCGCCAGGGGAGCTGTCGCTTTCATCATCCATCTGCGATGCTGATGAAACACTTCCGCATTCCCCGCATGCTTCCCAGCTGGAAGGCTTTGCTGGAGTCTTCTTTATGGCCTCATAAATCAGTTAATTTAGCCTCCCCACACTTTTAAGGTGGTATCTTATTTTCCTACTTGACAGATGCAACTGTCTTTCGGGTTGCAAAGGTCGACAACAGGCTACACAATGGTTGGAAACCCACTCCAACCCGGGCTGGCTTCGAACTCATGACCTTTTGGTCAGAGTGATCTTAATGCAGCTGACACTCAGCCAAGCTGCGCCACAATCCCAGTGCTTCTCTGTGTTTCTCTGCAATGTTTAGATTGTTTTATATTTATTTATTTATTTATTTACTTCATTTGTATACCGCCATTCTCAGCCCTAAGACAACTCATAGCGGTTTACAACAATCAAGCAAGAACAAAGCAACAATCAAGGCAAAAATTCAATGCGGCATCAACAGATACTTAAAAACAATTAACACAAAAACAAATTAAACAATTTAACAGTAATAAACATTCAAGTGGCGTCTCATAACTAGAATCATGATCCAAACCCGTCTGTCGTAGTTCCATTCCTGAAGTCATTGCACTGCTTATTCAAATGCCTGTTCGAATAGCCATGTTTTCACTTTTCTCCGGAATACCAACAAAGAGGGAGCCAATCTGATGTCCGTGGGAAGGGCGTTCCACAGCCGAGGGGCCACCACCGAGAAGGCCCTGTCTCTCGTCCCCGCCAGTCGTGCCTGTGTTGCAGGCGGGATCGAGAGCAGGGCCTCCCCGGAAGATCTCAAAGTCCTAGTGGGTTCATAGGTGGAGATGCGATCAAGTCCTAAGCTCGAAAAAGAACCAATAATAATAATAATAATAATAATAATAATACTTTATTTATATACTGCTCCATCTCCCCGAGGGACTCAGAGCAGTTCCCAAGTAACATCACAAAATATACAAAGTAAAAAAACAACATAACCATAAGATTGACAAAACAAAATATAAGCATAAAAATTGTCGCAATAGCACACTTATATTAAAAGAATCCTGCCTGTTCAAGGCAATTAAAAAAAATTAAAAAGGCCGGGCCAAGATTTTTGCAAGTCCAAAAATTCTAGGGGGCCTGGGAATTAATTGCAATGCTATGGCAGGCAACAATAATATTAGTTACAGGTCTGTGGCTGTTCATTCCAGGGCCGATTGGAGGAAATGATCTGGGTAATTGGTAGGAAGAATAAGGCCATATTCGACAATGTGTAGGGCTGAGTTAGAACTGGTCATTCTCAAAGGCTTGTTGAAACCACCAGGTCTTCAAGCTCTTATGAAAGGAGGGAAGGGATGGGGCCTGTCTTATTTCCCTTGGAAGGGCATCCCAGAGGCAGGGGGCTACCACTGAGAAGGCCCTCTCGCTCGTCCCCACCAACCATGCTTGAGACAGTAGTGGGACCGAGAAGAGGGCCTCCCAGAAGATCTTAGAGCTCATGCCAGTTCATAGAGGGAAATGCGATTGCAGAGATATTTATTTGTTTATTTATTTATTTATTTATTTCGAGTACTTCTACCCCGCCCTTCTCAACCCCCGAGGGGGGACTCAGGGCGGCTTACAAAAAGGCACAATTCGATGCCTACACAAAATACACATACGTACAAAACAGCAGTTAAAACAATTATCACAGTTAAAAACAGTCGGTATATAACACAATCAATAAAACTAATCTCATGCTCAGCGTTCGTCTTTCAGAGTTCCATAATTCCATTCCACTTAGTCAATTCCTGTCCATCGTCAAAGTCCTTTCTTTATCTGCCAGATTGTCCAAATGCCTGGTCCCAAATCCATGTTTTCAATTTTTTCCTAAAGGAAAGGAGGGATGTCGCTGATCTAATTTCCCCGGGGAGTGAATTCCACAGGTGAGGGGCCACCACCGAGAAGGCCCTGCTCCTCGTCCCTGCCAATCTCACTTGTGATAGAGGCGGGGTCGAGAGCAGGGCCTCCCCAGAAGATCTTAGACTCCGAGGTGGGACGTAGAAGGAGATGCGTTTGGACAGAACCGCTGGGCCGGAACCGTATAAGGTTTTGTAGGTCATGACCTGCACCTTGAATTTGGCTCGGCAACTTATCGGCAGCCAATGAAACTGTTTTAATAGGGGAGCTGTATGCTCCCTATAGTTTGCTCCAGTAAGGAGCCTGGCTGCCGCCCGTTGTACCAGTTCAAACTTCCGGGCCATCTTCACGTAGAGCGCATTGCAATAGTCCAGTTTGGATGTAACCAAACTTTTCCTAAATATGATGACTGAAGATATGAATATTTGTTTACTGTACATTGCAGCAGGTGGTCTGTGGTTTGCTCTTCTCCGCACTCGCATGTCGGGGATTCCAGTTAGTAGCCCCATTTCTTAAGATTGGCTCTGCATCTCGTGATGCCAGAGCACAGTATGTTCAGTGCCTTCCAAGTCGCCCAGTCTTCTGTGTGCCTAGGGGAGATTCTCTCATCTGGTATCACCCATGGATTGAGGTGCTGGGTTTGGGCCTGCCATTTTTGGACTCTCACTTGCTGAGGTGTTCCAGCGAGTGTCTCTGTAGATCTAAGAAAACTATGTCTTGATTTAAGTCGTTGACTTTCCCATGGTCACCCAGTGGGTTTCCTTACTGAAGTAGGGATTTGAACCTTGTTTTCCAGAGTCCTAGTCCAATGCTGAAACCATTACACCATGCTGGTTGAACTGGTTCAGTATATTTCTAACTCAGAGGATTGTTATGTGGAAAGAAGGACAATCACATGGACACTGTCTTCAGCTCCATGGAGGTAAAATAAGGATAAACATCAACAGAATATATATATACTCTAAAATCCTTGCTATTCTGCCTAGCTATGTGAGCTTACATTTTCATAGTTAACTAGCTGTCCCCTGCCATGCGTTGCTGTGGCCCAGTCTGTTGATCTGGGAAATAAAGTAATGAGGAATTGTTGGTTTCTAATATATGTGATGCTTGTGGGTAAACAGTATTTCTTGCTGTTTCTTTGTCAGTGTTAATGTGGAAAGTGTCCAGTTTGCCCACCCTGGAACATGCAACATATCAGTGTCCTTCTTTAAAGGTGCCTTTCAAATCTATGTTATGTGTGTGTGTGAATCATATGTACCTATTAGGCCTGTGCGGTTTCGTTCGTTAATTCGTTAATTCGTTATTAATTCATTATTTTTGGCATTTCCGAAGCGATATTAAAACATATTTCCAAACCCGGAAGGGTTTTAAATATCGAACCAGCAACCCCCATAGATTTAACGAGCCTCCGCTCGTTTCGTTAATGGGGTGGAGGCTGCTGGAGTGCTGGTGCCTGGGAGCCAATCCGGCGCTCCCAAGCAGTGCACCATGGGTCCGTGGCTGTCTGTTTTTGATTGGCCGGCGAGCCCTTTCAAAGCGGCTCCGCGCGGCCCGTAGCTTGCTGCAGAGGGCGAGGGAGTTTGTATTGGGTTGGCTTGGCAATGGCTGCTAGCAACTGGGATTGGATTCATTTCTTGCTGCTGTGAGTGCTGCTTGCTTCATTTGCTGTCTCTTGCCTGTGTTTGGTCCACATTTGGGCCATTTTTTGGTTAATTTTCCATTTTAAAATATTTTTAATATTATTTTTAATATTATTTTTAATATTATTTTTAATATTATTTTTTAATATTATTCTTAAAAAATATTCTAAAAAAGAAAAGACTCTTCTGTTGGTGTGTGCTCTCATTTGCTGTATCGTGCCTGTGTTTGGTCCACATTTGGGCCATTTTTTGGTTAATTTTCCATTTTAAAATATTTTTTAATATTATTTTAATATTATTCTTAAGAAATACCAAAAATATTCTAAAAATTCGTTAATATTTACAAAATTTCTTAAATACCAAAACTTTTTTTTGGAAAGTTTTGTAATTATTTTAAATATCGAAACAAAAAACACCCCAATTACAAATCGATTTTAGAAACAAATTTTTTCTTGATCAAACAGGCCTAGTACCTATCTATTTATCTATCTATCTATCTATATTTATGGTTGGATGGCTCTTTGTCAGGAGGACTTGCCCTGATGAGGGGGGTTGGACTGGATGGCCTTAGGTATTTTCTGTTGGTCATGGGGGTTCTGTGTGGGAAGTTTGCCTTGATTCTGTTGTTCGTGGGTTCAGAATGCTCTTTGATTTTGGGTGAACTATGAATCCCAGTGACTACAACTCCCAAATGTCAAGTTCTATTTTCCCCAAACTCCATCTGTGTTCATATTTGGGCGTATTGAGTGCTTGTTTTAATACTGCTTTAATTGTTTTAATTTGCTTTAGGTGTATTGTTATGTTGTGTATTGAGGCCTTGGCCTTTGTAAGCTGCATCGAGTCCTTGTGCCAAGTTTGGTCCAGCTTCATCATTGTTTGAGTCACAATGCTCTCTGGATGTAGGTGAACTACAACTCCCACACTCAAGGTCAATGCCCATCAAACCCTTCCAATATTTTCTGCTGGTCATTTGAGTTCTGTGTGCCAAGTTCAATTCCATTATTGATGGAGTTCAGAATGCCCTTTGATTGTAGGTGAACTATAAATCCCAGCAACTACAACTCCCAAATGACAAAATCATATTTTTTTGAGTCATGGTCACTCCTTGTGTTGTGAGATGTTTTGTTGCCAAGTTTGGTGTGATTTCGTTCATTGGTTCTTTTGTTTTTAAGGAACTCATTATGCACAGAGCATTTATATATATATATATATATATATATATATATATATATATATATATATTAATATATCTGAAGATGAAGTATACTGAGCCATTTGTCTCTTGGTGCGTACTCCCACCTTCTCTTAAACTGGCAGCTTGAAAAACAAAGTATTTTTGGCTGCAACTCTGAGCTTGAAAGGGTTTCATCAAGGGACTTCACATTTTTGCAAACAGTTGGTTGTAGCTTTGACTTCATTGTGCACAATATATTGACACTCCTACGCTGCCTTTTTGATGGTAGCATTTCATTCACTGGAGTTTTTTTTTTACCTTTGCCTATTTGCTGCTTAACACTTGGTATGTTTCCAATGCTTAAGGAGGCACTTGGACACGAGATAAAATACTGCCAGAACTTATGCAGAGTTCAATTGTTATCAGAATATGTATAAGTATGAAGTATGTTGGCAAGATTTAAGGCATATATGTTTTTTAAAAAAATAATATTAAAATGTATATTTTTTGGTATTTAGAAACACTAATTCTTTGAATGACTTATTGGCTGTTTGGAATCAGCAATCCAGGAGCTTTGTTCACCTTATGAGCTTCTGATGCATTGTCTGGGACTCCTATGTACTAGAGCTGGAAAAATAGTTGTTTTTAATCATAGAATCATAGAATCAAAGAGTTGGAAGAGACCTCATGGACCATCCAGTCCAACCCCCTGCCAAGAAGCAGGAATATTGCATTCAAATCACCCCTGACAGATGGCCATCCAGCCTCTGTTTAAAAGCTTCCAAAGAGGAGCCTCCACCACACTCCGGGGCAGAGAGTTCCACTGCTGAACGGCTCTGGGTAACAACGGAAAAATTTGTTTCTAAAATCGATTTGTATTTGGGGGGTTTTTTTGTTTCGATATTTAAAATAATTACAAAATTTTCCTTTTAAAAAGTTCAATATTTACGAAATTTCGTAAATGGTAAAAAAAATTAACGAATCGATTTCCGAAACAATAACGAATCGATTCGTTAATGGCGGACGCGACCGCGAAATACGCTAAAAAACCTCCAAAACCTTCTGAAGCTTCCCTCTCCCTCTGTTGTTGACTGTTGGTGTGATATTATAATTTTTTTTCACTAATTAAACCATAAAACTGGCCCAGACATGCGGAAATAATAATGAAACGACCTCAAAACAATAACGAAACGAATACAATATCAAAATACGAAGCATTTACAAAACGTTTTTGAAAATTCGTTTTTTTTTTAATAATTGCTCCAGAATGGTTCGTTATCGTTTTGTAATTGAAAAAATTAACGAATTATTAACGAATTACGAATTAACGAAACGAAACCGCCCAGCCCTACTGAACAGCTCTCACAGTCAGGAAGTTCTTCCTAATGTTCAGATGGAATCTCCTCTCTTGTAGTTTGAAGCCATTGTTTCGCGTCCTAGTCTCCAGGAAGCAGAAAACAAGCTTGCTCCCTCCTCCCTGTGGCTTCCTCTCACATATTTATACATGGCTATCATATCTCCTCTCAGCCTTCTCTTCTTCAGGCTAAACATGCCCAGCTCCTTACGCTGCTCCTCATAGGGCTTGTTCTCCAGACCCTTGATCATTTTAGTCGCCCTCCTCTGGACACATTCCAGCTTGTCAATATCTTTCTTGAATTGTGGTGCCCAGAATTGGACACAATATTCCAGGTGTGGTCTAAATGGTAGAAAACTTGTGAATCAGGAAACCCTGACAAAAAGAATCCTGAATAGATGAGAGTATTCACAGTTTGGGATGTATTCTGTGAAAAGCTTTGATATAGCAATTGTCTACATAAAGACTAGGGATTTATTGTATGCAAAAGTTGCCCATCCCTATTTTGCACAGAAAACAGCATTTTCTGCAGAGGAAACAACATTGGGGGCCTTAAAAAGTGATTTTCTGTACAAAATAAACAAATGCTAATTTTGTGCAGAATTGCACTTTTCATAATTTTCAATGGAAAGAGCTTTCCTAAAACCATTTGTTGTCTCCTTGCTTAAATTCTGATGAATATCTATTTTTAAATTTTTATTTATTTAAAACATTTATATTCTGCCCTTCTCACCCCGAAGGGGACTCAGGGTGGAGCACAGCATATACACTGCAAACATTCAACGCCAGGACACAGATTCACATACAATACATAAACATAAAAAAATTATCAAAATATTAAAATACACCATTTAAAACCATCCTAGTCATCCGCGTCACATCATTGGCCTGGTCATCTTTCCTATTGCTGCTTTATTGCCCTGTCCCGAAAGCTTGGTCCCACAGCCAATTTTTTACCATCCTTCTAAAGGACGCCCCCCTTTGGAGTCCCGGTGGCGCAGTGGGTTAAAGCACTGAGCTGCTGAGCTTGTTGATCGAAAGGTCGCAGGTTCGATCCCGGGGAGCGGCGTGAGCTTCCGCTGTCAGCCCTAGCTTCTGCCAACCTAGCAGTTCGAAAATATGCAAATGTGAGTAGATCAATAGGTACCGCTCCGGCGGGAAGGTAACGGCGCTCCATGCAGTCATGCTGGCCACATGACCTTGGAGGTGTCTACGGACAACGCTGGCTCTTCGGCTTAGAAATGGAGATGAGCACCACACCCCAGAGTCAGACATGACTGGACTTAATGTCAGGGGACTACCTTTACCTTTACCTAAAGGACAGCGACTAAAATGATCAAAGGTCTGGAGAACAAGCCCTATGAGGAGCGGCTTAAGGAGCTGGGCATGTTTAGCCTGAAGAAGAGAAGGCTGAGAGGAGATATGATAGCCATGTATAAATATGTGAGAGGAAGCCACAGGGAGGAGGGAGCAAGCTTGTTTTCTGCTTCCCTGGAGACTAGGACGCAGAACAATGGCTTCAAACTACAAGAGAGGAGATTCCATCTGAACATGAGGAAGAACTTCCTGACTGTGAGAGCCGTTCAGCAGTGGAACTCTCTGCCCCGGAGTGTGGTGGAGGCTCCTTCTTTGGAAGCTTTTAAAAAAGGCTGGATGGCCATCTGTCAGGGGTGATTTGAATGCAATATTCCTGCTTCTTGGCAGGGGGTTGGACTGGATGGCCCATGAGGTCTCTTCCAACTCCAGGATTCTATGATTCTATATAACTTCTTCAATTTCTCCTAGTTCCTTTTTTCCTCTTTCTAACTAAGAAGTTAAACCTTTACCAGCTGTTAGGAATTGTGGGAACTGTAGTCCCACAGCCAAGTTTTTACCATCCTTCTAAAGGACAGGAGAGAGGGAGCCGACCTGATCTCACCAGGAAGGGAGTTCCATAGCCGGGGAGCAATCACAGAGAAGGCCCTGTCTCTCGTCCCCACCAGTTTTGCCTGTGACAATGGCGGGACCGAAAGCAGGGCCTCCCCAGAGTTCATAAACATCCTTGACTGAAAGTGACATTGTTGCCCTTCTGCCACCAATCTGGAAATTTCTTATTTTGCAGAGACTTGTAACTTCTTAATGGTGTTTTCTACCTGTTACTTGTTCATTGTGTTGTGATTTACCTATTTTTGTTTTCATGTTTGTTTCATGATTTCATGTTGGATTTCATTCTATTATTCGTTTTTGTGTTGTGCAATTAAGGCATTATGATTTTGCAAGGGAACTTTCACATGAAAAATATAAATATATAAACATCTTTACCAAAAAGCTTGTGCCAGTTTAGACAATGTGGATGAAAGTATGGTTCTTATCTTACTTGGTATTATTATCCTAGTATCCTTTGTGGTTTCAACAAAGCCTTTGTTTCTTAGAGTGCTCACGACCCAAATGTTAGAAAAACTGTCAAGTACTTTGAAGTGAAAACAAAGCATTCCTTTAAAAAATACTGAATGGATTATTGTAGTTGACAGTCAATGCAGGCAGAGTATTTGGAAAGTCTGTTCCCTCCCTTCCCTGTGGACTAAAGCTTTTTTAATAGATTCATTTCATAATGTTGTGTTATCTGTGAGCCTTCTGAACCCTGTCTCTTTCCTGTAATGTAAAGGAGTTCTCCAAGTTGGAATCCAATCTTCTTTTTCTTCAAAAAATCAAATTTTCACATTTACTCCAATACACTTGACATTTTTAATTGTATTCAAGTAAGACACGCCTTTATGTCTAGAGAAAAAATAACTATTGCATTGACTAATTCATTTGCAAAGAGAGATATTGACAAGCTGGAATGTGTCCAGAGGAGAGCGACTAAAATGATAAAAGGTCTGGAGAACAAGCGCTATGAGGAGCGGCTTAAGGAGCTGGGCATGTTTAGCCTGAAGAAGAGAAGGCTGAGAGGGGATATGATAGCCATTAGCCTGGGTAACAACGGAAAAATTTGTTTCTAAAATCGATTTGTATTTGGGGGGTTTTTTTGTTTCGATATTTAAAATAATTACAAAATTTTCCTTTTAAAAAGTTCGATATTTACGAAATTTCGTAAATGGTAAAAAAATAACGAATCGATTTCCGAAACAATAACGAATCGATTCGTTAATGGCGGACGCGACCGCGAAATACGCTAAAAAACCTCCAAAACCTTCTGAAGCTTCCCTCTCCCTCTGTTGTTGACTGTTGGTGTGATATTATAATTTTTTTTCACTAATTAAACCATAAAACTGGCCCAGACATGCGGAAATAATAACGAAACGACCTCAAAACAATAACGAAACGAATACAATATCGAAATACGAAGCATTTACAAAACGTTTTTGAAAATTCGTTTTTTTTAAATAATTGCTCCAGAATGGTTCGTTATCGTTTTGTAATTGAAAAAATTAACGAATTATTAACGAATTACGAATTAACGAAACGAAACCGCCCAGCCCTAATAGCCATGTATAAATATGTGAGAGGAAGCCACAGGGAGGAGGGAGCAAGCTTGTTTTCTGCTTCCTTGGAGACTAGGACGCGGAACAATGGCTTCAAACTACAAGAGAGGAGATTCCATCTGAACATGATTAAGAACTTCCTGACAGTGAGAGCCGTTCAGCAGTGGAACTCTCTCCCGGAGTGTGGTGGAGGTTCCTTCTTTGGAAGCTTTTAAACAGAGGCTGGATGGCCATCTGTCAGGGGGATTTGAATGCAATATTCCTGCTTCTTGGCAGGGGGTTGGACTGGATGGCCCAGGAGGTCTCTTCCAACTCTTTATGATTCTATGATTCTATGAATTTCAACAGGAAGAAGACCATAATCTGTCACTTCCTCTCACCTGTCACCAAGGAGGCTGTCCAGATCTTGAATCGGTGCTTGGCTGCTGTGTCGGACTGGATGAGAGCTAACAAATTGAAATTGAATCCAGACAAGACAGAGGTCCTACTGGTCAGCGTAAGGCCAAACAGGGCATAGGGTTACAGCCTGTGTTAGATGGGGTTACACTCCCCCTGAAGACGCAGGTTCGCAGCTTGGGAGTGATCCTGGACTCATCGCTGAGCCTGGAACCCCAGGTCTCAGTGGTGGCCGGGAGAGCATTTGCACAATTAAAACTTGTATGCCAGCTGCGCCCGTACCTTAGGAAGTCGGATCTGGCCACAGTGGTCCACACTCTTGTTACATCCCGATTAGATTACTGCAACGCACTCTACGTGGGGTTGCCTTTGAAGACTGTTCGGAAACTCCAACTAGTCCAGCGGGAGGCAGCCAGACTGCTCACCGGAGCGTCATACAGGGAGCATACCACCCCCCTGTTGTGTCAGCTCCACTGGCTGCCAATCCAATTCCGAGCACAATTCAAAGTGCTGGTTTTGACCTACAAAACCCTATACGGTTCTGGCCCAGCGTATCTGTCCGAACGGATCTCCCTCTACGTCCCACCTAAGATCTTCTGGGGAGGCCCTGCTCTCAGCCACGCCTCTATCACAAGTGAGATTGGCAGGGACGAGAAGCAGGGCCTTCTCGGTGGTGGCCCCTCACCTATGGAATTCACTTCCTGGGAAAACTAGATCAGCGACATCCCTCCATTCCTTCAGGAGGAAATTAAAAACATGGATTTGGGACCAGGCATTTGGACAATCTGGCAGATAAATAAAGGACTATGATGACTGATAAAAATGGACAAAGTGGAATGAAGTTATGGACTCTGAGTGGTGAACGCTGAGCATGAGATTAGTTTATTGACTGTGTTATATACTGATTGTTTTAACTGCTATAACTGTTATAATTGCTGTTTTATACGTTTATCTGTATTATTGTGTAGGCATCGAATTGTGCCTTTTGTAAGCCGCCCTGAGTCCCCCCTCGAGGGTTGAGAAGGGTGGGGTAGAAGAACACAAAATAAATAAAAAGTAATAAATATGACATCCGCTGGGGAGCAGCAACCAATAGTGAAAGGACCAAGGCAGTGATATCTCTGGCTCACCCCTGTTTGGGTATCAGCCAACATGCCAATGACTTAAATCAAGAAATAGTTTTCTAAGAACTACAGAGACACTCACTGGAACACCTCAGCAAGCGAGAGTCCGAAAGTGGCAGGCTCAAACCCAGAACCTCAACCAATGGCTGATACCAAATGAGAGACTCCCCCTGGGCACACAGAAGACTGGGCGACTTGGAAGGTGCTGAACAGACTGCGCTCTGGCACCACGAGATGCAGAGCCAACCTTAAGAAATGGGGCTACAAAGTGGAATCCATGACATGCGAGTGTGGAGAAGAGCAAACCACTGACCACCTACTGCAATGCAACCTGAGCCCTGCCACATGCACAATGGAGGACCTTCTTGCAGCAACACCAGAGGCACTCCAAGTGGCCAGCTACTGGTCAAAGGGCATGTAATAGAATTCCAAGTCTACAACAAACAAACTATCTACAGAACCACCAAGAAAATCCAACAAATGCTACGTTCGGCAAAGGACAAGAGGGATCCTCTCACTTCTGCAGGAGTCTACAGTATACCATGCAGCTGTGGACAAGTCTGCATAGGGACCACCAAACGCAGCACCCAAACACGAATCAAGGAACATGAAAGGCACTGCAGACTACTTCAACCAGAGAAGTCAGCCATAGCAGAGCACCTGATGAACCAACCTGGACACAGCATATTATTCGAGAACACAGAAATGCTGGACCACTCTAGCAACCACCATGTCAGACTACACAGAGAAGCCATTGAAATCCACAAAATTATCGAATTCCTGGCATGAAAGCCAACAGCTATCCGGGCAGAGGCAGCATGGTTTGGTGGTTGGTCCAGGACTGTGGAGACCAAGCCCTATGAGGAGCGGCTTAAGGAGCTGGGCATGTTTAGCCTGAAGAAGAGAAGGCTGAGAGGAGATATGATAGCCATGTATAAATATGTGAGAGGAAGCCACAGGGAGGAGGGAGCAAGCTTGTTTTCTGCTTCCTTGGAGACTAGGACGCGGAACAATGGCTTCAAACTACAAGAGGAGATTCCATCTGAACACGCGGAAGAACTTCCTGACTGTGAGAGCCGTTCAGCAGTGGAACTCTCTGCCCCGGAGTGTGGTGGAGGCTCCTTCTTTGGAAGCTTTTAAACAGAGGCTGGATGGCCATCTGTCAGGGGTGATTTGAATGCAATATTCCTGGTTCTTGGCAGGGGGTTGGACTGGATGGCCCATGAGGTCTCTTCCAACTCTTTGATTCTATGATTCTAAGGTTCAAATTCCTTCTCTGCAATGACAACTCACTGGATGAGTTTGGGAAAATCTCACTAAGTTTCAGAGGAAGGCAGTAGCACCCCCATCCCCAAACAAAACTTGCAAAAAGATACACAATAAGTTTGCTTTATGGTCTCTATGAATTAGAAACAAAGACATGCAACACATACCCTTAGTCATGACAGTTGAACTGGTAAGACTAAAGATGGGCAGGGAGCTCTGGCATGGGGTAGTCCTTGAGGTCATGAAGAGTCGGAAGCGACTGAACGAATAAACAACAACAAAAAGATAGAAAATTGGAAGCGAAAACTGGACAGTATTTACAACACCGCAGGGTTGAACTGAATTCCCCAAATGCACACTCAGCCCACTCCGCCCACTCCATCTTCTTTCTTTTCCTCCCTCCCTTTGTCAGACTTCTCTCTATGCCCTTTCCTCTCTCTCTCTCTCTCTCTCTCTCTTCCATTACATGTAAAAAAATCGTCTTACTTTCCTACTCTCCACATATTTCTTGAAAACATGACTTCTATTTCATTGTGTAAATATAAGTTTTCCCACCTCCCAAGAATGGCAAGAGACAAAGGTACATCATTTTAGTTCAGGAATTCATATATCTCTCTGTTGCATTTTTTTTTTTGAGAACAACAAATGCATATAGGACCATACATACATTTCAAAAATACACATAACAAAATTGTATAGTTGAGAAATGTATAACACTAATAATAATAATAATAATAATAATAATAATAATAATAATAATAATGTATTGTCAAAGGCTTTCATGGTTGGAATCACTGGGTTGTTGTAGGTTTTCTCGGGTTATATGGCCATGTTCTAAAGGCATTTTCTCCTGATGTTTCGCCTGCATCTATGACAAGCATCCTCAGAGGTACCTCACTACCTCTGTGGATGCTTGCCATAGATGCAGGCGAAACGTCAGGAGAAAATGCCTTTAGAACATGGCCATATAGCCCACAAAAACCTACAACAACTCAATAATAATAATAATAATAATAATAATAATAATAATAATAATAAACTAAAACTTTATTTATACACCTCTCTATCTCCTCAAGGGGACTCAGAGCGGTTTCCAAGTAACATCATCAATACATACAGAGTAAACAACATAACCATAAGATTAACAAAACAATATAAGCATAAAAATTGTCACTATAACATATATATATTAAAAGTAATCCTGCCTGTTCAAGGCAATTTAAAAGGCCGGGCCGAGATTAGTGCAGCACTCTTTCAATCAACGGGAAATTATATATAGTGTAACCTTGACTTAAGAGCACCCCAACTTAAGAGTGTTTTGAGTTAAGATCCATCACTTGGTGCAGGTTTCACTTTGACTTACAGGCAGCATTTTACTCTTCCTTTTTCCTTCCATTTTCCCCAGCATCATTGTCGTCTCTAAGCTTTCCTTTCTTCTCATGATGTGGCCTAAAGTACTTCATCTTTGCCTCTAGTATCCTTCCCTCCCATGAGCAGCCGGGCTTTATTACCTGAAGTATGGACTAGTTGGATCTTCTCGCAGTCCAAGGCACTCTCAGAACTTTCCTCCAACACCACAATTCAAAAACATCTCTCTTCCTTTGCTCAGCCTTCTCTAAGGTCCAGCTCTCACATCCGTAGGTGACTATGGGGAATACCATTGCTTTGACTAGGCGGATCTTTGTTGCCAGTGTGATGTCTCTACTCGTCACTATTTTATCGAGATTGGACATTGCTCTCCTCCCAAGAAGTAAGCGTCTCCTGATTTCCTGGCTACAGTCTGCGTCTGCAGTAACCTTTGCACCTAAAAATACAAAATCTGTTATGGCCTCCACGTTTTCTCCCTCTATTTCCCAGTTCTCAATCATTCTTGTTGCCATAATCTTGGTTTTTTTATGTTTAGCTGCAACCCAGCTTTTGCGCTTTCTTCTTTCACCTTGATTAGAAGGCTCCTCGGCTCCTCCTCGCTTTCGGCCATCAAAGTGGTGTCATCTGCATATCTGAGGTTGTTAATGTTTCTTCCAGCAATTTTAAACCCAGCCTTGCATTCGTCAAGCCCCGCATATCGCATGATGTGTTCTGCATACAAGTTGAATAGGTTGGGTGAGAGGATACAACCCTGCTGTACGCCTTTCTCAATTTTGTACCAGTCTGTTTTTCTATGGTCAGTTCTTACTGTTGCTACTTGATTCCTCAGGAAAGAGATAAGTTGATTTGGTATGCCCATATATAAAGAAGTCAGGATCCTGGGGATTATATTTTCTAATATATCTCACCTGCTGGCACCACTATAAAAGAATCAGTGGATTATAACTCATGAATAAATCACACAGCTGGTCATCAGTATAAAGGATCTTAATTACGAATCCCACAAGTGGACACCAATCTGATGGAATATGCTACTTGGCACAGAGTGTTTAGATGTATGTTGAGGTAACGTGTATTACTCTGGTAGAGTTGCTGCCACCACCCAAAATAATTTGGGAATATTAAAGAACGGTTCCCTGAGGTAATCTTCTTCCTGTCCACCAGCTCTCCTTTAACTCCCTGAGATGACTGTGATGTAAAAATGTTAAAACAGCTAGAATTATTCCCACAGGAATGAATCACTACTGAGGCTTCTTTAAAAGTTGAACTAGAGAAAATGTTTATTGATATAATATAAACAAACAATCAACTATCTTCTTGAATGAGGCGCACAAGCTTTAATGGTTGCTGAGGTACAATAATCTTGATGGTTACTTGAAATAGGTTTCTAGACTTAGATATGAGTAAAACTCCTCACTCTACATTAACACAGTAGCAGTGAGTTCCCCAGACTAACCTAACCAGGTTGTCCCCAGAGCAATTAGCTACACTCTAAACAGAGTCCTCTATAAGCTAATCTACCCTAACCCTAGAGAGCAAACCACTTGTGTAAAAACCCACACAAGCACCCAGGCATCTACCTTGACCCTCCTGGCCAATAATTCATAATTGCCTGTCACAAATGCCCTCTGACAGAAAAATCAAAGCTCAAAAATCTACGTCTCCTCTCTCCTCGGTTCCCAAAACCAGTCTCTCTCCTTCAAAGCCAAAAATCAATCTCCTCTTCTTTCTGTCACTCTGACACTTTTCCCTCTCAGGCTAAACTCCTCCCATCTGTCCTGACCAATCAAAAGAGAGCTTCGGCTCCTCCCCTCTTCTCCTTTTACACTCCCAAGATGTCTGCTTCCCTTGCTCACACTCCCAAAATGGAGGCCTGCCTACTGATATTCCTGGCTTCCCTTTCGGCCTACGAGGTAAGAATCATTACACCATACCACCAAGAACTTGCCACAATTTATTATGATCCACACAGTCAAAGGCTTTAAAATAGTCAATAAAACAGAAATAGATGTTCAGGATTATAGACATGTAATATACAGGTAAACCTGTGTGTAATGCCCACTCTTGTAAAAAAAAAGAGGGGGATGTCTTACTCCAACCAATCAGTACATCAAATTGTACCTTTTGACCATAGTTCAGTTGACACTTGCTAAACCATTCTCATTAAATTCAGCAGAATTTCTTTCCAAGTAAACATGCATCGGTTCAGGCACCAGTTGATAGCAATATACCTGCTTAATTTAGAATAATGAACAACTGTGGCAGAGGTTTTGCAGTTTTCCCACTTAGTATTCATCTCTGTTCATTATGTGTAAAAAATGTGATACATTCCCTGCAAATATTGGAAAGATGGGACTAAAAAACTCAAAGCCGTGTACACTTTGCTTGTGATGAAAACATTTTCAGAGTGCAACTCCACTGGTGCTTCAGTACTAAAGGGAAACTCATTAATGATGAGGCTATATCTGTGATGGGCAAAGTTCCTCCTGCTGTTTAGAACTGGAGTCTAAGTGAAAACCATAGGAGGTTGGGGCATTTTTGATAGAAAGCAGTTTTTAATAGCATGAATTTGTGGATCTGCTTGTTGCAAATAAGAGTTCATTATATTTGATCCCTAAAATGATGCCTCATTTATTAAATTAAACCACACAGAAATACCTTCCTTCAAATTATGTGAAGGAACAGTGTAGGAGTTGCATTCAGCGGTGACTTACTTTGCCGGATCATAAAGTGCCTCCAAATGCACAAGCTAATATTTTATTCTCTCCCTACTACAGTCCTCTGAGCCATATTCCATACTGTTCTTTAATGTTTTCAATTTTCAGAAAGATAATTTGGAGAGAAGACAACTTAAGTGGCTATGAAGGACTGGCCAAAATTGAATGTCCTCCCTGACATTGGTAAAAAGCCTTTCCACTAAGAAATAGCTGCTGCTGAATGTAATCCAAGGCTTTCAAGATGGCATAGCCACCTAACTTATGCGTTCTCACAGAAAGTTAAACATGAATAACTATTTCTGTAACACCCCCATATGATTTATATTTTAAAAAGTTAAAGGTTTCCCCTTGACGTTAAGTCTAGTCATGTCCAACTCTGGACAGCGTTGTGGAATCTTACGCGCCTTCAAACCAGTCCTTTGGCATCAAGAGGAAGACTTTGTGCCTTCAATATAGGTCATTTAGACTGGGGTTGTGAATGTTCCGACTTTCACAGCCATTGATATAGAGGGAACTTTGAAAGCTTCTCAGCTGGAAAACTTCTTGGACAAAAGACTCCAAAGACTGTAATGTATGTTTTCTTTACCTCTTGATTGAATATCAAGTTTATGCCTAAGGAAGACAACTCATTGTGAACAATAAAGACTATTTTGAGTTATCTATAGTGTCTTTATCTTTGAGAGTTCCAGTTTTCTAAAGGAGGGCAAGAAGCAATCCCTTGAGGAAAAGATGCCACGTCCATGTTTCTTTCACTAAGAACTATAGCCCCCAGGCACAACAGCATACTAATGTTGTGACTCCTAAATATAGTTCCTCATGTTGTGGTGACCCCCAACCATAAAATTATTTGTGTTGCTACTTCATAACTGTAATTTTCATACTGTTATGAATCGTAATGTAAATACCTGATATGCAGGATGTATTTCCATTCTACTGGACCAAATCTGAGACAAATACCCAATATGCCCAAATGTGAATACTGGCAAGCCTTTCTCACGTCCATCTGCTGAGTTGTTTGATGGTAGAATGAAAAGAAAGCACTGCCCTCTTCCCCAGGAAGGGGCAGAACCAAACAATTGGGCTGGGGGAGCCATTCAACCGGTGTAAACAACATTGATAGACAGTTTTAGATAACCAAACAATTTAGCTATACATTCACATACAAGTTGGGACAGACACACCGTCACAATTAGGAAGGTTGAGAACCACTGTGTTAAGGTATAACACACGTACTGGAACATGGATGTATTTTTGTGGTTGATTTTTTTATTATAATTTCTACACTGATACAGTATATAATAGGGCTGGGCAGTTTCGTTCGTTAATTTCGTAATTCGTTAATAATTCGTTATTTTTCTTGATAACGAAGCGATAACAAACCATTCAGGAGCAACTAAAAAATGAAACGAATTTTTAAAGCTATTTCGTAATTGTTTTGTAATTGTTTCGTTATTATTTCCGTATGTCTGGTGCAAGTTTTATAGTTGTTTCCCTCCCCTCTCCCTGGTTGCAAGCGGTCGGCATTTACCCCACTTCCGGGTCCCTGGCCTCTGCTTAAGTGGATCAAATTCTCCTCTCCTCCTGTCGTCACCTCACCTCGTTCCTCACTCTGGCCTGCGTGCATTGGGCAAAGAGACACAGCAGTGCAGCACTCAGAGACCTGCCTGTTGCCTGCCTAACCTCTTTCCTTCTCCAGGTTAAAACTATTATTTATTATATTTATTATTATTATTATTATTATTAAGAATGGATGGCCATCTTTCAGTAGTGCTTTGACTGTGCCTTACATGCACGAAGGCAGAAAGTGGTTTGTTATTATTATTATTATTATTATTATTATTATTATTATTATTGAGAAGCATTGTCAAACCAGAATAGAGATCTCACCCCTCCTCTCTCTCTCTTTCCCCCCTCTTTCCTTCTCCAGGTTAAAACTATTATATTTATTATTATTATTATTATTATTATTATTATTATTATTATTAAGAATGGATGGCCATCTTTCAGTAGTGCTTTGACTGTGCCTTACAAGCACGAAGGCAGAAAGTGGTTTGTTATTATTATTATTATTATTATTATTATTATTATTATTATTGAGAAGCATTGTCAAACCAGAATAGAGATCTCACCCCTCCTCTCTCTCTCTTTCCCCCCTCTTTCCTTCTCCGAGGTTAAAACTATTATTTAAAACTATTATTTTCACGTTGCGCAACTGCGTCCGCCATTTTAACGAATTGATTCGTTAATATTAACGAAATTTCGTAAATATCAAACTTTTTAAAAGGAAAATTTCGGAATTCTTTTAAATATCGAAATGCAAAAAACCCCAAAAAACGAATCGATTTTAGAAACAAATTTTTCCGTTGTTACCCAGGCCTAGTATATAATGTACTCGTAGATGACATTCTGGGCATTTTCACACAGTATAGGAAATTATGTTCTCTGTAAACAATAACCTGAGAGACCAGCTATTCTCCCCCCCCCCCCCCCCCCACACACACACCCAATGTGTCAGATACCTTACTTGTAACCACTGGCTACAGTTGTTTGTTTTGTCCCTGGAAACATAACAGGAACCATTAGCAGGCTCCTGATGTGGCATTGAGTCATAGATCACCCTTCTGAGTCATACTGTTCTGTATCTTGGCGAGCCGCTGTTTTCTGTTTTCGTGCGATACACACAAGTGATACCATGTTGCAGGACTGCTGATATTAAAGGATTGTTCATTTTAGTCAATTAATTTTGCAGTAGAAATAGAGGGAAGGAGATAACAGTTGTAAGCAGAAGAGAAAGGATGAAAAATTCAGCACTGCAATCAAATGATAATGGCATGACCTTGGCATGATAACATCAGTCTGTAAAACTGGGGTTCTCATTTTTTCTACTCCACGGATCTATCTAGTACAGTGCAACAGATAATTAAACAATAGCCAAAGTAGTTGGGTGACACTAACTGCCATTTGGTGATATAATTCTTTATTGATATCTGATTTATCTCTGGACATTGCTAAATTATTTGCAGTAGCAATTTCCTCATAACAGGAAGTGCTGTCATTCTTGAATTATCATTGCAAATATGCTCAGACACTATTGTCTCAAAAACAAGGCTCATTTGTCTGAAGATCGGGCTCTATCTGAAAAAGAAATCACATTAGACCCAAACTTTTCTCAAGAACAGAAATATAATATATTTCACAAATAAGCTGATCAAAATATTAGGGGAGAATAACAAGCAGAGAACTTAGCATCACAACAATAGTATAGGTGAACAAAACCATTCAAGGTCAATATTTGACTTTTTTCTCAAGTGAGTGGGAAGAAGGAATTTTTTCTTTCTCTGAGCTAGTGATTTGGGCTTGATCTTCTGCATTCTCTTTGTCTAAGCGGCTGCATTCATTTCCATTCTCTCTGTACCATCCCTCTTGGCCTCAACTATATAAAGTTTACTAAACTGACAACACATATTGAACACAGAGCATATGAATACTGTGCTGGTACAGCTGTACCAGGAGCTCCAACTTTATTTTCCTTCTGTTATCTGTTTTGCAGTCATAGGACAGGCCTCCTGTCCATCATAATTAAGCTTTGGTTCCGCCCCTTGTTCTGGGCTCTGGGAGGGAAAGGAGCCATTTTTTGGGCAGTCTCACACAAGGTAGCTAAGCTATAGGATGTAGACCAGCTTGTCCCATAGAAAAGCTTCCTTTGTCAAGAGCATCCAGGGGAACAGAGCATCCAGGGGAATTAACCATCCAGGAGAAAGGTCCCAAAGGCTCTGGCTGAGAGCCCATAGCCTCTCAGCCTCACAGCATCAGAGGGAACAGCCCTGAAGTTTCTGAGAATTCTCGAAGGGAGAACAGAATTACAGACCCATGGAACTCCAGCTGAAATATCTTCAAGCCTTGGCTGGTAGGTCTACTCGATACCCAGATGCATTTGGAGTCGGTAGTAGGTCCCACACCGATGAGGCATAGATTGAAAGCAGCCTGAGAGAGGTTAAAAAGGGTTTTTCCTACAGAGAAAGTTTAGTTAATCAAAGTCAGGGACCAGTCCATTGAGGACTAGACTAAGAAAGCCTTGAAGTGTTGTTTGAACCATTGAAGACTTTGTTGCATCATTAAAGACTCTAAAGACCATCACTACAGAAAAATCCCTGAGAACCTCTCTTTGAGGTGCCCCTGGCTTCTTGCTGGGCTTAAAGTATACGTCCTATAGAAAGATACAGCTATTACAGGCGACATAACAAATACCATAGCTTGAAGTAGGGAAACATATTTTAATTAGGGGGACAAAACCTCTAAAATCGTACAGAGCAAAATTTGTACTTTCTGACCTCATATAATGAATTTTTTTTCGAGCACCAGGCTGTATAACTAGGAGAAAAATTAATCTAGTGACTCTAACTACAGCATATGGGTACATGGATATAACCAAAAAAATTAAACTCCTGAGGGTCACACATCAAACTGTCAAGCTATGAATCAGCCATTGCTAAACCTCCATACACACAAATAATAAATAAAATTTGGCACATTCTATCCGCAAATCAAGTCTCTTACTCTGTCAAGTTTTATATCAATCCACTAAGACATTTTCTAGCGGTAAGTCTTAGACACGACTCCCCTTCTTGTCACTCTCCATTTCTGGTTATTATGGTAGAATCTGATGGATTTAATCCAGCCTTTAAATAAGACATACAGCAATTATAGGATAGTTAAAAGGGATTAAGAAAAGCAGAAAGCAACTAACTTGAGAATGAAAGGAATCTTACTATTAAAAGCTCAACTTTGACTCCCAAAGTAAGAGCAATGAAGGCACTATATGAAAATAATTGGGAATACAGTCTCATAATAGAGATATCATAGAAAAGGCATGCCCCAGGCTCAATACTATTAAAGAGTGAGGATTGCATGTCGGTACCTGTTTCATTACAATTTATCCAAATTTGCCAAATAGAAATGCGAGAGAAGGCAAAATGGACAGATTTCCTCCAATAGTAACCCTTACCTAATATATAGAATATATAGAAAAGATAATCCAATGATAACATGATTTCTCAAGAGGGAAGGATCCTGTATCTTCTATGCATAACATTTCCTTTTCTCAAAATATATTTCTCCTTTACTGCATTGCTCATGCTTCATGTAATGCTTTTTTTCTTGGGGGAAAATGTGAAACATTGTGTCTATGCCTATGATGGCAAACTCCCCCCCCCCCCCGAGTTAGGTCTAATTGTATTTCCTTCTCTCATTGGGGATATGGCAGGAACAACCCGCTGCCAGCAAGAACCCTTTATTTTTCAAATTCCCATTTTACAGATGATTGGAAGTCTGGAAGAGCCCAACATAATCTACTGGCACCTGGGATACTTATTTCTCTTTTTGTTACATATATTACAAACTAACCCCAAATAAATATGTACCCTAGTGCATTACCCTCTAAATCATAGAATCAAAGAGTTGGAACAGACCTCATGGGTGACCTCACTACCTCTGAGGATGCTTGCCATAGATGCAGGCGAAACGTCAGGAGAAATGCCTCTAGAACATGGCCATATAGCCCGAAAAAACCCACAAGAACCTAGTGATTCCGGCCATGAAAGCCTTCGACAATACATATAACTTCTTTGTCTAAAGTTTCCATCCTGCTCCCTATCAGCCATTGGAGAGCAAACACCTGCATTAGAAGCAGGGAACGCTCTCTGATTGGCTGGTGGGTACCTTGGTCCCACTTCACCAGGGAATCCCATCCAACTGATTGTGACATCAACAAGACTCAGCCAATCATGGCAAAGCTGGCTGCAGTTGAGGTGGGAATGGGAATTTCAAAGGAATGTACTGTATAAAAATGTCTAATTTTTACTGTTATGGCATCTCAGCTTCTTTTGGCGGATTACTGCAAGCAGGCATTACTTCAGCTAATTTGAATAAATTACTTTGGTGGCTTCTTCTTCAACTTGTTGAGATTTATTTGGGAACATTGGGTAGCTTCTTCATCTTGTCAGGCACACAGTTCCATGGGAGGCTCGCTGCCGGTACTGGTATCTGCTGAGGCGGGAGTGGGAATTTCAAAGGAATGTACTGTATAAAAATGTCTATCTTTTAATGTTATGGCATCTCAGCTTCCTTTGGCGGATTACTGCAAGCAGGCATTACTTCAGCTAATTTGAATAAATGACTTTGGTGGCTTCTTCTTCAACTTGTTGAGATTTATTTGGGAACATTGGGTAGCTTCTTCATCTTGTCAGGCACACGGGTCCATGGGAGGCTCGCTGCCGGTACTGGTATCTGCTTATCAGGACTCGGTATCCATGCTTCTTGTGCCATCCACCCAGACAATATAAAAAAATAAAACTGCGATGTGCTTCTCTCTATGCCTGAGTGAACTGCAGGTGTCTATATTGAGAAGCTTGAGATACTCAGCAACTGAGACTATTACTGGTTTAAACATCAAAAAAGGATATTTATTTATTCAAAGTCCTTCAAGACTTGGCATGGTTCATCAAAGTTGCAAACAAACAGTCAATAGATGAAACTACAAAAATATTCTTTCTTTTCTTTAGTTACAGAGGTAACCCTTTTCTCCAGATGGCAGATAGGATTCTGGAATCTTAACACCCTAACCTTAAATTGTTGTAGTATAGAAAAAAGCAGGTTTTTCCCTATCTATAACTTAAGGTTAGTTCTGGGGACAAAGCAGTCAAGACTCTCTCTCTCTATAACTATATAACTCAATCTTCTCAATTAAGCTTATCTGTCTATAATATCTCAATACAGCTCAATACACAATATACTATTTATATTAACTCAATATAGCTTAATACTTATATATATATAGGCCTGGGTAACAACGGAAAAATTTGTTTCTAAACTCGTTTCGTTTTTAGGGGGTCCATTGCGTTTCGTTTTTTGAAAGAATTCCGAATTTTTCTTTAAATTTCGTTATTTACGAAATTTCGTAAATTTCGAATTGATTCGTTAATGGCGGACACGATTGCGCAATACGCTAAAAAAACCTCCAAATGGGACAGGGGGAACTTCTGAAGCTTCCCTCTCCCTCTGTTGTTGACTGTTGGTGTGATAATTTATTTTTTTATCACTGATAAAACAAACAACAACTATAAAACTTGCAACAGACATACGAAAATAATAACGAAACAATTTCAAAATGATTACGAAACAATTACGAAATAAACTGAGAAATTCGTTTCGATTTTTAGTTGCTCCTGCATGGCTCAATATCGGATCGTAAGCTAATTTAAATACGAATCAATAACGAATTACGAAATTAACGAACGAAACCGCCCAGCCCTAATATATAATGTATAATATACTATCTATAGCTTAATATAGCTTACTCAATTTAGTTTTTGCAATGGTTTTCCCAGAGCTAACTGCCTAGCCATCAGCACGTCTGAAGTCTTTCCTCTAACTGAAAAGGCAGGGGAGAATCTAAAATGGAGATCTTTCCCTGGGAGAAAAGGTGGTCCCTAAACTCAAAGAGCTGCTCTTTAAGCCAATAGTTGCAAAGAGGCCTGCAGACTCTGATACTATTAACTTTTAGGACTCTTCCAAAGCTGCAGCAGCCCTGGGAGAAAATGCAAGAGGAAGCAACCTCAAGCAACTATAAAGTAAGGCAAATCAGGCTCCTGGGAGACGGAACACTTCTGGTTCAACTATCCATGGCCCAGATCTCACTATCTGCAGCTGGTTTAAATTGCTGTATTTCACCTATATCCCTAGTATTATATTAGAGTAGAATGTGTCAATCTTTCTTTTCTAGCACTGAAATTTTCCAAGGCAGATGCATTTGGAGAAGGAGATGTGATGAACAATATGATATATAATATATGCCGGTGGTGCCTACATCCTCTTTGGAGGTCCAAGTACAACTTGTTCTGATTCCTGGGGCATCTACAATTATCATTTAGTTGAGTTGAGCCCATTCATCTGCCTTTTGGGATAACAGTTCAGTGTAGTTGTGTCAGTGGACAGCTAAAAGCAATTATAAAAATGAGCTGAAACATCCCTCTCTTCCATTTATATTGGCCAAATGCAGTAGATATTATTGTTCCAAGAACAGAGATTGCCATGTTGTATTTGCATGGCTTGTAGCTATTAAAAGACAGGAAGCCTTCCCAAAAAGAGGAGCATAGATAGCAATCTGAATTTAACAGCACAAATTGGGCTAAACAAACAAGAATTTGCAACCAGGCTATGAAGAGCTAAGCAATCAAAACATTATCTTCCTTGAGGCACAAATCTGTCAGCTTTTAAAACTTATTGTCACTTCCATATTGCTCATTCCTCGGTTTTTTCAATCATGCTTATGAACTTATTTGAGCATTTTGGAAAGTTGTTGACAAAAAGTGCCAAAATTATCAAAAATTTCTAGGTAGCTTAAGTATTATGCTCCAATTTATCCTTGGGGGAAAAACATATCATTGCTTAGTCATTTTGTTCTTGAAGGAAGTAATAAGTAATTGTAGCAAGATTCTTCCCAATGTGAGAAAGTGTTTGAAAATGATAAATTTTTTCTATATTCTTTTCCATTTTGGATTCATTATATGCAAGAAAATTCAAAGAATTTTATTTTACTTCCCCACAAAAATATTTTACAGTATTTTTTTCTATCATGGCTTGAATCATAGAATCCTAGAGTTGGAAGAGGCCTCATGGGCCATCCAGTCCAACCCCTGCCAAGAAGCAGGAATATTGCATTCAAATTACCCCTGACAGATGGCCATCCAGCCTCTGTTTAAAAGCTTCCAAAAAAAAAGGAGCCTCCACCACACTCTGGGGCAGAGAGTTCCACTGCTGAATGGCTCTCAGAGTCAGGAAGTCCTTCCTAATGTTAGATTGTGTGCTGGTATGGCTGTACCAGGAGCTCCAACTTTATTTTCTTTCTGTTATCTGTTTGCAGTTATAGGGCAGGCCTCCTGTCCATCATAATTAAGCTTTGGTTCCACCCCTTGTTCAGGGCTCTGGGAGGGAAAGGAGCCATTTTTTGGGCAGTCTCACACAAGGAAGCAAAACTATAGGATGTAGACCAGCTCGTCCCGTAGAAAAGCTTCTTTTCTCAATAGCATCCAGGGAAAAGGTCCCAAGGCTCTGGCTGAGAGCTCACAGCCTCTCAGCCTCACAGCAATCAGAGGGAAAACAGCCCTGAAGTTTCAAAGAATTATCTGAGAGAGGGCAACATTACAGATCCACAGAACTCCAGCTGAAATATCTTCAAGCCTAGGCTGGTAGGTCTACTCGATACCCAGACACATTTGGAATCGGTAGTAGGGCCCATACTGATGAGGCATAGATAGTAAACAGCCTGAGAGAAGTTAAAAAGGGTTTTTCCTACAGAGAAAGTACTGTTAATCAAAGTCAGGTACCAGCCCATTGAGAACTAAACTAAGAAAACCATGAAGTGTTGTTTGAACCATTGAAGATATGTTGTTTGTTCCATAATAAAGACTTTGTTGTATCATTAAAGACTCTAAAGACCATCACTTCAGAAAAATCCCTGAGAACCTCTCTTTGAGGTGCCCCTGGCTTCCCGCTGGGCTTAAAGTATACGTCCTATAGAAGAGTACAGCTATTACAGGCCCAGCACGCGACAGAACAGATGGAATCTCCTTTCTTGTAGTTTGAAGCCATTGTTCCGTGTCCTAGTCTCCAGGGAAGCAGAAAACAAGCTTGCTCCCTCCTCCCTGTGGCTTCTTCTCACATATTTATACATGGCGCTCATCATGTCTCCTCTCAGCCTTCTCTTCTTCAGGCTAAACATGCCCAGCTCTTTAAGCTGCTCTTCATAGGGCTTGTTCTCCAGACCCTTGATCATCCATGAAAGAATGAACGGGACACAGAGATTCGGTTTTAGACAAGGGACATTTTATTTGACTCAGGGTGCACTTAAGCTGTAGAATTAGTGCATATCAGCACCACTTAAACTGCCATGATTCATTGCTGTGGAATCATGGAACTTGTAGTTTGGTGAGGCACTAGCACTCTTTCATGCAGGAGGCTAAGTCACTTCTAAAACTAAACTCTCAGAATTCCATATGATTCAGCCATGACAATTGAAATGGTATCAAACTACATTGATTCTACAGTGTGGACCAGGGGTCTTCAAACATTTTAAACAGAGGGCCAGGTCACAGTCCCTCAATCTGTTGGAGGGCCAGATTATAATTTGAAAAAAAAACCATGAATGCATTCCTATGCATGCTGCATATATCTTATTTGCAGTGCAAAAAAAACAACACTTAAAACAATACAATAATTAAAATGAACATTTTTAACAAATATAAACATATTAGTATTTCAGTAGGAAGTGTGGGCCTGCTTTTGGCTGATGAGATAGGATTATTGTTGTTGTTGTGTGCTTTCAAATCATTTCAGACTTATGTTGACCCTGAGCAAGGGCTGGGTAAATGACCTTGGAGGGCCGTATCTGGCTCGCGGGCCTTAGTTTGAGGACCCCTGGGGTAGACAGATGCTGAGTGCAATGGGTAAGATTAGGGAAGAACCTGACGTGAGTCTGGCTGAGTGCTAGGTGTCTCTCTGTGACTTCTTTCTCAGCCTCCTTTGGGTGAAACAAATGACCCTGAGAAACAAATGCCGTGATTTGCTCACCCAAGGTGACCTTTTTCTGGAAGGCAGACCTCGTGTTCTTTTCCTAAATTGCCAGGCTTTGCCATGCCTCTGCTTGTAGTCTGTCTGTGCGATCTTCTTGAAGCAGCTGAGGATGTGATCTATTGCTTCATCTGCTTCCTTGCAGAGCCATATTATTATTATTATTATTATTATTATTATTATTATTATTATTATTATTATTATTAGTGATGAGGAATTATGAGATAAAAGCTGCTGTGTTGACCATAGAACTTTGCAGAAGGCAAAGTGTCTTTATGGGACATAAATCTTTGTTGCTGCCAACTCTCTAGCTTAGGTCCTTGGCTACAGCTTCCTGCGTTCCTGTTTTCCTGCATTCCTGAGACTCCTGCATTCCTGTGTTTACCTTTTACTACGGCTTGACTACGGACCGGTTTGACTTTCGCTTTTGACTTCTGGAACTTTAAACTCTGTTAACTTTGTGCTTGAACACCTCATCATTTTTGGGACTTCATTTTGCATCTTCTGTGACTGTGTTTTTGTGCTGTGCTAATTTTCAAGCAGATTGTTGAACTTTAAGTTTAATCTGGATTAAACAGCATTATAATCCAGGTTATATTTTTGTTACTGTTATTACTCCATTTTTGATGCCAAATTGCTACATTGACTTTATGCACTGAAGTTAAGTGCTTTAAAAGACCATTTTTGTACAGTAAAGCTGTGTTTGAACTCTTTATCTTGTGTTTGGCTCTACTTGAGGCTTCTGGGTCTTGACGTCGATATAGATATAGATTTGGTATTTGTGGCACATGTTCCAATGAATCATCTGAGCAATAGGGCTGGGCGGTTTCGTTCGTTAATTTCGTAATTCGTTATTGATTGCTATTTAAATTAGCTTATGATCCGATATTGAGCCATGCAGGAGCAACTAAAAATCGAAACGAATTTTTCAATTTATTTCGTAATTTTTTCGTAATTGGTTCGAAATCGTTCCAAAATCATTTCGAAATCGTTTTGAAATTGTTTCGTTATTATTTCCGTATGTCTGGTGCAAGTTTTATAGCTGTTGTTTGTTTTATCAGTGATAAAAAATAAATTATCACACCAACAGTCAACAACAGAGGGAGAGGGAAGCTTCAGAAGTTTCCCCTGTCCCATTTGGAGGTTTGTTTAGCGTATTGCGCAATCGCGTTCGCTGTTAACAAATCAATTCGAAATCTGCGAAATTTTGTAAATAACGAATTTTTTTTAAAGAAAAATTCGGAATTCTTTTAAAAAACGAAACGCAATGGACCCCCTAAAAACGAAACGAGTTTAGAAACAAATTTTTCCATTGTTACCCAGGCCTACTGAGCAGCAGTATTATTATTATTATTATTATTATTATTATTATTATTATAGTATTATTATTATTGTAGTAGTAGTAGTAGGAGGAGGAGGAGGAGGAGTACAAGTAACTAAATCAAGTTTGATCCCTTCTTCTCTATTCCCAGTCCTATGGTTGAACAACTTTTACAACCTGGCTTTTTACAAATTTGCATATGTAGTATAAATAGGGAGTATTAAAGAATAGATTTAAACTGCATGCAGTTGAATTAGAGGGAGGAGCAAGGTGGATATAATAGCAGGAATGGGGCTTTTACAAAAGTGCCTCCTGTTTTTGCCTGTGAAAAAGTTGGGAAAGTAGGAGAATATTTGAGAATTCTCTGCCACAGCACTCAATGAAATTAAATGCGAAAAATGGGAGCACACACTGTTTTCATCTTTATAAGCTTCTTTAAGCTTTTGCCCTGAAAGGGTTCTACTAGTTCAAAGCACAGCTTTGCCTTCACTGAACAGTCAAAGAAGAGTTGTACTTTCTTGGCCTTTCAAGATATAATGCCAGCTTAATTCAGGTTTTGGTATTATAAACCTCAGGGGGTGGGCGGAAAGAGACATTGAATAAAATCAGCTTCCATTTATTAAGCATACCTGCACATAAAAGAAAATGAATAGAAACCCGGAGAATGAACCACATTATGTATTTTGAATATTTTAACACAATGTTTGTTACAGTTGTTATAGACTCTTAAAGCAAAATTTGACCTTTATTATTAACGTACGATTTTTTTGTTATTATAATAAAGGAGGTAGAATTAACTTTTGAGAATTATAAACGGAAACTGGCACGTTGGGACTCACATTTTCCCTGTGTGTGTTTAGTTTAGGTAATTATTATTATCAGTGTTGTAGTTTTCGTGTGTAGATGAGGGCAGAAGATTTGGATAAAAATGTTCAATATGTTTTGTCTACAGTTTTTTTTTTGGTACACCCTATATGTAATATTTCTTAATTTCAATTACATGTTATTTTTTAAATAAAAAAGTACATTTTTTACAAAAAGCAGCATTCTGAAGTGGGAATAACAGAACAATCTAAATTTCTAAGACTACAGCTTCCTTAATGCCATTTCCCCAATCTTACCTTAATGCAATATTTATCTCAGTGGGACTTAAATGTATATGTGGATAGGATTGTATTGCAAAACATTTAATGTGCAAAGGACAGGTGTGGTGCAAGCACTCAGTGATTTTTTTTACTGTTCTTCTTAAATAAAAGTGTGTGTGTGTGCATGCGTGCTTGTGTTTTAGCTAAATAAAAGTCAATGCTGATATTCTACATTGACTACTTAGTAGTTAGTTATATTTACATAATTAAATAATGTCACTTGCCCTAACCCAATTCAACAGCTCCCAGAGACATAAAGTGAAGGATGTTTGTTCTCCTGCTGGTTGGGACACAAAAGGGGTTGTTGCAGTAGAGTGTGCTGGTCAAGCTACAACTGGTAGTAGAAGGGGTAAGAGGGCTGCTTAGGTGTTGGAGCAAGAGCAGCAAAGGAAACAAATTAGGGAGATATTCATGACACCTACAGATACTGATTCGTTCGAAGGTTTTTCAGATTCTGAAATGGAAGAAGAGGGAGATGGGGGCAGAGGTTTGAAGCAGGTTACTTGGGAGCAAGAGTCAGATGAAGAACAGGAAAGGAAACTTATCTGTGAAATACTTAATACTCCAACTGAGGAGGAAGACTTTATGGGGTTCATGGGGAGTGATGGGACTTAAATGTATATGTGGATAGGATTGTATTGCGAACCATTTAATGTGCAAAGGACAAGTGTGGTGCAAGCACTCAGTGATAATGAAGAAGAGGATGGGCTGGACTGGACCCGTGTGCAAGAGATCAGGGACATATGTACACAACCAACATCTAGTGATGAGTTTGAAGGGTTTTCTGGAGATTGGCAACATGGTAATACATGGGGTGATCTAAGTCTTGATAGATGCTGGAAAAGTTGGAGGGACAGGTGGTGGCGATCAGCTGTGGAAGCTAAGGCAGCTGAGAGTGATGAAGACAGGGTGGGGAGCAGTTCATCATCCGATAATGAGTTATAGGATAAAAGTAGGTATCAAACTTTGGGAACTTTGCAGTAGGCAAAGTGTTGTATTTGGGCTTGGGACTTTGTTTCTGCCATTACTCTTGACTTGGGTCCCAGGACTGCAGGTTGCTGTGTTACCGTGCTTCTACAGACTGGAATCTCATAAGTGCTGACTTCTATTCTCGTTTTGACTTCAGATTGTTTTTGGATGATGACTTCGCTTCCTGGCCTTTATCATCTGCTTCTGGACATGCTTGGACTTGGGACTGTTTTTTGACGATGATTTTGCTTGCTTCCACCTTGTTTCCTTCTGCTTATTGAACTCTGTGATTTTGAAGCAGTTTGCTAGAACTTTTTGTTATCCCGGATTATATTCCAGTATAACCCGGATTATCCTCTAAGTTACGTTTTTTGCACAGCAGTTGCTGCAGACTTTTAGTTATTGCTAGGAACACTGAGTTAAGTGTTTCTAAGCTATTTTTGTTGTGTAAATAAACCTTGTTTGGGCYTTTTACTTGTTTCTGGCTCCTTTAAGGCATCTGGTTCACAACAGTGGTACTATTTACATTCGCCTTCATAATAATAATAATAATAATAATAATAATAATAATAATAATAATAATATATTTATATACCACTCTATCTCCGGGGGGGGGGGCGCTCAGGGCCAAAACATCAAAACATACAAAGTCACAACATGAACAAAAAATAACAGTAACAGCAACATAAACATTAAATTACCYGACAACACATCAATATTAAAAGAAAGAAAATCCYGCCTGCTCTTCATGTCTATTTTTAAGGGCATGAAAAAGGAATGGATCAGGACAATGAAAAAGGCTGGGTCAAGACTGATACAAATTGAAATAAGATGGGACCGGCATTTGGGTACAGTTCTGTAATAGGTAAATGACATTTTCGTACCAGAAAATGAGGAATTGTGATTGGTCCTGTGTCCAATGGATACAGCCTCCCTTGTTTGTGGCACTGGAAACGTCATCCTCCTTTTACACTGATGGGCCCAGAACGAAATTTATTCACTGACTCCATCTGCTGTCTAGGAGGACATTTATGTAGTTTGAGAGTAGTGTTATAGATTCAACAGAACCTTACTGAAGTTGAAGCAGCTACAAATCTGTAGTTTTAGGAATGGGGCCAATCCACATACTAGATTGGTTCTGGAATGGTTCACACCAGCCCCCCACCCCACTCATAAACTCTGTGGAAACAGAAGGGAGTTCCTACACTGAACTTTTCCATCTTCTCCCATTCTCCATGACACAGTGTTCTCCAGCCATGCCATGGGTCCTACCAATCAGTCATCAGCCGGGGCAACAGAGTGATGAGGGAGTGGGGAGAGTAGGAATTGTCTTGCTCTCCTGCTCCTGATGATCCCTTCACTGTAACCAGTGCCACCACAAGTAATGGCCAACCAGAAGAACCTATGTCATGGCTGAAGACCTCTGTGACACAAAGAACAGGAGGGGACAATAACTCCCATCAAGCCCTGTAACAAAAATACAATAGCACAGCCAGAAAGTACAATCATAGGAAGGATGCAGTATCCAAGGATAATGGCAAACACCCCTCATGTTCATTAAGTTGAGAAGGCAAAACATCCCTAAACCCACATTCGCACTAATACCATATACACTGCCAAATTGAATTTTGCTAGCCAGCAATAAGATGGCACCAAAGGCTAAGCAAAAGACCATGGGCCCAGCCAAGTCTTGGTGCTGCCATCAGCTGCTTTCAGTGGGTGGAGGATTGTTAGGGTCTTCCGCCAGATGTGATCAAAATTGATGCCTAGTTCTTCCAGTACAGGTGGTTCATCTTCAAAATTGCTTCCATAGAAAGACTGGTGAGGATGGAGTATACGTTGGTGTGGGCTGAAAAATTTGACCAGTATAAGGTTGCTGTTGGGGCATCATCTCTGGAGGAACATAGTCACTTCGCTGAGAATACTCATAGCCAGTATATTGTTTGCTGTATGTTCCTCCTCCATGGTCTCCTCCATATTGTTGTGACTGGTCATCAATGCTATAACTTGTCTGATAGAAATCTGTATTGAAGTTGTCACACCCAGACATCAAAATCTATCTTCAGGGCCTCCTTCGGCGAGGCGATGCTCCCTCTCCTGACCAGGAGGGGAAGTGCTGCCCCATGTCCCTGGTCTGCAAGAATCTGGGAAACAAGGAATGGCAGTGAAAATTTCTGTTTGTGAAGCAACTCAACTGTTTACTCAGTAAGTGAATACTCTGAATTCTATATCAAAATTTGGAGCATCTTTGGTTAATGCAGGTGAAGACTACATTAGGGTGGCCTTGCTCTGCATTACCCAGCACAAACTCCTTGTGGCATTTGATCACCATGGAACTGATCTGGGGGCTTTCCAAACTGAGTAATCAGTGTAGATGTACCACGGAGCCATTTGACACTACTTTAATTGCCAAGAGTCACCGCCATAGAGTCGTATGAATTATATTTTTACAGGTTACTTAGCCTTCTCTGCCAAAGAATGCTGATGCCTCACCAAACTACAAATCCTGGAATTCCATAGCATTGAGCCAGGGCAGTTAAAGTGGTGTCAAGCTGCCTTAATTCTGCAGTGTAGATTCACAAATCTGTAACTGCGAAACATAATACTATCTCATGGAAACTGGGTACTCAGGAAAGATTGGTATATTGATATAGTATTATAATTCTGAATCAAAACCTATCTTATAATTAGTTTAAGAGAAAGTAAGGTTTGGGAGACTTGATTTCCCCCCATTTTCTTTCTGTAGCTGTTTATTTATTTAACACATTTATACCTTCACTCTTTCACCAAAAAGTCTGTACAGAGAATCTGACAAATAGCTTGACAGGCCAGGGCCTCAAGCTCAAAAGACTAAATAAGATTTGTCACACAAGGGAAAAGGGGGAACGAGAAGAAAAATTAAATTTAGACGCAATTTAGCCTTGGCACAAGGAAGCTATGCATGGTTGCTCTCATTTTCTCTCTGTGGTCAGAGCAGTGGCAGCTGAAACCTAGGGGAGATGTTTTTGGCAACTACTGGAGATCAACTATGAGGTTAAATAACTATGAGGTTAGCAAGAGTGAGTAACACCCAATTGGTTTTTTTTAAAAAAAAAAATAGTTGCAATTCATATTTCAACAAAATAGCAAAGTTACAATCTGATGAAAATATATGTTGTCCCTCCTTATGTTACCATCAAAATATTCTTGCTTAAAAATATTTTATTCCAAATGATGAATCATTTGTAGATAGTCGTCTTGGCTGCGAGAAATTGTGGGATGGTATCTGTGTCTCTGCAGCGTAGAAGGAAAGTCAGGGAGCACAGTAGATGTGCTTTCCTGGTCCTTAGTTTTTCCAATTTCCGTGTGGCTTGGAACAGTTTCTCCCCATAGAGATGTTCAATGTATTGTCGAAGGCTTTCATGGCCGGAATCACTGGGTTGTTGTAGGTTTTTCCGGGCTGTATGGCCATGTTCTAGAAAATGCCTCTAGAACATGGCCATATAGCCCGGAAAAACCTACAACAACCCAGTAATTCTGGCCATGAAAGCCTTCGACAATACATTTGTAGATACTTTCCACCTCTTGTCTCAGTTCAGTGAAACTTCTCCCAAGTTAGTTGCGTGTAGGACTGTAGCCAACACATATTCAAGTTATGGTTGACGTGCATTCCAAAAGGCATATGTGGACTTCAAGATCAATTTCACATCCCACCAAACTTCTGAAATCTCATCAATTCACTGCCATATTAAATATTTTGGACTCAAAAGACCCTTCAAATATTTTATTTATTTCGTACACTTCTATCCCGCCCTTCTCCGTACAAGGGGGACTCAGGGTGGCC
This sequence comes from Anolis sagrei ordinatus, assembly GCF_025583915.1. Classification (NCBI taxonomy): domain Eukaryota; kingdom Metazoa; phylum Chordata; class Lepidosauria; order Squamata; family Anolidae; genus Anolis; species Anolis sagrei. The sequence continues at coordinate 17,424,179 of NW_026847993.1, read as the reverse complement.
TTCAAATATGAATTTAGTGCTGTGTGATTGTCGTGAACCAGATGCCTTAAAGGAGTCAAACACAAGTAAAAGGTCCAAACAAGGTTTATTAATATAACAAAAATAGTTTTGAAACACTTAACTCAGTGTATCTAGCAAGAAAACAAAATCTGTGGCAAACTGCTATGCAAAAATGTAACTTGGTAAATAATCCAGATTATACTGAATATAATCCGGGATAACAAAAAGTTCAAGCAAACTGCTCCAAAGTCACAGAGTTCTTGAAACACAAAGTAACAAGGTGGAAGCAAGCAAGGCAGTCAGTAGAAGCACGGAAACACAGCAATCTGCAGTCCCAGTACCCAAGGCGAACATAATGGCATCAACAAACTCCCAAGCCCAAATACAACACTTTGCCTACCGCAAAGTCCCCAATGTTTGATATCTTATTTTATCCTATAACTCATTATCAGATGATGAACTGCTCTCCACCCTGTCATCATCACTCTCAGCTGCCTTAGCTTCCAGAGCTGCTCGCCACCGCCCGTCCCTCCAACTTTTCCAAAGTCTATCAAGACTTAGATCACCCCATGTATTACCAGGTTGCCAGTCTCCCAAAAACCCTTGAAACTCATCACTAGATGTTGGTTGTGTACATATGTCCCGAGTAATCAACTTCAAACCTCTACTTCCGTCTCCCTCCTCCTCCATTTCAGAATCTGAGAAACCTTCGAACAAATCAGTATCTGTAGCTGTCATGAATATCTCCCTAATTTGTTTCCTTTGCTGCTCTTGTTCCAACACCTGAGCAGCCCTCTTTCCCCTTCTACTACTAGTTGTAGCTTGACCAGCACACTCTACTACAACAGTGATACTTAGGGATCCTATAGAGAGTAGGCCTGTGTGCTCATTGAAAAAATGTTTTAATACTCATTACTAAATTAGGAGGGAGGGGTGACAAATAGTTTCTAAAGTGTTTCTAAAATATTGTAATGGGTCTGTAGCATAACTATAATGAAGAAGCAAGTTTTTCATTATTTTTCATTAAGTAATTGTTTAAGTGGGGAAGTTTGTTTATTTATTTATTTCGGACATATGTATCCCTTCCTTTCTCAACCTCCGCAGAGGGACTCAGGGCGGCTTCTGGGGTTCCTTTCTCCCTCATTTTCAGAGTTATCAGGATGGAAATTACTACAATTATAAAACACATTGAGCACTCAATTATAAAGGGATGACAATTGTGTATGTGGGAACCAGTCCTAAACCCGATATTTACATATGGAATCTAGGTCTTATTGATCCAATCTGAATTTGTTTGCAAGTTGAGGAAAAGGGGGCATCACATAATTTTTAAAGACAGCTATATTTTTGATTGTTAGGATTTTCAGCACTGTCAATTGCCTAAGGAGACAGAACAACTCCCTCAACATGCCTCTTTCTATCTTCTCGCTTTTTCTCTCCTTTATTGCTCGATCAGAAATGTTTTTAGCTGTTACTTGTATTGATTATAAAGTGGGGCAAAACATTATTTCCCGATTTCCCCAGGTCCTTTCTCTCATGGGAGCTTAAAAATATCACAGATCTATCTATTTATTCTTCCTAAGCCCCTTTGGCAGTTGGTATATTCTGGAGTGTATGTTTTAAACAAAATTAACCTTTAAAATTGTGATATTTTTTCGCTGCTCATATTTAACAGAGCCCATGAAAAATAGGGCTATTTTCTCCTGTAAACTCACTAAAGAGGATATGAGAACAGCATGCATCCTTTGTAAAAAAAAAAATAGATTAAAGAATTGAATTGGTCCCAGTTCTCCAATCTATTGGGGACAATCTATCTTGTCCTTTGGGATACTCTTCATATCATTTACAGATTCTGTGCTGCATTTCCCCTACTGCATCATCGGTCTTCTCCATTTTTTTTCCAGATTGAACACAATTATTGTTTTGGGAGAAGGTCAAGCAAAGAAGGTGTTGAGTAGTTCTGCTTCTTCTCTCTCCATTATTACTGTCTCACCATCTTCTCAAAGCAGTCACCCTAACATTTTCTTGTTCTTTCCTCTTGTACCAACATGACATCAACCCCCCCCCCCAAACTTTTTATTGATTTTGGCTCTTTGTTAACCCTTAGCTTGTTCTATATTTGAGATTTCTTTAAAAACATCTTCCCACACATGTTGGCTATTTGTTTGAATTCCTCTTTGTGAATCCCTCCTCTATTCCATATCCTGTACATGTCCCTGTTAAATCTTAGTTCAGTTGAAATTCTTTATACATCCATCCTCTTTTTTAGACATCTCACTTTTTTATTCCTCTTAGGACTTCTTTGAAATTATGGCATCAATACTTATTTATTTATTTATTTAGAACTTTTATATACCGGTCTTCTCGACCTCCAATGACGGACTCAGGCCGGTTCACAACAGAGGATTCATAAACAATAGTTTAAAACATCCCATCCCATAATACACTAATACAAAAACACATTAAAATACAATCATATAATTACATAAGGCCAAGTCGTCAGAATGAAATCACAATTCATCACCATCTGTCTGTGTGGTCAAGAGTTATTGACTCACTCATCAAATGCCAAATTCCAGAGCCAAGTTTTCACCAGCTTTCTAAAGGTCAGGAGAGAAGGGGAAGTTCTAATCTCCAAAGGGAGAGAGTTTCAGAGCCGAGGGGCCACCACCGAGAAGGCCCTGTCCCTCATCCCCACCAGACACGATTGCGAGGGTGGTGGGACCGAGAGCAGGGCCCCTCCAGAAGATCTTAACAACCTTGATGGTTCATAGGGGAGAATCCATTCAGACAGGTAAACTGGGCCGGAGTCTCACTTTTAAGGAACTCCTGTCTATCATGAACTCCCTTCTCTTTTATTGTTCCTTTTATTGTGGAATCACACCTAGTGTTTCTCTAAACCAGGGGTCCTCAAACTAAGGCCTGAGGGCCAAATACGGCCCTCCAAGGTCATTTACCCAACTCTTGCTCAGGGTCAACCTAAGTCTGAAACTACTTGAAAGCACACAACAACAACAACAATCCTATCTCACCTGCTAAAAGCAGGCCCACACTTCCCATTGAAATACTAATACGTTTATATTTGTTAAAATGTTCATCATTTTAATTATTGTATTGTTTTTAAGTGAGTTTTTTTTGCACTACAAATAAAATATGTGCAGTGTGCATAGGGATTCCTTCATGTTTTTTTTTCAAATTATAATCCAGCCCTCCAACAGTTTGAGGGACTGTGACCTGGCCCTCTGTTTAAAAAGTTTGAGCACCCCTACTCTAAATTGTCTGAAATAAGCTGTCTCTGATTATGCTTGGCTTTCTACTTTCTAGGACCGGGCTGTGGTGCAGCTAGTTAGTAGCCAGCTACATTAAATCACTACTGACTGAAAGGTCATGAGTTCAGCCCAGGTCAGAGTAAGCTCCGGACTATTAATAGTCTAGCTTTCTGTTTACCTATGCAGCCCGAAAGACAGTTGTGTCTGTCAAGTAGGAAATGTAGGTACTGTTTTATGCTGGGGAGAGTAATTATCTAATTTATGACACCATAAAACCTTCCAGCAGCATGCGTAAGAATGAGGACTCGGTGTCACAAGTGGACAGTGAAGTGACAGCTCCCCCTGTGGCTGGAATTGAGCATACCCTCATGAAACCAGAAAGCTGGACTGTTAAATTGCCTCTGTGTCTGTCTAAATATGTTGTATGTCTATGGTACTGAATGTTTGCCAAGTATATGCACATTGTAATCCACCCTGAGTCCCCTGCGAGGTGAGAAGGACAGAATATAAATACTGTAAATAATAAATAAATAATGAATAAATCCTACTGTATAAAATGCTCCAGGAGAACATGGAGAACATTCCTACCTAGTGATCCCATCACATCCACCTCATAACCAAAGCACAACATTTGATTATGATCAGTTATGGATCTCTTAACAGGTGTAAATATTCTTGACATATAATGCTACTCATTTTCCTTTCCTGTTCAGTCTATTTCTCTGAAATAGGTTATATCCATATATTCTTACAATATCCATATATTCTTACATCCCAATCAAGACATGAATAACACCAGGTTTCAGTGATGTCTACTATATCATATTTGCTTTGTTGTATTAACAGTTTATTTTTTATACTCTGTGCCTTTATGTAGAGGTATCACAGATGATGGGCCTTCTTCCCTAACTGCTTGTTTATGGTTTTCTTCCACCCATTCTTGGGTTCTTGTACTATTTGCCAAGTACTCTCTATAACATTTGTGTCATTATCTCCAGCACTTGACAAATTCCTGCCCTCAAGAATAATGTCTTCCTCCCCAACATAACTCGATTTAAACCCTTCCTGATGAGGTTTGTGAGACTCTTAGAAAAAAAAATCCTGCCAGCTTCTGTGAGGTACAATCCATCACTTGCTAGAAGTTCATCTTCATGATACTATAGAGCATAGAAGAAGAAACCAAATTGTTCTAGATGGCACTGTTGTTGTTCATTCGTTCAGTTGCTTCCGACTCTACGTGACCTCATGGACCATCCCACACCAGAGCGCCTTGTCGACCGTCACCTCCCCCGGCTCCTTCAAGGTCAATCCAGTCACTTCAAGGATGCCATCCATCCCTCTTGCCCTTGGTCGGCCCCTCTTCCTTTTTCTTTCAATTTTCCGCAGCATCATTGTCTTCTCTAATCTTTCCTTTCTTCTCATGATGTGCCCAAAATGCTTCATCTTGGCCTCTACTATCTTTCTCTCTAATGAGCAGTCAGGCTTTATTTCCTGAAGTATGGACTGGTTGGATCTTCTCGCAGTCTAAGGCACTCTCAGAACTTTCCTCCAACACCACAGTTCAAAAGCATCTATCTTCTTTTGCTTGGCCTTCCCTAAGGTCCAGCTCTCACATCCGTAGTGACTATGGGGAATACCATTGCTTTGACTATGCAGATCTTTGTTGCCAGTGTGATGTCTCTACTCTTCACTATTTTATTGAAATTGGACATTGCTCTCCTCCCAAGAAGTAAGCATCTTCTGATTTCCTGGCTGCAGTCTGTGTCTGCAGTAATCTTTGCACTATACATGAAGCCAATTGCTTATCTCCACTGTTCTTCTCTCTCTTCTTGAACCACGTCCTTCAACTGAAATGATAACTTGTGTGTTAAAATCCTTCAACTTACACATAGTAGTATTATTTTTTATCATATCCTAAGGCTATTCCTTGGAGTGTCATTGGTTCCCATGTAGTAGACCAAAAGGAAAGGGTAAAAACCAGACTAGTCAGACAAATCTGTAACATCACAATATTTTACCTCAGAGAGACAGCACATCTCTCAGGACATCATGCCAGGCCTGCAAACCACTGCTTGTCTTCTCTTCAACACACATGTTTTTGCTGAAAAATGGCAAACGCCATTGCATATGCTGAATCTTCCAAGATCACATGTTCTTTGAGAACTACTGCTCTTGTTGGTGTTCATCATCATGACTGGTAAAGAAAAGAGAGCTTCAAATCAATTATGTTTCTCCAAACTCACAGAATGAGCTTTCTTCCTTCTGTTTCTGAGAGTCATGTTTCTATGAATGCTTGCCTCCTATCTTTGAGCAATGACCTCTTCCTCTAAGACATCCCTGATGTGGGTTGTTGTAGGTTTTTTTGGGCTATATGGCCATATTCTAGAAGTATTCTCTCTTGACATTTCACCTGCATCTATGGCAAGCATCCTCTGAGGTTGTGAGGTCCTCACAACCTCTGAGGATGCTTGTCATAGATGCAGGTGAAACGTCAGGAGAGAATGCTTCTAGATCATGGCCATATAGCCTGAAAAACCTACAACAACCCAGTGATTCCAGTCATGGAAGCCTTCAAGAATACATCCCTGATGTATTGTCATCCAGAACAAAGTAATCCAGGCTGCCCAAAAAAACCTTAGGTCCTCCTAATTTGCTGAAATGTAGGTAACCAAAGGCCTCAATTTGCTGGAAGTTTTCTTTTACCAGGACCACCAACTTGCACATGCTGCATGTACATCTTTCCACCCTCTCCAACAAGAACATAAGCATACCACGGGCTGTGACTGCAGCGGCTCTCTTCTCATCCCTTTAAGAAGTCTTATATAGGCACTCAATGAAAACAGGCACAGATCAGAGAGGCTCTGAAGTTCCAAGTTGAAATGCCTGGTCACTAGTTCCTTTAGTTTCTTGGATAAAATGTCATTATCCCATTTCTGTCATCAACCAAATGAAAAGAATAACCTGCCTGTCATGTAAGGATGCTCTTTACACAGGCGTTAAGCACTGTTTTCAGTTTTACAATAAGTCAATGTACAACAACATGAAAAAGCACCAAGTCTGGGATTGAAAGGGTTACACACGATATCCAGCAAGCCTTTACATTTTGTAGAACAAGTAGTTACCTTTGCCCTAAAACAAGTTATCTGTGATTCTAAAGTGAGTTTTGAAAGCACTTGCTGATATGACATTGAGCATATCGTATAGATCAGCTCTTCAGACACTACTGGGAAAGTTCTAACACTTGGGTACCACTCAGGGCCAAATTGCATATGCTGCTCAATTGTATGTAGCATCTCCCTAATGACTTTGTTGTTGTTCACAGTGCAGGTGAAGAGATTGCATTTTGCACCAGCAGGGATTTGTATGTTCTCAACTCATACTTGCAAGACACTAAAACTGAGCACAGCAGCTAATACTAGGGATTTAAATGATTAACTATTTCTGCCTTGCATGTAAGGATGAATAGTTTCTGTAGCTTTTTCCCAGCTGCAGGTGAAAGGATTCCTGCTCAGTTTTTATCAGAATTTGCATGGCTCGAGGTGTTTTAGGAAACAATTTTATACCAAAGTGTATGCTTTTAAATTAAAAAAAAATATCCACCAACATATATACAAATTTGCTTCCTCTAACACATTTTTTTAACAATCAGGGGCAGGGTTTAGTGCAAAAACTCATAACTTTTAGATCACTCTCCTCACTTGTGTATGTTTCTAGAAGTGGCATCGTGCCAGAATTTAGGGGTCTTTGCCAGGAAGCAGAGACCAATCAGGCTCATCAAAGAGTTCGAGACAGAGAGAAGCAACCAATATTTTCCCCTGATTTTTCCCAGTAAAAGGTGTCACCAAGTTGAAGGAAGTGCCACCAAGGTTTATTAGCGATTCCGCTTAAAAAGGATGCAGAGCCGCGATCATTCGCCAAAGCAGAGCATGAAAGGTTACACAATAAATGCCATTTTTATAGAAAATACAGAGTGTTGGGGTTCAGCCTGAGTTTGAACTTGAACCTGATTCTCTGTTTGTTCCTCCTGATGCTAATGAAAGTATATTTACTGATGCTAATGGAAATGTACCTTTTGATGCCAATGCTCCTGAAATTAGTGAGGAAGAAACTGCTGTAGGTTTGGAAAATGCCAATGTTCCTGAAATTAGTGAGGAAGGAACTTCTGTAGATTTGGAAAATGAAAGTACCAGTGTTCATGAGAATGTTTCAGAGGGAGACCTTGAACTTTCCCTCCCTTCTGCACCTGTTAACTGTAATGACAACAGAAGGGGCCAAATTTGGGAAGACAGAAGTAAATCACTCAGTTTGCGTCGATCCTCCCGAATTCAAGAATTAAAAACATTGGCTTCAAAAAAGAAGGGCGGTTCACGGAACCAATTCTTGAATTTTAATTGCCTTACGCCGGGCTGACTGTCTCAGTTCAGGCATCGTTTCAGAATTGATGAAGACCTTGGCAGTTCTCCCGGTTCCCTGGCCATAGTTTGGGAAGATTTCTAGGATATCAAGTACGGTTAGTGGATTGCTAACAGGTTCCAGTATTTCACAGTGAGGCTTTTGGTTTTGCTTTGTCCATTTAAATTCATCTTTGCTGATTTTGCTGTGGCTTTTGACTTGCATTTTTCCTTTATTTTGTAACCATTTTTCTTCAATAAAAAAGGATTGTTTTTCACAGCCAAGTGTGGTGGGTAGTTATCTTAGGGCCTCGTTCCCTGCTCTGGATTGCAACAGTATGCCTGAACTGAGCAGTCAGCCCGGCGTAAGGCAATTAAAATTCAAGAATTGGTTCCGTGAACCGCCCTTCTTTTTTAAAGCCAATGTTTTTAATTCTTGAATTCGGGAGGATTGACGCAAACTGAGTGATTTACTTCTGTCTTCCCAAATTTGGCCCCTTCTGTTGTCATTACAGTTAACAGGTGCAGAAGGGAGGGAAAGTTCAAGGTCTCCCTCTGAAACATTCTCATGAACACTGGTACTTTTCATTAGCATCAGGAGGAACAAACAGAGAATCAGGTTCAAATTCAAACTCAGGCTGAACCCCAACACAGGGTTGTGCGTTTCAAATCTCCCGCTCCCGCCTCCTGCCGGTCTTGAAGGTGATTGGCTGGTGCGCTAGCAGCTGGGAGGAGGCTCGTCCACCTCCTAAGTGCCTGGGCCAATCACAGAGTGGCTGCAGTGTGCCAGAACCAGTGGGAAAGCTTCTGCCGCCTCGACGCTTCAGCGAATCAGGAGGGAGGGAGGCGGGACAAGGGAACACAATGCATTTTTAAATGGATTATGGCTCAGGAAATGTCCAAGAGGCTTAACGAATTCTGAGGGGATCTGCCAGTCAAGCCGGCCTATTGTTTTGTGAGTGGAGACAATGAACATGTGGCAGCAAAATCCGGGTTTTTCCTTGACTGCGAGACAGGGGGACAAAGGAAGCAAACTTTGGTATATGTTATCAATGGGATGTAAACAGGACCGGTGGGGAAGATTCCCCCTTATCTTGTTGAAAAATGATTAAATTCTGCCAAATGAATCATCTCCTGGTGGTCTGATCCTCCAAGGTCAGGAAATGGTTCTTTTTCTACTGTCCATGCAAGAGATGTCCTAATGAGAGTTTCTGTATACGCTAATTGCTTTCATTCCTTTTTTTCCTTTTTCTTTTTTTAAATTATTTTTATTGCATTTATTCAATTTAACATAAACACATTAAGTAAACATACCTTTATCACTAAATTATTCCTATACTCTATAACTACTACAAATTCCAACTAACTATAAATCAATTCAGACTTCTCTCAATTTTGTAAATTGAGAGAAGCTTTCATTCCTTGGGGCTGGGTTACTTCCTTACATATTTTCTTAAGTGAAGGGAGTGGGGCAAAGGGTCAGGAAAGTGTCAGAAACACAAGGGGAAATATAGAAATATAGAGATCATACACAAGGAAATTATATCTAGGCATTAGGGTTGGTCAACCTCGGAAAAATTTGTTTCTAAACTCGATTCGTTTTTAGGGTTTTTTTGCGTTTCGTTATCTAAAAGAATTCTGAAATTTTCCTTTAAAAAAGTTCGATATTTACGAAATTTCGGAAATCATAAAACAATTACGAAACAATTACGAATTGATTATGAATCGATTTGTTAATGGTGACCGCGATCGTGCAATACGCTAAAAAAACTTCTGAAGCTTCCCTCTCCCTTTGTTGTTGACTGTTGGTGTGATAATTATATTTTTTTCACTGAGAAAACAAACAGCAACCCTAAAACTTGCACCAGACATGCGGAAATAATAACAAATCAATAACGAATCAATAACGAATCAATAACGAATCAATAACGAATCAATTCGAAACGAATTGGAAAAATTCGTTTCGTTTTTTAGTTGCTCCTGAATGGTTCAATATCGCTTCGTTATAAAAAAAACCAAATTTTTAACGAATTACGAAATTACGAAACGAAACCGCCCAGCCCTACTGGCTATCTCTTCCCCCCCCCCCACCCCCCAACCGAGCAATTGATATAAGCCTTTATCATGGCATAGTATGAATTCATAGTTCAGTTTGGGGAAATTCATGGGTGAAAACAAGTTCATGAAGGAAAGAGGAGTCCAAAATGTGGCAGGAAGTCCAAAGATCATAAAAAGAAGTCTGATGATTTCCACTAGGCCAAGGTATGGAGCCCTGCAGCACTGGGGTCGAAGTCTGTCCTTCGTCCTTGGAAAACTAACTCTTTCCAAAGGCTGGAGCCCAGGGACCAATCTGCTCCACGAAAGCCTCATGGGGTCCTTGTTGTTGTTAGTGTCTTGGCAAATTGACCAAGACTTAACTCCTATTGTGCAGTCTGGTGCCCTTGCCCTTTGCAGTTACTACTAGGGCTGGGCGGTTTCTTTTCGTTAATTCGTAATTCGTTAAAAATTCGTTATTTTTTTTTATAACGAAGCGATAACGAACCATTCTGGAGCAACCTAAAAATGAAACGAATTTTTAAATTCGTTTCGTAATTGTTTCGGATTTGTTATGTATTCATTTCGTTATCGTTTTGAAGTCGTTTCGTTATTATTTCCGCATGTCTGGGGCAAGTTTTATAGTTGTTGTTTGTTTAATCAGTGATAAAAATTATAAATATCACACCAACAGTCAACAACAGAGGGAGAGGGAAGCTTCAGAAGTTCCCCCTGTCCCATTTGGAGGTTTTTTAGCGTATTTCGCGGTCGCGTCCGCCATTAACGAATCGATTCGTTATTGTTTCGAAATCGATTCGTTATTGTTTCGTAATTTTTTTTAACATTTACGAAATTTCGTAAATATCGAACTTTTTAAAAGAAAAATTTCGGAATTCTTTTTAAAATCGAAACGCAAAACCCCCAAAAAACGAATCGATTTTAGAAACAAATTTTTCCGTTGTTACCCAGGCCTAGTTACTACCTCTTATGGGGGGGGGGGCATGCTCGACTTCAGAAGCAGTGGGTTATTTTGTGCATCCTCTCCCAAAAAATCCTCAAAACAGAAGTCACCATTGAGACACACATTGTGATTTTTTTTTCTGTTCACACACACACACTTTCCAGAAATATATATAGAGCAATCACAGGCTAGAGCTCATCAAAAAGCCAATGCCATGGCAATGGTGGCAGTGAAGAAACTATCCTTATCTGTCATAATTGCATCTGTTTTCCAGTGGAACTCTCCAGAGTGGTCAGAGGACTTTTACACTCTCGCCTCGGAGAAGAAAACAAAAATTACTCGACTTTTACACTCTCGCCTCGGAGAAGAAAACAAAAATTACTCAACAGCTCACTGTGAAGAAGTTGCACAAGACTTTGCAGATCAAATTGCTTGGATTTGAATTGACTTGGATGTTGTAGTTGGATGCAATCTTGTGGCTGTTATTGGATGCATTGTGAGTAATGAAATTTCAGGGCATGGAGAGTTAGAACAAAGACAGATTCTTGGAAAAGTGAGAACATATCTGGAGTTTGTTTTCCAAAAGTAACAAATCCATCTGAACAAATGTTAGAGGAATAAAAAAAATATATGCTGAGGATGTGCATTATTTTGCTAGAAAATGAATTTTTCCAAGCTCTGTACTGAAGGGATTTGATACAAAGTTCTTGTGGGTTTTTTTTGGGCTACATGGCCATGTTCTAGAGGCATTTCTCCTGACGTTTTGCCTGCATCTATGGCAAGCATCTTCAGAGGTGAGGTCTGTTGGAACTGGAAAAAGGGGGTTTATATATCTGTGGAATGACCAGGGTGAGACAAAGGACTCTTGTCAGTTGGGCTAGGTGTGAATCTTTCAACTGACCACCTTGATTAGCATACAATGGGCTGACTGTGCCTGGAGCAAACTCTTCTTGAAATGTAATTAGATGTCCCTGCCTGTTTCCTCTCTGCTGTTTTTGCTGTTGCAATTTTAGAATTTTTTAATACTGGTAGCCAGATCTTGTTCATTTTCATGGTTTCCTCCTTTCTGTTGAAATTGTCCACATGTTTGTGTATTTGATACATTTTGATAGTTTTGGTTGTGCATGATATTCTACTCGTAGCCAACAGTATGTTGCCACCTATAACTCTTTTTTTCACTTTTTTTTGGATTTGCTATCTTTTGGTAACATACATCACATATTGGATCTAAGATCTTTCTGGCTTTTGAAAGCAACCCAAGAGGAACGGGCATATTGGGTAAAAGAAGTAGTGAATGCCTCACAACAGCAAGGCAGATTTCCATCTTGTCTTGTGGTGAGGTCAATGCAAAAGCTTCTCTGAGCAATTATTGCCAAGAAAACCTGATAATACAGTCACCTTATGGTTGTCAAAACATGGAAATGGCTGAAAGTTACTGATCAGGTCGTTTGATATAGGCATTTTGGAAAACTAATTCTTCAAATCTGCCTAACCCAAGCATATCTTCATGGAACCAGGCACAGTGTAGCTTCTTGGTAGCATTATTATTATTATTATTATTATTATTATTATTATTATTATTATTATTATCTTTATTTGTACCCCGCTAGCATCTCCCGAAGGACTCGATGCGGCTTACAAGGCCAAGGCCTCAATAAAACAACAATACAACAATACACATAAAGCATAAAGCAAATCAAAACATTAAGCAATAACAGTAAACATTTATTTATTTATTTACTTTATTTCTATACCGCTTTTCTCAGCCCTTAGGCGACTCAAAGTGGTTTACAAAGTACAAATTATCACAAGACAGTATCATAGCAATTAAAACACATTATACATAACAATCAATATCAATAAACAATCATTATCATAACGCCTCAACACCAAATCAGAAACCATTCTCATAATCCTTTGTTCAATGTTCCTATGTTCGATTGCCCCATATTCCTATAATCAATTGCACTGTTTAGCCAAATGCTTGTTTGAAGAGCCAGGTCTTCACCTTCCTCCGGAACGCCAACAGCGAAGGGGCCTGTCTAATGTCTACAGGTAGGGCATTCCACAGCCGAGGGGCCACCACTGAAAAGGCCCTGTCCCTCGTCCAATAAAAACAATACACCGTAGCACAATAAAACTAAGGCCGGGCCAAGTGTAGATGGGTACAGGTTAAAAGTGCTGAGTATGACAGTTGAAATATAAGGATTTTTGGGTAAGTACAATGTCCGGACAATCTTAAGTCTCTAGTAAAGTGCTTTTGGGACATGTTGCTGGGGTTTCCTATTCTGGAAAGGCACACTGGAATAGCCAAGTCTTCAAGCTCTTCCTAAAGACTGCCAACGTAGGGGCCTGTCTGATGTCCTTGGGAAGGGCGTTCCAGAGTCCGGGGGGGAGGGGCTAACACAGAGAAGGCCCTGTCTCTCGTCCCCACCAGTTTGCTGGATTGGAAATTGTATAAGCCATAACAATACCGGAGAAGAATGCTAACAACAACAACAGCAGCAGCAACAGCAACAACAACAACAACAACGGGCTGAAACTGTTCTCGAATGACTAGTAACATTTAGTTACACATTACATTTTCTTGAAAGTTAATAGCTCCTTTTACTACCTTTCATTAGCCATATAAATGAGCATAAACAGCTGAAATTAATGTAGAAAACCTATGAAAGCTAAACTTTCATAGAAAAATCAAGAAGGCAGCTGGATTGTCTCCCTGAGTCATCTTCTGACTGTTCCAAAATTAAGAATGCAGATTTCTATTATATCTGTTTCCCATTTCCCTTATTTATAATATGCAGACTAAGAATGATTATGACACAGCTCCTTGGTCATTATTTTGAAACATTTCACCCAATAATAATACAATAATATAAATAGCAGAAAGAATATTCTGAAAACGTCTTGTACATTATCTTGGATTTTTTTTTTAAAAAAAATATTTATTACAACTTTTGTTGAAAGAATATAGAATTACAAGGAAAGTGGGGGAATAGTATGTAGAAGATAGGAAAGTAGGAAATGGAAAAGAACAAGAGGGGGAAAAAAAGAAAAAAGAGTTTGTTGAACTGTTCATTTCTGAACACAGAGATGCTGGACCACACCAACAACCACCATGTCAGACTACACAGAGAAGCCATTGAAATTCACAAGCATGTGGACAATTTCAACAGAAAGGAAGAGACCATGAAAATGAACAAAATCTGGCTACCAGTATTAAAAAAAACTCTAAAATTACAACAGCAAAACAGCAGAGAGGAAACAACCAGGCACATCTTAACACCTCTCAACAAAAGATTTTCCCAGGCTCAGCCAGGCCTTCAAATGCTAATGAAGGTGGTCAGTTGAAACATTCACACCTAGCTCCAGCAGAGAAGAACTCTTTGCCCCACCCCAGCCATTCCACAGATATATAAACCCATTGTCCTAATTCCAACAGACCTCACTACCTCTGAGGATGCTTGCCATAGATGCAGGCGAAACGTCACGAGAAATGCCTCTAGAACATGGCCCTATAGCCCGAAAAAACCCACAAGAACCTATTTGTTACATTACCATTCTTAAGTTCTTCTCTCTTATTCTAAAAAAGTAGAATGGCCGAAAGGAATATCCTTTCCCTTCCACTTCCATTTCTCTTGTCATTGTCTTTTATTTAATTTTCAGTTTGGATATAGTCCTCAAAAACCTTCCAGTTTATTCTGTTCATTCTTTCCCCATTATTTTGTCTTAGCCAAAAAGCCAATTCATCCATATCTTTGATTTCTGTTATTTTGTCCAGCCAATGTATCTTCAGAGGTATCTTTTCTTGTTTCCAAAATTTAGCAAAGATAATTCTAGCTGCTGTAGCAAAATATGTGAACAGTTTTGCAATATTATCATCTTTGAAAATATCCGACTTGAACATTCCTAATAAATACATTACTGGTTGCATTGGAAAATTAATATTTAAGATTTTTTTTACATTCCATATGTATCATTTTCCAATATTCGGCAGTTTTATTGCAGGACCACCACATGTGGTAGAAAGATCCTTCATGCATTTTACACTTCCAACATTTTTTATCTGTGCTTTTATACATTGTTCCTAATTTTTTTGGTGTTATATACCAGCGATGTAGCATTTTTAGTCATTTTTCTTGTAGATCTGTAGCATACATATATTTTAGACATTTTCCCCAAATTTGTTCCCATTCCCTCAATTGGATTGTTCTACCAATATATCTTGCCCATCAGATCATGGAGTTCTTAATCTCTTCCATTTCTGTTGCCCATCCAATTATCTTGGATTTGTGTGTGTGTGTGTGTGGGAGACAGAGAGAGAGAGTAGCAACTTGAGAAACTGTAAGTCACTTCTGGTGAGGGAGAACTGGCCATCTGCAAGGACATTGCCAAGAGAATGCCCTGATATTTTGATGTTTTACTATCCTTGTGGAAGGTTTCTCTCTTGTCTCGCATGGGCAGCTTATTTATCGTGTCATCCGCAACCAGAACATTGTATTACATTTCTAACAGAACAAAACAAACAGATAAAAAAACACAAATTTTGCAAACTTGGTAGTTGATTAAATGTCCTTTGACCAGTATCTGGCCACTTGGAGTGCCTCTGGTGTTGCCGCAAGAAGGTCCTCCATTGTGCATGTGGCAGGGCTCAGGTTGCATTGCAGCAGGTGGTCAGTGGTTTGCTCTTCTCCACACTCGCATGTAGTGGATTCCACTTTGTAGCCCCATTTCTTAAGATTGGCTCTGCATCTCGTGGTGCCAGAGCGCAGTCTGTTCAGCGCCTTCCAAGTCGCCCAGTCTTCTGTGTGACCAGGGGGGAGTCTCTCATCTGGTATCACCCACGGATTGAGGTGCTGGGTTTGAGCCTGCCACTTTTGAACTCTCACTTGCTGAGGTGTTCCAGCGAGTGTCTCTGTAGATCTAAGAAAACTATTTCTTGTTTTAAGTCGTTGACATGCTGGCTGATACCCAAACAAGGGATGAGCTGGAGATGTCTCTGCCTTGGTCCTTTCACTATTGGCTGCTATTTCCCGGCGGATGTCAGGTGGTGCAATACCGGCTAAGCAGTGTAATTTCTCCAGTGGTGTAGGGCGCAGACACCCGTGATAATGCGGCATGTCTCATTAAGAGCCACATCCACTGTTTTAGTGTGGTGAGATGTGTTCCACACTGGGCATGCATACTCAGCAGCAGAGTAGCATAGCGCAAGGGCAGATGTCTTCACTGTGTCTGGTTGTGATCCCCAGGTTGTGCCAGTCAGCTTTCGTATGATATGTTTCTAGCACCCACTTTTTGCTTGATGTTCAGGCAGTGCTTCTTGTAGGTCAGAGCACGGTCCAAAGTGACTCCCAGTATTTGGGTGTGTTGCAATGCTCCAGTGGGATTCCTTCCCAGGTAATCCTCAGAGCTCGGGATGCTTGTCTGTTCTTAAGGTGAAAGGCACATGTCTGTGTTTAGTGGTTTTACAATCAGTTCTTGTGGGTTTTTTCGGGCTATATGGCCATGTTCTAGAGGCATTTCTCCTGACGTTTCGCCTGCATCTATGGCAAGCATCCTCAGAGGTGAGGTCTGTTGGAACTGGGAAAAGGGGTTTATATATCTGTGGAATGACCAGGGTGAGACAAAGGACTTTTGTCAGTTGGGCTAGGTGTGAATCTTTCAACTGACCACCTTGATTAGCATACAATGGGCTGACTGTGCCTGGAGCAAACTCTTCTTGCAAGGTGATTACATGTCCCTGCCTGTTTTTCTCTCTGCTGTTTTTGCTGTTGCAATTTTAGAATTTTTTAATACTGGTAGCCAGATTTTGTTCATTTTCATGGTTTCTCCTTTCTGTTGAAATTGTCCACATGTTTGTGGATTTCAATGGCTTCTCTGTGTAGTCTGACATGGGGGTTGTGAGAGTGGTCCAGCATTTCTGTGTTCTCAAATAAAATGCTGTGTCCAGGTTGGTTCATCAGGTGCTCTGCTATGGCTGATTTCTCTGGTTGAAGTAGTCTGCAGTGCCTTTCATGTTCCTTGATTCGTGTTTGGGCAATGCTGCGTTTGGTGGTCCCTATGTAGACTTGTCCACAGCTGCATGGTATACGGTAGACTCCTGCAGAGGTGAGAGGATCCCTCTTGTCCTTTGCTGAATGTAGCATTTGTTGGATTTTCTTGGTGGGTTTGTAGATTGTTTGTATGTTGTGTTTCCTCATCAGCTTCCCTATGCGGTCAGTGGTTCCCTTGATGTATGGCAGGAACACTTTTCCTCTGGGTGGATCTTCATCTTGACTCTCGTGCCTTCTTCTTGGTCTTGCAGCACATGTCTATTTGAGTGGACTCAGCTGGTTTTCCCTGTAATAGGCAGTAAGAGCACCTAGAGCTTCGGAGAGCTTCTGTTCAACCATCTCAAAGCTCCCTGCTTGAGCAGTAATGGCATGATCATCAGCATAGATGAAACTCTCTGTCACTTCTGGCAGTGGCTGGTCATTTGTGTAGATGTTGAACATGGGCAGCTGAACCTGACAGAAGAAGCTCATCCACGCTCTCCCCGAATTTGAACCTCTGACCTGCCGGTACAAGGGTTTAACCCATTGCAACAACGGAGGCTCTTGGAATGCTGCATATTGATTGATCCTTACAGAATCAATGTGGTTTCAGGCTGTGGGGAGAACGTCCGTCTTTGGGGAATGATGGAGATTATTTAGTTTAAGAGTTTAAGACCCTATAATGGGTCAATATCTTCCATTCCTTTCTACCCAAAAGGAATGCTTAAATAAACATAAAAGATTTCCTAATCTTACATAATTTCTGAAGAACCCTCCAGGGTCTTTGTAAATGTGAATTTTTCCTCCCAGCCTTCGCTCATCTTGATGTGATTACTTATTCTCACTGTACATTCTTTGAGTTATAGATGTGTTGTCCCTTATCAGTGCAGCACAATGCCTATTTTCCATGGATGAGATATATTAACAGGCAATAACTTAATCTATATGATACTGAAGTACCATCTCAGATTGGATTTTAAAGATGTAAAATGAATGCCAGATGAATACCAACAGGAACTGCTTATCTCTCTCATTTAAAGTCTTTAAGGCATTCAGGAAAATGGGTGTTCGCTCTAAATCTATGAGCGGAATGTCAATTTTCTTGTTTATACCATTCTACATTTAAAAATAAAGCCCCCAAATTGTCTCCTGCAGACAGACCAAGCACATGAAAAAGCTCATTTACATTATTTCTTGATAGTAATTACATGAACACTGGGGATCCTCTAAGCAAAGCAAGAGTTTATCTTGATATGTGTATGTTAAAATGTTTTGAAGTCGTGGTTAAGATTACAGTGAAGTTTCAAAGCACAGCCAAAAAAGAAATCCGTCCTGTAATCTTGTGGAGTGAGTCATATAGCATCAAAAAATAACTCTGATTCTTATAAGTGAAATGTTGAAGCTTCATTTTACTCACTTTGCAGTAAACAAAGGACGCAAAATTGCTTGGAGCGTACTTCTGAGGTGAAGGAGAGAGAAGGAGGTTCTACACAGAAGCCTGTGATCTGTTCAAGGTCCTGATGAGCTTTTGCCACTTGGAGTGCACTTTTATGCTTATGTTTTTGCCAACCATGGGGTACTTCTGGTATTCAAAAATAAACCCCTTCAACTGAATTTCAGGGTGAAATGACCCACTGTGATTATGGTGGAGACATAATTAATTCTGTATTTAATTGCCCTTAAGTTGACTTTGATTTGTGGTGACTCTATGAATAAGAGATTTCCAAATCACTCTGTGATTTGCAGCCCTAAGGTTTTGCAGAGCCATGGCTTGCTTGATGAAATCTATCTATAGTGCAGTCTTTTTTTTTTACCTACTACCTTTCACCTTAGCAAGCCTTCTTATGATAAGTCCAACGTATTATGGATACGCACCAGGATTGTGGCACAACTGGCTGAATGTCAGCTGCATTAAGATCACTCTGACCAAAAGGTCATGAGTTCGAAGCCAGCCCATGTTGGAGTGGGCTTCCAACCAATTGTGTAGCCTGTTGTTGACCTTTGCAACCCGAAATACAGTTGTATCTGTCAAGTAGGAAAATTAGGTACCACCTTGTGTTGGGAGGCTAAATTAACTAATTTACGAGGCCATAAAAAAGACTCCAGCAAAGCACTCCAGCAAAAAGCATGCAGGGAATGTGGAAGTACTTCATCAGTGTTGCAGATGGACGATGAAAGCGACAGCTCCCCTGGTGGCCAAAAAAAGTTAAATAACCTCCGTGTGTGTCTGTATATGTTGTATGTCAAATTGGCATTGAATGTTTGCCATATATGTGTACACTGTAATCCGTAGGGCTGGGCGGTTTCATTTTGTTAATTCGTAATTCGTTAATAATTCGTTAATTTTTCCAATTACAAAACGATAACGAACCATTCTGGAGCAATTATTTAAAAAAACGAATTTTCAAAAACGTTTTGTAAATGCTTCGTATTTCGATATTGTATTCATTTCGTTATTGTTTTGAGGTCGTTTCGTTATTATTTCCGCATGTCTGGGCCAGTTTTATGGTTTAATTAGTGAAAAAAAAATTATAATATCACACCAACAGTCAACAACAGAGGGAGAGGGAAGCTTCAGAAGGTTTTGGAGGTTTTTTAGCGTATTTCGCGGTCGCGTCCGCCATTAACGAATCGATTCGTTATTGTTTCGGAAATCGATTCGTTATTTTTTACCACTTACGAAATTTCGTAAATATCGAACTTTTTAAAAGGAAAATTTTGTAATTATTTTAAATATCGAAACAAAAAAACCCCCCAAATACAAATCGATTTTAGAAACAAATTTTTCCGTTGTTACCCAGGCCTAGTAATCCGCCCTGAGTCCCCTATGGGGTGAGAAGGGCGGAATATAAATACTGTAAATAGATAAATAAATAAATAAAATCATCACAAGTAATTATGTTTTCCCTGCAATTTGGTCAAGGCTGGAGTTATGTGGATCAACTGGTACAACGGGTAGCAGCCAGGCTCCTTACTGGAGCAAACTATAGGAAGCATACAACACCCCTATTGAAACAGCTTAATTGGCTGCCAATAAGTTGCCGAGCCAAATTCAAGGTGCAGGTCATGACCTATAAAGCCCTAAACGGTTCATGCCCCGCCTATCTCCGCAATCGCATCTCCTTCTATGAACCGGCATTAACTCTAAGATCTTCTGGGGAGGCCCTCCTCTTGGTCCCACCTCTGTTCCAAGCACAGTTGGTGGGAACGAGAGAGAGGGCCTTCTTGGTGGTGACCCCCTGTCTCTGGAACGCCCTTCCTAGAGAAATAAAAGAGACCCCATCCCTCCCCTCCTTTCATAAGAGCTTGAAGACCTGGTGGTTTCAACAAACCTTTGAAAATGACCAGTTCTAACTCAATCTTACACATTGTCAAATACGGCCTTATTCTTCCTACCAATTACCCAGATCACTTCCTCTAATCGGCCCCAGAATGAACAGCCACAGACCAGTACCTAATATTATTGTTGCCTGCCATAGCATTGCACTTAATTCCCGGGCTTGCACAAATCTTGGCTCAGCCTTTTAAATTTTTTAATTGCCTTGAACGGGCAGGATTACTTTTAATATATGTGTGTTATGGCGACAATAGTTATGCTTATATTTTGTTTTGTTAATCTTATGGTTATCTTGTTTTACTTATTACTATTATTATTATTATTATTATTATTATTATTATTATTGAACAGTGGTTCTCAATCTGTGGGTCCCCAGATGTTTTGGCCTTCAACTCCCAGAAATCCTAACAGTTGATAAATAGTTGGTAAACTGGCTGGGATTTCTGGGAGTTGTAGGCCAAAACACCTGGGAACCCACAGGTTGAGAACCACTGTAATAGATCCAAATCCTCTCCTTCCCTGGGCACCATGATACTTCCAATATACAGTCAGCCCTCCAGATTTTCAAGTTTAATTTTTACATATTGATTGTTCACTTTTTTGAGTAAAATGTTACCTCTAGGAATCTTTCGGTTGTCCAGTGCAATTATATGGCTATCATCTGGCAGACGTTTATTGTAGAGTCACAATAAAGCAATATGTTTTGAGGTGCATGTGGCCCTCTGCCTTAAGAAGATGGATTTAGGTATCCTTATTAGCTTCATAGGCAGCTGTTAACAGCTGTCCTGTGGCACAGTGCACCGGGACTGTGGCACAGCTGGCTGGGAGTCAGCTGCATTAAGATCACTACTGACCAAAAGGTCATGAGTTCAAAGCCAGCCTGGGTCAGAGTGAGCTTCCAATCATTGTGTGTAGCTCGCTGTTGACCTATACAGCCCGAAAGACAGTTGCATCTGTCAAGTAGGAAATTTAGGTACTGCTTATGCAGGGAGGCTAATTTAACTCATTTATGATGCCATAAATCTCCAGCAAGCAAGCAAGCAAAGAATGAGGAAGTACTCCATCAGTGTCTCAAATGGATGATGAAGTGTCAGCTCCTCTGGTGGCCAGAATACTCTCATGAAAGTTGGAAAGTTAAATAGCCTCTGTGTTGGGACTCCGCATGTGTTTGAGCCTAAATCTGTGATTGTGTTTTCCCCTTCTAATGTTTCTGGGTCTGACTTGGATAGTGAACCTGATGTGATCAATGAGGATGAGGTACAAAATGGAGACACTTTGGACAATAAGGTTACTGCAGACTCTGATTGAGAAGGGTCAGGGGAAAGGCTAAGTTCTCATGAGAAAGTTCCTGTCACAACCAGGGAAGAAAGTTTACTCCCTTCTCCAGGCTCGAATTTGCAAGATAGTTTAACACCTGCTGCAGTTAATGAGGAGATAGATAAGACCAGTCACCGTCTGGAAATCAGCCAGAACCGTTGAGAGGCCCAATGTTTACGCAAGTCAAAAAGAATTCTGCAATTAAGGCCAAAAACTGGGGGGAGTAGAAATCGGTTTTTGGGATTTAAATTGACCTCTTAGATAATTTTCTTTAGACCAGGCATTGTTTGGAATCAAGCTCAAGTATCCTGGATATTCCTGTTTCATGTGGTCTCGTCTCTAAGGATTCATGGCTTTTCAAGTGGATTAGCAGTGGCTAGTCTTTTCATGGTTTTATTTTGAAGGCTTTTGGTTATTCACTGCATTTGGATATTTCTGCAAGCTTTTTGGACATTGTTATTATTCCTATGTTTGGACACTGCTTATGTTGCTGCTTTATTTGGCTTTTTGTTTTTGGACTTCTACTTATTTAATATTCATCTCTTTTATTGGCTCCAGTTATTCTTCAAATAAAAAGGACTCTTCCTTCATTCAAGGTGTGGTGTAATTAATGATTAGAGGGTCCTGCTCCTGCTCTAGGATGCAACACTCTGTGTGTCTGTCTATATATGTTGTGTGACTATGGCATTGAATGTTTGACATGTATATGTACATTGTAATTCACCCTGAGTCCCATGTGGGGTGAGAAGGGTGGAATATGAATTTGTGTTAAGAAGGTCCTGCTCCATAGTTTACACTTTAGCCTGGCAGCTCAAGGTGATCAAGGTAGCATGGAAGATACCACCAAAGTAGCCTTACCTGTTAACAACTTGCTTGTTCTGTTCTCATTCCTATTAAAGTGTAGGATATGTCATGACTGAGCAGTTCATTTTTTTTCCTTCTTTGGGTCTGCCCTATATAACCCTTGATATACTTCTTCTCATGGCTTCACATTAGGTAATATGTTATGAATCTGCAGCATTGGACTTGCACTCGGTTGTGGTGACTGATCAAATGTGCAATCCTGGCTTTATTGCAGATAATGTGATTCTTATAGTCTTTCAAGATTAAGTAAGATAGTCAGCATTCAGGAAAATATGACAATTTTTTTTCAAGGACATTCTGGGGAAATCATCTATGCATCACAGCCCGGATGTCAGGACCCAGAAGCCTTAAATAGAACCAAACACAAGATAAGGATTTCAAACACAGCTTTATTGTACAAAAATAGTCTTTTAAAGCACTTAACTTCAGTGCAGAGAGTCAGAGTAACAATTTGGCATCAAAAACGCAATGATTCAAGAAACAAAAATGTAACCCGGATTATAACGCTGTTTAATCCGGGTTAAACTCAAAATTCAGCAATCTGCTTGAAAATTAGCACAGCACAAAAACACAGCCACAAAAGATGGAAAACGAAGTCCCAAAAACGATGTGAAGATCAAGCACAAAGTTAGCAGAGTTTCAAAGTTCAGAATGCCAAAAGCAATAGTCGAACCGGTCCGTGGTCAAGCCGTCGTGATGTAAACAATGGAATGCAGGAGTCACAGGAATGCAGGAACACAGGAACACAGGAAGCTGTAGCCCAGGACCCAAGCTCGAGAGTTGGCAGTAACAAAGATTTATGTCCCATAAAGACACTTTGCCTTCTTCAAAGTATCGTGCAAACAGAACCCACTTTTATCTCAAAGTTCCTCATCAGAGCTTGATGAGGAACTTCACCCTTTCCTCATCGCTCTCAGCTGCCTCCAGCCCCGCAGCTGAACCCGAACGCCCATCTCTCCACCTCTGCCAGCGTCTGCTAAGACTTAGATCTTGCCAAGAGTTCCCCGGCTGCCAATCCTCTGTCAACCCCTCAATTCATCACTGGAGGTGGGTTGGTTACAAATGTCTCTAATCTGTTGAACACAGATCCAATCCAGCTCCTCCTCCTCTCCCATATCACTCCCAGACCCATCACTCCTTTCAAACCCCATGAAATCCTCCGTAGGAGCACTAAGTATTTCCCAGATGCGCTTCCTCTGAAGCTCCTCATCGGACTCCAGATCGCGAGTAGCCCTCTTTACTCCCCTACTCTTCTCCCCATCTCCCATTTTGCAATCAGAGAAACCTTCAAACATCTCAGAATCACTTGGAGCCAAGATTATTTCCCTAATGCGTTTCCGCTGTTGTTCCCCCTCTGACTCCTGTGCAGACATCTCCCTCCCACTAGTAGTAGGAACATTACCATCACGCTGAACTACAACACTGGATGGCTGATATAGTAACAAACTGATTTCCCAGACTGTTCACGCAACTGCTTCTCAATGCTATTGGTGAGTCTGTAGTTTACTCAGGGCCAATTGGACCTGAAGCTACTTGAGAGAAAGTTTGAAGTCAGATGGAAAAAACTCTCTAAATCTAAACCATTCCTCTGGTCATGAGAATAGTGCAAAAGGAAAGTTTCTCCATCACTATTAGGACTGTACAGTGTCATGGATCAGAAACTGCATCAAAAAGTAAAAAGCTTTTAGATGTGAGTACCACAGAGAGTGAGGGATGCTACAGAGCCTTCTGTGGCCAATTTGTTAGACAATTTACAGCTACGTAGAATCGCTCACATTCACTCCATGTCAGTTTGTGCAGGGCACAAGGGGTTCTCTAAGCCTCTCTTTGTTTTGTGTTGAAAATGTTGCCTCTATTGAGATTGTCTGAGGGTGTGGACATGACTTTTGGACATTTGAAAATCACTACATGTTTGTTCACTTTTTTATGATTGATTGTAAGGTCACTTCATCTGAGTTTGTGTCAGTTCTTAACAACAGTACTACTGCTCCGGAGAGGTGCACTGATGGGTTGCTTAAAGGAAGCTGTCATGTATCTGCTGGTTTTAGAGACAGATAATGTGTGAATTCCTCTCTATTTGGACAATTGTAGTACTTTCTCGTATAGGTAGTGTGATCAAAAACATAGTATTAGACTGATTTCAGGAATTCTGAAATCACTGAATTGTTCTTGACCCCATTATAATTTAGGCTTAGCCTGCCGCAGATGAAAAAAGGCGGTTCTGCTAATGGCTGAGACCTGGGCCTCCATCATCAGCAGAGGGTCCAAAAGGGTCCAAAAGGACTCCCAGACTCTTTACCAATGATGACAGGCATAGCGCCTCGCCATCCAGGGTAGGCAGCTGGGTGTCCCCACTGCCCGGTCGACGCAGCCATAGGATCTCCGTCTTTGCTGGATTCACCCTCAACCTGCTGGCACACAGCCATCCAGTTTGAGAAATAAATAATCTGTTTTGATGTTCAAAGACTGTAGTAGCCTCAGTTGCTGAAAATCTCAAGCTTCTAAAGAAAGAACCCCACAGTCCACCCAGACAAAGAGGGAAGCACATATTAGTTTATTTTTATAGGGTCTGGGTGTGATGGCACAGGGCTAAACCCTAGTGCCGGCTGAAGTGCTGGCCTGAAGACCTGAAGATTGGTGATTCGAATCCTGTCTGCCAGCTCCAGCTTCCCATGCAGGGACATGAGAAAAACTTCCCACATGATGGTAACACATCTGGGCATCCCCTGGGAAATATCCTTGCAGATGGTCAATTCTCTCACACCAGAAGCAACTCCAATTTGCCTCTGACACAATAAAAAAATGGAACTATCATTACTTCATGTTTACTTTTCTCCAGAACTGGAGCTCAAGGTGTCTTAAAGTTTATTTATTTGTCGTGTCAGGGCAACCAGTCAATTGTATTACATTTTTAACAGAACAAAAAACAAACAGACAAAACACAAAATTTGTGAGTTTGGTAGTTGATTAAATGTCCTTTGACCAGTATCTGGCCACTTGGATTGCTTCTGGTGTTGCTGCAAGAAGGTCCTCCATTGTGCATGTGGCAGGGCTCAGGTTGCATTGCAGCAGGTGGTCAGTGGTTTGCTCTTCTCCACACTCGCATGTCGTGGATTCCACTTTGTGGCCCCATTTCTTAAGGTTGGCTCTGCATCTCGTGGTGCCAGAGCGCAGTCTGTTCAGCGCCTTCCAAGTCACCCAGTCTTCTCTGTGCCCAGGGGGGAGTCTCTCATTTGGTATCAGCCATTGATTGAGGTTCTGGGTTTGAGCCTGCCACTTTTGGACTCTCACTTGCTGAGGTGTTCCAGCGAGTGTCTCTGTAGATCTTAGAAAACTATTTCTTGATTTAAGTCATTGACGTGCTGGCTGATACCCATACAGGGGATGAGCTGGAGATGTCACTGCCTTGGTCCTTTCACTATTGGCTGCTACTTCCTGGTGGATGTCAGGTGGTGCAATACCGGCTAAGCAGTGTAATTTCTCCAGTGGTGTAGGGCGCAGACACCCCGTGATAATGCAGCATGTCTCATTAAGAGTCACATCCACTGTTTTAGTGTGGTGAGATGTGTTCCACACTGGGCATGCGTACTCAGCAGCAGAGTAGCACAGCACAAGGGCAGATGTCTTCACTGTCTGGTTGTGATCCCCAGGTTGTGCCAGTCAGCTTTCATATGATATTGTTTCTAGCACCCACTTTTTGCTTGATGTTCAGGCAGTGCTTCTTGTAGGTAAGAGCACAGTCCAGAGTGACTCCCAGGTGTTTGGGTGCGCTGCAATGCTCCAGCGGGATTCCTAAAAGTTAGCACATGCAGCTTAAAATCACCATCACATCTGTGGGCTGTGTGAGTTTTTCCTGTTCATCTTATTTTCCATCCACTACATAAAATTGAGGGAGAAATTAGGCAACTTCTACTATGTGCTGTCCACATTTCAAGAATGTTCCCCCCCTTTGATTTTGTCCAGCTGTTGCTTCTAATTTCTTCCTCATGAGGCTATTATTTGGAAAAGCGATTTGCCTCCAAGCTTCTTCACTCAGCCTTCAGATTGTGTCCCTTTGCTTTGCTCTAAAATTGGCTTAAGAAGTGCAGTTAGTGTCAAATCCAGTCTGTTCTGCCATCCTTTTGCTTTTTTTTCCGTAAAAGCCTTGAGCAAATGTAGAACTCTCAGGGCACCCCTGAAGGTAAACTTTATCTCAGCCATACATAGCTAGCTGTTCATTACTGGGAGTCTTTCGGGTGGGGTGGGGTGGGGTGGGGGGAGCTCATCTGTTTATATAACCAGCTGACAGAAATTATAATCAATAAAGTGGCATCTGGAAGTTAAATAGCTCATGGCTATATTTTCTACGCAAAACTTAATATCCTCTCATGGTCTTGTTGCAACTTTCAGGGTGTCATTAGCAGATGCCATTCTTGCTGCACTGTTTGGATGTTTTTCTCTCTTTCGCGACCATTTAGCAATTTGCTTCATATTTAGTTGTTAAAAGAATTGGTATTTTTTAAATAGTAACTGCTACTAATACCATTTGTGAGCCACTGAGGACTCCAACACAGTGTGTATATGGGCTCAAAAGCCTATTCAGAGCATGTGCAGCTTCTCTTCGTAAGTGAAGTGGGGAGAAATATTTATATATTATTTATGTATTTATTCAGAGGCGGCCCTAGGTAATTTTCAATGGTAAGCAAACAGTATTTTGGCCCCCCCCCCCAACCAATCATTGATATATATTTTCTGTTCATCGTGGGAGTTCTGTGTGCCATATTTGGTTCAATTCCATCATTGGTGGAGTTCAGAATGCTCTTTGATTGTAGGTGAACTATACATCCCAGTAACTACACTTGCCGCACTTGCTCCCTTGCCTGGCCCGCTTTGGGTCCGGAGGCGTGCCGCCTGAAGACCCCGGCGTGTGCACCAAAAGTCACCTCTTCTCCTGACTTTCTCCTCAGCCATTGGGACCAAGAGAGAGAGAGAGAGAGAGAGGTGGAGATGCCCACCTTTCCTGAAGGTAGGCGCAAAAACAAAGGAGGGAGCAGAGGTGGGAGATACCTCCAGCCGGAGGGGCTCTCTCTCTCTCTCTCTCTCTTGGTCCCAATGGCTGAAGAGAAAGTCAGGAGAAGAGGCGACTTTTGGTGTGCACGCTGGGGTCTTCAGACACGCCTCCGGACCCGAAGCGGGCCAGGCGCGGTGGCTCCGCCCCTTGGCCCACCCGCGGATTGGGGAGAGGAGAGGAGGCGGGTGGAGCGCCGGGGGATCGGGAAAGGGAGCCGGTCATGGGGAAGGGATCGAACGTGGAGAACGATTGAGCGCTGGCTCTGCTCGTGCACCCGGTGGCCGGGTGGAGCAGGAACGAGAGGGGCTAGACGAGGCTCAAGGGCCCGGCCCCTTTGGGAAGAGGATCGCCCGGCAGCGAGGCAAGAAAGCCGAGGCTCCCCCCGGACTGCTAGGGCTGTTGTGAGCTGAGGGGGCGCTCCTCAAGTGGCGGTCGAGGGGCATTTACAGAGGCACCTCTGCGCCCCTGGCAAAAAAAGTGTTCTGTGACCGCTTACTTTGCGTAATGGACGAGCCGCCCCTGTATTTACTGTATTTGTATACTGCCTTTCTCAGCCCGTAGGCGACTCAAGGCAGTTAACAGGGTAAAATTCAATGCTTACAATATCATAAATGCAATTAAAAAACATAACATATAATAAAAATTAAACATATCAATAAAATATAAATTCATAGTGTCGCCTAGTTAAAAACGTTGTCCAAGCTCATTGTTGTTGTTCAATTTTCCTATGTCACTTACTCTGCATTTGGAAACACTTGTTCAAAAAGACATGTCTTGACTTTTTTCAGAATGTTAAAAGGGAGGTGGCCAATCTAATAGGGGGGGGGCTTTGAATTGTGCCCGGTAGCAAACTGGCAGCCAATGGAGCTGGCACAACAGAGGAGTTGTACGCTCCCTGAGCACCACTCCTGTTAGCAATCTGGCTGCCGTTCATTGGACCATTTGAAGCTTCCGGACAGTCTTCAAAGGCAACCCCACATAGAGCGTGTTGCAGTAGTCTATATGGGATGTAACCAGAGTGTGGACTACTGTGGCCAAGTCGGACTTCCCAAGGTACGGGCACAGCTGGCGCCCAAGTTTTAACTGTGCAAATGCTCCCTTGGTCATTTTTAGAATTTTAACTGTTACATTTGGCCCTGCCACAGGTTTTTAATAGTGTTGTGCTTTTGTTACTGTTTTATTGTTGCTTATTTATTGTTGCATTGTATTGTTGTCTGTTGTGTTTGTTAATGATGTACTTTGGGCTCGGCCTCTTGTAAGCCGCACCGAGTCCTGCAGGAGATGGTAGCGGGGTACAAATAAAGGTTTATGATATTATATTATTATGATTCTATATTATTTACATAACCAGTAGGGCTGGGCGGTTTCGTTCGTTAATTTCGTAATTCGTTATTAATTCGTTATTTTTTTATAACGAAGCGATATTGAACCATTCAGGAGCAACTAAAAAACGAAACGAATTTTTCCAATTCATTTCGTAATTGTTTCGTAATTGTTTCGTTATTGATTCGTTATTGATTCGTAAAGGTTTCGTTATTATTTCCGCATGTCTAGTGCAAGTTTTAGGGTTGCTGTTTGTTTTCTCAGTGAAAAAAAATATAATTATCACACCAACAGTCAACAACAGAGGGAGAGGGAAGCTTCAGAAGTTCCCCCTGTCCCATTTGGAGGTTTTTTTAGCGTATTGCGCGATCGCGTCCGCCATTAACGAATCGATTTGTAATTGTTTCATAATTGTTTCGTAATTTCCGAAATTTCGTAAATTTTGAACTTTTTTAAAGAAAAATTTCGGAATTCTTTTAAAAATTGAAACGCAAAAACCCCTAAAAACGAATCGAGTTTAGAAACAATTTTTTCCGTGGTTGCCTAGCCCTAATAACCAGTTCCTTCAACCTTTTTTCCTTGACCATTCTACCATATCCATGGGATAATTCTTCATTTATCTGATTTTAAGAGTTCTTGATATAATGTAGGACTGAGTCCAACATATTAGTGAAAATCTTCAAGTCTTCTAAATATAATTGGTAATAAAAAGGTTGTAATTGATTGTGTCTCTGTTAAATCTGGATAACATTTAAAAGCTGTTTTTCATCAAATTACATCTGATACATTTCAGACGCAGTGGAAGTAAACAAACAGAGTACATGTTGCTATTCTTGTTTTGTTATTATTATTCTGAATTTAAAGAACAAACAAACCAAACATATATTTGTATTTTTATGCAAGATTCAATAGCATTTCCCAACATTAGCAGCAACATTTAATTTCCATGCACAGAGGTATGTTTAAACAAGCAAACAAACAAATGATAGATTGCACCAAAATATTTTCAAAGGACTGTAAGATTCTGCGCTTTTGCTTCATACGGTATTCCTTGCTTTTCCCTCATCCTTTCTTCCAGAGAGTTGGAGTGGGTTAAAATCAGAATATTAGTTGCTGTGAGACAAGTGTGAATCCTGCAGTTGATCACCTTGATTAGCATTGAAAAGCCTTGCAGCTAAAAAATTTGTGGACCCCTGGTCTAAGGCTTTAATGGCCAGAATCACTGGGTTGTTGTAGGTTTGGTGCAAATTACAATCCATAACTTTATTTCTTAAAAAATACATTTATTTGGTACCCGTGACTGGTGCATGGTGTGGTGGGAGCAATGAAACATTAACCTCTTTTGAGACCCAGGTTGAGACCCCATGGAAAGCTAGCTGCTACTACCCCATGGAACAGACCTCACAACCTCTGAGGATACTTCCCAACAAAGGATTCCCCCAGGCAGGAAGCAGCCAATATTTGAAGATGCAAGGCCATTCAAACTAGAGAAATGGGATTGATTGATCTGTTCTTTCTCCCACCCTGGACATTATTCCACAGATATATAAACCCCACTTGCCTAGTTTTCAACAGACGTCAAAATCTCTGAGGATAGCTCCCATCAAAGGATTCCCCCAGGCAGGAAGCAGCCAAGATTTGAAGATGCAAGGGCATTCAAACTAGGGAAATGGGATTGATTGATCTCTTCTTTCTCCCACCCTGAACATTATTCCACAGATATATAAACCTCACTTGTCTAGTTTCCAACAGACCTCACAATCTCTGAGGATGCCTGCCATAGATGGGGGTGAAATGTCAGGAGAGAATGCTTCTGGAACATGGCCATATAGCCCGGAAAAGCCACAGCAATCTAGTGATTCCGACAATGAAAGCCTTCGACAACACAAAATCAGAATAACTTACAAAGTTTCATTAAGATTTTCAGAACAGTACTAGCTGTCCCCTGCCACGCGTTGCTGTGGCCCAGTCTGGTGATCTGGAAAATAAAGTAATGAGAGAGTGTATATTAGAAACCATGTAATGTCTTTCTGCTTGTGGGTAAACAGTATTTCCTCCTGTTTCTTTGCCAGTGTTGATGTGGAGAGTGTCTGGTTTGCCTACTCTGGGACATGCAACATATCATTGTCCTTCTTTAGTGGTCCCTTTCAAATCTATGATACTGCATCTGTCATTTACATATATGTGTGTGTGAATGGCTGGATGGCCCTTTGTCAGGAGGGCTTTGATTATGTTTTCTTGCCCTGGTGAAGGGAGTTGGACTCAATGGCCTTAAGGCTGCATTTCTCAACCTCGGAAGTCAAGACCCCGGGGGAGGGTCACCAGGGGGGTGTCAGAAAGGTCACCAAAGACCACCAGAAAACAGAATTTTCTGTTGGTCATGGGGGTTCTGTGTGGGATGTTTGTTCCAATTCCATCGTTGGTGGGGTTCAGAATGCTCCTTGATTGTAAGTGAACTATAAATCCCAGTAACTACAACTCCCAAATATCAAGATCTATTTCCCCTAAACCCCATCTGTGTTTATATTTGGGCATATTGAGTATTCGTGCCAAGTTTGGTCCAGATCCATCATTGTTTGAGTCCACAGTGCTCTCTAGATGTAGGTGAACTACAACTCCAAAACTCAAGGTCAATGCCCACCAAACCCTTCTAGTGTTTTCTGTTGGTCAGGGGAGTCCTGTGCCACATTTGGTTCAATTCCATCGTTGGTGGAGTTCAGAATGCTCTTTGATTATAGATGAACTATAAATCCCAGCAACTACAACTCCCAAATCACAAAATCATAATTTTTTGAGTGATGGTCACTCCTTGTGTTGTGAGACGTTTTGTTGCCAAATTTGGTGTGATTTCGTTCATTGGTTCTTTTGTTTTTAAGGTACTCCTTATGCACAGATTATATATATATATATATATATATAGAAAGGTTCTTTTGTAGGCCTGGTTGATCAAGAAAAAATTTGTTTCTAAAATCGATTTGTAATTGGGGTGTTTTTTTGTTTCGATATTTAAAATAATTACAAAACTTTCCCAAAAAAAAGTTTCGGTATTTACGAAATTTCGTAAATATTTACAAAACATTTTGTAAAGATGGCGGACCCCCGCACATGCGTAAAAAACACTTCCGAAGCTTCGTTATTTCTGAGGATGCCTGCCATACATGCAGGCAAAACGTCAGGAGAGAATGCTTCTAGGACATGGCTATACAGCCAAAAAAACCTACAACCCAGAACATATTCTTTTGCACCTTTACGCAATCGCATCTGTCATACCTCCCATCCCCTTCACTTCCTCCAACTTCACACTGCTCCACACCATACAGATAGCCACATTTTACACTGCACTTACGGAAGCCAGTCTTGACACCAATTGGGCCTCCAAGGGGATGACATTCCACAATTGTATGGCATGGCTGAGAAGGTCGTCTCCCACATCTTCACACACTGTACTGACCTCACTGAGAGGACACTCCCCAACACACCTCAATCCTTAGACAGGCACACGTAGGGAGAGGCCTCAAGCAACAAGGTCCCAAGACACCTAGGGCTTTAAATGTCATTGCGCCCAACAGGCAGGAACAAGGCTTGGCTCCCTAAGGGCGAGCGCGCGCGGGCCGGCCAATCGGGAGCCGCGCTCGCGCCCAACAGGCAGGAACAAGGCTTGGCTCCCTAAGGGCAAGCGCGCGCGGGCCGGCCAATCGGGAGCCGCGCTCGCGCCCAACAGGCAGGAACAAGGCTTGGCTCCCTAAGGGCGAGCGCGCGCGGGCCGGCCAATCGGGAGCCGCGCTCGCGCCCAACAGGCAGGCGCGGGGCTTGGCTCACTGGGTGCGCGCTCGCGCCGCCCCTTCGCCCCGCCCGCCCCATTTACGAAACGGGCGAAAGCTCGTTAAAACTGTGGGGGTTGCCGTTTCGATATTTAAAAACCCTTCCGGGTTTGAAAATATGTTTTGTTATCGTTTCGTATATGCAAAAATTAACGAATGTTTAACGAATTACGAAATTAACGAACGAAACCGCACAGGCGTAATAGATAGATAGATAGATAGATAGATAGATAGATAGATTACTGTTTTTCGACACCCAATAAGTCTCCTATTGTTTCCTTGAGCATTTGGTTATTCTTTCCGTCCCTTGCGGATATAATATTGCATGTCTTCATTGCCACATTCTTTTTTTTTAAATTCAGGCTTGTTTAAATTTCAGTACATAAGTTCCCATTTCTCTGCTTAAAATAGAAGATTTATGTGTGTTTTTCTGGTTTGTAACTTTTGCTTTTGATTTTGCATGTTGGATCACACTCTGTTGTTGCTCAGCTACACATGTTCCATTTTTTAATCTGTGAAACATTGGAGGTATGTTCAGTTCTATTTCTTTTTTGATTGGCAATTGCTATGGAAATGACAACTAAGCAACCAGGAAAAAAAATAAGAAGGTTAAAAGTAGAACATTTGTTCATGTATTTGTCATTGTCAGAGTTGAGGGTTCAGAGAAAAATGGGGGAGGTTTGAAAATTAGTCATAGAGGATCAAACATGGAAGTAATCCTGCAAAATACTATAGTTCTTTATTTACCATCCTTTCTCCCCAAGGAATTGAAAAGCCTTAACAAATTCAACAAATAGTTGGTATTGCTGACAAAACTTTTCCAAATACTGCTTTTGGTATTTTTCCTTAAATAATGTGTTATTGCAGAAATTAATTTTTCTGTCTCTCCAAATTTGATTAAGCTATGAAGAGAGAGTTTATTATAGAGTTGGAAGAGACCTCATGGGCTATCCAGTCCAACTCCCTGCCAAGAAGCAGGAAAATCACATTCAAAGAACCCCTGACAGATGGCCATCCAGCCTCTGTTTAAAAGCCTCAAAAGAAGGTGTGGTCCACTTGGCCTCAATTTTATTGCCCTGAAACATGCATTGTCACATAGGGCTATTAATAAGATGACATGGAGGTCTCTTATTTATTGGATTGCCATATGTTGATGTTGAATTCATCAGTCCATCCAGCCTCTGTTTCAAAGTTTCCAAAGA
The DNA here is from genome assembly GCF_025583915.1 of Anolis sagrei ordinatus. Classification (NCBI taxonomy): domain Eukaryota; kingdom Metazoa; phylum Chordata; class Lepidosauria; order Squamata; family Anolidae; genus Anolis; species Anolis sagrei. The sequence continues at coordinate 17,390,578 of NW_026847993.1, read as the reverse complement.
AGGAGCCTCTACCACACTCAGGGGCAGAGAGTTCCACTGCTGAACAGCTCTCACAGTCAGGAAGTTTTTCCTAATGTTCAGATGGAATCTCCTTTCTTATAGATTGAAGCCATTGTTCCGTCCTAGTCTCCAGGGAAGCAGAAAACAAGCTTGCTCCCTCCTCCCTATGACTTCCTCTCATATACATGGCTATCATGTCTCCTCTCAGCCTTCTCTTCTTCAGGCTAAACATGCCCAGCTCTTTAAGCTGCTCCTCATAGGGCTTGATCTCCAGACCCTTGATCATTTTAGTCACCCTCTACAATCAGATAGTTGCCCTCTCCAATAGGATTGTGATTCAGATTAATTTTGCTTCAGGAGAACCTTTTTTTTTTCAAATTAGAAATCTTCCGGAACTTGTGCACCAGTTGCGCCCGTACCTTGGAATGCCTGATCTGGCCACAGTGGTCCACACTCTTGTTACATCCCGAATAGACTACTGCAACGCACTCTATGTGGGGTTGCCCTTGAAGACTGTTCGGAAACTTCAACTGGTCCAGCGAGCGGCAGCCAGATTGCTCACCGGAGCGACATACAGGGAGCACACCACCCCCCTGCTGTGTCAGCTCCACTGGCTGCTGGTTCAGTTCCGAGCACAATTCAAGGTGCTGGTTTTGACCTACAAAACCCTTTACGGTTCCGGTCCAGTGTATCTGTCCGAACGTATCTCCCTCTACGTCCCACCCCGGAGTTTGAGATCATCTGGGGAGGCCCTGCTCTCGACCCCACCGCTATCACAAGTGAGGTTGGTGGGGACGAGGAGCAGGGTCTTCTCAGTGGTGGCCCCTCACCTGTGGAACTCACTCCCGGGGGAAATTAGGTCATCCAACATCCCTCCTCTCCTTCAGGAGGAAATTAAAAACATGGTTGTGGGACCAGGCCTTCGGGCAATCTGACAACTAGTTAAGGACAATCAGACGACTAGGACTGACAGGACTGACAAAGTGGAATTGGAATTTGGACTATGAGATGGCGAACGCTGAGCGTTAATTAGATGAAATCGGTTTTATTTGGTTTTATTGGTTTTATTGTTGCAATGTAGAAACTGATTGTTAATTGTTTAATTGCTGCTATATTGTTTTTATTCTACTGTTACGTTGATTAGGCTTGGGTAACTATGAAAAAAATTGCTTCTAAACTCGTTTCGTTTTTAGGGGGGGCCTTGCGTTTTGTTTTTTTTTAATAATTCTGAAATTTACCTTTAAAAAATTTCGAAATTTACGAAATTTCGTAAAATTACGAATCGATTCGTTAATGGCGGACGCAATTGCGCAATATGCTAAAAACCTCCAAATGGGACAGGGGAAACTTCTGAAGCTTCCCTCTCCCTCTGTTGTTGACTGTTGGTGTGATAATTTATTTTTTATCACTGATAAGACAAACAACAACTCTAAAACTTGCACCAAACATACGGAAATAATTACGAAACAATTTTGAAACAATTTTGAACCAATTACGAAACAATACGAAATAAATTGGAAAAAAATGTTTCGATTTTTAATTACTCTTCACAGTAGTCCTGCATGGCTCAATATTGGATCGTAAGCTAATTTAAATACGAATTAATAATGAATTACGAAATTAACGAACGAAACCGCCCAAGCCTAACGTTGATACCGGCATCAAATTGTGCCTTTGTAAGCCGCCCTGAGTCCCCTCCGGGGTGAGAAGGGCGGGGTAGAAGTAACCAAAATAAAATAAATAAATAATAATTCAAGTCTTGGGATTCCCCTGGATTTGAAACATGTCTCGTTGGATGAGATGACCTTTAGGAGCAGCTTCTAGGTTTTCTGTTTCAGCAGAGATGGATTGATGTGAAGGTTTGATTTTACCCCCCATAGTCTGTTTTGAAAGGTCTGGCATCACATTCACAGTGCGTATGACTGCAGAACAGGAAAGGGAAGGTGAGTCTTCTGCCTCCTGTCTACTTGATGGGCAGTTCAATCATATTGAATAATAACTGCCAGTATTATTCCGAGCCACAAGCACTATCAGTTGGGGGAAAAGCCAGTCAGCCAACTGCTGAGTGTCAAGAGAACTTGGGAAGACTGCAAAATGGAAATATTTTGCTCTTTACTACACCAATCCACTTTTTTTTTTGCACAATGTACTCCTTCATGCTTGTATGGGATGCTTAGCCATACAAAGCCCTATTCCCTATTAGAAAGAGGTGTCTATCCCTCCAAGTGTTGCTGCATTTCAATTCTCACTACTCTACCCAGCACATTAACCAATAATAAGGAGTGTGAGGAATTGCAGTTCTACAATTTCTTGAAGGTCATACATTTCTCACCCCTGCTGTATTTTTAGTGGAGGGTAGTGCTTCAGCTTTTGTATTATTAATATTTTAAGGACTCCGGGATGTACATTTTTGTTTCTGTGGTGGACCTCTGACTGCCAGTGAATCCGATCTTCTAAAAGTGGGGCATTTATGTTACCTTTATGGAGATTTCATCATAATCCCGAAGCACTTTTTAAACATTAGTTAGAAGTGAAACAAAAGGATGCTCTGTCCATTTTGTGTGTGTGCTATAGACTGTGTCTTAAGTATATAAAATCATACCATACAGGCACCTGAGGGCAACTTGATGACCTTGGGTGACCTGTACCTCTTAGATGAGTGAAGACAGAATGGAGTTACTAGGGAGGGAAATGGACCATTCCCTCTCCAAAAATGTTTTTCTTCCCTATGACATTTTTCTCCAGTTTTCAAATTTTAGCACCGCAGTTAAAAGAAAAAGGGACAGGAAAATGAATACAGAATTTTCAGGGCATCACTTCCTGCAATGTTAGAAATTTGGACACGGAAATAAAATTTCAATTGGAGCGGATACATTCTTGACCAGAGACACAATGACTTAATTACTCCACCCATCTACCCTAGTAGCTGCATTTCTGATAATGCAGCCCTCTTTTGGAATTCTGATTCCCAGGAATTCTTGAGATGATGGAAGATGTTGTCTTCATGCCATTTCAGCCTTATGGTGACCCCATTCTTCTCCTCCTCCTCCTCCTCCTCCTCCTCCTCCTCCTCCTCCTCCTTCTCCTTCTCCTCCTCCTCCTTCTTCTTCTTTCCCATGAAACTGAATATGCCTTTCCATCCTGATTGTACAGGAGTTGATTATAAATTGTATGATTTTAACTGTATTTGTGTTTAGATTGGCTGCAGTAATGCTGGAGCGGCCTAAGTCAGAGGAGTCCTCCATGTGCGTTGCCATGGAGACCGATGCAGGAGAGAGGGAAGTGGGAGGAGCTTAGAGGGGAGAGTTTGAAAAAATGACAGTTAAAAATCAGTTAGGGTTTAGGTTTAGAGGAGTGAGCAGTTAGGGTTTAGGTTTAGAGGAGTGAGCAGTCAGGAGTTAGGTTCAGAGGAGTGAGGAGTTAGGAGTTGGGAGAGAAGGAAAGGAAAGGTGGCAGAGTGACTTGTGAAGCAAAGCTTTGAGGCTTTGAAAAGCTGGGTTTGGCTATTGGAAGTTTCTCAGGCTAGTGCAGCCGAATGGTGAAACAGAGCTGGTATTCTTTTAGTCTAAGGAGAGGCTAAAGAATAGTTTACTTAGTATTTGATCTAGGGAGGATCAAATAAGGGAAACATCCCTGTATTGAAACTTTGTCTGAAACAAGTGCTCTACGTCAGAAAGATACTGTGTTACTTGAAAGAATGAACTGTTAAAGTTACAAGTATCATTCCAAGTGCAACAAGGAAAAGTTACGTCTTGCAACCACACACTGTGTACTTAATGAAATTGTTAACTTTTATTTGAAGATTGCCTCAGCTCTGTCTATTCTGTGTCCAAAGTGCCATTTCTCACAATATTATAACTTACCTCACGTGGTAGCAGGAACGCAAGGAAAAGTAACCAAATAAATCTACATTCTTCTCTCCAGTCACACTACAGTTTATACAGTGTAATTACTACTAAGTTATTACTTTCTTAATAAAGGAGAAGATGCAATTGAACAGCCTCCCTTCCAACTTGATGGTAAATTTGGTTCCTAATCGGCAACCTCCATTGCAAATCAGCCAGTTCTTTTTAAAATTGGGAACTGGGGTAAAATCTCCTGAATACTGGTTCCTTTCAAATTGGTGGCAACAATAAATCATCCCTCAGCTCCCTTGCTTCTTTTCAATTACATAATGGGTTTCTAAGACTAAGTAGTTGAAGACATGGCTTTATATATCTCAATATAGATATAGATTTTCTTTCTTCATTTGAACCAGTACATTACAATTCATGTAGAGGAACAGAAGGCATAACAGACTACGAACCTCTGAAGATGCCAGCCACATATGCAGGTGAAACGTTAGGAGAGGATGCTGCTGGAACATGGCCATACAGCCTGAAAACCTCACAGCAACCCTATGACATATTATTTACAGCTTATAGAAGTGTGGGCTACCACCATTGACTTGTGGAGATGGTTGGGTTGTGTGCGTGGGCAGTACAAACTACAATCTCTGTTTTTCCACCACTGATTCAGAATGATAGAAGGCACATTCTGAATCAGTGGTGTAAAAACCATGGGAGGAAAGTTTGATCTCCTGAACTTCCTTAGATAGACATGATCTGTTCTCTATGATATTAAAGATAATGATAAAGGTTTCCCCTTGACAATAAGTCTAGTCGTGTCTGACTCTGGAGGGCGGTGTTCATCTCCACTTCTAAGCAAAAGAGCCAGCGTTGTCTGTAGATGCCTCCAAGGTCATGTTGTTGCAGCAGACACCTCATTTTTAAAAAAACTGCCCCCACGATGTGGCCAGCATGACTTTATGGACTGTTGTTATCTTCCCACCAAAATGGTATCTATTGATCTACTCACATTTGCATGTTTTTGAATGTCTAGTTTGGCAGAAGCTGGGTCTAACAGCAGGAGCTCACGCCACTCCCTGGATCCAAACCGCCGATCTATCAGTCAGCAAGTTCAGCAGCTCAGGGGTTTAACTGGGGACTCCTCCCTATGATATTAGCATTTTGTATTTACATCTACTGGCATAGAGTTAGGACAGTAAGATTTTTTACATCAAAGTGTATTCTGTTTTTTGTCTTGTGTTTTTAACTTTGGCATTACTCATCACTCATCAGTTCAGAATGAGGAACTGAAAAAGCTTCCTCATTCTCTCTTTATTATAACTGTAGTTGCTGCTTCATCATTCTCATTGCTTGATTTATATTTATTATTATTTAGTTACAGTGTTTATATTCCACCCTTTTCACCCCACAGGTGAGAAGGGTGGAATATAAATACTGTAAATAAATGTACATATAGATGGCAAACATTCAATGCCATAGACACACAACATATATAGACAGACAAACAGAGGCTATTTAACATTCCAGCTTTTTCATGAGGGTATTCTGGCCACCAGGGGAGCTGTCGCTTCAACATCCATTTGTGACACTGATGGAGTGTTAGGCGATCCCTCGCTTTCCGAGGATGATTGTCTTCCAATATTCTTGTGGGTCCATATGTGGCTGTGGAGCCCTATTCTTGCTCTGCATCTTCTTCCGCAGTGAGGGCATTGGTTTCCAGGTGGAAGACGGTCTCGGTCGGGGTTGGCTTGACGCACCTTCCTCTTGGCACGTTTCTCTTTTTCGCCCTCCACTCATGCCTCCTCAAATTCTGCAGCACTGCTGGTCACAGCTGACCTCCAGCTGGAGGGGTCAAGGGCCAGGGCTTCCCAGTTCTCAGTGTCTATGCCAGAGTTTTTAAGGTTGGCTTTGAGCCCATCTTTAAATCTCTTTTCCTGTCCTCCAACATTCCGTTTTCTGTTCTTGAGTTCAGAGTAGAGCAGCTGCTTTGGGAGATGGTGGTCGGGCATCCGGACAACGTGGCCAGTCCAGCGGAGTTGATGGCGGAGGACCATCGCTTCAGTGCTGGTGGTCTTTGCTTCTTCCAGCACGCTGATGTTTGTCAGCTTGTCTTCCCAAGAGATTTGCAGGATTTTCCGGAGGCAGTGCTGATGGAATCGTTCCAGGAGTTGCATGTGACGTCTGTAGACAGTCCACCTTTCACAGGCATAGAGCAGGGTTGGGAGGACAATAGCTTTATAAACAAACACTGATGGAGTACTTCCTCATTCTTTGCATGTTTCTGGAGATTTTTATGGCCTCGTAAATTAGCCTCCCCGCATAAGTGGTACCTAAATTTCCTACTTGAGAGACACAACTGTCTTTCTGGCTGCAAAGGCTGACAGCAAACAACACAAATTGGTCCGAAGCTCATTCCGACCGGGGGTGGCTTCGAACTCATGACCTTTCGGTCAGTAGTGATCTTGATGCAGTTGACTCCCAGCCAGCTGTGCCACAGTCCCGGTAACATTGGTTACTAAAAACCAAGTTTCACAAACACAAAACCATTAAATAATAATTCAAAACATGTTCAACACAAATTAAAAACATATATCTACAAACATAACCTGTCAGGTTTATCCACTCATTATCTAGATCTGACTCTAGGTAGTTGGTCACAGGACCTTGTAAACCTTGCAAGAGAGTCATCTTCAGTTGTCAGTGTACTTTTTAAAAATCAGGTTAAGATCTTATTTCTCTTTGGTCAGAGCAAGAATAATATGGGTCTTTAAAAAATGAACAGCAATGTGGAATAACTATAGACTTGAGATGCCAACATCTCACCTCTTTTTATTCCATATGTGAATAAAAACAGCTTTCTCAGGAAATCAACTCCTACGCCTTCTACTCCTACTCCTGCTGTTAGGGTCCAACTGAGTGGGATTTAGAACACAGGTGTTGTTTTTTTTTCTCATTTTGACTTAATTACTTTTCTTGTTTCAAATATCATCCTTGCTTGCTCCTCCATTCTGGCATATGCCCTTTGCAACCAATTTTGAAGGAAAATAGGGTAAACCAAGGAGTAAAGTATTCTGTTGAGTTTCATTGTTTTTTATCTGTTGAACTTATGCCCTGCCTTGAAGATTATCATTGTTCATCTCAGCTTTCTTTCCCTTCAGGCTTATGGGTTTCTATTGGAAAATATCCCTAGTTGTTAAGCAAGGCAGCTAAGATAGCTAACCACCGGACAATCGGAAGATGTGAAGCCTGTAAGCATTGTATATTTGAATAACATGTTTCTGATATGAAGGAGGAATTCTACAATAAAGTAATCAGAAACCAAATATATTCATTTTTTTGACAAAATCTTTAATTAGAATTTTATTAATTTTTATATAGATTACAATGAAAGAGTGAGAACAATAAATTATAGGAAAGTGAGGAAATAAAGAAAAAAAAGAGAAAAAAGAAGAAACAAAAAAGTATACTAAAATCCCAAATAACCCCTAAAAAAAATTCTACAAAAATACACAAAAAACACACAAAAAAAGAAAAACAAAAACAAAAATTACTTCCATTCCATCTTCTTGGATCATATCTTCTTACTATTCAAAAATATAAAATAAGTTCAAAAATAAATTGTCTCTCTTGTTCCTTATTTTCCTAAATTGTCCAGATATTCATGGAGATTATCCCAATTCGTTCTTCTTAGTATCATACCTGTATTTTTCTTCAACAAAAAGTCAATTCATCCATGTCCTTTATTTCTCTGATTTTTTTCCACCCATTCCTGTACGGGTGGGACTGAGTCTTTCTTTCTTCCATTCTCTAGCAAAAACAATTCTAGCGGCAGTCGTCATATATGTAAAAAGTTTATCCTCTTGTTCCGTCAGTTGAAGATCTAAATCTGTAAAACCTAACAAATAATACTCCGGTTTTCTTATAAATGTTCTTTTTAAAAATCTTTTGTGTCTCTTCATGAATTACCCTCCAAAACTTTACTGCTTCTTTGCAAGTCCACCACATATGGTAGAAGGAGCCAACCTGTTCCAGGCATTTCCAACACTTATCAGAAACTGTTTTATACATTTTAGCCAATTGTTTCGGTGTGGTATACCATCTGTGGAACATTTTTATCCAATTTTCTTTTAAATCCATTGCGTATGTATATTTTAATTTTTTGTTCCACATCTGTTCCCACTCCCTCATTTGAATTGGTCTTCTTAAATTTTGAAACCAAATATATTCATGACCATTTTCACATGTATCATATATAAAAATATCGATGCCTGGTGTTAGAGGAGTCCACAAAAGTAAATTCTATATATTTTTAGGAATGTGTTGTTTATTCGTTAAGTTGCTTCCGACTCTTCGTTGACCTGATGGACCTATCCACACCAGAGCTCCCTGTCGGCCATTGCCACTTCCAGTTCCTTCAAGGTCAAGCCAGTTACTTCAAGGATGCCATTCATCCACCTTGCCCTTAGTTCGCCCCTCTTCATTTTTCCTTCCATTTCCCCCAGCATCATTGTCTTCTCTAAGCTTTCCTGTCTTCTCATTATGTGGCCAAAATACTTCATCTTTGCCTCTAATATCCTCCCCTCCTGGGTTGGATCTTCTGACGGTCCAAGGCACTTTCCTCCAACATCACAGTTCCAAAGCATCTATCTACTACAGGGAATACCATCACTTTAACTATGCAGACCTTCATTGCCAGTGTGATTTTCCTGTGATTGGTCCTTGCTCTCATCCCAAGAAGCAAATGTCTTCTGATTTCCTGGCTGCAGTCTGCATCTGCAGTAATCTTCACACCTAGAAATACAAACTCCATCACAGCCTCCATGTTGCTCCCTCTATTTGCAAGTTACCAATCAGTCTGTTTGCCATAATCTTGGTTTTTTTTCAATGTTTAATTGCAACCCAGCTTTTTCACTTTCTTCTTTCACCTTGGTTATTTTTAGGGATAGTTAATTCTAATTCCTGGTCAACCTCACATCCTAGCCAATTTTTCTTTACTCCAGCAATCTATTCTGACTGAACATGCAACCTTCACTGAGCTTTGTATTTATATCTAGCCTACATATGTGTAGCACCAAACTGTTGTTACAGGGTACCTTCAAATTGTCTTGACTTAGGGTTGCCCTATCCTCGGGGTTTCTTAGTTAGTTTTGTTCAGTGGGTTTATTGTTCTTATGAAACAAGGAGGTTTTAACTCTAGAGGTCTAATCCAACATGCAAATCACTGCATAATATATTCTCCAGTCTCTAAGAACTTTAAAATTTAGAATTTTAAAGTAGTGCAGTACATTCTTATGAAGTGATGGTTCTGGACTGAATTCACAAGAAGTAACACCTAAAGAATGATTTTGCTTTTAGGAGGTCAAATATGACCTTAAATACATTTACTATAATCTTAAACAATGAACTTTTTCCAAGTGCTATATTTACCTGTAACACGTCACATATATCATGAGAACATGAGAACCACAAATATGGCATGAGACCACAGGCACACCATGCTGAAGCATGGTGGTCAATGTAGATGAGCCACCAGTTTCTATGTTGTTGTTCATTCGTTGAGTCAATTCTGACACTTTGTGACCTCATGAACCAGCCCAAGTCAGAGCTCCTATCAGCCGTCACCTCCCCCAGCTCCTTCAGAGTCAAGCCAGTCACTTCAAGGATGCCATCCATCCATCCTGCCCTTGGTCAGCCCCTCTGACTTTTTCCTTCCATTTCCCCCAGCATCATTGTCTTCTCTAAGCTTTCCTGTCTTCTCATTATGTGGTTAAAGTACTTCATCTTGGCCTCTACTATCCTTCCCTCCAATGAGCAGTTGGCTTTATTTCCTGAAGTATGGACTGGTTGGATCTTCCTGCAGTCCAAGGCACTCTCAGAACTTTCCTCCAACACCACAATTCAAAAGCATCTATCTTCCTTCACTCAGCCTTCCCTATGGTTACAAAGCGGAGTTTCTATAGAAGCAGAAAATAAATTTACTCCATCTTCTATATGACATCCTTTCAAACATTCATATCACCTCTGTATCATCCCTTCTTTGAGCTAAACAGATCCTACTCCCATTGTCTAATCTAGCATCTCTAGGACATGATCTCATACTATCAGCTCCAAATCCTACTTAAGTGGAACAGGTATAAGTCTAATCAGTGCCTCTGTAAAAGTCTGTCTCAGAGTCTGAGTTCATATACAGACATTTCACAATGTAATAAAAGCAGTGTAAAACTGAATAAAAAACAGGGAATTCCCAAGTTGCAAACATCTGAATTAAAAACAACTCTTAGACAACAGGAAGTAAGAGAAACCTGCCCCTTTGAAGGGAAATTCACTTGTTAAAGACTTATTATCATGGGCAAAAGCAATCTCCTTTGAAACTTTCTTACCAATCCTTGTTTCCACAGGGACAAAAAGGGTGGTGAAATCTTCTGAACAGGGACACACTAAAATGTACCTGTTCTGCCTTACACATCCATTCAACTTAAGAACAAACCTATATAACCTATCATGTTCATAACTTGATTACTGCCTGTATAAATGTGTACAGAAGTTATTGATACTGTGTATATCTTTAACGGTTAGAATATATTTGTTTTGGTAACAGTAGCTGAGAGCTAGAGCTAACTGGTTGTATCCACAGTGGCGTTGCCAAGGAGAACAGGCAGGAGAAGGAGAAGTGGGCGGAGCCTAGCAAGTGATTGTTATCTGCGTTTTGAAATGAAGCAGTTCAGTTGGAATTAGGAGTTGGGAGTTAGCAGTTGAGAGAGGAGAGTAGAGAGTGGAGAAGCAGTGTGTGTGAATAGCCAGAGGTTTTTTCAGTCTAGGAAGGCTGAAGGGGGAAACCTAATTAGTTTCATTAGTCAGAGAGGACTAAGGGAAGCTTGTTTAGATCACTAGTTAGGAAAGAACTAGGGATCTAGGATTTGATCAAGAAAGGATCAAATAGGAAGGCTATTCACCTCAGGAAACATTGTTTATGAAAGTGCTTCACCACAGTAAAAGTCAATTACAAGTTGTATCATCCAGAAGTGTGAACTGTATTGCAAACCAAGTTACATTCAAAGTTCTCTAAGTTATTCCAAGTTAAAAATTGCAATTTTGACATAATATTTTAGATGATTACACCAATATACTTCTGTACAAACCGCCGGGAAACACATCTGATCTGATCCTTTAGCTTGGCAAAACACAACAAAAAACTAATGTTGAGATAACCATATGTGTCAACACACCATAAATAACTCCATGCTGTGTTATATCTGCAATATGCATTAATGCACATGAGGATTGGTCGAACATTCAAAATAATTTTTATAAAACCCTGTGAATGATCAAATTGATGTTGTTTATTTACAGTGCTTTTGTACAAAGCCTGCAAACATACGCTTTGTACAAAATAAACTTATTAACTTTTGTTTGAAGACCGTGTCATCTCCATTTATCTGCATCTGGGGAGCCAGTTCTCATCGGCAATACCTCACGTTGGTGGCAGTTACCTGAATTACTTTTATAATCATCCACACCTACATAACTGGTGGCAGAATTTAAGAGCAGACAGTACAATTAGTGACGACGGGTGGGTTCTTTAAAGTTAAAAACCCTATACCCTGTCTGTTGTTGGAATTGCAGCACCTTTGCAATTGGCACAATTGTACAACTGGTGCGTGCAGACTTCACAAATTGGTGGCAGCCCTGTGAAATTGGCATACAACCTTTACAATTGGCTAGCATCACCGCAAAATGTATCTGATTTTCCCCTCCTCCAACCACCTATTGCTTCCATTTTTTTTTAAATGCATCAGGGATCCTTGATTTTTTTTTCCTAGGCTTATTTTTATACAATTCTAAACACTTGTATCTTCTGCCTCTCTGCAAGGCTAATAGAGATGAATGCATCACCACTAAAGCACTGTAAATAAACAACATCAATTTGATCATTGGCAGGGTTTTATACAAATTATTTTGAATGTTCTACCAATCCTCATGTGCATTAATGCATATTGCAGATATAACACAGCATGGAGTTATTTATGGTGTGTTGACACATATGGTTATCTCAACATTAGTTTTTTGTTGTGTTTTGCCAAGCTAAAGGATCAGATCAGATGTGTTTCCCGGCGGTTTGTACAGAAGTATATTGGTGTAATCATCTAAAATATTATGTCAAAATTGCAATTTTTCTTCCCCTTTTCCAAGTGCGCACAAAGTCACTGATAAACAGGAACAAGGAGAAAATCAGAATTAACTGAAAATGAAAAGCTGATACGAACGATACATTAGGCTTGTGCATTTCGGCTGAACCTCAATTTGTTTCTGCTGGCCAAATTTCAGGAGACCCCCAGATCCATTTTTGCACACCTCCCTGAAATGGGTGGGTAGCCGAATAGCAGATTTAAGTCCACGGCCAAAAAATGTGGCTAGATCTGACCTATTGGTGGAAAGGGGGGGAGGACCCATCATTTTTAAAACTATTAGGATTAAAATGACCACACTTGGAGGAAACATCTACCACTGTTAGCCCACCAAGTTTCATAAAATTTGTCTCATCCCCTGATTTTAAGAATTTTTTTTCTTTTTAGGAATATAATCTCCTTTAAAAAAAAATCCCCAAAAGGTATCTCCACACTGGCCCCGCCCTGTAACTTCTCCAGAAGCAGCAGCAGGGCACCATTCCTTCCTGCCAAATCTCATAGATGAACTTCCACATCACACAGCCTAGTGCCCCATTATTACACTTTATTCGTTACTAATTAAAAACAGCAGCAAACAACTTTTTTCAAAGCTTTTGCATTTCTTGTTTGCACTTTCCCAACTACCAGTCCCACTAAATGAAAATAATAAAGAAAATAAAGGAAAATAAAAAAAAATCAATGCTAGAGAGAAGCCAAGTCAGGACAAGCCAAAAAAAAAATTAAGGTGAGAGCGTGCGGCAAGGCAATTGGATTGATGCACTTCTCTAGAGCCAGGACAGAACTGAGCGCAATGGGGTCACTCACCCCTATAGACACAGCTTGTGTAAGACATGTCACAGCGTTCTTCTATTCTGATTGGCCCAACAGGCAGAGCTCACTGGGAAACCCCGTGTGAGCACATAATAGCCTCTCTGTGTGCCATGTGATGCCAAATAGGAGAGGAGAGGAGAAACCATGTTTCATCCACATGGCCCATTTTAGCCCAAGGAAAGCATGGTGGCTGAGCCCTTATCATTATGACCAGGCAGAGGCGGCCCTAGGTAATTTTCAATGGTAAGCAAACAGTATTTTGCCCCCCCCCCCAACCAATCACTGATATATATTTTCTGTTCGTCGTGGAAGTTTTGTGTGCCATATTTAGTTTAATTCCTTCATTGGTGGAGTTCAGAATGCTCTTTGATTGTAGGTGAACTATACATCCCAATAACCACAACTTGCATATGTCAAGGTCTATTTTGCCCCAAGAGCGCCTCAAGAGTGCCCCTGGGCAAAATAAACTATACTGCAAATGCTTACTTTGCGTAATGGGTTGAGCCGCCCCTGTGACCAGGCGAACAAGCCAAACAAGGTGGATTGGCCGAAGGGAACTGACCAAACTGAATCCCTACACAAGTCTACTGTACATACTTTAATCCTGGAATTGTTATTATTTAGTTTAGAAATACTGTTTCTCAATGTCAAATAAACATAAGAAAGATTTTGTTAGCCACTCAACATTCTTGAGCAAGAAGGGATCTATGGGACCACCTGTAATTCTCGGTGGTGGCCCCTCGGCTATGGAATGCCCTACCAGTGGAGATCAGGCAGGCCCCCTCGCTATTGGCGTTTAGGAGGCGGGTTAAGACGTGGCTCTTCGAACAGGCGTTCGGATAAGCATGCAATAACATCTGACTCAGAAGACGGCATACTGAACAAGGAATGGTAAAACGACTATGAGATTTGGATCTGATTCTATTCGAGGCGTGATGACGTTTTGTGTATTGTTTGTGGTTGTTTGTCATATATATTGTTCAATGTTGCACATTTTACTGTAAACCGCTTAGAGTCGCCGTTGGCTGATATTTGCGGTATACAAAAGGAGTAAATAAATAAATAAATAAATAAATAATCAATTCTCTTGGGGAGATCATCTTAGTCCAAATATAATAGTTAGTAGGGTGCATGAGAAAAGATTCCTACTTTTTCTCCTTTTCATATTGGTTTTCTTTTATATCACCAGACCCATTACCTAACGTAGGAATAAACATAGCCAGTTCTAGACCAGACATGCTTTTTCATCCTGCAGATCTAAATCTTCTCTTAATATGTCACTATCCTAAATTATTACCCCATACGTCCATGACTCAGAGACTGTTTTACTCTTATTTTCCATGAAATAAAGGATTTGTTAACTTTACTGCATGAAAAAATATCTTCAAACTATGGAACTAGGAAGGAAGGTTGTTAGATTTCTCACTGGATATCCCACTGAAGAAAGGCCAACATTGCAGAATTGAAGATGTTGTTTGGAAGAGCTTCTCAATGTGCCACTTAGGGTAAAATAATGAGCAAACATACAGTATATTTTGAGTTTGCTTCCTCAGAACAGAGTCATCAGAGCTACAGTAATTTTGAGTACATTTTTTGTTGGTGAGTGTTCTTGTTTTGGTATTCATAATATTGTTTCAAAGGTTTAAATACTGTAGGATGTCACCCTCAAAGTTAGGTCAGAATATCTGGCAATAATTCTAAAATAAGGATGCTCTGTGCTTTGATCTGGGCATTTGCATGCAATAGCTCAGTACATTTGAGTTGATAAATGTTTAGCAAGACACAGAAAATCACTGGTATGACTCAGTTTTTCCACCAGTTGTTCCAATATTGAGGGTGCCTTCACACTGTGGAATTAATACAGGTGGGCATTACTTTAACTGACCTGGGTCAATGGAAATTGTGGTAGTTGTAGTATTACACGGTCTTTAGTCTTCTCTGACAAAAAGTGGATGAGTCCATGTTTAGAGATGCCTGGTTTAAATGTTTTATTATGCAATTAGAAAATTGGCATATTTGTAAAATGGAACATTGGTTCCCATTTGCAATTGGGGAACTGTTTTCCTAAAATGATATGTTAGATCTTCTGACAGCTGGTAGCAACTAGGGTTGTGCATGATTCAGTTTGGCAATTCAGGATTTGGGGAAATTCAATGATCTGACAGCCAGATCATGGAAAATGGACTAGGAAGGACACAGCCGAAGCATTAACCAAAACAGATCATGAGCAGCCAGATCTTTGGGGTGAGGGGGCTGAGTGGAACTCTACCTGAGGCAGAGACCACAGCTGTGGACAGCCTTGTGAATCAAGCAAGAGATCTTTCTTCTCCAGCAACTTCCTCCAACCCTTCCCAAACTGCCACCCCCCCCCCCCCGCGAAGTTTCTGCTTGAGGCAAATAAGGCTGGAAAGAGAGAGAGAGAAATTTATTATTATTAACTTTATTTATACCCCGCAAAATCTCCTGAAGGACTCGATGCGGCTTACAAAGGCCAAGGCCGCCAACAACAACAACATACAAATATAACAGTAAAACTCATAAGCAAATAATAAAACATCAAGCAAAACAATAGAACACTAAAAACAATGACATCATGACACGTTTAAAAACCTAAAGGCCGGGCCAAATGTAATGGACTGTTGCATCCCAGATCAGGAAACGAGACCATAAGATTAAATCCACCACACTGGACTGTGGGAAAAAACAATCCTTTTTATTGATAAAAACTTGGTTACAAAAGAAAAGTAAATGCAAAGTCAAAAAGCCACAATAGAAACACAACTTGAGCAAAATTCCAAAAGCCACCATACAAAAACCAGGAACCTGTTAGCATCTCACTAACCGTGTACTTGAAAACTAGAAGCCTCTGGGAATACCGGCCCTGGAATGCAGGAACTCTGCCAAGGCACAGCCACAGTCTAAAACCTTGCTTGATCTAACGAGACAACCAGAAGGAGGCCCCTTAAACCAAAGAAACTATTTCTTGAAGCACCCTTTGACTTTGAAGCCTGGGCCTGTCTCTCCTGTAATCTATTTGACCTTCGTAGAAACTGTGACTCACTCCTGTTTCTAGCAATCTGTTCCCTTCGGTCCTCATTAAAAAGCCCAGGTGTGATTTCCTCTGGAGAGCTATCACGGCTGGATTTCAAAACATTTTCATCAGGCTGGTTAGTTTCGCTTTCCCCGCCACTGACCTCAGCATCAACAACAGTTTCAACACTACCAGGGAGAGATACATGTTCAGTGGCTTGCTCAGTTGGAAATACAATCAAAGAATCAGGTTCACACAGAGGCTGAACCCCAACATGGACAAAATTTAAAAGTGCTGAACTTGACAGGAGGTATGTAGAGGTTTTTTGGAGGTAGGTGCAATGTGCAGAAAGAGAGAGAGAGAAAAAGATGGGAAGGCTTCCCAGAGAGGGCCCCACCAGGAACTTGCTTTTCCAGTAGCACTTTGCGTGGCACAGGCATTGAAAGAGTCTCTGTGTTCTCGCCTGGTGCATGATGTGAGTTTAGATTTTCTCAAAAATCAATGGATTGGTGAAATGTTCTGAAATTTGGCAGGGTTGCAGTCATAAATTTGGCCTATAAGTGAGGCACATTTCATTCTAATATGCCTTAAAATGGTAAGAGAAATGAGCCTCTTAATTTTCCCCATTGGTACCAATGGCTAAATCTTACCCAACTGAAAATGGCACTCCCCTCCCAATTTTGGAAATTTCCCAGAAAATGGAAAGGGGGAGGGGAGCTCCAAAAACAGAACTGAAAAGGGTATGGTTTTTAGGCATTGCGCACACCCCTAGTAACAACTATACACTTTGAGAATACTTTTAGCGGCTGAAACCATTATGTAAGTTTCAGATACTTTCCTTTTTTAATTGCTTGCTACTTAATGAGTTTAATCTTAGTTTTCTTTGATTTGGAATTTGATTTATTTTAGTGTGTCTTGATCACCATAGTTCTTACTTTCTACACTGTTTTGATACTGTTAATGATTTAAATCTATTTCAGTACTGGCTTTTGTATATATATTAAACTCTATTGCAATCAATTTATTTGCAACCTGCCTTGAGACCTAATATGAAGAGCAAAGTTCAAAGAGCCGCAGGATTCCGTCATGGGCCCGGTCCTGTTCAACATCTTTATTAATGACTTAGATGAAGGGCTAGAAGGCAGGATCATCAAGTTTGCAGACGACACCAAATTGGGAGGGATAGCCAATACTCCAGAGGACAGGAGCAGGATTCAAAACGATCTTGACAGATTAGAGAGATGGGCCAAAACTAACAAAATGAAGTTCAACAGTGACAAATGCAAGATACTCCACTTAGGCAGAAAAAAAAAACGAAATGCAAAGATACAAAAAGGGGGACCATGCCTGGCTCGAGAGCAGTACGTGTGAAAAAGATCTTGGAGTCCTCATGGACAACAAGTTAAACATGAGCCAACATTGTGATGTGGCGGCAAAAAAAGCCAATGGGATTTTGGCCTCATCAATAGGAGCATAGTGTCTAGATCTAAGGAAGTAATGCTACCCCTCTATTCCGCTTGGTTAGACCACACCTGGAATATTGTGTCCAATTCTGGGCACCACAATTCAAGAGAGATATTGACAAGCTTGGAATGTGTCCAGAGGAGGGCGACTAAAATGATCAAGGGTCTGGAGAACAAGCCCTATGAGGAGCGGCTTAAGGAGCTGGGCATGTTTAGCCTGAAGAAGAGAAGGCTGAGAGGAGATATGATCGCCAAATATGTGAGAGGAAGCCACATTGAGGAGGGAGCAAGCTTGTTTTCTGCTTCCCTGGAGACTAGGACACGGAACAACGGCTTCAAACTACAAGAGAGGAGATTCCATCTGAACATGAGGAAGAACTTCCTGACTGTGAGAGCCGTTCAGCAGTGGAACTCTCTGCCCCGGAGTGTGGTGGAGGCTCCTTCTTTGGAAGCTTTTAAACAGAGGCTGGATGGCCATCTGTCAGGGGTGATTTGAATGCAATATTCCTGCTTCTTGGTAAGGGGTTGGACTGGATGGCCCATGAGGTCTCTTCCAACTCTTTGATTCTATGATTCTATGAAAGTGGAGTACTACTAAGGAATAGTTAAATTCCTGTGAATGTGGCACTGTGAGCCAATCTTTGTTTCTAGGTTCTTGTGGGTTTTTTCGGGCTATAGGGCCATGTTCTAGAGGCATTTCTCCTGACGTTTCACCTGCATCTATGGCAAGCATCCTCAGAGGTAGTGAGGTCTGTTGGAAGTAGGACAATGGGTTTATATATCTGTGGAATGGCTGGGGTGGGGCAAAGAGCTTTTCTCTGCTGGAGCTAGGTGTGAATGTTATATATAAGATACAGAACCTATCTTATTCACAGATATATAAAACCCATTTTCCTAATTCCAACAGACCTCACTACCTCTGAGGATGCTTGCCATAGATGCAGGTGAAACGTCAGGAGAAATGCCTCTAGAACATGGCCCTATAGCCCGAAAAAACCCACAAGAACCTAGTGATTCCAGCCATGAAAGCCTTCGACAAATCCTTGTTTCCACAACAAGCCATTTTTTTTTCAAAATCCAATGATCAGAGGGACAGAAAGTGTGTTGAAATCTTCTGAACAGGGGCACCGACAACAAAACAAACACTACAGGGGTGTTAACCATTCCCGATTCTATCCAAAGCTAAAAATTATATATTTTTGCCTGAAGTTAGATTTTAAAATGTACGTGTTTTGACTTATATACAAATTCAACTTAAGAACGAACATACAGAACCTATTTTAGTCATAACTTGGGGGCTGCCTGCATAGGGTTCACATGAGTAATTATAAAGATGGACCAAAACCAGAAAACGCTCTCTAAGATACCTTGTGTTGCCTTTTTGGAATGCCTTCCACATTAAAGATGCACATCTTGGCATGAAAACGGGAGTCACAGAAATTCCTCTTTGCATTGAACTCCATTTAAATCCATCTCACACAGGCTAACTGTTATCTTCCTGTTCATGTTGCCAAAAGTCACCTTCCCAATGGCTTTCTATTTTAGCTGAGATACAGGCTGCATAGCTGATGCTTATATTTTTCAAAATTCAGGATGTGTTTGACAGCCAGTTGCTGGGAGATAGTTTCTATTTGGACAGTCAGCTTTGCACATTATGCAGTCTTAACCAGAGCACTCACCTTCTGGATAGTCACGCACTGCCATTTATGTGGAATTACCATTGTGTCCGCATATTTCTTACCTCTACTCAGAGAAACACAGAGTTGAAAGAGACCACAAGGACCATGCAATCCACCTCCCCCTCCCCCCCCAAAAAAAACATGCAAGAAAATACAATCAAAGCTTATATTGGGTTGTTTTCCCCTCTAGACTCAGTATTTTATGATTTTGCAGACTAACAATATATATTATCTTATCCATATTAAAGTATCGATTAGAAGAAATAAAGTATTTTAGCACAGCTTAGAAGGTTGCTTTCAAAAATGGTTCATCATAGTTGTATTGCCAAAATAAAAACACTTAGATACATTTTAAAATAAATGCCCACTTTTCCTAGTTACCATTCAGGTTATTTAAAAACACATTTGAATGTAGCAGCTTGAGCCACAGCATCAGCCATCCTTTGAACTGTCCATCATTGTGTGCAGCCACAGACCTTTGAATTCATCAAAGTCACCAAAAGTTACATTCCCACAATCAAAGGAGTGGGTTACCTGAAACTTTAGCATTGGAAAGATATAAAATCTCTCACTTCCTGTAAGATTTGATCATTTCATATTGCAGATCAGACTATTTTTGCACCTCTATATATGAATTAAATTGTGTGCTGTAAATCGTGCTATTTGGAATCGTGCTATTTGGAGCTCATTTCCATCTCAGCAACCTCAGGTGCAGTTCAATCCAGTGAATCAGCAAGAAAGGTTTCCAACCCCGTTACAAAAATGCACGTGATCCTTCTCCAACTGGAGATCCAAAGGAAGACTATTCTACACTGTGGAGCAAGTTCTTGGAAGACTTGCCATTCCACTCCATTCTATTTGGTGATCCCCTTGTTGTCCAGTATAATGGACTTCCAAGTTCTTGGAAGACACCTGTTCATGAGGGTTTTTTTTAATGTGTGGATATCAGTGCACAGCCAATCAACACACAGTCTTCACAGAGTGAAGGTCCCAACCAATGACATGGTTAACACAACAACAGGCTTACCTATCCAAATGTATCCCTCCTTATGTACCATCTAGGACTTTAAGATCATCTGGGGAGGCCCTGCTCTCAATCCCAGCGAAATGCGTTTGGTGGGGACACATCAGTGGTGGCCCCTCGTCTATGCAACGCCCTTCTCAGGGATATAAGATTGGCTCCCCCCTTCTAAGGTTCCACAAAATGGTTAAGACCTGGCTCTTCAAGCAAGTTTTTACTACGGGAGCATAATTAGACAGAAATGAAAATATGGAATGATTGACGATGCAATTGGACAATGATTTTAATAAGGAGATGCTGAAGATTTTGTTGTTATAGGCATTATTGTTTCTTTTATATTACATTTTTAAATGTTGATTTTTTAAATAATTGTTTTAACCATATTTTGATAATTGTTATGGCATCAAATCGCTGCCGACTGTGAACCGCCTTTAGCCGCCTCTGGCTGAGAAAGGTAGTATACAAATGTGGATAATAATAATAATAATAATAATAATAATAATAATAATAATAATAACAGTGGCTTTTAAATGTGTTTCACCCTTCTTCCATCTTCACAGCCGTTGTAACAGTACCATGTTATCTTCCACTTGATCCATAGTTGAGGCCTTCGGATTGTACTTGTTATGGAACCACCTCTGTGCCCCCCTCCCCCCGGGAGTGGTTACGCCCGCAGGTTCATTGGGACACACAAGCATGGGATCTGGCCACGGTGGTCCACACTCTTGTTACATCCCGATTAGATTACTGCAATGCACTCTACGTGGGGTTGCCTTTGAAGACTGTTCGGAAACTCCAACTAGTCCAGCAGGAGGCAGCCAGACTGCTCACCGGAGCGTCATACAGGGAGCATACCACCCCCCTGTTATGTCAGCTCCACTGGCTGCCGATCCAATTCCAAGCACAATTCAAAGTGCTGGTTTTGACCTACAAAACCATATATGGTTCCAGCCCAGTGTATCTGTCCGAACGGATCTCTCTCTACGTCTCACCTCAGAGTCTATATTCTGGGGAGGCTCTGCTCTCGACCACGCCTCTATCACAAGTGAGATTGGCGGGGACGAGGAGCAGGACCTTCTCGGTGGTGGCCCCTCACCTATGGAATTCACTCCCCAGGGAAATTAGATCAGCGACATCCCTCCTTTCCTTTAGGAAAAAATTGAAAACATGGATTTGGGACCACTCCCGGGGGGGGGGCACAGACCCACCCAAGAAAATCCAACAAATGCTACGTTCAGCAAAAGAGAAGAGAGATCCTTCCACTTCTGCAGGAGTCTATCATGTACCATGCAGCTGGACAAGTCTACATAGAGACCACCAAATGCAGCATTGCCCAAACACGAATCAAGGAACATGAAAGGCACTGCAGACTACTTCAACCAGAGAAGTCAGCCATAGCAGAGCACCTGATGAACCAGCCTGGACACAGCATATTATTTGAGAACACAGAAATGCTGGACCACACCAACAAACCCCATGTCAGACTACACAGAGAAGCCATTGAAATCCACAAGCATGTGGACAATTTCAACAGAAAGGAAGAGACCATGAAAATGAACAAAATCTGGCTACCAGTATTAAAAAACTCTAAAATTACTACAGCAAAACAGCAGAGAGGAAACAACAGGCACATCTTAACACCTCTCAACAGAGCATTTTCCCAGGCTCAGCCAAGCCTTCAAATGCTAATGAAGGTGGTCAGCTGAAACATTCACACCTAGCTTCAGCAGAGAGCTCTTTGCCCCACCCCAGTCATTCCACAGATATATAAACCCATTTTCCTATTTCCAACAGACCTCACTACCTCTGAGGATGCTTGCCATAGATGCAGGCGAAACGTCAGGAGAAATGCCTCTAGAACATGGCCCTATAGCCCGAAAAAACCTACAAGAACCTAGTGATTCCAGCCATGAAAGCCTTCGACAATACAATTTTGTTAGTTTTTGTAATTTACCCTCTTTTGCCAATGGGGACACTAACAGGGCTTCTCCTTCCCTCAGTTTTAGGGCTTGCTACAATTGTAGCACACATTTACCACCCTTAGCCCCCCAAGGTTCAGAATGTTTCACTCATCCACTGATTTTAGGATATTTTGGAAGTTTTTATGGACAACATTTTTAAAAACTGCATGAGCTATCGCCTGGAATTTCTCATGTCACAATATATCCTAACCAGGGCATCCTTTTCCCCAAGTTTCAGAAATACTTGCATATCCATAGGTATTTTAAAGGTTCAAAGTGGAGCAAGAGAGAGGAAGGGAAGGGTATAATATATGCAATAGACAAGATAAGTAGGTAAAAGATAAGGCAAGAAAATGCGGTGTGGTTTGTAAGTTTATGCTTTTTTCTAGGATGCCAGTAAGAAAATTGTAAAAAAATAAATCAAGAGTAAATGGATTTTATAAGAATACGGTCATGTTAGAAGTGCTTGTGTATGGCAAAAAAAAAGTTATTGTTTACCACAGCAGGAATGACAGCAAGCAATTTAGATGTTTCCAATCCTGCAATTAATTCCCACAGTAACCCTGTAACAGAAATTTCCTCAGCTGTAATGGTGCCTCAAAGTCACATAACAAGTTTCACGAACAAACTGGAATCAGAATGTGCTGTTCCAAATCCAGAACTGTAAACTCTATTCCTTCTCCTGTGAGAGTTTGATATTGTTGTTATGTGTCCTGGGCTATGACTTAGGGTGTGTCGGACTGGATGAGAGCTAACAAATTGAAATTGAATCCAGACAAGACAGAGGTCCTACTGGTCAGTCGTAAGGCGGAACAGGGCATAGGGTTACAGCCTGTGTTAGATGGGGTTACACTCCCCCTGAAGACGCAGGTTCGCAGCTTGGGAGTGATCCTGGACTCATCGCTGAGCCTGGAACCCCAGGTCTTGGCGGTGGCCGGGAGAGCTTTTGCACAATTAAAACTTGTGCGCCAGCTGCGTACCTTGGGAAGTCGGATCTGGCCATGGTGGTCCACGCTCTTGTTACATCCCGATTAGATTACTGCAACGCACTCTACGTGGGGTTGCCTTTGAAGACTGTTCGGAAACTCCAACTAGTCCAGCGGGAGGCAGCCAGAGTACTCACCGGAGCGTCATACAGGGAGCATACCACCCCCCTGTTGCGCCAGCTCCACTGGCTGCCGATCCAATTCCGAGCACAATTCAAAGTGCTGGTTTTGACCTACAAAACCCTATATGGTTCTGGTCCAGTGTATCTGTCCGAACGGATCTCCCTCTACGTCCCACCCCAGTCTAAGATCTTCTGGGGAGGCCCTGCTCTCGACCCCGCCTTTATCACAAGTGAGATTGGCGGGGACGAGGAGCAGGGCCTTCTCGGTGGTGGCCCCTCACCTGTGGAATTCACTCCCCGGGGAAATTAGATCAGCGACATCCCTCCTTTCCTTTAGGAAAAAATTGAAAACATGGATTTGGGACCAGGCATTCGGACAATCTGGCAGATAAAGAAAGGACTTTGACGATGGACAGGAATTGACTAATGGAATGGAATTATGGAACTCTGAAAGACGAACGCTGAGCATGAGATTAGTTTTTACTGATTGTGTTATATACCGACTATTTTAACTGTGATAATTGTTTTAACTGCTGTTTTGTACGTATGTGTATTTTGTGTAGGCATCGAATTGTGCCTTTTTGTAAGCCGCCCTGAGTCCCCCCTCGGGGGTTGAGAAGGGTGGGGTAGAAGTACTCAAAATAAATAAATAAGCCCTCTCATCACGACAAGGTGGCAATCCATTGATAGGGATGGGGATTTGTAGCCTTTATAGAAGACGCAATAATGCTTTTTCTCTGGAGGTTTAATTTCTAAATGGTACATATTAGGCTTGGGTAACCACGGAAAAATTTGTTTCTAAACTCGTTTTGTTTTTAGGGGGCCCTTGCGTTTCGTTTTTTTTAAAGAATTCCGAAATTTTCCTTTTAAAAATTTCGAAATTTACGAAATTTCGTAATATTTTCGAATCGAATCGTTAATGGCGGACGCGATTGCGCAATATGCTAAAAAAACCTCCAAATGGGACAGGGGGAACTTCTGAAGCTTCCCTCTCCCTCTGTTGTTGACTGTTGGTGTGATAAAACAAACAACAACTATAAAACTTGCACCAGACATGCGAAAATAATTACGAAATAATTACAAAATAATTACGAAACAATTTTGAACCAATTACGAAACAATTACGAAACAATACGAAATAAATTAAGAAATTGTTTCGAATCTAATTTACTCCTCACACTATTCCTGCATGGCTCAATATTGGATCGTAAGCTAATTTAAATACGAATTAATAACGAATTACGAAATTAACGAACGAAACCGCCCAAGCCTAGTAATTATATACCATGCAAGCTGAGATGCCAATTACTGAGATAGATGAGATTTCAGAGGCCTAAAAGTAATCCTGGCTCCATCTCTTCAATCGTTTTCACCCTTTTCAAACTGCAATATTTTTACTAACTGTGTGCAAGGAGACCTGCCCTCTTTAGACCATGCTCATGGAGGGAACATGGTTCAAAGCAGACAAAATCCCCCACACAATGCTTAAAAAATATCAAAAAGTCAGGGTTGACTCCCAAATCGGAGCTCTCCTGCTCTTTT